>OX418221.1:66287929-66922713 GCA_948455865.1 Conomelus anceps
GGTATTGTTGTGTGGTAATTTATGGCGTGTGTGAAGTGACTTTTCTGGAGTCGATAAAAATGAATGATTAAGACATTTTAAATTTTTAAATACATCACAAAGTTATAAAAGAAAAAATTGACTGTCCGAACTGTGGAGATGATCTCTATGTGAATCGGGGCACTCTCATGTTTAGATGCCAGAAGAAGGTGGTGATTGGCAAGAAGGCGGCAAGAATTTGCGGGTCAGCCAGAGTGGGGTCTTTTTTTGAGAACACCAAATCACATTGAGAGGGATGGACCACAAGGTTGGTGAGTGTTGCTCTTTTATATATGCATGTAACAGTGACTTCATGATAGCAAAGGTTAGGCGCGCGGTTAGGTCTTTTGTGAAGTAGTTCAGTCACATCTAGCCTAGGTTAGGTTAGGAATTGTTATATTCAAAAAATTCAACAACTAACGTTTCTATATAATTACCAAAATAATAAAGGTATGAGGTGGTTCAGTCACAACTAGCTAGGTTAGGTTAGGTTTGGTTATGCGCGCTTTGCGCGCACTGCGTTTGGGGAAGGTAGTGTTTTGCAAATGCTTTTATTCACTTGGTTTACATTGTTTTAAGATTTGGAACTCCTCACACGTTTGCAAATTATGAATTTTTCAAATAAAAATATAAATTTTTATGAAAAATGTTTTTTTCGAAAATTTCAATTTTTTTGTGAAATAATCGCGACCCCCAAAAAATTCCAACGGATTATTGTTTCCTGGGGTGTGTAGATGTCACAAAAAAAAATTCACCACAAAATTCAACAAGTAACGTTTCTATATAATTACCAAAAGTTTAAATGCTTATAATACGATGGAATTTCAATAAGTGAATTTTCATCGGCAAATTACTTACAATTCATTTTACTTTCACTTACTGTTCATTTTACAACAATTCGATAATTGCAGACGAAATTCAATATTCAGAAAATAAGAACAATTATTTGAATAGACTTATCATTGATTTACACTTTGAACCACTATATTTAACAAATAAACTGCATTTATAAAGTGGATATTTCAGGAATAACATAAACAGAAAATGCAAAATGGCGAGAAATGCAAATGAGATACAGGAATAACATACTCAGCAAAATGCAAATGGTGTGAAAAGGGGGGAGATTTCGTAGTATCATAGTTGATTGGCTACCAGTAGCCCGACTCGGCAGTTGATAGACCCTACCAGTAGGTTCACCATAATTAAATTTACGATTCAATGTCGTATGTGCCAGTTGCCCGACCCTACCAGTAGATAGACCATAACAAAACTTTACGATTTATCCGGAAACAGCTGGTTTTTCAATAACAATGCCTGCTGACGGCTGTTTCGTTGTCGGGGGCACAGTTCGATATCCCATCCAGTAAAATAATCGCATGAGTTTCGATACCTGATGGAAGTGTCGATATCGATACTTCTTACTATCGATTGGAATTGTGTTACAGAAATGTTTTGCGTATCAAAGTGTCTGTATAAAACTGCATTTTAACGCATGAATTGATGTCTGGAATCGTATTGTAAACAAAATGTAGTTCATTATTGTTTACTTTACAATATTATAAATACAAAAATAAAACATTTAATTAAATTTTAATAGAGAATAAATAAATATTTACTCACGTAGGCTGAAATGTGATATGTTCATTTGCAACTGGATCGGTAGTGTTGTAGGTTTAGGTTAAGTTATAATTTCATTCTACTGTATATATATGTATATATTTAACTAAGGTATATATTTAACATGGATATAACATTTTTGTGGCATTGAAGATGATATTTGAATCGTATATGTTTTAGTGCCAATACCTATTGACAGAACTGCTCCGTATCATTCTCTTGCTTTCTTCCGTATCATTCTGTACCTTTCTCAGCTTTCGTCTGTTTCTATCCTATTCTATTACAAAACTATCGTTCAGTAGCATGAGTTTATTATAGAAAATTAATGCATTTTATATAATTAGTAATAAAATCAAGTTTTGTTTTTAAATTTAAACATATCCTAGCCCATCATCATTAATCCTTATAACAAAATAATGATAAAAGTGCCAAATAAGAGCTTACCAATATTTCAACTTTCTATAGAATCATTTTAAAGTATTTTCCATGCTCACCACAAACATCATAATCATTTTGAGCATAAACGCCTAATAACAGATGAAAATTGAAGTGATAATTTGATGTTAATGAAATGAAATTATATTTCATGAAACAGAACAAGTTTGTTAAGGTTGAGTTAAAGTAGGTGGAGTAAGGTTGAATTACCAAACTCAACCAACACAACCTAGCTTAACCAAAGGCATCCTAACCCAGCTAGGCTAGGTTAGGTTGGGTTAGGCTAGGTTAGATTGGCTTTGGTTAGTTAGAGGTATTGTAAAGTTCAAGCTAGGTTAGGTTGGCTTTGGTTAGTTATGGGTAAGTTAGATTGGCTTTGGCTGATTAGGTTTATGAGGTTAGGCTTTGGTTTGGTTAGGCTATTTTGGGTTAGGTGAGGTTGGGTTGAATATGCATAATGTGGGTGGTATCCTGTAGGACGACCTAACAGTTTGATTGACATACTGCTAGTTAACCTAACCTAACCTGGCTAGATGTGACTGAACACGACCTTTTAATTCTACACATGTGCGAACATTTTGCGCATGCACAGAAGCGTAGTCTGCGTGAATGGAATGAAGTGGAATGGAAACTGGAATGGAACTGCATAACCAAACCTTTCCTAACCTGGCTGGATGTGACTGAACCACCTCTGTTTACTAGGTCGGTCAAAACGACAATCGTACAAATGGTGTCCTCCCAATAAAATGGTACGTTGCATTTCAATGACAAATTTACAGAGGTGCTTCAGTCACATCTAGCCAGGTTAGGAAAGGTTTGGTTATGCAGTTCCATTCCACTTCGTTCCATTCACTCAGACTACGCTTCTGCGCATGCGCAAAATGTCACCCATGTGTTGATTTATATGGTCGTGACTGAACCACCTCAGACAAAACTACAGTCGTACAAATGGTGTCCTCCTGCAAAATACACAAGCATATTGCTAACCATATTATATTTGTTAGGCTTGGTGGGCTTTGCCTGATGTCTGCACAGACAATTTTTGAAAGAAAAACTGTTTAAAATTTTTGGATTTCTTGTTCCATGACGATCTGCGTTGTTAATATTATCTTTTTGTTGTAAATTTAACAACTTGCAGTCAATTGACGACTGCAAATCGTCCTCGAAGTGTAAATGTGTAGTTAAAACGCAACATAACACGTTATCAGCTGTTTTGTATCATTCGGATGATACAGAACAGATGTGTTGATAAGCAAAACAGTATCGATACTTCCATCTGGTATCTAAACTCGTGCGATTATTCCACTGGATGGGATATCGAACTGTGCCCGTTGTCGGACCCATAGTCCCACTTGGCAGAACATAAAATATTTTGATGAATAATATTTTGATTATTGGAAATGCATTGTGTAGTTTCGTTTTTGGTATTTATTGAGTATCCGAACTTTTCGATTTTTCCAACAATTTTTTCCCCACACACTCAAAACACACTAGTAAGTAATAATACACTGATATTTTGTGGGGGCAACACTTATTTGGCATTTAAATTAGAGTTTTCTGATGGAACTATTTTTCTTCCGCATATGAATACTTCCATCACACTGTAACACTGCCAGATCGAGAGCCAGACTAGGCTAGGTTAGGTTAGGTTTGGTTTAGAGCTTAGCAAGGTTAATAGTTTGATAACATATGTTTTCTTTGAAATGCAAAGATTTTGTGTTTGGTCAGATCGAAAATTATTGTTAGATCACATGGAAAATATTCATTCATATTTATTCATTACGTGAAATGTGTGATACAGAGTGCAAGCTAAAATTTTTTAGAATCTATACGCCTTGGCGAAAAGGACGTGATTGAATTTTTGTTCAGGCATGGTATTTTTAAAGAGATTTCGGTGTGTTTAAAGTGTGGTGCGGAGTTAATTGTGAATAAATCAAATCTTAAATTTCGCTGTCAAAAAAAAATTAGACGTGGGAAGAAAAGGCGGCTGCGGTTTGTGGCTTTACTGGCTCAGCAAGGGTGGGCTCGTTCTTGGAGAATTGTAGACTCCCAATAGAAAAATATTTCTATTTGGTGTCAATACTTTTGCACCTAAAGCCTCCCCGACAAACATTTATTTGTGAAGAGCTGGGAATTTCGACAACAACAGTGGTTGACTGGTATTCATTTTGCCGGGAAGTTTTTCTGTTCAATTGTTGGAAATTTTGTACCAAGTAGGCCTATTGAAAGGTTAGTAAGCTTAGTTTTCTTCAGATATGTGATTATTGATTTGATTTATATGGTTTTATGGTTGGGAGTTCATAATATGTTTGCAAATTATTAATTTTTTAAATGAAAAATAAAATTTTTGTCAAAATTTTTTTTTTCGAAAATTTAAATTTTTGGGTAAAAGAGACGCGACCCCCAAAAAATTTCAACGGATTATTGCTTCGTGGGGTGTGTAGATGTCACAAAAAAAAAAAATTGTTGGAAAAATCGAAAAGTTCGGATACTCAATAATTACCTCGTTTTATATTGCTCTGTTCCACTTCGGTAAGTTTTGTAAATTTTACTTGACGTTTAATTAATAAAAATATTTACCAGTGCAATATGTTTGTGTTTGTATTTATCACGGTAGAGGTTAAGCTTGTCTTTTGGGCTTCTGTCACTTGTGACATGTTGCTATTGTTTTCGGAACCCACCTAAAATAGTAGGTCCACCATGTTCCCCGTAACACAAACGCACAAACGGCGAGGTGGAAGTACCCGTAAGGGTCTCCCACCATTGAAAGCCATATGCTTATTATTATTGTTTTCAGATTTTGAACATTAGGTCGCACATCAAGAGCGATTTTGAACATCAAGATCGATGCATCAATAGTAAACAGTCAAATCGCACTACTACTGATTACCTCACATGTTACAAATCTGGATTGCACTTCCGTATCTAATCCATCAAAGTAATAGACAATATAGCCTATATCTGCACCAAAGCTAAACCTAACCTATTGATTTTCTTAGCATGTAAAGGAATCGATTGTGTATTATATTCAAGTACTTAATGTGCGGAAATGTTATTTGCATCTGAATAATCACATAGATAATTATACATTGCTTAGAAAATTATTTTCACCCGCTAATTAATTATGTATTTTAGTTGTATGCCATTCTATATCAAATCTAAACTCTCCCAGCCAGCACATTCACGTATAATTTACGTATATTATACAAAAGTCTTATGTGAATGAATCATAAATTTCACATACATGAAGCATAAATTTTACGTACATTTTACATACAAATGTCACCTCTTTTTATGTAAATGATACGTAAAATTTAGGTCTATACATATGTATGATTTATGTAGTATATACATAAAATTTGATCTCAAATTTCTGATTAATGTACGTAATTTCTTTATAAATGATACGTAAATTTGAGGTCCATACATATGTATGATTTATGTAGTATATACATAAAATTTTATCTCAAATTTCTGATAAATATATGCAATTTCTTTATAAATTATACATAAATTTGAGGTCTATACAACATATAATTTACATAATATTTATATAGAATTTAATCTAAATTATCAGATAAATATACATATATTTTCTGAAAAGGCTTTTATAAAAGCTATCACAAAATGCTTTTCAGAAAATTAATGTATAGTGGGTACTAGTAAACACATACAAATAGCATTATACTAAAAAACATAAATTCTATAGAATGAACTGTTCAAAACATCCAACAGAATTCAAGTTGTACCTTAAATTTATTATTTAAGTTCAACCAGCAATTAGGTGGTTCGGAACCCACCTGAAACTGTAGGTCCAACTCATAAATCACCATCATCTAACTGACCTCAGAACTAACATCATCAGGTCTCAGACCTATGGGGGCTTCATCCTCAAAAAAAAAAAAATCATGCATGCTTTTTTGGTAATGGATATATAGGCCTACATACTGAAAATGCATATATATTTACTGTATATGTATGTGAATTTGAAAAATTCAAAGTCATTTTCAGATAAATACACTATTGTTTTATATATGAAATGTTACACCATCAAATACTTCCCATTTCCTCTTGAATACCAGCTAACAGAGCTTTGAATTTTTTCTTATATTTCAACAAAACATGATTATGATCCAACTGTACTCACTACTTTAATGATAGCATTTATTTTTTTTTCTTTCTTGACACACTAGTTCTGAGACTTGAAAAATTAGTGGGGAGTTTATCCAGAAAAAAAAACTGTTTTATGATAATACATATTTATTTTTCTAGTTACCTAACAGGGTAGCTATTTATACAATCATTACACATATTTTTCAAGTAGTAGCCGTTTTTTTTTTAAGAATATCTTGTTGAAGATTGTCAGAACCACTCCTGAACTTTAGTCTCAAACTTCTTCATGGGGAATGACCCTTGATGGACATTAATCATCATTCCTGTGGAAAAACAAAAATAGATATTGACTGGAGTCAGTTTAGTTGACATGCACAAAACCTATCCATAAATTAAATGTTACAAAGTGCTAGCAACCTATCTCTATGGATTGATATGATTTTGTCAAATGCCTTCATAAAATGTGTGTCTGTAGCCAATTAGCTAGCATAACAGACTTTGAGACCAAGGTATGGAGAGGGTTTGAAATGAAGCATTAAACTCATTAATTCACACCAGTAGGCCTACTATACTATTTGCTTGTACTGAATCTCCCTTATTCTGTTCAAAAAGTTCGTCATAGATACTGTACAAAAAGAATCTTCTAATCCTAAAAAAATGTCAACTAGGGGTATGGGGATGGTTTATGTATGCATCATGGTTATATTTTATTTGGTTGTTCAAGGTTATAGAGAAAAAGGAATTAATTCTGCCTGTCATTGAATTTTTAATTTAGCTCATATGCAGGTTGTGCAATACTCTGCCAATTCAGAGCATGCACTTCCCTCAATGTTAACATAACAAGGCTATCAAGGACCAGAGAATATGAGCAGTTCTTCAGAATTTACAGGAACAACAGATAGCGTTTTAGTAGTTTAAAAATACTTTGTAAATCAAGAGTTTCCATTAGTATTTATATCTTGCTTCTTCATAGATTAGATGCATATGAGCCACTTTCAAGTTGTACAGGCATACAGGTCAAAACCCCTTTTCCATGACACCATAATAACAAGAAAGTTCAAAGTTACTGACAATTGAACAAACTGACGAATTTACTTAAACAGAATTTATTAATTTCGAATTCCTTTAGGTGCTATTAGTTTATACTGAAGACTTCCGCAAAGTTTTGTAGTTGTACAAAAATATCAGTCACCACCGGGAATCGAACCACGGACCTCCCAATTGCCGGTCGGGCGCCTTAACCACTAGACCATGGAGACCTTTCTGCACAGCAGCATTCATTTTTACTTGGTCATATCGGCTCGTATCTCACAAGAAAGTTCGAAGTTACTGACAATTGAACAAACTGACGAATTTACTTAAACAGAATTTATTAATTTCGTTGTTTAAGTAAATTCGTCAGTTTGTTCAATTGTCAGTAACTTCGAACTTTCTTGTGAGATACGAGCCGATATGGCCAAGTAAAAATGAATGCTGCTGTGCAGAAAGGTCTCCATGGTCTAGTGGTTAAGGCGCCCGACCGGCAATTGGGAGGTCCGTGGTTCGATTCCCGGTGGTGACTGATATTTTTGTACAGTAGCATTCATCGATTTCCATCAGCTACTGAATACTGTTGTCAATATCCGCCATTGCGGAAGTCTTCAGTATAAACTAATAGCACCTAAAGGAATTCGAAATTAATAAATTCTGTTTACCATAATAACATTAACTCATAATAAAAGTGGTATTTTTCTGACAACAGCTTTAAAAAATATTTATTCAAGAAACAAATTCTTAAAGCTTAAATCAAGTCCACTTACTTTTCATCACATCTACAACTGCCATGTTGCAGTTTCTTCTTCCCTCTTCTGCCTTCCCAGCTGAATTGGATGGCAAAGTTGTGTCACCATCCTCTGGAGAATCCTTCTTATGTGGTATTCGAGGTTAACATCTCTTCAAAGAAAGCAGCCTGTAAACAACATTCAAAATTAGGTATTAGAAGGAAGTAATATTACAAGCAATATGGCAGGAAACAATTGAATGTTAAGCCTACCAATTAAACAATACAGGATATGTCTACTGGAAAGCAATCTAACTTGGTGATTCTAACTGTTTCAAATCAATTGGTTTTTATTTCTAACCTTTGTTAGAATTAAAACATAATTATTCTGCTTTAATAAAAGCTTTTTTTATATAGCTTTAAATATATAAAGTCACTTAGCCGTTTTTGGGAGAAATCAATAATAGTTGGAAATTAATTCTGGTTGTTATTCATTTATTGAGCAGATAACCCATTATTAAAGGTCTTGAACTGTTTTCTGATGCTTTATTGTGGCATTAAAGCATGTAAATTGGTACCTTCATGTAGTTTTTGAACATTTGTCTGTAATACTTGGAAAGAGTTTTACAGTTGAAATTGTCCTATTGCACCTTAATTTTAACTGAAGTTTAATTTAAAAATAGTTTTAGCCAATAGCATTTCAATTGGCTGTGAAAAAAGTGTGCCCATACTCAGAATAAAATGACAAATTATATGAAACCAGAAATTTGAAAAATATTTTCACAGAATTTATTAATTTCGAATTCCTTTAATTGCTATTACTTTATACTGAAGACTTCCGCAATGGCGGATATTGACAACAGCATTGAAAAGCTGATGGGAATCGATGAATGCTACTGTACAAAAATATCAGTCACCACCGGGAATCGAACCACGGACCTCTCAATTGCCGGTTGAGCGCCTTAACCACTAGACCATGGAGACCTTTCTGCACAGGAGCATTCATTTTCAACTTGGCCATATCGGCTCGTATCTCACAAGTTAGTTTGAAGTGACTGACAAATATACATAAACAGAATTTATTAATTTCGAATTCCTTTAATTGGAAGTCTTCAGTATAAAGTAATAGCAATTAAAGGAATTCGAAATTAATAAATTCTGTTTATGTATATTTGTCAGTTTATTCAATTGTCAGTCACTTCAAACTAACTTGTGAAATATTTTCAATTTAAGCCCCCCATCAGCTGCAATTTAAGCCGAGCTGGTGATAACAAAAAAAGAAAGATGTTTACATGAATTCTTACAGAATCATTACTTTCAAATCACTAATTACTTCTTACCTGAGTAAGCCTAAATAAATTGAATTTAGAAAGAAATCTACTTAGGCCTATTCTTTTTTTGGATTTATGTTCCAATGACTGTTCGATTTCTAGAAAGTCCTCCAATTCTTAGCAAGGAGGTTTGCTTTGAAATTCACTCATTTCTATGGTTTGATCATCAATAATATTGCACTTTCTTTTGTGTTCCCTTTAACCAAATCCAGATGAACTAGTAATTTTTTGGTCCAACACATTTTAGCTTCATGGGGAAAATGTCTTGCTATCTATTACACACATAAATTGGGTTAAAGCATTATAAGAAGAACTTGTAAGAACTTACCAAAAGGATTTATTCAAATTTCTTAAAGTGAAAACTTTCTAACCTATAAAACTGCCCAAGAAAGATAAAGTGGGTAACCTGAACACTCAATAAATTAAATTCAAAGTTGTACTAACCTGTTTTTGTAATCCTTGGAACTGTTTCCAAATTGTGTTTTATTTGTATCAAAAAGATATAATTTCAAGGATATAAATTTTCACTAGACAAAGAGAACAACAAACAACAACCAAAAACTTCACGTGCGGCGTGCCTAACACTCTAACAGAGTCAGAGAGAACAACGAACACAACCGCCAAAAAGTTTGATATGTATCGATGTACGAAACAATCGATAATTTTTTAATCGATGTTCATGAGCCTTGATTAATAGAGCATCGATTATTATACATCACATTTAGTGGAATCCTGATTATTTACTTTTATTGGAAAATATCAAGTCTAACCTTGAATCATAGAAGAATGAATAGTTATGAAATAAATTAAAAGAGTTTACCAATACATATCTTTACTCATAATTTTACTCATCACGTTTTCGCAACAATATTGGCGTATCGATAAATTACTTGGTGAAAATCATCGATATTTTGTAGCTCGATACACATCCTCAAACTTCAGAAAGGGACTTTTTCCAAAAAAATGCATAGGATCATTTTTGTAGATACTTTTGTCAGCTTCAACAGAAGAAAAAAATTCTTTGAGTTATCAATACTGAATTATAATAAAAAACTGAAAAATTGTACCTTTCCACCAAAAATGAGTTCAACCCAAAATGAGTACTTTTGGTTATTACCCAAGGTTAGAGAAAATTATTGGTGAAAAATTAATTTTTCCATCAATAATTATTGTTCCTCTTGACGACCATATTGTTGTCTAATTTGACTGGGCTAGGGTACCGGTATATAAAATGAAGTTGGAGTTTGTATCGACGAATAGAGGAGGGATATTTGCGAATAATCTGTACAATTTACGTATAATTTATGTGAATTTTGCAAACAATTTTTACATAAAATATACGTAGTATGTACATTAGCATATCTCTGTTTTTGAAATTCGAATTGATCAATTATAGAAATGGGCTTTCAATAAAAAAATCTACTGTTAATTCGATTTTGCATTCCAGATTGTTTAACAACAAATTTATAAATTATTACTTACGTGAATATTGTACGTAAATATTACATAAATTTTACATTAGATATTTATCATTTACATATGGACCTAGGATTTACGTAAAAGATACGTTAAGTGCTGACTGGGCTATTGTATCAGGTTTATAGTGTTTTACTAAATAATGGTATATTTGGCAGCACAGTATTATACTTGTCTGCTTACTGGAACATCGTTATATACACTGTACAGGATGAGTATAAATCATTGAGCTCATGTCATAGGTGAATAAAAAATTAACAAATTAATGTACCAACGTGAATATTAATTCTTTGAAGACAATTTCAAACAGTTTCATTCACTACAACTGACAAGCTTAATGCATTTCTACAAACGTACCTATATTCTTCAGAATGAGTATTGAGCACAGTTCATAGAGAAATAACAGTACTACAACGCGCCCGTCTTGAAACAACAGTTTGTATACGTAGGTGCTAGAATTTGATATGACCTCCAACGAACACCGCTTACTTTATTGTAGCAATGTGAGCAAGGGTGGAATCATTGCAGTTCGTCCATTAAAGGCCAAGGTTAGTTAAAAACATGTTTTCAAGTATTAGCAAATTAAGTACCTAAGTATAAATTTATTGAACTTGTCATGACTTGAAATAAAACTGTTTGAAATTGTCTTTTCGATAAATGTACATAAATTGAAGTACACCAATTTGTTTTTTTTTATTCACCTTTGAAATGCACTCATTGATTTATACTTACTCTGTAGCTTTTGCAGCCGGGGATGAATGTTGTATTGAACACACTTTAAAAAAATCCACTCTATATTGACTATGTAACTAGCTCAATTATTGAAAATAATATGACAAGCCATTTTTTCGTTAGTATTAGTGTTAAACTTTCAGTGGATGCTCAAAAACTGTTACACCATCTTTTTGAAATGGAAACATATAATTACTTGTTTATAAAATGAGCAATTATTCACTCTTTTAAATTTTGCAATAATTCAATATTTTCTCTGTGACTAGAATGAAAAAGATGTAAAAAAATATCAACCAATGAAGAAAATTTTCCAGGTCCAAAATGTTGAAAATCGGATAATTTGAGGACTTACTACCTCAATCGGAAAACGGGATGCTGGTACAAAATGAAACAAAATACCAATATAATCTTATATTAAGACAGCATTTAAACTTAGACGGGAAGGTAAGTTGCAAATTTCCTTTCAATCGACAAAGTTTTACCTTTACGAAATCTTATTAGGCAATTAATGTCAGAGGAAAATGTAATTTTCAAGTGATAACTATAAATTCAATTCTTGTTATTAAGCTTGTGAATGTGACTAGCGTCTTTATATTATCACATTTATGCAATAATTTATATGCATCAGTTGCAAAAACTGTTATGCTGGCGCAAATACTCCACATTTTACATGCATTTACAGGCTGATACATTTACATGTATAGTGGCATGATTTTATTTCATTTGCGCCTGCAATACAGCTAGTTCTGGGCGCAAACATAGGAATGCTACATTGTAAAAATCCTGTATTGATTTGTAAAGCTGGTCACTAACTGAGGGAGCTCGTGTGAATGGAGCATCCGATTTGTTGAAATGGGCCAGTCATATACTAGCAGAAGATTGCCACACGGCGGTGCGCAGTTATCGGTCGTTTGTACAGATTTCTTGTTGCGCTTCAAAGCTTTGTGCGCAAACCGATGTATGCATGCCCGTGAGCTTCCATTAGAATTAATATTTGATGTTTTGACTGATTGCTGGTTGTGTGTTTTTGTCTTATAAATACTTATAAACTTTTTATGGTAAATTCAGCGACTTGCAAATTGAGAATAAATAATATGTTTACTCACTTCTGGCCAAACCGTTTCGTTTAGCCAGTGAGTAGAAATATATTGTAAAGAAATAAGTGAGAAAAAATATTATTTATTCTCAATTAAAATTGACTGAAAGTCCTTGAATTCTATCATAAAAATTTAATATCAACAACGAAGATCGTTAAGGAACAAGAAATCCAGGGAAATACTTATCATTGTTATTGTTATAGGAAAAAAAACATTATTGCTAATATATTTTATTATATGTCTTAAGATCAGGAATAACTGATCCGCTGCAGGAAATCAGTAGAAACTGCGACTATTTTTAGTTTATGTGTATATTTATATTTCATTTCGTGTAGTTTTTAATAATTGAAATTCAGTATTTTTTAATAATAAGTCATTGAGTCATAATAATAAATAAATTATTAATTTATTTGCTTACAGCAATGCCGTGCAAATGAATAATCAGCCATGTATACGTTACACACACATCACATATTTGTAAGTTCAAATTTCACGTCTATTCTCTTATTCAGTCTCCTTCCTTTTTCTATCTACTTTTTTATCTATTATCCGTACGTATTCTAATTGTTATATTAATATTACAAAGCATTCATAATCAAACAATAGCAGTATAACAATAAATAGGCCTACGACTAAACTGTAACAACAAAATTGAGATATACAACACAACCATAACGTTAACATATAAACACATAAATCTAAAAGCATGACCAAATTTGAAGCGTTGAAATCTAAATCTAATTAATAGATCAATTTCTATGCTGCAATTTATCAGAATAACTCATCTAAAAGCATGACCAAATTTGAAGCGTTGAAATCTAAATCTAATTAATAGATCAATTTCTATGCTGCAATTTATCAGAATAACTCATCTAAAAGCATGACCAAATTTGAAGCGTTAAAATCTAAATCTAATTAATAGAACAATTTCTATGCAGCAATTTATCAGAATAACTCACAAACCTAAGAATCAACGCTTCAAATTGAGGAAAGAAGTTCGATTGCTTTCAGCACAAAAAGGTATAATCGATTTATTTTAAATCAATCAAATTTTAAAGTAGTACCATTTCTTTATCAGCGTCTGACAGCATTATGTAATGAAGCTTGAACGAATGTTACTATACTTTGGACAACGTATTATAAGTGCTCAATATCTTCTCTTTGATGCACGTTGCAAATGAGACAATCTGACAAGCAGTTAAATTTTTTTACCTCTTTACCAACATACAAATAAAAGGGCACATTTGTAGGCCATTTGAGTGACCAACTGAGTGACTGAACGAATTATAACAGTAGGCACCCGAAATCTATGCTGTTCTATCATAAAAGTCTACATTTTTTAATTTTGTTCAATTCAGCATATGATTAAAATCTACATTAACATAATAACATGCCAAGGGCCCCTATAGACGCAATCTTAGAGTCAGCTAAGGCTCAAACAAAAGATTTCGGTAAAAACAATTTTTTAATAGTACTGGGTGACTTGAAAAATATAAATGAACCTAGTATAAAACAATAATTTTTGCGAATTATTTAATAGGTTTTTAGAGATCACTAGCCGACTGCTGTATTCGTTTTACAGACGTCATTGAAGTAGGTGATTTTAAAACTTGACATTGCAATACAGAAAAAAATGACATAAGATTTAAAGGATTTCATATACATGAATAAATTGGAAATATAAGTTCAAGAATATTATGAGTCACAAGACCATCGCAATCAATAATTAATAACATCCTTACAAATGTAGATGACTGTAAAACGAAAGTAGGTGGCTCGGAAGCATCTGATCATGACTACCAAATCTTAGCGGTAAGGTTTGCAGGGCCACAAATCGCTAAAAAAGAGTAAATCAACGAATGTGCTTCAGCGATGTGAACAGGGGAATTTACGGAAAGCATAGGATATTTCAGAATTTTCCAAATTTATTTCAGAATTTACAGAATGTTACAAGAAAACAGGAGTAGGGTTTACAGCATTAATAGTTTAAATAACGAATATGATAGTAGCATAATTATTTAAAGGTTTAATATTACTATGATTTGTCCAGTTGTAAAAGTTCCTGTAAAGCCGCGTCTCCACCAACCGAACATGCTCGGCGAACAGTGTTCGCTGGAGTTATCTGATGTCGCCAAACATTGTTTGGTGTGGGTGCCTTCTCGAACATTATGATCGGGTGGTGGGAACCTGTTGTTGGCATCGATCTCTATACTACTACAACCTGTAGTAGTAGTATAGATATCGATGGTTGTTGGTTGTCACTGTTCGCTCACAGACTGAAAATTTCAATTGAACTCACAAACATGTTGGTGACCCATATGTTTCATGTTTGTCCGTTTTTTGTATTCGCCAACAATGTTTGGCAGACATGTTTGGTTGGTGGAGACGCGGCTTAAAAAACTAACTACACAAAACTGAAAAGTGGATAACTGATGATATCTTTGTAGAAAGAAGTAGGATTAAAAATTCATATGATGAATTTAAATTATCTAGAAATATGTTGAATGAAGACAAGTACAAAGCTCTAAAGAAAATCTATACAAAAGAAGTGAAAAGAGCCAAAAGTAAGAAAACAGCTGAAAATTTCAATAATAGTGTGTACTTTAACGCAGCAGTGTGGGATGTAATAGACAAAAATAGGCATGTAGCTCAAGAAGATGCTCATACTAGTCTTCCCAGAATAATTAATGAAAATAAATTAATGACATAATCTTTCATTGGAAAATTCTGAAATATCCTATGCTTTCCATATTACATAGAGGACATCTAAGTACAATTTGATGAAGAGGATTTTCCTGGGCACATCGTTCACACATGCAGCAGTGTCCGCATGGCACTGCTGCATTGAATTATAACTTACTAGCATTTTACCCAGTCTTGCCCGGGAATACAGTTTGGAGTTTTCCTTTTCTGGTAGATAAGCACAAAATTACGACATTGGGAAGGGTGAGTGAATTACCATACAATGTTTATGCCATGCAGTTCATTTGTATGAAAAGAGAAGTTCATAAATGAACTGTTTTTAGCACAGATGATGTGAATTGTTAGTTTTTCTTATAAAAAATAAACTACCTTTTCAGTAACTTTGCAGCTCTACCAACCTGCATAGTTTTGTGTTTAGTTCTTTCGATTAATGTATTACAGGAAAAGCTCAATACAAACAATATGTGACCTCACATGACGCTGGGTAATTAGAATCTGTAAATTTGATACTAATCTGTTGCTTTGGCTTAAGAGACATCATCTATATTATCACCATAGTGACATATCATGTTATCAGCTATTCTATGAGCCTCCTGCATCTGAACACGTTTTGAAACAGTAATAGTGCCCATGAGTGACATTTGAACATTCATTTTTAAAAGTCTGAAAGGAAAAGCAAAATTCAAGCATGAGGTGCACTGAATTGAGTTTAGAGGAAGCTTTGTGCCAAATCGTTGCCGTTTTTGTGAAATCAATAAGACAAAATGCAAACACAACCTCCCCCCCTGGTTTAATTCTTGTGATACCGGACTCCACATGTAATTATCATGTCCACATTATTATACTAACCATATCAAAACTGATAGTATATCCTCTACCTTTTTAAATGAATATTTCTGATTCTCGTACTGTATCAATAAGTAGCTCCCAAAAACGGTAGATGGGTTGACCAGGCTTATAATAAAGCAATATCAATATAAAAGTACAAAATTAGATTAATTCATATAATACTGACTTTTTCACTTCTTTAAATACTCCTAAGCATTGTTGTTTATGTATCAAGTCTATTTTGAAGAATGTGGAGTCAGCACACTCCCAGAAATAATTTCTAGCTTGCTCTTACTTAACTACAAAGAAGGGCGAAATATTTGGATTCATCCTGAATTCGAGAAGACCTGTTAAGTATCCTGAAGTCAACGACAACGACAGTAGTTAGATTTATATTTCTTATTTTATATTTCTATTTTCATCACATTACATCATTTTTCTGGGAATACTCCCATTTGATAGGTGATTTGTCAAACAATTTCCTCCTTGTAAACAAATAGGAAATTTAACTAGTAAAGGAAAAAAAGTATCAGTCAATACAAATATGATATAAACAAAGTCATTGAGTCCTTAAGATAGAACAAATGTGAGCACCATCACTGTTCAGATTTGAATCCGTCTGCCACGGAACAGTACACTTTATCAATTGAAATTATTTTTATCAATTTCTTGAATAGCTTCAAATTGTAAATTTTTTAATAGTCTCAGGTAATTTATTCCTGAATAAGAAGGGATTTTCTCATATGTCGCTTGTCTGTGAATTGGATACAACAGCAAATGATGATTACGTGTGGAGTAATTATGCCTCACTGTACAAAATTTAAATTTATGAATATTACTCTTTATGAAAATTAATAATTAATATAAATGTAGATGGCAGGCAACACGGATCCCATTTTTTTGTATAATTATCTGTTTTTATATTGTCTGCATGTTTCATGTGAAATAAATAAATTTGAATTCATATTTTATTCTTTTCAGGTCCTGATATTGTCACTACGATACAAGAAGCTAAGTTTGAAGTTTCTATTTTGTTCGAGAGATGTAAAGAAGTTGACGAAAAATTATCCCAGGAAGCTTTATAGTTGATTAATTGATTAATCTTATTAAGCTTTGCACTAAAACTGGTTTTCTTTTTATCCCTTTTTGGAAGCATATCTGTCAACTGTTTATGTAATTTCATGACAAGAAATGTAATTCGTTACACATGAATAATAGGCAGTTTTTTAATCATAACAAGACATCTTAATCTCAGTGTGCATGAGCAAAATATCAATAATGTTAGCGTGATAAAGAGTACAGTATAAGCGCATTTCACTATTTTTTCATTCCCTTTTTTCCTTTTTCTTAACAATAGTGACCACTATAATTCCACTCACTCTACAGACAGTGCATGCGCAGAACTGGTTTGAACAAGGAAATAAACAATAAATAAATAATATCGCTCATATCGCGATGGTCAACAATATATTATTTTTTTCTCAATGTATTATTACTAGCTGGTTGCCCGATTCAATTGAATTGGGATGTCTGGAACCTGATATCAGAGGTCTAGACTCGATTATAACAATGCACTCAGTTTATTTTATCATCGACAGAAAACTACAACTACGTGGTTATTATATATGATTTATTAGTGTATGTTGTGGGAGGCTGCACCTCTTACCGGTGCACCGTAAAACTAGGCGGCTGATTGGTCGATGAACGTCTATGAATTTGACTAGACCAATTAGACGCCTTAGTCCCGAGTGTACTGCTAAGCGATGTACCGCCTATAAACTCACCTAATCTTCACATTACATCAAGTTCTGGGATATTTACAATTTGGCAGGTGAACTTGTCAATAATAGAGTAGCAACTGGTTTAGTCAGCTAATCTTTCCGGATCCTTATCATGTAGGTGTGCATTTTGTCTACAGTTGCATTACATTCATCATATCAGTTGTGATGAATTGTATGCAGATTATCGTGCCATCAAGATTAAGTGATATAGAGGGCATGATTCTTATTTTGACTGTGCCCATCCTAGATACTTGACTGACAGATATTGACCGACCTCTCATTCAAAACAAAGTTGTAACAATAAATTGTAGAATGTAAATTGCCAACACAAAGCCCCATTTTCATAATATGTTAATCATATTTGCTTTAAAGAAAGCTGCATAAATTATACTATTATGCAATCATTGTATTGTGACTGCCTTTGAGCCACAAGTGAAATGTTAGTTCGCTTGTGTTCTCAACATCTCACAATTGGCTTAAACACATACATTTCATACTTCATTGCACACAATATTTTATCTACAACTTTCGATAACTTATTGTAAATTTAGCTTGCCAATCACTTGGATAACTTATCCAAACTAACAAAGCCCAAAATGCTTGCTAGTTCACAATGTTATGGGATTGAAACTGAATTTGATTTTGAAATGTTTTCTGATCAGCTGATGTGACTATTCATAATAATCATTATAACAGTAATGCTGGATTCTCATTGGTCTAGAGTCCATGATGTAAAATTACTCTAATTGCATAATAGCTTCATTTTACAACTGTTTTGTCAAGCGTGAATGAAGTCCGCTGTCATGACTTTAATTTTTAATCTCTTCTACCGGTGCGTTATAATTTAGTCTTAGGTAAAATACATTTACAAATCAAATATGGCAGTGATTAGAAGGATTTTCAGACTCTAATGTTGAGCAATCCAAAGGTCACCCTTTGAGGTGCACAATATAATCCAATGGTACTGTAAATATATTTCTTATTAATTTTATTCACTCAGACTAGAGGGATACATTTCAATTCTTAAGAGAAGTTCCATCAGGCTGATATAATAGAAAATAAAGTCTACAGTGTCAAGTTTATTATGGCGTGCTACTGCAGTGGCTCAGAAAAAAAACCTCTTGAACTAGCATATTTGTGCGTTGGCCATTTCGTATTGCTGCAGGCCTCCAGCCGTATCTCAGGAAGCATTATAACACTGCGAAATAAATAATGTAAGTGTTGGGGCCTTATAAAGATCCAGTGTAGCCGCTGTAGCGCGCTACGATAATTGAGGGTAAATTACACCAGCCGGGTTAATTATATATAGATTGAGGCACGCGACTGCAAAGGCTCTGTATATTATACAGAGCTCTGTGGCTCTGTATATTATACAGTGTATAATAAGTCTATACTAGCAAAGCATTTTTATTGATTATTTTTAAATAAGTGAAAAACTAATATGATACTACATCAAATTGTTTTTCAACTATTGCTGGGCTTCTTCAAAAATGCGCAGTGTGTCATTTTGTTGAGAAAAAAAAACGAAATTACTTTCTAGTATACAGAAGAGCCTCTATCTAATATGCAGTATTGACATCAATTTCATGTTTTTGAATTATATAAAGTACTTTTAAAAAATTGATTGAATGACAGCAAAATACAGTTAACTACCTGGTTAAAGAGATAAGCTGTCTACACATGGGACTAATTGAAAAAACTAATTCAAATACTCATTGATAATTATTGGTGAATGTAGTGAATAATGCAAATGCCTTTCATCATTAATTTATAAGGCTAAAACAGAATTCAAACTAAAACTAGAATCACTTTTATCAAGTCATGCAACTCAACACAGCATCTCAATAAAATGATCAAAGTAGCCTACAAAAGTATAATCACTAAAAGTAATTAGTAAGATATAGATTAAAGTATTTTTTTGGAAGATTACTTCTTGGAGACTCCAGTTAAGGAACATAAGACAAGTCAAATCTACAAATTCCACAATCTTATACACTATAGTTACCATAATTACTATATCAATTAGTTGAAGTGAGGCTTCATTTTGATGTGAAGGAACTCTTTGTACACTATTAAGCTTCAACTAAATATTTTTTCAATATTTCTATATTTTCAAGACTTTTAAAACTGCGGAAGCTTGCAGAGTTTCCTACCAATATAACTAGGTTTTTGTTTAAAACTTCTATTGTGACTCACCAAGTGATAATCACCTCGGCTTCTTTCGCATTACAATTGTGTACATCGAGATTTTGGTTAATATCATTCGTTTTTACATATAAAGTAGCTTCATACACATAAAAGCAGGGTACAGTTAGGAGACCAAGTCTCTTGAACAACAGCCTACTTGAGTCTAATCTATTTACTCTTTCCATACACCCAACAGCTATAGCTTTCTTTCGGATCTTATAAATACCTTATATGAATAAGGTTTTGTTTTGAAGAATTACCAATTAAGATATATATAATATGTAACAGTAAGAGCCCAATGTATTTTAGTACCGGTATTTGTATATCAGTAATAATATCAAAGGTAAGTTGCGGCGGACGCGTTTCGAACTATGTCGTTCTTCTTCGGCGCTTGGTTGCGACTCGAAAAAGGTCAGTTCTGCACAGAAAGTTTATACATATGAATAGTTCTACTGCAGTTCACGAAAAATGGATATCCACAACAATAAAGTTTATATAATAGTGTGTTACATCAAATAAATTACGTGTTAAGAAAATTTCACTGATGCTCTTCATATCATTGAAATTTGTGGATTACTTCAAATTCATTCTCAAATTTTTTTCTGGAATATGACCTATTTCTTTTAGTGAAGATTGAAAATTTTCACCAAAAATCTTTTCACTACAAAAAGGTCTAGGCCTAACTGTATGACAGTTATAGCCTACTAGACTTCATTAGTTCTCAGGCAAATACATCAATTCCGATTTTTACTTGGATAATAATGGGCTTAGGCTACCGTACCACTCACTACCTCTGCTATTATTAAACTCAGTTATAATTATTAATATTTTTATTTTAACAAATTGAAAACCAATTGGGTAATTTTAAGGAACCGACAGAGCCTTATTGAAATCGTACAACCCTTGGCTGTTCGTCTCTTAAATTGACATGCTATAAAAGCAAAAGGTTTGGTTGAAATACAGTAGTCAAGTTCAGCTCCCTGCTTAAAGTTGAATTATTCAGTTGAATTCCAGTACTGTATTTAAATTACAACAAACCAGCAAGTTTTTCTTGACAATGTTGGTTCATTTGTTTGAATCTCAAATTTTTACTGTCATAATGCTTCTTATTGTATTAATCTTTATCTAGGCTGTTGGCATGATAACAAAGTGAAGAAAAAGTTTGTTGGAATAGGAATACATCTTTTAATCTCTTTTCAATTTCAATTACCAAGTACAGTACACTCATATTTTCAAATATGACGGTTCACTTTTGTGCTGATCGCTGATTGGTTAATTTCAAACTTCATGTCACCGTTCAAACTTCCAATGCCTTCTTGTATAGAATTTCAGCGGGTTACCAGTTATCTTGTTTAAAATCAGACTTGAAAATGGCAAAGTTTAAATTATTCACAGATCACATTCATATTATTCAGAGAATAGGCGAATTGAAACATTATGAATGACTGGTCAACATATTTTTGTAGTATGTAAGTTGTGCATGCATATCAACTTATCAACTCTCGTTATATATAACCAATAAAAGGAAGATGAAAAATCAAATAATGGATAAACAGGAATTTCATTGCTAATTCTCTTAATAAAAAACTCGCTCCAACACAATAAAAGGTTCCTTTAAACAAAGTGTTTATGCAAATAAAAGTAATGTACAAGCTTATCTACTCTGGGTATATAACAAATGTAAGAGAGATGAATAATCAAATAAAAGCTGAACAGAAATTTTATTTATAATTTTTATAATAGAATACTTGTTAGATCACAATAAAAAATTTATTTTTACAATGTTTTTATTTAATTAAAAGTAAAGTAACAAATAGTTAAGGCAATGTATCCGGTACGCTTTACTTCTTTCGTAAAGTATAGCTTCCGTAAAGTTTTAATAGCCTGTCAACTGTAAAGTATTATTTTCGTAAATTTAATTATGGTCTACCTACTGGTATGGTCGGGCTACTGCCGAGTTGGTCTACTGGTATCACGCCATCGTGTGTGGTTCTCCGCCAGTGGTGCCTTAATCAGTTCAACACGTATATTGATTTGGCATTTTCAGACCATTTAAGACTATTAATTTTAATAAAGTGATACAAAAAACAATTTTCCTATTTCTTTAACTATAAAAATGATTTCTTAAAATCGAATTAATTGAAATTAGAACACAATATCTTGAGTAACAAATATCAAGTATCATTCCCATGATATCAACTAGATTGCCGAACATGGTATTCAAAATACGTGACACACTGACTTGCGCCAAATCTAAATAATTGGATTTTTTTAATAACGCACGTAAGAATTCAAATTTACTATTAAAATTCAATTTAAAGGTCATACCATGATGAAAAATAATTTCTCGTACTTCCTCATGCTTTTGATTAATTACTTCGATAAATATGAGGCGAATGAAATCATTTAACATGAAAAATCATCAGTTTCATAAAGAAAAGACACATCATTTATGACTTTACACTAAGCTAAAATGATTAAATGATGTAATTTGGATTACAATTATTAAAAACATGTAATAAATTAACAGGACTCGGTTTCTAAGTCAACAAAAAGCGTTTCAATTAGAAATGTTATTGATTTATTTGTAGGGTATTTAACATAGAAATCCCATTATTCTGCTACTGAACACACTTAATATGGATATCCACAATAAAATTACGCATCATTCTTAGACAGAAACCTTCATATTAATGGATTTATCATAGAATTTAAATGGTTTCAGCAGCCCCTAGACACTGACTATTACAGTGCATTATTGAAGGCTATTCTGAAGGAACTTAGAACTTATACAAAGGTGACAAAGAGAGATATTGCATCTTTTTAAGTGAATTAAACGGCTTGCAGTCAACTCGAAAACGTTCGGCCTACAAAGTAAGTGAAATACTACTTATTTTAAATAAAATTTGACTGCAAGTCGTTTAATTCACTTAAAAAGTTAATATTAACAACGCAGTACGTCATGGAACAAGAAATCCAGGAAGATATTGCATCCTTTTAACACGTTCATTAAATGATTTCAAAACGATTCTAGGGCCAATCATAGCTTAAATCTATTCCAAAAGGTAGTTATACAATAAATTGCATTATTTTAATAATGATACACTTTGCTTGAAGCTTGATTAACAGGGATTGGGGGCTCATAATTTAAACAAGGTTAGCATGACGTTTATTTTGCATCCTAAAATCCTTCAATATAAGTAGCCTGAACTGTTTAAAGGGTCGCCATCTCTTGAATACATTCCCAAAGCGAATAATTTTATAAACTGAATCAATCCAATATAACAGAATGATAAAATCAGAATAAATAGGAACTTGGAACTTATACAACGGTGGCAAGGGCAAAAATGAATTCTCAACACGTTTATTAGATGCATTTGAAACTATTTTAGGGCTAATAATCCCTTAAAACAATTTCAAACGCGAATTATAAAATGGATTGCACTTAAACAATGTTACACTATGCTGGAAGGTTGGTAAACATCAGGGTTTAGTAGTTTATAATTTAAACCTGTGTAGCACGAGGGTTGACCTGGATTCCTAGTATCCTATATAATTAATATACTCTACAACTGCAAACACCACTGACTGATTGACATTAAAGATTTTTATGATGCAGGTTGATTTTTGGGGAGTTTTCTGGTGGAAACTCTTCATGAGTGAGATTCGACTTGGGAATAATCTCAACATTGTTGAAAAGGGGCTCCAATTTTTTTAGGGGGGGGCCCAAATTACCCTTGATTTTTGGGACTTTTTATTTCGTTTTTGATGGTTTTGGATGGAAGTTAATATGATTTGAGAGGGGGTTAAACCCTAGAAAAAATTTCGAAAAACTCAATGGGGGGCGTTTTGGAGGGGGGGGGGGGTGAAAAAAGTGAAATTTCTAAATATTGAGATATTTTGAAAATTCTTTTTCTGATTTTGTAGTGCTTGTTAAGCTGAACACAATGGTGTGTAGCGGAATTTTTTTGGTCGAGCTGTTTAGGGGTGGGGGTTGGGGGAAAATTGCTCAAAATTTTTTTTCAAAAAAGTTGTTTTAGGGAAAAATTCCAGTTTTCATGGTTGATAATGGGAGGTAAGTGTATTTTAAAAAAGATGAAATTGGATAATGCCCCAAATTTTGATTAAGGGGGTTGCTAGGGGGGGATGAATTAGGGGGGTAAATCTAAATATCAGGATATTTGAAAAATTCTTTTTCCCATTAAATAGAGCATAAAAAACTGTAGGTGCCCCGATTTAAAAAATCTTGAAAATATCATCCCTCTTGGAAAAGGGGGCGAAAAACGCCATTTCACTGATTTTGGGGGGGATATTGGATTTTGAACTTTTTTGTTGATTTTTAATATCAACTTTTTATTGAAGAAAGTTGATAATAGAAATAGACTCATGCTGAAAATTTATGAAAACAGGTTATTAATTACAAGGGGTAGTTTTTATAGGGGTTGAAAAAATTTGAGATTTTCAAATATTTGTTTTCTGTCGATTTCATTGATGGGGAATGATAGAGCAATGGAAATGAGGTAGAAAGTATTCGTGAATATTTTTCGAAATAATCATCCCCTTTGGAGTTAGGGGTGCACAAATAAATGCATATTAGAAAAATGCAATTTAAAAAATTTTTGACTTTTTTGTTTATGAGAATTTTCAGCCTTTGTTGATGGGATGCTGTTATTAAAGCCGAGGTTTGAACAAAAAACCAAAGAAATTCATAATTTTCTAATGAGGGTGGTTTTTGAGGGATGCTTCATAATTTGGTCTTATCAAATATTCGATTTTTGAGAATTTTATCTATAGAAGTTGATTAACAACAAAAAAATAACTCAAAAGTGTTCATCATGATTTTTTGAAAAAACCATCCCCTTCGAAGTTAGGGGTGCCCAAATAAATGCATGCTAGAAAAATGCAATTTTTAACATTTTTGACTTTCTTGTTTATAAGAAATTTGAACCTTTCCTGACAGAATGCTGGTATTAAAACTGGGGTTCAAACAGAAAACGAGGGGAATTCATGATTTTTTCATAAGGGTGGTTTTTGAGGGATGTTTTTAAATTTGGTCTTTTTAATTATTGAATTTTCAAAACTTTCATCTATGGAAGTTGATTAACAATAAAAAAATAATATGATAGTGTTCCTCAAGATTTTTTGATAAAATCATCCCCTTCGATGTTAGGGGTGCCCAAATAAATGCATGTTAGAAAAACGCAATTTAGAACTTTTTTGCTTATGAGAAATTTGAACCTTTCCTGACAGATTGCTGGTATTAAAACTGCGGTTTGAACAGAAAACGAAAGGAATTCATAATTTTTCAATAAGGGTGGTTTTTGAGGGATGTTTTAAAATTTGGTCATTTTAATTATTGCAATTTCAAAACTTTCATCAATGGGAGATGATTAACAATAAAACAATAACTTAAAAGTGTTGATCATGATTTTTTGAAAAAACCATCCTCTTATGAGTGAGGGTTGTCCAAAGTTGCAAATCATTAGAAAATTGATTTTGATAACATTGAGTTTAGTTCATGGAAAGTTAAGACTTTTTTTATTTATAGTAGACATTGAAAACATGATGAAACTGAAAAAGAATTGAAATCTTCTTCCTTACATGATTGGATGTTGAGAATTTTTTAATTTTGCAGCTTTGCAAATTTTATTGATGAAAATCGATTAAAGATAGAAAAATGAGTTATAATGTGTTTCTGAACATTAAAAAAACCTTTCCCTTGTTAAAGATGGCCGGTTATAATAAGAACCACCTCTTCAAAAACTGGAAATATGCAGAAAGTATATTCACAAAGTAAAGGGTTTGAAAATTGCACAAAGTAATCTGCAGTGGATTCAGCCATTTCATCACCGGAACGTACATCACAGACCCTATGGCAGGGGTGCAGGGGGTGCAACCCCCTGCCGAACGCGAAGCGCGAGTAAAAAGTTACAATAGCTGTTATCTGTTGACGACATTCTAACACAGTAGAATTTGCGATTGGAGGAGGAGAAGGAGAAAAATGAAGAATAGCCGAAGAGAGATAAAGAATAAAACTATTCAATTTAATTTGTATGGTGTAACAAAAATGGTAGCAATAGAATTGGAGGTGTCAAAGCAGTCAACTATTTTGTTGCAACTGTTAGCATTGATAACAGCATGAAGGCTGCTATACAGGAGCGAATTAAAGCAGGCAATAGAGCATATGGAGCCAACGTTTTGATGCTTAAAAGCAAAATTTTGACCAGGGCAACAAAGCTTGATGAAGACCAGTGGTTAATAACGCCTGTGAAACATGGACACTGACTCTGAGAAGGATTGCAGAAGTCTATTGGTTTTTGAAAGGCGTATCCTGAGAATAAAGATATTCAGCTCAATAAGAGAAGAAAACGAATGGAGAATAATAAAAATCTAGAACATCTCAGTAATCTGGGAAACATTGTTAGGTTCGTGAAATCGCAAAAGTTGCACTTGGAGAGGTTGAATGAGGGAAGAGAGGTGAGAATGATTATGAGAGAGAAGCTTCATAGTAGGAGAAGGAAGGTGGGAGTCAGAGGATGGAGAGTGAAGATGAAGGACAGAATTGTGTGGAGAGGAGTTGTTAGAGAGGCCATCAAGGACTGTAGCTCCCTGGAAGTTAATAAGTTGGAAAGATTATTACACATTCTAGTAAGCATGATTCAATTGAATCGCCCAATAAAGGACTAATCTCAGAGTCAATTATAAGAACTAAAAGCTAATTTATAGCTAAAAGCACTTGAAAGGTATGAGAGGAATTTGACCAGAACTGTGATCCCATGATTCTTATCTCACAACCAGTAAATGTTGAATGAGTGATTCGCAAGACAATCGCCCTAACTATTTACTAGTATTTCACACACAAACACATTTCCTTGAATATTACAAGTTCATTATACATTTCCCTGAATATACAAGTACATTATGATTCTGCCAATGATAAATTAATACAGAATGCATATTCAAATACTTTTGTCTTTGCCAAGCCACTGCAGTCGCGGTCACGCGCCACAATTCAGGCTAAATCACAACAACTTCGAATGAGCTAACATGTTTAGAACCATCAGCTGATTTTTAAATTACCCTCTTGGTGTAATTTATCCTTAACAGCGGCGCGTGACCACGACTGCAGTAGCTCTGTATAATAAAGACTCTAAAATTATTCACAATAATAATAATAAAACATATTTTAAAACAAAAAAAGAAACCGACTTCAGTGAAATGATAAAATACTCACGTACTAAAAAGTTTAAAATAAAGTATTTACTTTAAACTGAGAAAATTTTAAATTTCATACAAGTAATCTTTCGAAGTCGGCGCCAAATATTTTATAAAGATGATAAGAAATTCTATCTAATATCTAAACTAACACTGTATTTTTTTGGAGGATGAAGCCCACACATAGGTCTGAGAGTTTTGCGTGGGTAATTAATTGGATGATGGAGATTGATGAGTTGAACCTACAGTTCTAGGTGGGCTCCGAACCACCAGGAAGTGATTGATAAGAAATTCAATCTAATATCAAAACTAACACTGTATTTCAATTAAATATGTGATTTACACTCACTTTTACTGAAATACAGTGTCAGTTTTGATATTAGATTGTTCAATTATTTCGTCATGGAAAACATCACAGAGTATAATTATGTTATATTTTAGAAGTTTATGGGAAATTTGGCGCCGACTTCAAAAGATTACTTGTATGAAATTTAAAATGTTCTCAGTTTAAAGTAAATACGGTACTTTATTTTAAACTTTTTAGTACGTGAGTATTTTATCATTTCACTGATGTCGGTTTCTTTTTTTGTTTTAAAATATGTTTTATTTTAAGCTTTTTAGTTGAATTTTCAAACTTTGAAAACATGAGAAATTTCTTAAAGCCTACATTATGAAATATTCATCAAATTAGCAAGCCAATAATTAATTTATAACATCGATAGTTAAGTAACTAAAAATCCACTTATAAGAAAAGATAAACTAAGGAAAATTCTACAACGTTTTATTTAATGTGGAATATAAACTTAAAAAAACACTTTTAAATGGAAATTAACTCACGTTATGGCGTGACGGCCGTTTCGCTCTGTTGTCTAGAGCATCGTCAGACGACCCACAGTACACTGACTTAAGGCATGAGTTTGAGGGTTATGTATGTTACGTTTAAGTTTATATTACATATTAGTGGAAACAAGATGGATCTACAACATCATAATGTGGAATATTGTATTTAGGAGAATTATAATAGCGAAAGGCTTCTTAAAAGTGAAATGGCTTTTGATTCATTTTGATGTGGTCCCTTTCAGAATATACCTACACTGAAATAGTAGGCCTATATTACGTTACAAGTGTGGAAAATATTGTGCTTACTGAAAATATGATAAGTAAACGCAGGAGATGAAGTTGAGTGCGGTATTATCATACGAGTATGGTAAACATCTTCCCGGACGAGTTATTTGTGTTATGATTGCAACTAAATAACCTTATTCCTATGACTCAATAACATCAACTAAATTATTTACAATTTTCATATGAACATATGGACAGAAATATTATATTCTTCTTATTCTCGATTCAAATCAAGTTCATGTGATTGGTCAAAAGAAGTCATTAAAGACTTCTTTCACACTGAACCAGCTTTGGGTAACCGATGTCGTTTACCCCGCATAATTGCATTGCATCATATGATTTCGAAAACCGTCTAGATGTAAAGCGCTCCATATGATACAATGATCAGCCTGGTAAACGACACTGGTTATCCGATTGGCGGTTATGTGTGGAACTATCCTATTCAAACTTGATTGAAATGAAGACATCGAAGAATGCTCCTTTTTGTTTAATATTGGGCTAAGTATTGGGCCGATCCTTGCGAAACTTGTATGGGACCACCGCTGAGCGATGCTCTTTCATTTAAAAAAAATTCATCAAAATCGGTTCAATACTGTTCGAATGATTGATGTACAAACATAAAAAAAAAACAGGTCGAATATAGTAACCTTGTTGTTTTTGGAAGTCGGTTAAAAAAAAAATTCATCAAAATCGGTTCAATATTGTTCGAATGATTGATGTACAAACATAAAAAAAAACAGGTCGAATATAGTAACCTTGTTGTTTTTGGAAGTCGGTTAAAAATACAATAAAGGGGGAAATAATATTTTTGACGAATGCATTTAGCAAGTAGACAAGAGATTATTAAAACATTTAAATTTTGCAAGTTAAGTTTCTTTTAGAACTCCTAGAATTAAATTCCTGGATTTCTTGTTCCATGACGAACTGCGTTGTTAATATTAACTTTTCAAGTGAATTAAACGACTTGCAGTCAAATTTTATTAAAAATAAGTCTTTTATTTTTAATAAAATTTGACTGCAAGTCGTTTAATTCACTTGAAAAGTTAATCCTAGAATTAGTTTAAGGGTGCTTACACAGTGGATGATAATAACCATGGAAAAATAAAATACATGCAGTGATATGCTGGTGGTGTATGACACACTGTAGCATCATTCCACAGCATAGAAAAAGTTAATTTTGCCTTTTTCCAAGAAGATAAAAATTAAATACATTTGATACCAGTTACACCTCTAAACCTTGAATAGGTACATTTTTTCGAAATTTTGTGTTAATTTTCTGGGAAATCTATAAATTTTAACCTATATAATAAGAGAGAGTAGGAGAGTGTGTGAAGGTCAGTCTTATGGATTGAAAAAAAATAGCAACGATTTGCAACACTAAATTTGTCACAAAGCTTCCTCTAAACTCAATTCAGTGTACCTCAAAGCCTGATATTTTGATTCTCAATTGGAGAAATCCTGAGCTCTGATTCGTCTAGAGCCCATGACTCATTACATTCATTATGCAATTAACTTGTTCAGGCATGAATAAAGTCAGATATTATTACATAACTTTCTAACCTCTATTGACTACTTTACAATGTAGTTTTAGATAAATCATTCTTTCCCACAACCGTAATATAAAATAAACTGATTTATCTGCATTTGTCTGTAAGGCATTTATGGCTGAATGAGTGGACCAAATTCAATTAAATTTTACATGGATCTTCTTTTAAGGAATGCCCAGCGATTTATGTGTAAGTGTTTTCGAAATTTGATTGCATTTAAAGGATTTTTTAAATTAGCTTTTCCATATTATGCAATTGGAATCAGATTTAAAGATAGCCCTTGGGCCCTCTTATTCATCTGGTGGAGCATTCACATGAATTAGGTTATCATTCACAAGAATAACATATTTGTTTGAGAGAAATGAATAATTTCTAATATGGTAATTCAGGGACCACAGGGACCACTCAGTAAATTATAATTATTATAAATAATAATAATTAATATATTGCTACATAAGTTCAATCATCAGACGTGTGAAATCTGATCTTATTTGAACAACCAGCTATATGGAAAATAGAAACACAGCCTTGTTGATGTAAAACAGAGTGACTTTTTATAGAAGACAGACATGAAATAGACTACGCAAATTAAATCAAGGGTTAGGTCTAATGACTGTGTTTAATTTTGCGATGTTGATTATCATCAAGTATGTTCCTCTGTGCAAGCAACCTTTTTCTTCTTGGGCGTGAGGTCTACTGTTCACGAAACTACTGTATACTCTATAGGGTGAAACAATAGTAGTACTGCATTAGAAACATTGAGCCGAATGAGTCAGGGAAACATTTTGAACAAGGTCCTGTCTTGTACAATGTCAAAGACTATTGCAGTTAAAATTTTGAGATTGAAGGTGAAGTAAAAAGTTTGAAGGAGAAGAAAAAGTTAGTTGTAAGTTGTAAGTTACACTTAATTTTTTATTCTCACCTTTTACGTATTTAGTTGCACCATATTTTTCACTGATCAATGCCATGCAAATGAGCATTGATCTCACAAATAAAAGCCAGTAGATAGATGGTTCCTGAAAAAACTTTTAAATTCCTGGATTTCTTGTTCCATGACGAACTGCGTTGTTAATATTAACTTTTCATGTGAAATTTAACTACATGCAGTCAAATATTTGTTAAGAATAAGTATAATAACTCACTTAAACTGGCCGAGTACTTTCGAATCTATGAGATCCATCATCAGAGGCTCCTAGATCATCATGTCAGTTTTTTGGTTAGAAGTGTTGTGGTTTTTGTAAAATATGATCAAAAAGTTTGTGAGATTTAAAATTTAGTTGTTCATTGAGAATGTTTTGTTTATTGTGTGTGGTGTGTTTGTATATTTCAAATTGTTCCAAGGTGTTGAGTTCGTGTCCTTTAGATTTTATGTGTAGACCATATCATTCAAACTGGACACACTTTTACCGACATCAGTACCAACCTACACATTCTACACATAAAATCTAAAGGACACGAACTCAACACCTTGGAACAATTTGAAATATACAAACACACCACACACAATAAACAAAACATTCTCAATGAACAACTAAATTTTAAATCTCACAAACTTTTTGATTATATTTTACAAAAACCACAACACTTCTAACCAAAAAACTGACATGATGATCTAGGAGCCTCTGATGATGGATCTCATAGATTCGAAAGTACTCGGCCAGTTTAAGTGAGTTATTATACTTATTCTTAACAAATATTTGACTGCATGTCGTTAAATTTCACATGAAAAACTTTTACTAAAACTCGAATTAGTTGATCAACAAAATGTGTATATGAAAATATAGAGAAAAAAATGTCTTAAAATAGAATGATCAAGCATCAAACTGAAAAGAAATGCACAATTTTTATTATTATTATTTTAAAAATAACACTAGATAATAGACAGTTTGATAGCGAAATAATCATGAATAGACTTAAAATTAACATTTTAAAACTTAAAATAGGTACCGTACACATATATTATGAAAACACTTAAAACTAGACAATTATCTTTCAACCCGTATTTTGAGCATGTGCTAAGGAAAACATTATGCTCATTAATAATAAGGGACTAGATTATTGGGTTGGGTTGATGATGGAAAGAAATAATAATAATTGAGACATTGAACATTGTTTGAGTGGTAAATTTCAAGATTAAAACTTAATTTTTCAATTTTATAGAATCAAACTTTTATTATTTACAATTATTTCAGACATTCAAAACTTCTGATGAGATCTTTAAAATGCATCACTCATTTAATGGAGTTCAAACTCCTGAACAGAGTAGGTAGAACATTTTAATATATTCTGTATAACACAGCAGTGTACTATTATTTCAATTACTTTTAAGATAATGTAAGTTGCAAATAATTCTCACTATTCCCTACTTCCCCTTTTAATTGCTTAACTGAACCCCAGGCCAGGGAGTCTTGAAGCTGAAGATCTTGGAGGTCAAAGGGGCGCTGAAAACCCTACTCTTGAAATTTTGAAAAATTCAGAAACATCACAGCGTCTGGCTGCATTGGTGAGAGTGACTATTTTAAAATAGGCTTCAGCAAGATTGACTAAAAACAGTGCCTAGTTCATTTTCCAGAGTGCTCCAAAAATGTCTGTTTATTGTCAAGATGAACTAGCCTACTATAGACAACATTCGTTATATACATGCAGTAGCTATAGAAGTCCAGGCCAAAAACCAGGAGAAGTATCTGGTTCGATTTCCCCCCAGGTCTGGCATTTACATTGACTAGCCCATACTAAGGTGAGCAACAGTTTTGAACTTGGATTTTACATCCTGAAGAATTTCACCTCTAAAAGGTTATTCATGTGCTAGTATGATGAGCAATATATGCTTATCATAAACCTATATATCCAATTAATTATTATATGCTATATTAAGTAAAAAATAAGCACTCAACTTTGGTGTTTACAATGGTGCTGCTGTATGAAGGAGCAGAAATCCATTATTATCAAGTGCCCTGATGGCCTCCAACCCTTACAGCCATTCCAAGCCTCCAAAAGCAAATATTATATTTTTTATTATTCAAATTTATTTTAGTTCTTCCACGTTTATTTAAACAATATTTTATTTTTTAACCTGAATAATGAAAAGTTAATTTTTAATGTACTTTAGAAAAACTTTACTTTCAATTCAATTTATTGATTTTATTTAGCATATTTAACTACAAGATTTCCTATTCATGTATTTTTAGAGTGTATTTTTAGCTATAGTTGAATGGATTCAAATGATGAACCCATCCTATCCTTCTGTTTCTTCCAAGCTAATGAAAAACTTAATCCTCCAAAACAATGTTGTTTTATTTATTATTGTACATCTAATTCATTTTTTAAAATCTAATACTCAGTTATATTTTAATGGTTTTGATTTAATGTCTGGAGACATGGTGGACCTACAGTTTTACGTGGGCTCCGAATGACCGATAAAGTGATGGAAAAATCATAGGATCAACCTAAGCTCTATCAAATTATAAAAGGAAGGAAGAAATTTATTAGTGCAGGAAAAAAAATACAATAAGACATTTAGGCAAATAAAGACATGAAACTACTCAATGGTCTCAAAATTTGAATGTATTCAAACTAACATGATTTCATTATGAATAATGAATGAAAATAGTAAACTTGTTCATGTGTGACCTGATAACTCTGACACCAGACCTGAGCCTGAGCCAGCCAGTTCACACGACATTATTATTATTTTGAAAATATTTAAAAAATAAATTTTGATTTTCATGTTAAAACGTTAAGACACAGATCAGGAAAGATTTTCCTCTACCTGTTGTATAAAAAAGTGAATTTAATTTGATTTTCAACCACTCAAACATATTTAAAATTTAATATGGGCTATCTTAAACATGTCTTACATCTATCGTGAATTATAGATAGGAACTACTTTAAATTCTTAAGAATTAAATTTATTTTGAACTAACTTTATACTCACATCCATATAATGTTGGATTGTCTTCAAAAAGTGGAAATAAGTTGAAGTTTAGAACATTCTGAAGAATAAAAAAAATCCAAATAATATTGAGTTTTTTTTTTCAATATTGGAGATATGTTATTGTTTTAAAACATGCTTACTTGCCAAAAAGATGCAGATGATGAGCAAATTGTTAAGAAACGCGACCGCTTTGAAACAAACTCTAACCTGCTCACCATGAAGGTTGAGCTTCAATACTGCATTTTGTAGAATACATGCATAATATATTCACAAATCGAAATCATTCAATACACAATAATAATCATAATAATAATATATATGGCAAAAATATTGAAGCATCTACGCATGCAATGGCGATTGTCAAACACCAAAACTACTGCAATAAGCGTGAAAATCTCATTTTAGAAATTGAATAAATCTTAAATTATTATGACTTACATCTAGAAGGGATTATTTGTTGAAGGGGGAACGCTTCAAAACTAAATTTACCCAGCTCACCGTCAAGGTCGAGCTTCGAGCCTACATTTTATACACATTGTGGAATATATGCAGTTATATATTCGCACACAGAAATCATTCAAAAAATATAATAATGGCAAAATTCTACACATGCTGAGATTTTCACATCAAAACTACTGCAAAAGGCGAGAAAATTTGAATAAATTGTACTACTATTTGTAGCACAATTGGTATTTACCATCAGGGACCTAATAAGCTAAACTAAAAGCTGAAACCTATTTTAACCTAGAAAAATCAAACTAATACCTATTACTAAATATTATACATCCCTACACTACACATCATCCTTTAAAAGGGACGCTAACACTCCTAGGAGAACTGCAACCACATATCAGCATGCCAAGCCCGCCGAAATGGAGTCCAGCTCAGGGATCGACAGTACCGTCAACACCACAGGGACTGGCTGTATTGATGTGAGTGGATACTGTCTTGCAAACCAAAAAATATTCCCAAAAAATAACTAGCTTACTCAATTACAAGGAAAACAATTATTATTTACAATCATATAAATTGTAAGAAGAAAAGATCCATCGCTAAATTGAAAAAAAAAACTATTTAAATTAGTTCTGAAAATTTGATTCTCCCCAAGAATAAGAGATTAATCTATTACAAAGGATCCTAGGTGAAATGTAACCACATATCAGCATGCCAAGCCCGCCGAAATGGAGTCCAGCTCAGGGATCGACAGTACCGTCAACACCACAGGGACTGGCTGTATTGGTGTGAGTGGATACTGTCTTGCAAACCCCGCCTATTTCCAAACTATTCCCTACAATTCCCCATTCCCTTATTCCCCTTTCAATTGCTAAACTGAACCCTGGGCCAGGGAAATCATGAAGCTGAAGATCTTGGAGGTCAAAGGGGCGCTGAAAACCCTACTCTTAACAAGTTGAAAAATTCAAAAACACCACAGCACTTGCTGTGTTGGTGAGAGTGACTATTGAAGTTTATATAAAATTAATATATATTTTTAATAATATATTATTACATTGTAAAGAAACCAAATAAGGGGCACGATCAAAAGACAAGTTAAATTGCAATCTTTAGTTGGCACCGTTAGGTTTCCAATTGCAACTTCCTTGGCTTTTGATTTGTAATCAAGTGATAATTTTATTCATCTTGACACAAATAAACGACAGAGGGGCGCGATCAAAACCTTGGATTTTGATTTACTATTAAATGATAAGTAATACAAAAAGACAAATTTTGATAATATTTTAAAAAATTCATCAGTTTAAAAAGGTATTTGTCTATATACTAAAACTGTATATTTTGATTCAACATAGCAATAAAGACAAGTGAATATTGAAAAGATTTATGATGAACAACAAAATACGGTATTGAGGACAGGGCCAGGGAATCTTTGATGATGATGTCGATGATGACTTGAAGACCCAGAAGAAGAGGACTCTGAAAATTATCCTGCTCTAATGAATTTATCTAGCTCTATCAATAAACTATATTCAAGATTCTAATCAGAGAGTAAATAATGAATAAAAAACCTATAAATATTTATATTTTCAACTCTGTAACAAAACCTATGTAAAAAAACTAATCTAAATTTATTCAGTGAATTTTAAAAGATTAATTTATGAAAATTCGTAAAAGAAGTAGTAAAGTTCTCCCTAAGCTGCTATAGATTAATGTTTCAAATAAATAAACCTGAAAGCTAAAAAGAAAACATCCTAACTTGAAATGTTATTTAATGTGATAAAAGAAATGATAACCCAACATTTCTGAAAATCTCTAATAAAGAAAAAAATCTGACTGATATAAAAGTCCTAATTGTCTAATCTGAGTTCCTAAAATGGGGGATTGAAGAAGCAGTAGATCTCCGCAGTCAGTAGAACATAATAATAATTCCTGCTGTTGGTAATGTGTTGATGTACTGTGTTTAAATCATGCTGTGTCTCATGCTGACACCATTCACTGTAACCTCACACACATTCTACTTTCTAGTGCTGTACAACCTCACTAAAAGCTGAAAAACGCGATGTTGACATTTATTAAAGCATTATAGCTTTCCCTATTACCACACCACGAAATGGCAACGCTGCTAACCAAATTCCCCACAAACTTGAACTCTGAATATTTTATGCTAGTAGGCCTACCGACGCTGCAAGATCACATTGACCAGTAAGGTTGCACATCACTAGAACATTTTTTATTGAAAAAAGAATAAAAGGTTTTTGAATGAATGTGCAAAAGAAAGTTTTTTAGATGTATTAATACAACTATTTCATTGTGCTGAACAACTTTACTGGCAGGTGAACTGAAAAACCGCGGTGTTGTCATTTTTATAACATCTATTAACGTTTCCCCTATAATCTTAATGCACAATACAGAATATCAAGGCTGTAAAATTTCCCATCAGTAAAGTTATTCAAAACTTTAATTATTATTATTATTGGAATTATCTAGATGATTTTTACAAAAAATCTATGACTGGACATAAACTTTGAATTTCTTGTAATTTGGAAAAATTATGTTTTGAGATATAGGGATATTTAAATTCAGATCGAAGAATAATTTAGTAAATTTTGAGTGTGTGAGGGTGTTTTTGTGACATGCATAAATTGATAATTTTTGACTCACCAAACCGCCATACACAGTTACCTGTAAACAAACGGATTGAAGATTTATTGAAACATTATTTCTACAAAGCTTGCATTATTTATCATTTACTTTTGTCTACAGATCTTGGAAGGAGAAGAAGAATGTGGAAAAAGATTGGCACAGAGATATGACTGGTTAGGAATATGTAATAAAATTATAAACAAAAAATTGATTCAACGAGATTTAAAATTATTGAGAAAGAAACATGAAAAAGTAGAATGTCTCACCTAGAACTCATTTATGATGCGCCCTCCCAGCAATCAGGAACGAACCAGAGAGTATTTTGGGCACTAGATGTCGATGTCCACACTATATACACACTCACTGCACTACATACACTTCACTAACACTTTAGTTCAGAGTTTAGAATGTCCTCCAAGAAGCAGGAACGATGCCAGTGTGAGCTGAAAAATATAGAAAATACTTTTACAGCAAATGAAATGGTGACACATCACAACAAATCAAATATTTTACATATCAATTGAAGAGTCAATAATTGATGTCACTGCAATAATTGAGCAAATTACTTTCCTAGCTAACAAGCGTCTTTAAAAATTCCTATCTTCAAGATTTATTATGTCCTTCAGTTATCTCCAGAGATCTCCTTGTTAGGAAGACTCCTTTCAAGTCCCAATCGTTCAATGATGAGCAGAATTTCATGAAAATTCAATTAGACAGCACATCAGCTCAATCTGATGGCTCTACAAGACTTTATAACTTCAGTAATTTGAAGCTAGCTAAAATATTTGCTACAAATTTGAATACAAATTATTTCAATATATCTGTCCTATAATTCTTCTTTTAAACTATCATTGGTGTAAAAATTGTAGTTGCAAGAAAGTTATTCATGAGAGATGCACATGAATGCAGATATAATAATATAATAATATCGTGTGACCTGGCTGGCTCAGGTCTGGTGTCAGAGTTATCAGGTCGCATCTGAATAAGTTCAGGGCTTATGACGTGACTTAACGACTGTTTTTTAGGCAGCCGGGACCGACAGCTTAACGTGTCCTCCGAAACACGGGAGTGGCCCAAGGTAAAAACTTTCGGTCAGAACTGGGATCGAACCCGGGACCTTTGGGCTACCAAACCAGAACTTAACCCACTATGTATAGTGGCTACGGCCACTCCAAATGCAGATTTAAAACACAGATTGAGACAGTATACCACTGTCATCAAATCTCAAGCCTCTCTATCTAGAGTTTAAGATCTAGCTATAAGTAATTCGATTACATACGATAGATTAATTGGTAGAGTGGGCCCCCACACATCACAAAGTTAATAAATTGACAACTCTACACCTGAAATTGAAAGTATTATGCTGGAAGAAATTACAATTGATCAGTCACAAATACATAGAAATTACAAAAAAAAAAAAAATTATAAAAATGTGTAGGAATTTTCTCTCTATTGTAGAAAACTCTATTTTTTTGATACAGTATTACAAACAGTCTCATGTTTCCATGAGAATTCATAACACAATACTGGTTTTATAGGGTCTTCTTCTGCCCAATATAATTTTATCAGTGAACTAAATACATAAAAAATGTAATTCACTCACTTCCAAGCCATCTACCATTAGAATACATAATGTTCCAAAATCATAATTCACATTTTTAGAGTTGCTTGTGTTGGAAATGGCACCCCTGTTTGTAACTCCCTATTACAGGAGTGACACATAACAGTTGTATACCGCACATATTGATGGCAAACAAACTTTTCACATCGTTCGGATCACACCTAAAGTGATGGATCCATGAGAATATATGATACTACAATGCTGCTTTTATAGGCTCTTCTTCTGCCCAATATAATTTAATTAGTGAACTAAATACATAATTCACTCGCTTCCAAGCCAACTACCATTATAGAATACAGATTGTTTCAAAATCATAATTCATTTTCTTAGAGCTACTTGTATTGGAAGTGGCACCCTTATTACAGGAGTGTCATTTTATATCACTTGTGTATTGAACAACCTGTTCACATGGTTCGGATCACACCTAAAGTGATGGATCCATATAACTCAATGCAGCTTTTAAAGGCTCTTCTTTTGCCCAATATATATTTTTTGTGAATTAAATACATTCACTTCTATAGAGCTGCTTGTATCGGAATAAAATAAATGAATTCAAATAAAATGAACAAATGAAAAAATGGCACCCCTATTACATGAGTGAAATATATCGGTTTTATACCACATAATGATGGTAAACAACCTTTTCAAATGGTACGGATCCCACCTAAAGTGATGGATCTATCGTGCTCTAATAATTTTACAGTTCAATCAGCTTGATGAAACCACCTCGAAAGGATCTCATCATCAAGGAAAGCCATCAGAATATAATAGCTAGATAACTTATTAATAACAATTATTTGTAATTTTTATTCTTATAATAAATAAATAGAAAATAATCTCACTTTTTGAATGTTTTCTGTTCCTCAATCATGTAGATACCATGAGCATATCAAAATGAAATATAATTTGCCAGCAAATTATTTACTGCAAATGCTTTTTTTAATATTACACAGTTTAGCCAGCAGGGTGGAACTACCTCGAAATGACGATTTCATCATCAAAAGATATCCACACAAAATAATAAGGAACTGCATAAATATACACAGTTCATATTTCTTCTTAATGAAATAATAGATAACCATTCAAACCTATAGCAGTTTTATCTGATGATCTTCTAAATCATTAGCGTTGGGTATTTTTAATTTGGTTGTGGATGAATATTTACCACACCTTCATCAGGAATTCAATTTCGCCTCTAATGAGAAACTTCATCAGCTCATTTTTGGTAACTTATTTCTTTGAAACGTCTGACCCATCGTTATACAACAATAATGTTGTGAAAGATTGAAACTAAGTGAATATAACTGTTGTAAAACATGTATTAGGTACTCAACTTTTGTGTGTGAGCTGCTTCACAGGGGAGAAGAACAAAGAGATGATGTCTTTATTGTGGCTTGCTCAATGATAATTTCTCCTCATTGATCTCATGTAAGCCTCCTTACATGAAACTGTGAAAAAAAGTGTTAAAGGAGTTGTTAGTTTTTAGTATGTAATTCAATTTATGTGGGGTTCAATTAATCAGTTTATTTTTTGTGAATAAATCCAGTAAAAGAAGCAGTTTTGAAAATGTATTCATTCACATAAAAAAATAATAAAATGGGTAAAGTTTGACTCTGTTTGACTCTATGTCTTAGTATGTCTCTGAACAATTTTTCGTCTTCTGCTGCTCTTTTTATCAAAGTTTAAATTTTGTACCAAATTCTTTTGTATCCATTTTCTACCAATAGTAATGTAGCACAGTACCGCAGGCATGTGTATTGATATTGTCAAATAATTCCTTTTAGTCCTCAAATTTGAAACTTAATCATTTTATTCATGCTTCATAGCGTAACAAAGCAATGTGTTGAATCAGTATTTCGAAAAATTTAATAATTAAATTCAAAATTATTTTGAAAGGTAGGGACTTGTAACGCTTTTTGTAACAACCGCCATTGAAGTCAGCTGATCGTTATAAACCAAGTATCAATAAGTGTGAAACTGGGTTCATTCTTAGTCTATTTGGCACTCTGCAAATTCCATAAAATATCATGAAAAATTTATAAAATCATTTGAAATTTTTTCATGTGAATCACGATATACTTATTTGAATTTTATAATATTTGGGAGACTTTTTAACACAAAGACATTGTGAGACATGGAATCACTTTATTTATACATATATATATAAATCTTCTGAAGAACATTGCCACACAAATAAGATCATCATACATGCCTGAAATGGATATAAATTAAAATATTTATGATATTTTTTTAAATATTATTTACTGATAAATACATTAATATGTAGAAATTTTGTGTCGTCCAAAAGAGGCCATCTACGCTACCATAACCTCAAACTCTTCCATCTTTCAATTGGATTATTGCCGGCTAATTCAAAATAAGTAAGATTGCTACAACTGGAAGGGTGTGTCTAAAATCAAGTTTAGAATAAAATTATTGTAAAAAATGATATTGAAATCGCATTAATATGAAATTACTCTAGGGACCATGGCCTAGAACAATTTAAAAATATTACAACATAGAGTTTGTGACTGAAAGTCTTGAAGGATCACATCAAGTGATGCTCAGTAGTAACTAGCCTTGTTTGAACTACATGAAAATTATAGACTAGAAGAGCTCAATCTCAAATCAAAACTGACAATTTATTTCTATTTAAATTGTGATTTTACTCACTTGTACTGTAGAAGCTTTTTATTATACGAAGCTTGAAGTAGAAGTCTGATGAAGCTTCTATTAAGAAGCGAAATGCATTCCTCCAATATAAGTGAGAAAAATCTTTGTTTAAATAGAAATACAGTGTCAGTTTTGATATTAAATTTTTTGTTATGGAAAGCATCACACTGTTTTACAAAAATTCTTATCTTTGTCGGCATAGCTAACCCCGAGACAAATTTGGCCCAAATATAACACAACAAGTGAAAAAAAATAGCATTTTAAATTTATCAATACAGCTAGAAATTGTAGAAAAAATGTTATCTGCTTCAACTTAATAAATCTGGGTGAATTCAGGGTTTCCTATCCAAAAAGATAAGCCAACTATTGTGGGTAGTCTGACACGATGCTCTTGACAACAGAGTGAAACGTCCGTCACACCATAACGTGAGTTATAATTTCCACTTAGTGTTTTCAAAGTTTTTATTTATTTTACGCAATACAGTTCACTTACTGGGGCCCAACCTGTGAATTAGCTTTCCTCATGTTGATAAAGGAGCCTTGTTTTAAAACAAAGACAATGTCGATTCCACAAGACATTCATGAGCACAGAAACCGTGGTACAGTGACATCAACCAGCCAGCAATGCAAAACATGAAGCCTGGTCACCAAATCAAGAATGCTCTACCAAAGAATGGATTGTGGAATCTACAATATAGCCCACTAGAGAAATTATCCTCTTTGTGACAAATTTTGAAAAACACATTTTCAAAATAAATTTCACAATAATTGAACTCACGAAAATCGACAAGACAAACAGATCACAGACCATACGCAGACTCTTAAGAGAAGCTAAGAATGAAATTCTTCTATTGAAGTATACACAATGAAATGAAATACCTCCTCGCTTCAATATGCGGTTTATTGAGTGTGCATTTCAAATGTGACGTTTTCCTCGCTTCTGTCAATAGTCTGCGGACGATCTGTGCCGTGTTGGTGCTACAATGTCCTACTGAAATTATTGAATATGGACACTGACAATAAAAATCATCAATAAAAGGCTGTGGACGCAATATTGGCAGTAGTTATTTCATTCAGTATCTTGTTTTGGTGCCTAATAGGCTAATGGAATGTTATTCATTGCACTGAAAGTTATTTTTGAGGAATATCCCTGATTTTTAGGGGAAGTTAACCACCAGTTATTTTGAGGAAAAAAATTGATTTCATAAAAAATACAAAGAAATATCCAACTTTCAATTGAAATAAAACTACAATCCCATATCAATGGAATCTTAAAAGTTCTCTATCAAAACAAACCACTGACAACTCTTTGGGTGCTTGAACAGTGGAGCGTCCAATACTCGATGATTGTCAGCATCGCAAATTCAAAAACATGGTGTAAAATTTTTTGTCACAGACTGGTACTGGAACACCACCATTCCACAGCATGTGTTTGAATTTGTGATTGTGACTATCACCGAGTATAGGATGCTCCACTGTGTAAGCACACCTAGTAGCAAGATGATTCCGTCAAGAAAAATAAACATCACATTATGGGTTGAGTGGGAGGGAGGGCCCTGAGTCCTAACTCCACCCTTAATAGAGACAATTCATCTAACAGCTATCTATAAAATTGTTAAAAAAAATTTTTTATGAATGAAATTTCAATGACACAAGAAACTTATCAAATATTCATGTCGAAGTAGAATGCACAGATGCTGCAGTTTCTACATAAAAGTCAGTCTTATTGGTCACTTGAAGCCTACTCAATAAGAAATCAACCTAAAACACCTGAGCAGCTAATATCCTGACAAACGGTAGAGCACTCTTGTTGCCGTGGAGCACTCTAGATTCTTGCTTCACGAGTGCAGACACGACTACAGAGCCTAGACTGCTCTAAGATAGCGCTCTCAAAAGTGCCTCTCCGTTTGGACGTACATCGAGGATAATTCCATCAATAACAGCTCTTCATCAATAGCCTAAATTCATTATTTAATTCACTTATAAGTATTACTCTCCTGAATTGTGAATTCTATAAACATGGACGATGAATGAATTGTGTGTAAAATTCGGACACAAAAGCCACTTTTCAATAATTGAGTAGAGTTAGGGATCAAAGTCCGCAAACAATAAAAACCCGCAACTATTTTTCCTTAATAAAGTTTATGAGATAACGCTTCGCGGCTATTAAATTGTTAACTTAAAAAATTATAGATTATAATGAGAAAAGACCAGCTACAACTCAATTAGATCAATCACTCACTCACTCATAAAAAAGAGTATAACTTACAAGAAAAAATGACGATGAAATGAAAAAAAATCATAATATGAATAATTCTACAGTAAAAATGATAAAATAAATGAGATGAAAAAACAAAAGAATGAAATAAAAAACATACATTATTAATCTAAAACATTCAATTTTTAAAATAATCGTTTAAATTTCCCAGTTATAATGAGGACTCCTGATTCCTTCCTGTAACATAAATGGGGCAACTTTTAGGGTTTGAAATTTCTCTTCTGGCTTCATCAAGCATCAACAACCCATGCTCGTGTTCTGCCAATAAGTAGTGCTCATGCCACACACTACTGTAAACAAGAGGCGTGAATAACAGAAAATAAAAATAAAAAAATGAATTAATAAAATAAAAACAAACAAAAATAATGAGGATGAGTTAAAAAAAAACAGTACTATATTACACTCTACAGGCACACACCAATCAAATTAGAACCACAAGCATACAACAAGAATCACGACAGCTAAGAGAGAACAATCTAATATATAAACGTATTTATGCTGTTATCTGTCGACGAAATTCTAGTGCTAGAGTGAAATATATTGAAGGAGGAGAGGAGGCGAAGAAGAATGAGGAGAAAATGGAGAAGTAGTATTAGTAGTAGAAGAAAGGGTAGTAGTAGTATCAAAAGGCAAAAGAAAAAAGAGAAAAAAAGGCAGGAAAAAGAGGAGAAATATAGAGAAGAAAAAGAAGAGGAAAGGGAGACGAGAAAAAGGAGATGACAAAGAAGATACAAAGAAATAAGAAGATAGTCGGGCTACCTAGCGGAGAATTATCTTGTGGAAAAGTGCAAAAGAAATCTATAGAAAACGAAGCTGTCAACGAAGCCCTACGAAAAAAAGACACTAATTTCAATAGAGCACTCTACGAGAGCAATCTACTTCAAGAGCTCATCTATAATACAAACGTCTTCATGCTGTTCTCTGTCAAGAGAACGACGCAGACATAAGTGTGACAAACAAGTGGAAGAAAATCAGTGACCAGATAAGAGAGACGAAACAGCCATCACAAGCAGTACAGAATAGAGAAAAACGACGCAGAAATAAAGAGATCGATTTCAAGATTGAGTTTAGTTGGCTAATAACCAAGTTCGGTAAGCAAACGACCACACATTCTATTTACACGGTGCAAGAAATTATTCGCAATAAGCGGTCAGTGCAAGTATGCTATAGAAAATATTGTATGGTTAAAATTCTCACAGGTGACAAGGTTTGAGTACTGTAAATTGGCCAAGGCATCAACAAACAAGATTTGTGAAGGAAGCGGAAGAAATTGGAAATATTGCAAGTCTGAGACTAACCTGAAGAAATTCGTTCTTTGGCAATTCATCACGAGTTTGATAATCCACCACTGGAGACTCCAATCACATACTGATATGGTCCTCCGCAATCATCCAAATTCCGTGCAATCGAGATTTGGATACACTGAAAAAAGAACAAAATTCTAGAAAAAAAACTTCACAAGTGAAAAAAATCTCTCATCAAACTATAAACTATTACAAACCCATAGCTGATGATTTTATTCAATTGCATTAACACAAGAATAATTTGGAATTTCTATGATGAGTATATTATGACCAAAATTTAAAAAAATATAATTCAGTATAATATAGGTAGGCCAAACTTTCTTGGTGTCTGGTATGTGGGTGCGCGTAGTACACAAGTACGCTCACTGTACGAGACTAGATCAGCCTCAGTAATGTATCGCCTGACGACGCCCTGTTTGAGGCTAGCAGCTAATGCATTCAATGCAAAATGATAATCTGCCACTGAGAACAAATAATAATAATAATATAGAATGTCATGTAAAAATTAAATTGAGTTTGAGCATCATAAAATCACCTATATTGGACTGGTAGACCAATAAACTATTGGTTGGAAAACACAAACAGCTTTCATCAAAGTCCAGAATGAATTCGGTCGTATCCAAGTATACTTGAATGATTTTGTATAGAAAGTTTGCCAATAACATATTCTATCAATTTAAAGAAGAATTGAAAAATATTGAACATCGAGTGTATGCTGTAAAGGAAACAGCACTGTAAATAGAACAAAAACAAATAGAGAAGTAAAATATAGATACAGATATCTATATAAATAGAAGAAAACTAACAAAAAATAATGTACAAGACAACCTAGAACAAGCACAAGGAAGAATCTATGCAATCACTGTCAAACATTTCAGAGAATAGAAATGAAGAATAGCTACAATAGACAAAATCTCATGAAAAAACTACATAAAAAGCATAACTCACAAAACACAGACCTACTTATTACTGAAAACAATTTGTGTAACAATCAATGAACTAAATACATCGTATCCGCAAAGTTCAGAATAACTGTCAACTTCAAAAATTACTGTATAAACTTCTAATGCATTGCGCACTGGTCTGGTACCTCGTTTAAGGTATCGTGTATTAAATAGGGAAGTGATAGCCGCGAGCCGTAGCAGGTATCTGTCTGTTTAATCAGATAGATAAGCTGCGTTCTCGTAGGTCCTGTTTGTAACGGTGACCGATTAGATTGGCCAGCAAAAAAGACACTGTTCTCTGCTGAAAATCACTTCCCAGTGGTTCGGAACCCACCGAAAACTGTAGGTCCAACTCATAAATCACCATCATCCAACTCATTACCCTCGCACAGGTCTAAAACCTATGTGGGCTTCATCCACAAAAAAAAAATGAACGCATAAGACAGAGAAGGGCTCAAATACATTTGCAATAATAAAAGTATGACAAAAACTTACATTCAGCTATAAGCAGCAGTAAATCAGCCGGCATCACACCTCAAAACTTCGAATAAAATATGCCGCACCTCAACGTTGATATCCATGTCGGCTTGGATCAGTTTGCCACAAACCTGAAAATTACCAAGAAATCTAAATATTCTTACAAATAACTAAGGAAAACCGACAAAAAACTCTTTTATTCTACCCTAATCATACCATAAATATACGACATATAAAAATAAAATGAATACGATATACAAGCATAAACAGTTGAATGTGTTAAAATATGAAAGTTAAAATATTACTAAGATAACTTATAAATTTATCAAATCGCGCAGCATCGAAAATTTTCACAAACATTAAACAATATCATAAAAGAAAACAACTAGATCATACTCGATACAAAAGAAAACTTATTTGATACAGCATGAACAGTTGAATGCCCAAGTTGGTATCAAATTTCCCAAATATCACAGTTTAAAGTACGGTAATGATATAAAACCGATCGTGCAACGTCCAAAAATTTCAGAAACATTAGAAAATATGATAAAAGAATGCAATATTGTAACATACTGTAGGCTAAATAACACGCTGTAACATAGAATATTCTATAATACATTGAAAAAATAGCGACTAATTCGTTAAATTACAGCCGGATTTGACGCGGAGATATTAAAAAATAGAAACGTTCATCATAATTGCTAAAAAATGAGACTACTCAAATTGAAGCTGGTAAAATCGGGAAACCATCGGTTAGGTTAGCCAGAGTATAAGCCTTGTTGAATAATTTCATACAAAACTACCGTATTTCGAGTGGAAAAAGAATAAGGCTAATAAGTTACGATAATTAATTGGGAAAACGTAAACAGATCATAAATTTGTCAAATCGACGTTCATTATTCATAGTTAAAAAACAAATGCTCAATCCTCAGACAATGCAATTATTACGTCCAATTCATACAGGAACCAGACTACTATTATTCATTTTCAAGAATAAAATCTAAACCTAAAATTTACTTCAAAATATATTTGAAACAAGTCACAATAAATTCAAGCCATCGAATATTAGACACTCTATAATTTTAAGTTGAAATTTAATTTATATTTAGTTGCTATACGAAACCCAAACTAGGCTAGCATTCACGGTAAGGTTAGACAAGTCAAGATACCAAAATGACGAAGCTGTACAATTTCAAATAAGTTTGGTTGAACAAAGAAGATAAAAGGAATCTAGAACAGTCATAAATCAATTTATAATAAGCAAACAACTCACAATCCATGAAAATAGTTATATTTTAATAGACACGTAGCTAGCCAAAATTGAAAGTTTGCCGAGACACGATGTTATTATGACGAAATGATATAATTTCCAACAAGTTTCGTTTAATAAAATATAAAAAAAGGTATCTATAATAGTCATCAATCAATTAGTAATACGCAAACAACTCACAATCGATGAAAATAACTAATTTTAATGAAAAGAAAATGTTCCATACCGGTACCAAGATTTGTGAATGCCAACTTCATACGTTAATTACAAAATTATAACCGTAAAAACATCATTTCAATGCACAAAAACTATGAAACCAATTACGAGGAACACATTTCACGTAAATTTAAACGCAAATTCAATAAATTTTCACTAGAAAATTGAATAAAAACACGACAAACACAGAGCTTTCCATAGCAGCTACCAGGCAAAATGGCGACTTTGGCGACTGTATTGTTTATACCGCATCGACCTATGAAACACCGATGTATCGATCATAATCGGACATAGATATTTAACATCGTTGTGTCGATTATCGACGATTATACACGTTTTATTACAAAAATTGAATTAAATCGTTCAATTAAAATGAAAAATGAAAAAATATAGAATAATATAGTATTTTATCATCTTATTATTTAAAAAAAAACCTACAAAAATTTCACACTATATTAAAAAGATGAATAGCTCATCAAAAAACTCAATTTATGTAAGTTTATTCAACAGAAAACTATTTAAATGTTGTTTTATGAAACAAATTAACAAAATCTCGGTCCCTATTCTTCAACAACACACCAATTATGATTGTTATTTTGAGAATTTTGTCCATTTTTGATGTCCAAACCTCTATCTCTCTTGGGAACCACAAATTAATAGCCCCATATTTTATGCTAGAGTAGTATATTAACTTTTTGTTGTAAATTCAACATCAGTCAGTTTTATATTGTGAATATATAATAAATGCACTCACATTCGGCCGAACGTTTTCGAGGTATTAAATCTCATCTTCGAGGCTTCTTGAGGATTAGAGGACTCACATTTACTATATATTCACAATATAAAACTGACTGCAAGTCGTTAAATTTACAACAAAAAGTTAATATTAACAACGCAGATCGTTATGGAACAAGAAATCCAAGAATAGTATATTATTGTCGTGGACATACTGTACTATAAGGGCAATGGCGCACTAGCGCGACCGCGTCCATTTAAAAGTTGTGCGACCGCGACCACGTCCGGTCTTATTTTTGTGACCGATAGTCCAGCCTCCCTTCTTGGTTGCATAGTCCTTTTCGACTGCAAGATATTCCAGTCGCAAAATGGATCTTGAGGAGATAGCTGGTTGAATGGTAGGTCATTTATAAAAAGGTTAAACAAAACTGGGCCTAAAATTGATCCCTGTGGCACTCCACAAGTAACCCTTCTCCATTCGGATGTGGTGTAGCCGCCATGTCCGTTACTCACTCTAACTGATTGATATCTATTATCTAGATAAGAAGTGAAAAAGTCAGCTGAACGTCCTACAAATCCATAATATCTCAGTTTATTCAGGAGAAGCTCATGATTAACCACATCGAAGGCCTTTGACAAGTCACAAAACAAACAAAGTGCACTCTGAGCCCCATCAAGCGCCTCCAAAACATCTGTCACAACCTCGAAAATGGCAGCTTTAGTGGACAAACCCCTTCGAAAACCAAACTGTTTATTGTAAAATATTTTCTGCTTTTCCAGGTATTTTGTAATTTGCATAAATGCTAGTCGTTCAAAAATTTTAGAAAAAAACTGACAGGAGTGCTACTGGGCGATATTTTTTTATATCTCTATTGTCATCTTTTTTGAAGAGAGGTCTGACTATGGCATATTTTAGTTTTTGTGGAAATTCACCATTAAGTAGGGATAGATTTACAACATGTGTAAGAGGCTTGAGAATCACTTCAACTGCCGCCTTCACCACACAGCAAGGAATCTCATCCCATCCAGTTGAACTCGTAGTCTTTAAAGATTTCACTACTTCTCTATAACTTCAAACTCTTTAGCCACTCGAAAAAAGAATGAAGAATTATATCTTTGATTTACTTGCTGCAGAAATTGATTGCTTTTCTTTTTCGATGCTGAACTAATTTGATCTGAACTGGACTTTATAAAATTGTCATTGAACATGAATGCTATTTGAGTTGGGTCAGAGATCAATCTATCTCCATCGCGCAGCTCCACTCGTGGGTCGATCTTACCATTTAATCCCAATTCCTTCTTGACTACATTCCATGTACCTTTATTAATGTTGGTAGCTTTCAGTATAATGTCATCATTATGTTTTTTCTTTGCTGCATTAATTGTCTGTCTTAGAACCTTTTTGTAGTTGGAGAAGTATTCTAAAAATATTGGGTCGTTGCAACTTTTGGATTGTATGAATAACTCTCTCTTTTTCCTGCAAGCTAACTTTATACTATCGGTTACCCATGAACTACTCCTGGCTTTATTATGTTTTACTTTGAAATTTGAAACTGGAAAAGCCATAGCAAAAGCTGATCTGAAAACTGAATAAAATGAATTGAATGCATGTTTTATTTCATGTATTTATCAACATTAAGTACATTTTTTCAATTGTTTTTGTTTGAAAATTAGTATGTATTATGGCAAATAAATAAATTTGAGTTTGCACTTGCACTTGCTGCAAGAGCTCTAGCAACTCGCGTAGCAAGAATTTAGATTAAAACATGTGGTCTATGCTCGCGCTCTATGGCAATAGATAGATTAATATTGGAATTCTCAATGGAAAAAACAAGTGAGCAGATAACTGTGCATGGGCGTAAGGCCAGTTTCAGAGCTCGACCGACCGACGGTGCGTACGTCAGTCGCGCTTGTCATTTATATGGCAATTCCATGAAATGCTCTTTCAGCAACGATTGGGTGTACTTGATATCTACGTCTAATGTTCCTACGTTTACAAAGATAATAAGCTACAATTAAACAATACGTAAACGCGATTACCGGTCAGATCAGTTCATTGGTCAGCAGAGCACTGAATATGACAAACTGATGGTCGGTTGCGTACGGTCAGGATGGAACCGGCCTTAGCAGTCTGTTCTGGATTATCATTTTTGTAAATTGAAGAAACAACTCTAAGCTCAAGTTTTTCATTAGAAGAAGGAAATTTCTTACAGTTGATATTTTCACATAGACGACATGCAGAACTATTTAAAATTAATAAGAAATTGGAATATGTCTTTCTTACTTGAGGCAGAACATGTTTTCGGGCAGGATGTCCATCGTCAATGCCTGGTTGATCTTACAACTCTATCTTTCCAGCAGTGATTGGCGGGAAGTTCAGTTGAATGATTCGGTTTAGGAATTAACATGTGTAGGTGATTGAAGAGTGTGAGATTTTAAAAAGGTCTGTTCATGGTATGTATTTCAAATTGTTCCAGTGTGTTAAGTTTTGGGCCTTTACTGCCTTTACAACATGGACATCTTTCATAAACACAGTAAAGCCGGGTTCTTCCAGCTCCGCACGTTTTGCCAAGCGCATTGCGCACCAGTATCGCCAGACACATGCTAAAGAACTGTGGGGGAATTGCCTTGAAACTACCATACGGTAATTTTGAGATTAATCCCCCACAATTCTCTAGCTAGAAAATTATGCATCTATTCCCATATTGTCACTCAAGAGCTTACTTGAAAGTGAATCATAAGATCGCTTAACGCTAAATGAGCTGGCGGATGCACGGTGGTGATATAAGCTAATGGCTCGCCTGACCTAACAAGACACTATTCAACTGGTTTTGAATATAACTCGCTGTCATACAATCAATAAACAAAAACTACAAGATAACTTACGGCTAAAAGCATTTGTAATTAAATGGAGAAATTTTTGTCCCGAACTGTTATCAAAAGATTCTTTTCTCACAACCAGTAAATGAAAAATGAGTGATTTGCAAGACAATCCTGAATTATTTACTAGTATTTCTTTGTATCATTGAAGTATTAGCATTTTTTGACAATGAAAAATACAGAATGTATCTTCAAATAAGTTTGTCAATGCAATGTGGGACGACAATAACACATTCTTGACTTTGAAATGGTAAATATATCATTAAAAAAACATGAATTTCAACTCAGGTAGCGGTCACCAAATAAGACGGATGAATAGGATTACAGTGGTATAAATTCAGAATCTCATCACTAATAGTGCCAAGAGAGCGCTACTGATTAAGCAAGTAAAACTCGCCAGAATACTAAGAAAATCAATGAAAGTTTTTTTGAAATCTTTCTGATGCCAATCTTAAGTCTAGAAAATAATATAAATTAGAAAATAAAGGGATTACTGATATATTTGATCAAAACAAGACACTATCTTCATTCAGAAAGCAGCCACAGCTAAAACACTACAGCTGAATATCCTGTGGAAGAAAGGGCCAACTGCACCTACAGTTTTAGGTGGATTCCGAACTACAGGGTATAAATACTCACAGTTATTTGTAGCAGTATCAGGAATCAGCAATAGCAGCAATGACGGCAGTAGCATACATTTAAATAAATTAAATTCCAACAGAAACAATCCATTTTTGCTCTTCATCTGTCAGCTGCATAATTTCACTTAGTAAGTCACATCCGAGTTGGAAATAGAAACCTGCAAATTACGAAATATTAATCCTACTCTTGTTGATTCTTGTGATAGTCAAGATATATTTCTAAAATATGAATATACAACTGAAGTAGCGGCCACCAAATGAGGTGGATGAATAGAATTACGGTAGAAATTTAGAATCTCAACACTTGAGTGAGAGCGCGCTACTGATAAAGCAAGTAGAACACACCATAGTATTGATAATATTGGGGAAGTGATTGCCGGGAGCCGTAGCAGGTATCTGTTCAATCAGATAGAGATAAGCTGAGTTCTCCTGGGTCCTCTTTGTAACGGTGACCGATTAGATTGGCCAGAAAAAAAGACACTGTTCTCTGCTGTACAATCACTTCCCGGTGGTTCGGAACCCACCTTAAACTGTAGGTCCAACTCATCAATCATCATACTCATCCAGCTCATTACCCACGCACAGGTCTCAGACCTATGTGGACTTCATCCTCAAAAAAAAAAGATTACTGTAGAAATTGAGAATCTCAACACTTGAGCTGATAGTCGAAAGCGCGCTGCGGATTAAGCAAGTAAAACACAACAATAGTATTGAAATAACCTAGTAAGTTTAGTAAAACATCAGATATTCTACTCCATTGTTCAAGAACATAGAACGATTGATGAAAAAAGATGCAAAGATCACAGCATGCCTGTTCCTATATTCCAAAAACTTTCAGATGCCATTCTTAAATCTAGAGAATATGAATTGCTCAAAACAAGACACTGTCTACAGCCAGAAAGCAGCCACAATAAAGGCAGTCCGCACACTAAGCGTTCGCCAAGCGTCATAAATAAATGACTGCCATTGGTTTTCATTGACTGTGACGGCCAGCCATTCACTTATGACGCCTGTGACGCTTGGCGAACGCCCCGCGAATGTGGACTACGTAAAATGTCACAGCTGTCTGATAGGTATTTAGAAAGCAGCCTTATAAAAGACTGGACGTCTGTACACTAATAAAAGGTTATATTTCCTTCCCCAAAATCTCACAGCGTCTAGAATACCTGTAAATATATAAGAATATGGGAGGGAGACACTCCGAGGTAGCTTCGTTTCGCTGGGTTACGTAAAACACATAGGATCTACATTTTTAGGTGTATTCCGAACTACAGGGAATAAATAATAACAGTGTACCGTACTCACATTTATTTGAAGCAGTGTCAGAAAACAGCAATAGCAGACATGACATCGGTAGTATTCATTTATTTATTCAATTCCAACGGATTCAAACCATTTTCAAAGGCAGGCCGCCAAATATCACTTTCCAAGTCACGTCTAGTATGCTCTTGATCATGTTGAAAATAAGAACCTGCAAATAAAAAATGGGCGTTAATTTATCAAATTAATGAGGATTCGTATCGCATAGGCTGTGGAGAAAATGTCAAGGAAAAAACTAGGCCTACAGAAAAAGCATAACTCACAAAACTCGGACCCAACTGACTTACTATTGAAAACAATTTATGCAACAAATTATGCCCGGTTTCTCAGTCGTTCAATAAACAGCTCTATAGCTATCGATTCAATAAATTTATCTTTTTAATTAATTTTTCTGCGTTCTTTAAACATATTTTCCTACAACTGCTCGTAAAGTAGTTCTTTACGTACTGAAAACTAATTGTAAAATACCTCTTTACTGCTCCGCAAGCGGTAAAGTACTTTACGCTCGCCAGCTGTTTTCTTTACGCTTCTGTTTTGATTTTGATGCCTTCTCATTAGTGGATCACGGAATCCGTGAAATTCACATAACCTCAAAATGGCGAAAGCTAACCAAATCCGTGCATGGTCTGTGATGCTGCAAACTACAAGCTTTTATTGTGTTGGAATCCAGAACTGCAGTTTTAGGAAAACTATTGTATGCAATTCGCGCGTGAAGCTTCTTAATCGCTCTCGCAAAATTACTGCGCGACGCGTGCTCGAGCGATCAAGTAGCGCTTCACGCTCTTAATACATGAATAACTGTTATCGAATCGATAGCTATGGAACGATTTATCGATCCGACCAATCTGGCAACATCGTAAAGTCGCAAAATGTAAACAAACTTCACATCACATGCTGCTTGTTTTCAGGTTATGTCATAGGTTCCCTACAGTTTTGTTTTTATCGTTCTACGGTTCTACTCAATTAACCAAGTTCTATTAATAGAAATAGAAATAGAAATTCATTTATTGACATAAAACATTTTTACAATGCATGGTCAACGTCAAAAACAATTTGATAGTCACAAAATATATAATAATTTACAGAAAATAGAAGTACAGTATGTATAAGTTATGTCAATATTTATCTTCTTATATAATTTTCAAAGTTGATTTCATAATAATCGGCAACTCTGTATAGACATTCTTCCTGTAAAATATTTTTTACAATGTTCTTAAAAGCTATACCATGAAGCCCTCTTACAACTATTGGTAAGGAATTGTAAAATTTTATTCCTGTGTAAAGCCAACTTTTTTGAGATCTTGCAAATTGTAGATATTCAGTTCTCAGGTCATTCCTGTGCCTAGTATTGTAATTATGAACTTCATTGTTTGTCAATAACTCTCCTTTATTTTGATGGACATGAAGCAGCAAGCTCAGTATATATATGGAAGGCAATGTCAACAGTTTCAGGTTTCTAAATAAAGGCGTGCAATGAGCTCTTTGGGGTGCATTCATGATAATTCTCACAGCCCTTTTTTGAAGTCTAAAAGTTTCAATAGACCTTGAGCAACTGCCCCATACAGTAATACCATAAGACAACAATGAAAATATATGTGCATAGTACACATTTAATAAAACATCTACATCCACTGCTCCACGTAATCTTCTTAATAAATAAAGACCTTTCGACAATTTTTTATTTAAATACTCTACATGTGAATTCCAATTGAGTCCAGTGTCAATATATATTCCTAGAAACTTGAGTGATTCAGTAGTAACAGGTAACCTATTATTATAACTAAAACTAATATCACAGATTTTTTCTACATTAAGGGTGAGGTTATTAGCAGAACACCAATCAGTCACAATATTTGTACTACTAACTAGTAGATGGTCCAGCTCTAATTTAGTTTTAGCTTTAATCTTCAATGCAAGGTCATCTGCAAAAAGGAAGCCCTCTCTCGTGGCACAGTCAATATTTGAAGGTAAGTCATTTATATAGACTATGAAAAGTAGTGGGCCAAGTATGGAGCCCTGCGGCACTCCATATAATACTTCATTACCACTGGACAAAACTCCAGAATGGTAGACAAACTGAGTCCTACCACTCAAGTACGATTGAATCACTTTAACAGATTTCATATTTAAACCATAATATTCCAATTTTCTTATCAACAAATCATGATGGACTGTGTCAAAAGCTCTACTTATATCAAATGATCTGAAAGTGACCAGAAACTTGCTTTCAAGATCCATAACAACATGATTTGTTAGTTTCTGTAGAGCCTTGCTTGTGCTGTACTGTTTTCGGAAGCCAAATTGTTTATCAGACAGTAGTATATTTTTTTCAAAATACTCAGAAAGCTGCTCCTGCATTAACATTTCAAATATTTTCGATAATATAGACACTATGGAAATTGGTCTGTAGTTTGATGGATCCTCCTTAGAGCCTCTTTTATGAATAGGAATGACTTTAACTTTCTTTAACTCAGGTGGAAAATCAGAACCATTTACAACATACTCATCAAAAAGATAAGCTAATACTTCACATATATATTTAGAAGAGATTTTCAATAGAAGAGAATTTAAAGCATATATATCTAGACATTTACTATTACTAAGCTTAAAAATTACTGCATAGACCTTCTCTACCGTGACAGACTTAAAAGAGAAATTACTATTAGGCTTCATAATATTTCCTAAGTACTCAGAAGAAAGCAAGTTGCTTTTTGGAATTTTACTGGTAAGATCAGCTTTGTGTCCTATGAAGAATTGATTAAAGTTTTCTGCATTTATTGAGCAATTTACATTACTAGATCTGGTGTTAACATTGGACAGCGATCTTACTATATTCCAAGTAGTTCTACATTTGTTCCGAGAATTAATAATCATGTCACCAAAGTAGTTTTTTCTCGCATTCCTAACTGCTTTCTTATATCTCTTTTTAGTTGAATTGTACAGATTTTTTAAACACTGTGACCTATATAGTTGATAAAGAGAGTACAAATCATCACATTCTTCTTTAAGAACTTTAAGTTCATTTGTATACCATTTGGTATCCGGCCTTGCATTTCTTTGTTTGGAAAATACTAAAGGAAAAGCTGTATTAACAGCTTTCAGATAAATATCCAGAAACGTCTTAAACTTTTTATCTCTGTCAGCTATATAGACATCAAACCACACAATAGATCCAATAAGATTCAAAAAATAAGTAATATTATCGTAATTCATTAGTCTAATTTTATTAGTTCTCTTGTTTAAGGAAACAGGAACAGGCTTAACTGTTAAATCAGCTTCGAAAAGTAAGGCATTATGGTCAGAGAGTGCTGTATGAATGACATTCACATTGTATCTACTGTGATGAATATTATTTGTGACTACATTATCAATACAAGAACCCGGATTAATTAGTCCTGGTCTTGTAATACTATTTGTGGTAGGACATAAACCAAAACTATCCAACATATTGCAGAGTTGTGTTTTTTCTCTACTCTCACGATCAAAATTGACATTGAAATCACCGCCAATAATTATTGAATAACCTCTTTTAAAAATTAACACTAGAATCTCATAAAAACAATTCAGGAAGGCAGTGAAAGTAGCATAATCATTATTATATGGCCGGTAAATTGAAACAGCTATTACTTTACTTTCCGGGAATTCTAAGGCACAAGCTTCACATACCATTTCGATAGACAATTTATTCACTTCTGGAAGTTCATTGGTTACAATATGATCTTTGACAAATAAAGCGGCTCCACCCCTCTTCCTATCAGAACGACAGAAAAATGATACAAGACTAAACTGTGGAATTGAAATATAATTAATCTCAGTGACTGTGAGCCAATGCTCAGTTATGGCAATAATTTCACAACTATATTGAGTCGTAATAAGAGCAAGATCATCAATCTTGTTAGTCAGCCCCTGAACATTCCATAGCAATAAGCTGCAGCAGTTATCAGACCTTAAATTACATAAATTATTACCATTATAATGATTGATATTGACTTTAGTAGAATCACTGGCAGCATATTGATGTGCTTTGTCATTAGCATTTAGTTTAAAATAATCAAGTCCTGTTCATGACGAGATGGAAATGATTCAATGGCACAATCACTATCTATCGCAACAGACTGATAATCTAGAGGGATTAAGACAGGCAATGTTTCCTTCTTATGAGCTAGATCATTTATCACGTCCATAATTTTATCATATACATATCTTTTTCCTAATGCATTCAAATGGAGTCCTTGTGATGTATGGAATCTTCTACCCAAGTTGCTGATATCCACAAACGAAACATTACTGAAATGTTTGCACAATCTTGAGTTTTCTTGGTTCGCCCTCCGAATCTCCTTGTTGATTGCAGACCAGCGTGGAAGGTCATGAAGGTCATCATTATCTCTTCGATTAATTTTATTTTTTGATAATTTTATTAGAACTAAAGGTTTCCTTAGGGAATGCAATGACATATTTTTGTTTCAATCAAATCTTTTGTTTTCAAAAAAATGTTTGACCGACGAAATATAGAATGTGAAAATTTCAAAACAGAGGCTAATTTAAAAAATTAACATATTGATAACACATGAATTAAAATTTCTGGATTTCTTGTTCCATGACGAACTGCGTTGTTAATATTAACTTTTCATGTGAAATTTAACGACATGCAGTCAAATATTTGTTAAGAATAAGTATAATAACTCACTTAAACTGGCCGAGTACTTTCGAATCTATGAGATCCATCTTCAGAGGCTCCTAGATCATCATGTCAGTTTTTTGGTTAGAAGTGTTGTGGTTTTTGTAAAATATGATCAAAAAGTTTGTGAGATTTAAAATTTAGTTGTTCATTGAGAATGTTTTGTTTATTGTGTGTGGTGTGTTTGTATATTTCAAATTGTTCCAAGGTGTTGAGTTCGTGTCCTTTAGATTTTATGTGTAGAATGTGTAGGTTGGTACTGATGTCGGTAAAAGTGTGTCCAGTTTGATTAATGACATTCATTAATCCACAATCAAACAGACTAGCAAAAATCTTCAAAAAAGCCGGCCACACCATCTCATTCAGAACAAAAAACAAAATAAAAAATGCACTTACACTCAAAACCACACTGAACACAAACAAATACGATCTCCCAGGGATCTACAAACTAAACTGCTCTGATTGTAACAAATTCTACATAGGACAAACAGGCCGCACATTCAAACAACGTTACAAGGAACACTTTCAAGCCCTGCCATCCAAAGCTGAATCGAATTTTGCCGACCATATCATTCAAACTGGACACACTTTTACCGACATCAGTACCAACCTACACATTCTACACATAAAATCTAAAGGACATGAACTCAACACCTTGGAACAATTTGAAATATACAAACACACCACACACAATAAACAAAACATTCTCAATGAACAACTAAATTTTAAATCTCACAAACTTTTTGATCATATTTTACAAAAACCACAACACTTCTAACCAAAAAACTGACATGATGATCTAGGAGCCTCTGAAGATGGATCTAATAGATTCGAAAGTACTCGGCCAGTTTAAGTGAGTTATTATACTTATTCTTAACAAATATTTGACTGCATGTCGTTAAATTTCACATGAAAAGTTAAAATTAAAATTTATCAAATTGTCTCGAACAGCAAAATGATTTTGTGCTCCTTCTATTTCAATTTTGGCAAACTCTTCTATCAATTCCAAATTTTCCATTTAAGGTTGTTCTTTCTTTTGAATTGCAATATTATGAAGAATAGCCGTTGCTGTTATAATGGTTAATGTTATTCTCTAACCTCTGTGGTATTCCTCGTTTGAATGTGGGCACAGTTATGAACGTATCTCCTTTACGCATCATTCGCAGGATGTAGAAGAGGAGTATGGAGACATTCCTGCATGGATATCCACTATCTCCAAGTAGGTAGCAGCTGCTGCCCCGATACAACCCACCTTCCTAGTCAGCACGTATGGATCTAATTAATTTGGTGTTATCGTAAACAGAACCCCTCCATCTGGCAGTGATTTCCGTGAAATCAAATAAAAATTGGGCATTGCAGATTGCTTGCACATGTAACGATACGAAATTTCTAAATTACGAATAAGCCACTAGACAGATTTAAATCAATAATATATACTTGGGATCGCAATGTTTACATTGTTGCTATGAGGAACATAACCTCCTGATGTGCCGGCTTTTTCCTGTCTACTCAGCCAGATATTCATAGTAGCGAGAATTTGTCAAATATAAAAATATATTGCCTTAAATATTGTGAATAAGAAAAAACGCAATAAAATATTATCAAATAGCTAGTCATACTTATATTAATAGAATCTTGCATAAAATGAAATGTTACTCACCATGATCATCCACTCAAAAGCAGTATTATCCAGCCAGCAGAATTTATTATTATGTTTGTCATATTTTATTTATATTATTTATGTGATTGGTGTTAGTCAAATTAAATTATTTATATTTTATTAGGGGCATTGATTAGTCACGTAGGCCCATACCTCATTAGCATATTATGCTAATTAGTTAAAAAAAAAGAGCCAATCAGAGGAAGCCACTATATAAAATTACACAGAGAATCTGAGGTGCTTCCATCAATCAAGAAGAAAAAACTCTCTCCTGGACTTCCAACCGAAGTAGTTCTATCACCGAATTTTTGTCTCTATCATTTTAAAACTTAAATTAAATTAAAAGTCGAGACATTTGTGAGGAACAGAATAGACTACAGATCCCAAAAGATTCTGAGCAGATTTTCCACCACGACGCCAGGATTGAGGGGCCTAGGTCTCGATCCTTAGAGGGCATCACCACTCCGCCACTCCACGCCAGCAGAGGGATAAAAATTCGCGTGAGTGCTATAAATTTACTAAAAGTGGATCCACTGGTGCGCGAAAGATCTAAAATAATCACTGCGACCAATACAAATAGAGTATTTGGAGTGTAGAATCTGAGCTCATAGGGTTAAGGATTACCGTAAATATAGTATATGAGGCATGTTACATTTGGGCCAAGCCATGAACCCACGACCCGCTCTGATATATATTTAAATAAAAATGGATAATCAATGTAAACAAATATTGTATTATTTAAAGGCACCCAACGCAAATCCCTTCAAATAAAATAAGTAAAGAAAAAAAAAGCAGATGTTACATAATGGCACTCAACGTAAGGGCTTTCTAAAAAATAAAACAGTAAGATGTTACATAATGGCGACCAACGCAGCGGCTTGAGGAATGTGACATTCCTTTCATGTACTATATTGTATGAAATTCATACAACAGGAGAGAGTGTACTCTATTAAATACGCCAACGATTTAAAAAGAGATATATGCACTTAATGCTCTGAATCACATTCTGGTGATCGTTTAAATAATTATTTTGTGACCTAATAAAGAAAGCCAAACTGTTTTAGTTAAAAATTAGAGCTTTAGAGGTACTGTAATTATTGAACTTTTTAAAAAAGAGCATTAAGGTCTGGGGGCTTGTTAAGATAAGTAATTTGTCAATTATTTTAAGCAACATCCCTAAGAAGCGATCTCATAGGCAAGGCAATTAGAGTATTAATCGCTTATTCGTTTATTTGGCGATGGCCTAAGAATCAATTCAAATTATTATTAAAGATTCTCAAAAATAGTATTATTAGAAATTATTAAGTAAGTTAAATCGTTATTAGTGATTATTGTATATTAATTGATTGGGCTATTTATATGTGTAATTTTGCATATTACATTAACAAGTCCTGGGCGAGTTGTAACTTTAGAGCACTAAATCACTTCGCACATCACTTATTCCATTTAGCAAGGTCTTCACTTCACTTCCCCGACTGTTCACACCCGCGCCGCGACGTTTTCTTCACCGCGCACGCACATCCTACCGCTACACGCCTGTCCTTCACGCCGCGGAACTACAAGCGAGACTCATACTAGCCCAGCTGACCTACTACTGGGAGACCATCATGGAAAACGCCTCCCTCAACTCATCTGTGTCTTATATGGATTTCGGAAATGATGATACGATCCAAAATGCAACCGCACTCAATCCAGAGGTCATAGACGCACCAGATGAGACTACACCAAGGGAGCGAGAATCAGGCAGCACCACCAGCGTCAACTTCAACCCTGAAAGCCTTTACCAACTATCATCTACAAGGAGAGAAGAAGAAGTCAGCCTGATCGAGGTACCGCCATATACATCACCGCCAACAGCCTCCAACGCTGCTCCACTAACATCACCTGACGAGTTAAGTCCACTTACGTCCAGACTGATGAACGACAGTCCGACTGACGGATCTACCCTCATGATGCGGATGAGCGAGGATTTCAAGAAAATATTATTGGAAGGTATAAAAACAATGGATAAAAACACTCAATACCGTATGGAAAAGACGGAGAAGATGAATATTGAATTCCAGGAAAGGACGGAGAAGATGAATAGTGAATCCCAGGAAAAGATGAGTAAAAGATTCGAAATTAGCATGGAGAAAGTTGTTAGCAACTTTAAAGAAGAAATGAAGGAAGAAATAGCCACAGTGAGGAAGCAGCTAGACGATAATGCTGTGAACCTAAATATGAGAATGGATGGTGTAGACAAGCGGATAGACAGCTTGCGGACAGATTTGAGGAAGGAGTTAGGCGAGGAATGGAGAAAACATGCGTCTGAACTGGAGAAAAACCTTCAAAGAAAAACAGATGAACGGGACAAAGAACTGAACAAAAAATTGGAAACGTTAGAAAAACAAACCAAAACAAATGTACAACAGGCAATAGAAAAACAGAGAGTAGAATGCACCACCACCCACAATAAATTAGAACAGCAAATAAAAAGTTCCACCCAACCACTAGAAAAATCAATAGAAACAATAACTGTACAAATAGAGAAGAATACCACCACCCAGAACACCACACAGAGTCAAGTCAATGATCTAATAGTGGTACAATCTCAAATACAAAATAAAGTTACAGAAGTAGAACAAGAAGTCAGCCAACACCAGATAACCATTACAAACCTAGATACAGACCTACAATCTACGAAAAATGACTTAAATAATAAAATAAAACAAACACAAATAAAAATATCACAAATCGAAACAGATGCAAAAAGAGTGAGGAGCGGAAATGAGACAATCATTTTGCCTGAAGTACAGAATGTATCTCACTTGATGAACAGCTTGGGGAAATTCGACAATACTAGCAACTACATGGCACCAAAACCGTTTGCCGACCAGCTGAGAGTAATTCAGGAGTTAGTACACGCAAGTTGGCCTGTATGGAGATTTCGACTATCTACACTGTTGATGGGAGAACCGTTACTCTTTTTGCATGGTAGAATGCACGAATTCAATTCATTGGAAGAATTCCTGAAAGCCTTCCTCGACCAATATTGGAGTCTGGATCAGCAGCAGAGCCTACTTTCGAGAATAATATCAAGTACATACAACGAAAAGAGCGGACAAACCTGCACCGCATTCGTTTCTCGACTGCGATTTTTCAACTCTCAGTTAGATAATCCCATACCTGATCTCACATTAGCTCACATCGCTATGAAACAACTACCGTACCGAATTCAACTTGTGTTGTCGACCACAGCAATCAAAAGTTTCAAAGACCTTGAAAATCATTTACATTGCGTACAAGCCGTCACCACAAATCACAACCAAGAAAAACAGAGACATGAAAATAATTACAATAGAGATAACCCGCCACCAAATCAGCTAACGGACAATTCCAACACTACTAATAATAATCAAAATGATAGCATGCAAACAATCGAAACAGAAACACCTCCACCAAACAACCACCACCGAAATAAAAATGGATTCAGAAGGAATCAAAATAATAATTATCACAGAAATAAGGACCGTAGATATCCTGATCAAGGCAGATACTATGATGGCCGTGATCAAATGAATTATAACAGAGATAATAACACAAGTAATTCTAGAAGTAATAATAATCAATCACCGTCACCGAATACATCATCTAATACAAACAGAAGTAATAGCCCGCCACTTTCTATTAGCACCCCAAACAAAACAAATGAAAACAGAAATAATCAGTCAGGAAGAAACTCAAATGATAGCAATCGAGCATGACTAGGAGAAAATGTAACTTATAAGACTCTGACAGTTCAAGTGCCACTCACTCAGAGCAAAATAAAGAAACAGTTGCATAGAATCAATAAGAAAGTATACCGTAGTTCATACTTTCAACCCAAACATGTGAGGTACAAATCGCCTACAAACCTCCACCACCATGCTTGTGAGAATATTTCGAATATAAAGCCATATCTTCGATAATAATTGATTTGGAAATCAATTTACGAACATGTGCTTCTGAGATTCGGAGTCAAAAAACTGAGTGAAAACAATTCATGGAGTGACCTATTTGCTGGACCAGTAGAGTCTATACGCGCCTATCACCCTACACACATAAATTACGTTTCACACGCAGTTTAAACTTTGCTAAGTTAGCCTATTATCTAAATGATAGAAATTTACAACCCATTAAGATGGTTAATAAGTAGGAACTGATTAGTTGAAAGTCAGACTAGTCTAAAAATACATTCTAACGGTACTTTATTACCAACATGAAGTTAAATATAGTTACCCATTACGAACCCACGACTTGTTAGTATTGCATGTTTAATCATCTTAGATGATATATTTGTTAATATTATATGTAAATATTAGATTTTGGTTATGAACACATAAATCACATATAACCTCATATGCATACGGTTAGAAAATACAAAAATAAAACGCTGTGGCTACAGTCACGGCAGCCGGGTCTCCATTGGGTAGCCGGCAGATAGATGGCTCATTTACTTTGAACATTTGCGCATGCGCTGCTATTTATGCGCGTGCTCTGTACGATGGTTACGGCTCAGTACCCCAGCGTAGCTTGCATAAATATAGCATAATTATATTAGAGTGGGATAAATTAATATATTGACGTAGAGTACCGGTATCTGAATACTACGTATATTAGAATGGCAGATTTAATGCCAGTGCAATAATATATACTTTCTGATTATCACAGTATACCGCTTATTACATTCATTCGCGCTTTCCTAGAATCTAGAGATCATTATTTCTATGAAGCCTCATGCATCATTGGAAAAGAACCATATTAAACACTCTTTTTTTTTCTTTTAAATTCAACATTTGAAACCCCTAAGAGAGAATAACGTCTTCTTTTCAAGGCTTTTATGCTTTACCGTACTAAAAATTTATGTCTAACAGTCTGTTAGTGAATGATAGATAACTCGTAATTCACATTATTGTATTTTTCAATTGCTAAAACTTTGTTCTCAACAGCGCACTGGACTAATTCGAATTTTCCAAAAAAAATTTTGTGACATCTACACACCCTAAGAAGCAATAAACTGACATTTTTGGGGGTCGCAATATTCTCACAAGAAAATTTAAATTTATAAAAAAATTATATTTTTATTTAAAAAATTTATAATTAAGAAAATTTAAATTTAAAAAATTTCTATTTTTATTTGAAAAATTCATAAATAAAATTAAAATTTATAAAAAATTTCTATGGAATTTCTATTTTTATTTGAAAAATTCATAATTTGCAAACATATGAGGAGCTCTAAACCATAAGACAATATAAGTCAAGTGAATATATCATTTCCAAAATACTACCGCCTCCAAACACAGTGCAAATGCAAACTAATTTCAGTATTTATATGTTTATCGGGAAACAGGTTAGGCACAATAAAGTTAGGAAACCACTTTCCCGAGGTTGGCTTTACGGGAGTGAGTATACACCCATCGGTTGAGAAAGAGAAGGAGATTTGGTGCAGGCGCAAATGTTCAAATAAATGAGTCATCTATCTGCCGGCTACCCAATGGAGACCCGGCTGCCGTGACTGTAGCCACTGCGAAAATAAAACATCGATATACAATGAAACAGCTGTTATAAACAGAAAGTTTGTAGACGCCAAGGCCTTGTGAATTACATGACCATGCAGCCGTCACAGATCATGATCGATCCATCTATCGACACAGTATTATTTATTGTAGGAGATATCCTTATTATTATTATATTATATACCATTATTTATTATAAATGTTATTTAGTCATCTTTGTAAAAATATTAAATGGCATCAGAGTGGATAGTAACATAAACCAAAGATTATTCAGTATGACCAACATTTCTCGGCAAATATTATTAAAAGCAAGCGGCCATTTTCAGTATTATTCTGTGATCAAATCTAGTCAAATCTCGTAACATCTGTGATACCTATCTGTCAAATTATTATTGAGTGTGCTATAATATATCGTAAGTCTAATCGTAAGTTCCATATGTTTAAATGTCAGAAATTTTTTGTAAGAGCTGCTAAGATCAAATTGTTATGACTTCTGTGCATCGGCGTCAATTCTAGGGACTTTTTGTGCGTTACTGTTGGTAGACTACGCTCACCACCATTTCTGTAACAGCCGCCCATTTTTGAATTTCTATGTCGCTTTATGATGTTACCTTTTCTTTGTAAATCCACTGCCATGTTTTGATATCTCCATTTCTGTAAACCTTAGGAGTAAGTATATGTAGATTATCCATTGCTGAAGGCTAAGTCTGAAGGTATATCCCATGAGTCAGTCTGTATTTACCTGACCTTAGAGTCACCTTTGTGTCATATACTTGTAACTTAGAGAAATTTAGCTCGTCTTCTTTGTTAATTAAAGTCATCCAAATCTTCATATTCTAGGCTAATTGTATAAGCCTTAATACTCACATTTACCTGACTTTAATGGGGGCTTATGTAACGATACGAAATTTCTAAATTACGAATAAGCCACTAGACAGATTTAAATCAATAATATATACTTGGGATCGCAATGTTTACATTGTTGCTATGAGGAACATAACCTCCTGATGTGCCGGCTTTTTCCTGTCTACTCAGCCAGATATTCATAGTAGCGAGAATTTGTCAAATATAAAAATATATTGCCTTAAATATTGTGAATAAGAAAAAACGCAATAAAATATTATCAAATAGCTAGTCATACTTATATTAATAGAATCTTGCATAAAATGAAATGTTACTCACCATGATCATCCACTCAAAAGCAGTATTATCCAGCCAGCAGAATTTATTATTATGTTTGTCATATTTTATTTATATTATTTATGTGATTGGTGTTAGTCAAATTAAATTATTTATATTTTATTAGGGGCATTGATTAGTCACGTAGGCCCATACCTCATTAGCATATTATGCTAATTAGTTCAAAAAAAAGAGCCAATCAGAGGAAGCCACTATATAAAATTACACAGAGAATCTGAGGTGCTTCCATCAATCAAGAAGAAAAAACTCTCTCCTGGACTTCCAACCGAAGTAGTTCTATCACCGAATTTTTGTCTCTATCATTTTAAAACTTAAATTAAATTAAAAGTCGAGACATTTGTGAGGAACAGAATAGACTACAGATCCCAAAAGATTCTGAGCAGATTTTCCACCACGACGCCAGGATTGAGGGGCCTAGGTCTCGATCCTTAGAGGGCATCACCACTCCGCCACTCCACGCCAGCAGAGGGATAAAAATTCGCGTGAGTGCTATAAATTTACTAAAAGTGGATCCACTGGTGCGCGAAAGATCTAAAATAATCACTGCGACCAATACAAATAGAGTATTTGGAGTGTAGAATCTGAGCTCATAGGGTTAAGGATTAAATATAGTATATGAGGCATGTTACATTTGGGCCAAGCCATGAACCCACGACCCGCTCTGATATATATTTAAATAAAAATGGATAATCAATGTAAACAAATATTGTATTATTTAAAGGCACCCAACGCAAATCCCTTCAAATAAAATAAGTAAAGAAAAAAAAAGCAGATGTTACATAATGGCACTCAACGTAAGGGCTTTCTAAAAAATAAAACAGTAATATGTTACACACATTAATAGATAAATATACTTTCCTATTTCTACACAGCTCTGCATCTTGGCCACCAGGAGACTGTATTTTTATGTGAGTGCAGCTATGCACCCAATTACATTGGGAAACCAACGAATTTTGAAAATATCACTTTGTTTGCAAAATGTCCTGATTTGCCGGCATATGAAAAAACTCAACGCGCAATGAGCCAAATGTAACGCTCAAAGCTCAAATATAGTCTGAATGGCTGCTGTACCTAATTAAATCGAGATCCATTTTTTAACTAACACAAACACTACCTGGCTCACAAACCATAACAAAACTACAAACACTAATTTATCAAACATAACCATCAGCTGTTTATTTAACAATTCGATAAATATTTATAGGCAGGATTTTGGCACTATAGTTTATCGAGAGTTATCAATTCGATAAGTTTATTGACTGTTCAAGAAACGAAATTATCATGTTTATGGATTCAATAGAGTTATTGAACCGATAAAATATTTATTGAACGACTGAGAAACCGGGCATTAATGAACTAAATTAATACTATTAATCTAGAGAATAATATAAATTGGAAAATAAAGGGAGTACTGATACATTTGTTCAAAACAAGACACTATCTTCGTTCATAAAACAGCAACAGTTTAGGTGGATTCAGAACAGGCGAACAGGTATAAATAATAACAACAGTGTACTCACAGTTATTTGTAGCAGTATTGGTAATCAGCAATAACGGCGGTAGCCGTGAAAATATGAATTCAATTCCAAAATATACAATGCATTTTTTTCATCTGTTAGCCGCATAATTTCACTTAGTAAGCCAAGTCCAAGTTGGAAACAGGAACCTGCAAATTAAGAAATATTAATCCTTCAATTCAAGAAGTAAACAATAACTTGAGACAGAAGAACAACAAATGATTTGTAGACGAGAAAAATTATGGAAGACCTACCAAATATCGGCCGGTTGAGAATAAATGCTCTAATATTTATATTTTAGATAAGCCTGACAAAGTTATCTGGGGTTATTTGAATAAATATCATTATTTTCTAGACTTATTCTCACTATTTATAACAATAAAAACCTTTGGAAATTAATAAGAATAATTTCTACTCAAGTCCATAATGACAAGCCTCCCTAATATCGTCTACCCATTAACAAACCTAAAGCGGACTAGTTTGATAAAAAATTCATGACATAAAATGAAAAAATATTTAGTTATGAAAAATATATCTCACCACAAAAATAATATTATTTAACGAGTTAAGTTCAACACCAACAATATGCACTAACTTGAGAGTCGGAAAACAAGTTAGGAGCTTATACACACCCAACAAAACCAACCCAACATGTACATGGCAAGAGAAATCCAACATAGATTCAATAATTTATCTGAAATAAGAATGATTATATATTGATATTAACTTTTTTCACAGATTTCAACAACTATATGGGAAATATTCACTGAAAATACTTCAAATTAGTTCAAGCTCAAACTGAGCTGGCCTACGGCAGAAGCCGAATTTCAGACATAAAAATTGCAATTTTTCGCAAATAAAACATTTTTAATGGGAGAAAAGTTGAAATACTTATAATACGACGAAATTTCATTAAGAAGTGAATTATTTGAATAAGCAAATTACTCACAATATTATAATCACGAAAAGTTAGTCGTTTGATCCCATTACTAATCGATGCTTATTGCAACTATTCGATGTAAACAAACGAAATTCAATGTTCAGAAAGTTAGAACGATTATATTTGAATAGAATTATCATTAATTTACACTTTGAACCACTAAATTTAAGGGTGCGTTTATGTCGGAGCTGTGATAACCGATCGTAGCAACGATGAGAGAAGCGATGCTAGTAGGGAGTAGCGCTCTGCTTCTATCGGCTGTTCATGCCGAGACAGTCGCGCTCAAAGGTTGATTCGTGAGTTTGTGTTTTGAAAAACGAATTTGTGCTGAGTGATTCTGAAGATTACAGAGCCAAAAAAATACAAAACCTGTTTCAAATGTACTTATGTAAAAATCCATTGTAAAAATCCAAATCCACGTTGTATTCATGAAAATATCACCAATTTTACTTAAGTTTTGTGTTCAATTCTTGAGCAATTTCACTCAACTTGCCCAACACAAATCAATTGTGGTGATTTTTATTAATCTTGTCCCATAATGCTGGTCTCATAAAAACTTGTGTTATTAAATTGTCAACATCCATGTTCGGAGCCTCGATACTAGCTGAGAAAATGGATTGAGCTATTATCGCTGCTCTCATCGATGGTCAGGACCCAAGAGCGATTAACAACGCAGCTCCGACATAAACAGGCCAATTTAGAAAGCACGTCGGTATTATCTACGCGTTGCTAGGATCGCAGCTTGTATCGCTAATCACAGCTCCGACATAATCGCACCCTAACAAATAGACAACATCTATAAATGAATAATCCAGGAGGTAATTAATTAATAAACTGCAAGATGGCGAAAAAATGGCGGTATGATCACTAACGGTATGACTTCACTCAGGGAATATACCCTGACCCCTCATGTCCCAATAGGAAGAGAACAAGAGATAACACTAATACTCTGATAGAACATGCTGAGAGCAATGAGACTGACAATAGAGAACATACTCAGATCAATAAAGGCCTCCCAAACCTACATGATGCACCTGGAACAAAAACTGATGAGAAGCCACCGTCACTACAATTAGAAGACAACTCACAAATGTCTGAGAAGCAGAAAAGTGACACACCACTGATAATAGGGGACTCACTAATAAAACACGCATCTATTATTATGCAAAAAAACAGTGAACAGGCCATTAAAGTTGAAGTCATACCAGGCGGAAAGATACAGGATGTTAGTAGGGTTCTAAAAAACAAAAGTAATCTGCCATCAAAGGTACTCCTAAATATAGGCTCAAATAATTTACCCAAGTCAAAAACCCCAAACCACGTCATGAGACCTCTATGGCTCACTCTTGAAGCCAATAATAAGCGTTTTCCACATACAAAATGGTACGTAGCATCCATCCCGAATCGTGAAGACATCAATAAGAGATTCATGGAGGAAACAAACAAGGCTTTAAAATTCATGTGCTGGCAGCTGAATGCAACGTTTATTGATAACACTCAGCATCTCAATAATAATCATCTCAACTGGGATGGACTTCACCTAAATATGGAAGGATCCAAAATACTGGCTGAAAGATTCATGGGCGCACTGGATGGTAAAGAGGAAGTGGAGGGCAGCAAACAGTACCCAAACGACAAGATAGCCTCGCCCCCTCACCCAAACTAGACAAACCAAGAACTACAACACATCCAAGACAAGACACCACTGGCATAATAGAAGACAAGCAAACAAACCATTACATTTACCAGACCAGACACAAAAAGACAAAAACTTTCAAAATCTACCATCTAAATATTCAAAGAGGCCTCCAAGGAAAAATAGATAAACTTCAAATCGAGCTTAACAACTACACTCCTGATATAATCATCCTATCTGAACATGGACTTAGACAAGAGGAGCTTCAACTTACAAACATCCCAGGCTATACACTTATAGCATGTTTCTGTCGAACAATATACATGTGGGGCGGTATAGCAATGTACAAAAGAAATGATCTAGTGTCATCCACAGATGAAATACACCTCAAGGAGCCATATCAACCTGTTGAAAAAGCATTTGAGACCATCTTAGTTAAAGTTAAATTGAAATATTTCAACCTAATCATAATGGGCTCATACAGATCACCAGACCTCAGAACTGAAAAGGAATACTTGACAAATTTAGGCCATATCCTGCAAAATCATGCTGCTAAACATGATAGACTGGTGATACTAGGAGACACAAATATCAACATACCGTACTTAATACTGGTAACCAAACTTACAAAGACTTGAGTAATATTTTAACCCAACATGGATGCTTCATATACAAAATTCCTGCTACAAGGATAACCCAAACATCAACCACAAGCATTGATGGCTGCTATCACAACCTACCACTGGAAATGATAAAATCCTCAGCTTATCCTAACCAAATATCAGACCACCATGCAGTAGTTTGTGAAATAAACTGTGGGACTGAACAGGAAGCAGTTACATACAGGTATGCCAGGAACTACTCAATGTCAAACTTGAAGAAATTGAGAACTAAGTTAAGCAGTGTAAATTGGAGTTCAATAACAGAATCTACACAGGCAGAAATCAAATACAATAATTTCATAAAAATAATGCGACAGCTCATAGATGAAATAATGCCAAGACAATCTAAAAAAATAAACTTTAATAAAAACCCTGTTTTCTGGAACAATGACACCATAATATTGAGGAATAGATTACTCGATGCAAATAACAAATGTATGCTCACAGGATCTATGGTAGATAGGGAACACTATAATAATATAAAAAAATTATACGACCAGGATGTGATACATAAAAAAAAGATGCAAATCACAGGTAAAGTTGAACAGGCTGATAATGCAACAAAAGTGTTGTATAGGATTATAAATGATGAAAGAAACAAACGAAATACAGGCAAACATGATAACCTTCACTTGACAATAGACAACAGGAATATAGCCAAACCCTACCATGTCAGCAATGCTCTAAATGCATACTTCACTCAACAAACAGAAAAAATAACTACAAATGAAAGAACTATTATCTTGGATGACCAAATCAATGCCCCAGTGCTCTGTGAATTTAAAAGAGTCTCAAAATTAGGATTGGCTCAGCTTCTCAAAAGATTAAAATTTAATAACTCAGCTGGATGTGACGTCATAACAGGCAAAATTCTCAGGTACTGTGGGGAGGAAATAGGAGCTCCACTGTTGGACATACTAAACACATCTATAGATCAAGCAACCTTCCCTCAAAGCCTGAAAATTGCCAAGATCTACCCCAAATTTAAAGGAGGAGACAAGAACAACATGAAAAATTTTAGGCCAATAGCTAATCTACCTATAACTTCTAAAATAATTGAGTGGGCAATCTATGATCAACTAATCAACCACCTGGAAGGCAACAAACTATTTTCTGTGAGACAACATGGATTCAGGAGGGGCCTGGGCACAGCCACAGCAATATCAGAGCTATGCAATGACATAAACCGAATTTGGGAAGAACAAGAAACTGCCACTGGACTCTTCATAGACCTCCAGAAGGCATTTGATACCCTGGATTGGGATACCCTAAAAAATAAACTCCGCAGACTGAGAATCGAGGGTAAGGCACTACAGTGGATTGAAGATTATCTCTCTGATAGAAGACAATATGTAGAAATTGATCACCACAGAAAAAACACAATAGTAACATATAAATCTTCACTCCGATCAGTAACCAGAGGTGTCCCTCAAGGATTCATACTAGGGCCGGTACTCTTTCTGGTGTACATAAATGATTTCCCAAAAGAGTTGCACAAAGATAAAAGATGCATACTGTTTGCAGACGACACCACAATTCTAATTCCATCAAAGAAAGATACACCAACCAATTGTATAATAGACTCAGCTCTTGATGAAGCAACCACTATCTGCAGTAGACTACATCTTAAAATCAACAAAACGAAGACAGTCCACATAAAATTCACACCCTTAAGCAATAGCCCAGTAGATGAACAAACCAACAGCAACTTAACTACAGCCAACTACACAAGATTTCTAGGCATAATAATAGATAAACACTTAACATGGCAGTACCACATTGATTACCTTAGCAAAAAATTGTCATCTGCAGTCTTTGTCATCCGCAGGATACGCAAAATAACAGACGAAAAAACAGCCTTCATTGCATACCACTCTCTATTTGCCTCACACCTCCGTTATGGTGTAGTTGCTTGGGGGTCAACAGCACAAATATACTTAGAAAGAATACTAAGAATCCAAAAAAGAGCACTAAGAACAATACTAAGAGTGGACAGGATTGAGCACTGCAAAGTACTATTCATATCAAGTAACATTCTCACAGTTCTGTCACTTTTCATTTTGGAATCCATAGTTCAGGTAAAAAAATTTAATCCTATACAAAGATCCAACCAACACATGTACAATCTTTGAAACAACCAAGACCTAGACCTGCCACAACACAGACTGGAGAAATTTAATAAATCACCCTTATACTCTGGGTCCTATCTATATAACCTGTTGCCCACCAGCATAAAGTCTATCCCAGACAAGAGATTGTTCACCAGAACCTTGAAAGTCTACCTCATGACTAGACCCTACTACGCCACAAAGGAGTACATTGAGGAGCACACATTTGTGCACAGAAGATAAAGCTCACCGACGCGCGCCCCCCACCGAAGGGGAAGATATACTGACAACTCCCGCAGCCTTATGACTGTTGGCGAGGACCAAGGAAGTAATAATAAATAAAAAGTAATAAAACGATCACTTGATCTGATGATTCCGTAGTATCGCAGTTTTCCGCTAGGGGCGCCTTGTTCAGTTCAAGACGTAGATCATTAGTTGTGCATTTTCAGACATTTTAAAACGATTAATTGAAATGAAGTTGTAGAAAAAACAATTTTCATATTTTTTTAACAATTAAAATGATTTCTTTAAATCGAATTCATTGGAATTAGAACACATAGAAAAATATCAAGTACCATTTCCATGATATCACGTAGGTTACCGAACATGGAATTCGAAATACACGAGACACTGCAAAGCGCCAGATCTAAATAATTGGAATTTTTCAATAATGACAATAAGAATTCGAAATTACCATTAAAATTTAATATTGGTATGAAATGAAGGTCAATTCATAATGAATAAATGATTTTCTCATATTTCCCCATGCTTTAGATTCCTTACTACGATCAATAACACAGAGATGAAATCATTTCTCGAGTAAAATCATGAGTTCATAGACAAAAGACACATCACTTTTCACTAAACTAAAATGATTAGCCTAAATGAACGAATTTGGATTATGAATGATATAAAAAATGTAATAAATCAACAGGCCTGGTTTTCGAAGTCTAGAAAAATGTTGATCGACTGTCAAGTTAGTTTTATTCAACAAGAATTCCAATTGGAAATTTAACTTATTTATGCGTATGTTTGATATTTGATATTTATTCAAATTGAAGGGGGTATTGAAAATGGAAATCCCATTATTCTGCTACTGAACAACCATACTATGCAATAATCGCAAGGAAATTATACATTATTCTTTGACAGAAGGCTTCAAATTAATGGATTTACCATAGAATTTAAATGTTTTCAGCAGCCCATAGACACTGTGACTATTACAGTGCAATATAGAAGGTGATTTTGAAGAAATTTGGGACTCATACAAGGGTGGCAAGAGAGATATTGCATTCTTAAAATGTTCATTAGATTATTTCAAAACTATTTCAGAGTCAATTATTGCTTAAATCACTTCCAAAAGCTAGTTATACAATAAATTGTATTTAATAATGACACACTATGCATGTAGCTTGATTAACAGGGATTAGAGGCTCATAGTTTAAACAAGTTTAGCATGACGTTTATTGCATCCTAAAATAGTCGCCATCCTGTTTAAAGGGTCGCCATCTCTTGAATACATTCCCGTAGCGAATAATTTAATAAACTGCATCTATCCAATGTCACAGAATGATGAATTCAGGATAAATAGGGACTTGAAACTTATACAACGGTGGCAAAAACAAAATAGCATTCTCAACACGTTTATTAGATGTAAACTATTTTAGGGCTAATAATCCCTTAAAACAATTTCAAAAGCGAATTATTCAATGAATTGCACTTGAACAATGTCACACTTTGCTGGAAGGTTGATAAACAGGCGGGTTTAGTAGATTATAATTTAAACCTGGATTCTTAGTATCCTATATAATAAAAAGTTACTAGCTGTTATCTGTTGTCGACATTCTAACACAGTAAAATTTGCGATTGAAGGAGGAAAAGACAGCGGAAAAATAAAGAAGAGCTGAAGAGAGATAAAAAAAAAACTATTCAATTTAATTTGTATGGTGTAACAAAAAAGGTAGCAATAGAATTGGAGGTGTGAAAGCAGTCAACTATCTTGTTGCAACTGTTAGCATGAAGGCTGCTATAAAGGAGCGAATTAAAGCAGGCAATAGAGCATATGGAGCCAACGTTTTGATGCTCCATGTTTTGAGAACATTGTTAGGTTCGTGAAATCGCAAAAGTTGCACTTGGAGAGATTGAATGAGGGAAGAGAGGTGACAATGATTATGAGAGAGAAGCTTCATAGTAGGAGAAGGAAGGTAGGACCAAGTAACAGATGGGAGGATGGAGTGACTGCCTAAGATGGGAGTCAGAGGATGGAGAGTGCAGATGAAGGACAGAATTGTATGGAGAGGAGTTGTGAGAGAGGCCAAGGACTGTAGCTCCCTGGACGTTAAGTTGGAAAGATTATTATACATTCTATTACTCATGATTCAATTGAATCGCGCAATCTGGTAGTATATAAATAATAAAGGGCTAATCTCAGAGTCAATTATAAGAACTAAAAGCTAATTTATAGTTAAAAGCACTTGAAAGGTATAAGAGGAATTTGACCAGAACTGTGATTCTTTTCTCACAACCAGTAAATGTTGAATGAGTGATTCGCAAGACAATTGCCCTAACTATTTACTGGTATTTCACACAAACACATTTCCTTGTATATTACAAGTTCATTATACATTTCCTATTATACATTTCCTTGAATATACAAGGACATTATGATTTTGCCAATGATAAATTAATACAGAATGCATCTTCAAATACTTTTGTCTTTGCCAAGCCACTGCAGTCGCGGTCACGCGCCACAATTCAGGCTAAATCACAACAACTTCAAATGAGCTAACATGTTTAGAACCATCAGCTGATTTTTAAATTACCCTCTTGGTGTAATTTATCCTTAACAGCGGCGCGCGAAAGCGACTGCAGTAGCTCTGTATGATAAGACTAAAATTATTCACAATAATAAAAATAAAGGGGGAAAATAATATTTTTGACGAATGCATTTAGCAAGTAGACAAGAGATTATTAAAACATTTAAATTTTGCAAGTTAAGTTTCTTTTAGAACTCCTAGAATTAGTTTAAGGGTGCTTACACAGTGGATGATAATTACCATGGCAAAATAAAATACATGCAGTGATTTGCTGGTATATGACAGACTGTAGCAGTGTGAATACCATCATTCCACAGCATAGAAAATGTTAATTTTGCCTTTTTCCAAGAAGATAAAAATTAAAAACATTTGATACCAGTTATACCTCTGAACCTTGAATAGGTACATTTTTTCGAAATTTTGTGGGAAATCCATAAATTTTAATCTTTATGATAAGAGATAGTAGGAGTGTGTGTGAAGGTCAGTCTTATGGATTTAAAAAAAAAAAAAAACAGCAACGAGTTGCAACACTAAATTTGGCACAAAGCTCCCTCTAAACTCAATTCAGTGTACCTCAAAGCCTGATATTTTGATTCTCAATTGGAGAAATCCTGTGCTCTGATTCGTCTAGAGCCCATGACTCAGTACATTCATTATGCAATTAAACTTGTTCAGGCATGAATAAAGTCAGATATTATGACACAACTCTCTAACCTCTATTAACTACTCTACAATGTACTTTTAGATAAATCATACTTTCCCACAACCGTAATATAAAATAAACTGATTTATCTGCATTTGTCTGTAAGGCATTTATGGCTGAATGAGTGGACCAAATTCAATTAAATTTTACATGGATCTTCTTTTAAGGAATGTCCAGCGATTTATGTGTAAGTGTTTTCGAAATTTGATTGCATTTAAAGGATTTTTTAAATTAGCTTTTCCATATTATGCAATTGGAATCAGATTTAAAGATAGCCCTTGGGCCCTCTTATTCATCTGGTGGAGCATTCACATGAATTAGGTTATCATTCACAAGAATAACATATTTGTTTGAGAGAAATGAATCATTTCTAATATGGTAATTCAGGGACCACAGGGACCACTCAGTAAATTATAATTATTATAAATAATAATTATAATTAATATATTGCTACATAAGTTCAATCATCAGACGTGTGAAATCTGATCTTATTTGAACAACCAGCTATATGGAAAATAGAAACACAGCCTTGTTGATGTAAAACAGAGTGACTTTTTATAGAAGACAGACATGAAATAGACTACGCAAATTAAATCAAGGGTTAGGTCTATTGATTGTGTTTAATTTTGCAATGTTGATTATCATCAAGTATGTTCCTCTGTGCAAGCAACCTTTTTCTTCTTGGGCGTGAGGTCTACTGTTCACGAAACTACTGTATACTCTATAGGGTGAAACAATAGTAGTACTGCATTAGAAACATTGAGCCGAATGAGTCAGGGGCCATTGAGCCGAATGATAGATCGAGGTAGCAGTGGTACTGTGCATACGTTGTCAGAACAGGCTCTGCGAATTTTGAAGAATAGCATATTAATTCGAACGGATAAGTAGTATTTTTGTTTATTATTATTAGTACTTATAATATATTAACAATTTACATCATTAACGTGTCTAATATAAGTTAAAGTATTTAAATAAAAAGTCAAATTCTATTTTCGAGGTTAGGTGTACCGATATTGATAAATTTTCTTGTAATTAAATAGTCTCAAGTTGACAATTGTAATAAATTAAGTAATATTTCATTAAACATTTAACTAAAATCAATTGAAAACAATTTTTAGCTAGGAAAATGAGTCCAAACAAGGCATCTAAATCTAATTGTTTAACTAAAACTCAGGTAGCTACGCGATCTCAGCAATTATTAACAAAAAAATCTCCAACAGCTCTTAAAGCTACTGTAGATGTAGAAGAAAAGGTTGCTAAACTATTGAGTGATCACACCAAATTGAAAACAAAATTAGAATCATCATTAAAAAATTCTGAGGAAGAACGAATAGGGTTAGTGGATCACATAAAATCTCTGGAAGTTATTGTAAAATTGCAGCAGGAAGACCATAAAACTGAAATACTAAATCTCACGGGTCAATGTAGGTCTATGTCAGAGGAAATCGAAATATTAAAATCAAAAATAAACTTGGCTAATGTAAGATCTGAACCTCTGATCAATACAAAAAAAGTAGAACCTAAATCAAATGGGGAAAAAATAAATAGAAATGGTCAAACAAAAACGTATAGTCAGGTTTTGCAAACAGCAACCAAAACTAAAGTAAGGGCAAATAACGATAGGAAAGGTAGAGTACTGCTCTTGACTTCCAGTCATGGACGAGACTGTAGTGACCTACTAAATAAAAGATTAAAAAATAAGTATGAAGTTCAGAGCTTTTTCAAACCAAGTGCCCCTATAAACGCAATCGTAGAGTCAGCACAGGAACAAACTAAAGATTTTGGAAAAAACGATTTTCTAATAGTACTGGGTGGCTCAAACAATATAAATGAACCTAATCTAAAACATCTTCCTGAAATAAATGAAAAAATTAAAGAGATTGTGCCACTCAGCCAAAATACTAATGTAATAATAAGTACAATTCCGTATAGGTTTGATAGGCCAGAGCTAAATGAAGCCATTAAGTCAACAAATAAATCAATTCATAATACAATCAACAGCCTAAAAAATAAGAATTCTAAGCAGTTGGGGATTTGTTTTCTAAATGAAAGGCTGAAAAAACAAAACTTCACTAATCATGGTCTACATCTAAATCAATCTGGCAAAGTAATATTTTGTAATAGGCTGGCATAGCTGATTGAAAGTCGTTTGCAATCTACTGTCAATAACTTAATTCTCCTAAACAATCATCTAACGAACCTTTTTTAGTAAAGTGGCTCAAAACCGGGAAGGAAAACTAGTTTCAGATGATAAATTCATATCTTCAATTGTATTAAAAGACGTTAATCGATCAAAAAATCAGGATAGCATTAGTGGAAGGAACTCTTGTAGCAATCTGATAGGCTCTCAAGATCCTAAGAGATTAAGTAAATCTACTTCAATATGCAAAAGCAACGATAAAGTAATAAGGGATGATAGGGAAATACCGGTACTCACTGTGTTCCATCAGAATATTCAATACATTCGTAACAAAATAGATAGAATCGAAGTATTTTTTAAAGAAGAGGCTCCTGATATAGCTATTTTCACAGAGCATGGTTTAAAAGAAGATGAATTGTCACAACTTAATATTCCAAACTATTCATTGAAAACGTCGTATTGCAGGACATCTCATCGAAGTGGGGGAGTAGCTATCTTCACTAAAAATGCTAAGAATATGCAAACATTTAATTTAGAATATGAAGAGAAATTTGCTGTGGAAATGGATTTAGAAGTTTCTGGGTTAAGAGTAAAAATCGACGATAATTTCGAAGTAGCGGTGTTAGGTATTTACAGGTCACCAAATGGGGAATGGAACAATTTTTGTGAACTATTCAATAGGCTTTTAGAGATTACTACTACTCGTTTTACAAACGTTATTGTAGCGGGAGATTTCAATACAGACTTTGCAACACAGAATAAAATGACAGAAGATTTAAGGGATATTATATACATGAATAACTTGGAAATAAAAGTTCATGAATATACCAGAGTCACAAGAACATCACAAACAATAATTGATAACATCCTTACTAATATAGATTACTCTAAAACAAGACTAGGCGGCTCGGAACTATCTGATCATGACTATCAAATCTTAGAGGTTGGGTTGCAAGGTTATAAATCAATTAAAAAGAGTAGAGTAATGAAAGAAATTCAACAATGTGAACAGGGGAATATCGATTGTTTGAAGCAGAATCTGCTACAAGAAAACTGGAGTAGGGTTTACAATAGCAATAGTTTGAATAACAAATATGATAGTTTCATTAATATTTTAAGGTTTCATATTACTATGAGTTGTCCAGTTATAAAAGTCCCTGTAAAAAACAAATTAGACAAAATTGAAGAGTGGATAACTGATGATATCCTTGCAGAAAGAAATAGGGTTAAAGATGCATATGATGAATTCAAACTATCTAGAAATATGTTAAGTGAAGATAATTACAAAGCTCTAAAGAAAAATTATACAAAAGAAGTGAAAAGAGCGAAATGTAAGAAAACAGCTGAAATTTTGAATAATAGTGTGTACTTTAACACAGCAGTGTGGGATGTAATAAACAAAAATAGGCAAGTAGCTCATGTAGATGCTTATACTAGTGTCCCCAGAATAATTAACGAAAATAACAAATATATTGATGATAGTGTAGACATTTGTAATTTCTTTAACAGATATTATCAACTGGTTGCTAAGGATCTTCAAAAATCTCTTAATACAGGTATTAGTGATGCAAACATGAGGAATACTGAGGGGATTCAGAACGAATTAAAATTCCACCCAGTATGCCAAGACGAGTTGTCAAATATCATTGATAGTTTAAATAATAAAAAAACTGTAGGAATGGATGGGGTATCCAGTAAAATTCTGAAAGAATGTAAAGATCAATTGTTAGACCCTTTGATTCATCTGATCAATCATTCATTAGAACAAGGTGTTTTTCCAGATAATTTAAAAGAGGGGAAGATCTTGCCAATCTTCAAAAGTGGTGATAGAGAAAAGGTAGAAAACTATAGGCCTATTAGTATTTTAAATGTAATAAGTAAAATTTTTGAAAGAGTAGTTCTTAATAGGTTACTTCTGCACCTTCAAGAAGCTAACTTTATCTGTGATGAACAGCATGGCTTCCAGAAAGGGAGATCAACAAAAACAGCCATAGTTTCTCTAGTTGAAAAACTAATAGATAAATAGATTCAGGTGATAAAGCTACTGCAATCTTCTTAGATATGTCAAAGGCATTTGATTGTGTTAATCATAGAATTTTATTGGAAATACTGCAAAATGTAGGTGTAAATGGGGTTGAACTGAAATGGTTTGAATCATATTTTATTGGGAGAAAACAATGTGTAGAACTAACTACAGTAGTTGGTAATAGTATAGTAAAGAATAAATCTAATAAATTAGAGGTGCAAGCTGGAGTGCCTCAGGGGTCAATACTAGGTCCATTGCTTTTTTTGTTATATGTCAACCGTTTACCTAAAGAATTAATTAGTGGTAGAGCCCTCTTATTTGATGATGATACATCACTCATTTTCAGCAATTCCATTCTAGATAATTTAGAAATAAGTGCCCATATAGGTGTGCAGTCTATTGTCCAATTTTTAAATCAGTTGAAATTAACTATAAATAGTAAAAAATGCCAATACCTTCAATTCAAAAACAAACATAATTTAAATGAAGAGAGGGCTATAAACGTGTTTGTAAACGATAATCAATTAGACCAGGAAGAAAAAATTGCATTTCTAGGAGTTACGTTGGATAGACGATTGACCTGGACTCCATACATTGAGAAAATATGTAGTAAAATTTCATCTGGGGTATTTGTCCTGCGACAGCTTGCTAGATTGAATGACAAAAAGTTACTTTTTACAGCTTACCATGGGCTCTTACTGTCACATATTAGGTATGCTATCTTAGTATGGGGTAATTCATCAAAACAAAATCTTGATAGGGTGTTTAAGATCCAAAAGAAAGCGGTTAGGTGTATAGAAAGAGTAAATAGATTAGATTCATGTAGGCCGTTGTTCAAGAGACTTGGTCTCCTAACTGTACCCTGCTTATATGTGTATGAAGCTACTTTATTTTATGTAAAAACGAATGATGTTAACCAAAATCTTGATGTACATGATTATAATACAAGAAGCCGAGGAGATTATCACTTGGTGAGTCACAATAGTAGCTTATTCAAACAAAAACTCAGTTATATTGGTAGGAAATTCTACAACAAGCTACCGCAGTTTTTGAAGAGTCTTGAAAATATAGAAATATTTAAAAAACAATTGAAGAAATATTTAGTTGATAAAGCTTTTTATAGTGTACAAGAGTTCCTTTCACATAAAAATTAAGCCTCACCTCAACTAATTGGAAGTAATTATGGTATCTAGTGTATAATATTGTTGATCTGACTTGTCTTATACTCCTTAACTGGAGTCTCCAAGACGTAATCTACAAAAAAAAAAAAAAAAAAAAAAAAGGGAAACATTTTTAACAAGGTCCTGTCTTGTACAATGTCAAAGACTATTGCAGTTAAAATTTTGAGATTGAAGGTGAAGTAAAAAGTTTGAAGGAGAAGAAAAAGTTAGTTGTAAGTTACACTTAATTTTTTATTCTCACCTTTTACGTATTTAGTTGCACCATATTTTTCACTGATCAATGCCATGCAAATGAGCATTGATCTCACAAATAAAAGCCAGTAGATAGATGATTCCTGAAAATTTTTTACTAAAACTCGAATTAGTTGATCAACAAAATGTGTATATGAAAATATAGAGAACAAAATGTGTTAAAATAGAATGAACAAGCATCAAACTGAAAAGAAATGCACAATTTTTATTATTATTATTTTAAAAATAACACTAGATAATAGACAGTTTTATAGCGAAATATTCATGAGTAGACTTAAAATTGACATCTTAAAACTTAAAATAGGTAGCCTACCGTACACATATATTATGAAAACACTTAAAACTAGACAATTATCTTTCAACCCGTATTTTGAGCATGTGCTAAGGAAAACATTATGCTCATTAATAATAAGGGACTAGATTATTGGGTTGGGTTGATGATGGAAAGAAATAATAATAATAATAATTGAGACATTGAACATTGTTTGAGTGGTAAATTTCAAGATTAAAACTTAATTTTTCAATTTTATAGAATCAAACTTTTATTATTTACAATTATTTCAGACATTCAAAACTTCTGATGAGATCTTTAAAATGCATAACTCATTTAATGGAGCTCAAACTCCTGAACAGAATAGGTAGAACATTTTAATATATTCTGTATAACACAGCAGTGTACTATTATTTCAATTACTTTTAAGATAATGTAGGTTGCAAATAATTCTCACTATTCCCTACTTCCCCTTTTAATTGCTTAACTGAACCCCAGGCCAGGGAGTCTTGAAGCTGAAGATCTTGGAGGTCAAAGGGGCGCTGAAAACCCTACTCTTGAAATTTTGAAAAATTCACAAACATCACAGCGTCTGGCTGCATTGGTGAGAGTGACTATTTTAAAATAGGCTTCAGCAAGATTGACTAAAAACAGTGCCTATAGTTCATTTTCCAGTGTGCTCCAAAAATGTCTGTTTATTGTCAAGATGAACTACTATAGACAACATTAAATAAATAAATAAATAAATATATTTATCAACATGAAACGCCAGTACATGCAGTGACTGCCAAGGCAGATGTCTCGTCACACAATACAATTTACATACATACATAATACAAAAGTTAATAAAACTAGCCTATCTGCAATTTCACAGGTTGGTCAGGGGGTCTTCAAAATACTCATCTAATTTATAATAGGCTTCAACTATAAAATGTGATTTTAATACTTTCTTGAACTAGTTAAATTTTAATTTTTTTTACAGCCAGAGGCAGTTTATTATAAAGTTTTAAACCTGCATAGTGTGGGCATTTTTCGTAGACCTGTAATCTGTGAACCGGGTACCTATACAGTTGCTGTTGTAAGCCACGTGTGCTGTAGCTATGAGAGAAGGAGTTTTGCTCATAAGCGCTTTTACTTTTATGTACAGTTAAGAGTGATTCCAGGATGTATAAGCTGGTAACTGTGAGGAATCCCAGTTCTTTGAAGAGAGGCCTACAGCTAGCTCTCCTATCCATCTGTAAAATCGATCGGATAATTCTTTTTTGGAGGAGTAAGATTTTATTTGTCGAGCTAGAATTGCCCCAGACAGTTATGCCGTATTTAATAATAGAATGCACATAGGCGAAGTACACCATTTTAATCACACCCAAGGAGACCGAATTTGCTAGGATACTGAAAACATAATTTATTGAGCTGAGCTTAGCCGCGAGTTTATCGATGTGGGTTTCCCATTTCAGAAAGGGGTCAACATGTAATCCTAGGAATTCGTTATATACATGCAGTAGCTATAGAAGTCCAGGCCAAAAACCAGGAGAAGTATCTGGTTCGATTTCCCCCCAGGTCTGGCATTTACATTGACTAGCCCATACTAAGGTGAGCAACAGTTTTGAACTTGGATTTTACATCCTGAAGAATTTCACCTCTAATAGGTTATTCATGTGCTAGTATGATGAGCAATATATGCTTATCATAAACCTATATATCCAATTAATTATTATATGCTATATTAAGTAAAAAATAAGCACTCAACTTTGGTGTTTTCAATGGTGCTGCTGTATGAAGGAGCAGAAATCCATTATTATCAAGTGCCCTGATGGCCTCCAACCCTTACAGCCATTCCAAGCCTCCAAAAGCAAATATTATATTTTTTATTATTCAAATTTATTTTAGTTCTTCCACGTTTATTTAAACAATATTTTATTTTTTAACCTGAATAATGAAAAGTTAATTTTTAATGTACTTTAGAAAAACTTTACTTTCAATTCAATTTATTGATTTTATTTAGCATATTTAACTACAATATTTCCTATTCATGTATTTTTAGAGTGTATTTTTTAGCTATAGCTTAATGGATTCAAATGACGAACCAATCCTATCCTTCTGTTTCTTCCAAGCTAATGAAAAACTTAATCCTCCAAAACAATGTTGTTTTATTTATTATTGTAAATCTAATTCATTTTTTAAAATCTAATACTCAGTTATATTTTAATGGTTTTGATTTAATGTCTGGAGACATGGTGGACCTACAGTTTTACGTGGGCTCCGAATGACCGATAAAGTGATGGAAAAATCATAGGATCAACCTAAGCTCTATCAAATTATAAAAGGAAGGAAGAAATTTATTAGTGCAGGAAAAAAATACAATAAGACATTTAGGCAAATAAAGACATGAAACTGCTCAATGGTCTCAAAATTTGAATGTATTCAAACTAACATGATTTCATTATGAATGAAAATAGTAAACTTGTTCATGTGTGACCTGATAACTCTGACACCAGACCTGAGCCTGAGCCAGCCAGTTCACACGACATTATTATTATTTTGAAAATATTTAAAAAATAAATTTTGATTTTCATGTTAAAACGTTAAGACACAGATCAGGAAAGAATTTCCTCTACCTGTTGTATAAAAAAGTGAATTTAATTTGATTTTCAACCACTCAAACATATTTAAAATTGAATATGGGCTATCTTAAACATGTCTTACATCTATCGTGAATTATAGATAGGAACTACTTTAAATTCTTAAGAATTAAATTTATTTTGAACTAACTTTATACTCACATCCATATAATGTTGGATTGTCTTCAAAAAGTGGAAATAAGTTGAAGTTTAGAACATTCTGAAGAATAAAAAAAATCCAAATAATATTGAGTTTTTTTTTCAATATTGGAGATATGTTATTGTTTTAAAACATGCTTACTCGCCAAAAAGATGCAGATGATGAGCAAATTGTTAAGAAACGCGACCGCTTTGAAACAAACTCTAACCTGCTCACCATGAAGGTTGAGCTTCAATACTGCATTTTGTAGAATACATGCATAATATATTCACAAATCGAAATCATTCAATACACAATAATAATATATATGGCAAAAATATTGAAGCATCTACGCATGCAATGGCGATTGTCAAACACCAAAACTACTGCAATAAGCGTGAAAATCTCATTTTAGAAATTGAATAAATCTTAAATTATTATGACTTACATCTAGAAGGGATTATTTGTTGAAGGGGGAACGCTTTAAAACTAAATTTACCCAGCTCACCGTCAAGGTCGAGCTTCGAGCCTACATTTTATACACATTGTGGAATATATGCATTTATATATTCGCACACAGAAATCATTCAAAAAATATAATAATGGCAAAATTCTACACATGCTGAGATTTTCACATCAAAACTACTGCAAAAGGCGAGAAAATTTGAATAAGTTGTACTACTATTTGTAGCACAATTGGTATTTACCATCAGGGACCTAATAAGCTAAACTAAAAGCTGAAACCTATTTTAACCTAGAAAAATCAAACTAATACCTATTACTAAATATTATACATCCTTACACTACCCATCATCCTTTAAAAGGGACGCTAACACTCCTAGGAGAACTGCAACCACATATCAGCATGCCAAGCCCGCCGAAATGGAGTCCAGCTCAGGGATCGACAGTACCGTCAACACCACAGGGACTGGCTGTATTGATGTGAGTGGATACTGTCTTGCAAACCAAAAAATATTCCCAAAAAATAACTAGCTTACTCAATTACAAGGAAAACAATTATTATTTACAATCATATAAATTGTAAGAAGAAAAGATCCATCGCTAAATTGAAAAAAAACTATTTAAATTAGTTCTGAAAATTTGATTCTCCCCAAGAATAAGAGATTAATCTATTACAAAGGATCCTAGGTGAAATGTAACCACATATCAGCATGCCAAGCCCGCCGAAATGGAGTCCAGCTCAGGGATCGACAGTACCGTCAACACCACAGGGACTGGCTGTATTGGTGTGAGTGGATACTGTCTTGCAAACCCCGCCTATTTCCAAACTATTCCCTACAATTCCCCATTCCCTTATTCCCCTTTCAATTGCTAAACTGAACCCTGGGCCAGGGAAATCATGAAGCTGAAGATCTTGGAGGTCAAAGGGGCGCTGAAAACCCTACTCTTAACAAGTTGAAAAATTCAAAAACACCACAGCACTTGCTGTGTTGGTGAGAGTGACTATTGAAGTTTATATAAAATTAATATATATTTTTAATAATATATTATTACATTGTAAAGAAACCAAATAAGGGGCACGATCAAAAGACAAGTTAAATTGCAATCTTTAGTTGGCACCGTTAGGTTTCCAATTGCAACTTCCTTGGCTTTTGATTTGTAATCAAGTGATAATTTTATTCATCTTGACACAAATAAACGACAGAGGGGCGCGATCAAAACCTTGGATTTTGATTTACTATTAAATGATAAGTAATACAAAAAGACAAATTTTGATAATATTTTAAAAAATTCATCAGTTTAAAAAGGTATTTGTTTATCTACTAAAACTGTATATTTTGATTCAACATAGCAATAAAGACAAGTGAATATTGAAAAGATTTATGATGAACAACAAAATACGGTATTGAGGACAGGGCCAGGGAATCTTTGATGATGATGTCGATGATGACTTGAAGACCCAGAAGAAGAGGACTCTGAAAATTATCCTGCTCTAATGAATTTATCTAGCTCTATCAATAAACTATATTCAAGATTCTAATCAGAGAGTAAATAATGAATAAAAAACCTATAAATATTTATATTTTCAACTCTGTAACAAAACCTATGTAAAAAAACTAATCTAAATTTATTCAGTGAATTTTAAAAGATTAATTTATGAAAATTCGTAAAAGAAGTAGTAAAGTTCTCCCTTAGCTGCTATAGATTAATGTTTCAAATAAATAAACCTGAAAGCTAAAAAGAAAAAATCCTAACTTGAAATGTTATTTAATGTGATAAAAGAAATGATAACCCAACATTTCTGAAAATCTCTAATAAAGAAAAAAATCTGACTGATATAAAAGTCCTAATTGTCTAATCTGAGTTCCTAAAATGGGGGATTGAAGAAGCAGTAGATCTCCGCAGTCGGTAGAACATAATAATAATTCCTGCTGTTGGTAATGTGTTGATGTACTGTGTTTAAATCATGCTGTGTCTCATGCTGACACCATTCAGTGTAACCTCACACACATTCTACTTTCTAATGCTGTACAACCTCACTAAAAGCTGAAAAACGCGATGTTGACATTTATTAAAGCATTATAGCTTTCCCTATTACCACACCACGAAATGGCAACGCTGCTAACCAAATTCCCCACAAACTTGAACTCTGAATATTTTATGCTAGTAGGCCTACCGACGCTGCAAGCAAGATCACATTGACCAGTAAGGTTGCACATCACTAGAACATTTTTTATTGAAAAAAAGAATAAAAGGTTTTTGAATGAATGTGCAAAAGAAAGTTTTTTAGATGTATTAATACAACTATTTCATTGTGCTGAACAACTTTACTGGCAGGTGAACTGAAAAACCGCGGTGTTGTCATTTTTATAACATCTATTAACGTTTCCCCTATCATCTTAATGCACAATACAGAATATCAAGGCTGTAAAATTTCCCATCAGTAAAGTTATTCAAAATTTTAATTATTATTATTATTGGAATTATCTAGATGATTTTTACAAAAAATCTATGACTGGACATAAACTTTGAATTTCTTGTAATTTGGAAAAATTATGTTTTGAGATATAGGGATATTTAAATTCAGATCGAAGAATAATTTAGTAAATTTTGAGTGTGTGAGGGTGTTTTTGTGACATGCATAAATTGATAATTTTTGACTCACCAAACCGCCATACACAGTTACCTGTAAACAAACGGATTGAAGATTTATTGAAACATTATTTCTACAAAGCTTGCATTATTTATCATTTACTTTTGTCTACAGATCTTGGAAGGAGAAGAAGAATGTGGAAAAAGATTGGCACAGAGATATGACTGGTTAGGAATATGTAATAAAATAATAAACAAAAAATTGATTCAACGAGATTTAAAATTATTGAGAAAGAAACATGAAAAAGTAGAATGTCTCACCTAGAACTCATTTATGATGCGCCCTCCCAGCAATCAGGAACGAACCAGAGAGTATTTTGGGCACTAGATGTCGATGTCCACACTATATACACACTCACTGCACTACATACACTTCACTAACACTTTAGTTCAGAGTTTAGAATGTCCTCCAAGAAGCAGGAACGATGCCAGTGTGAGCTGAAAAATATAGAAAATACTTTTACAGCAAATGAAATGGTGACACATCACAACAAATCAAATATTTTACATATCAATTGAAGAGTCAATAATTGATGTCACTGCAATAATTGAGCAAATTACTTTCCTAGCTAACAAGCGTCTTTAAAAATTCCTATCTTCAAGATTTATTATGTCCTTCAGTTATCTCCAGAGATCTCCTTGTTAGGAAGACTCCTTTCAAGTCCCAATCGTTCAATGATGAGCAGAATTTCATGAATATTCAATTAGACAGCGCATCAGCTCAATCTGATGGCTCTACAAGACTTTATAACTTCAGTAATTTGAAGCTAGCTAAAATATTTGCTACAAATTTGAATACAAATTATTTCAATATATCTGTCCTATAATTCTTCTTTTAAACTATCATTGGTGTAAAAATTGTAGTTGCAAGAAAGTTATTCATGAGAGATGCACATGAATGCAGATATAATAATATAATAATATCGTGTGACCTGGCTGGCTCAGGTCTGGTGTCAGAGTTATCAGGTCGCATCTGAATAAGTTCAGGGCTTATGACGTGACTTAACGACTGTTTTTTAGGCAGCCGGGACCGACAGCTTAACGTGTCCTCCGAAACACGGGAGTGGCCCAAGGTAAAAACTTTCGGTCAGAACTGGGATCGAACCCGGGACCTTTGGGCTACCAAACCAGAACTTAACCCACTATGTATAGTGGCTACGGCCACTCCAAATGCAGATTTAAAACACAGATTGAGACAGTATACCACTGTCATCAAATCTCAAGCCTCTCTATCTAGAGTTTAAGATCTAGCTATAAGTAATTCGATTACATACGATAGATTAATTGGTAGAGTGGGCCCCCACACATCACAAAGTTAATAAATTGACAACTCTACACCTGAAATTGAAAGTATTATGCTGGAAGAAATTACAATTGATCAGTCACAAATACATAGAAATTACAAAATAAAAATTATAAAAATGTGTAGGAATTTTCTCTCTATTGTAGAAAACTCTATTTTTTTGATACAGTATTACAAACAGTCTCATGTTTCCATGAGAATTCATAACACAATACTGGTTTTATAGGGTCTTCTTCTGCCCAATATAATTTTATCAGTGAACTAAATACATAAAAAATGTAATTCACTCACTTCCAAGCCATCTACCATTAGAATACATAATGTTCCAAAATCATAATTCACATTTTTAGAGTTGCTTGTGTTGGAAATGGCACCCCTGTTTGTAACTCCCTATTACAGGAGTGACACATAACAGTTGTATACCGCACATATTGATGGCAAACAAACTTTTCACATCGTTCGGATCACACCTAAAGTGATGGATCCATGAGAATATATGATACTACAATGCTGCTTTTATAGGCTCTTCTTCTGCCCAATATAATTTAATTAGTGAACTAAATACATAATTCACTCGCTTCCAAGCCAACTACCATTATAGAATACAGATTGTTTCAAAATCATAATTCATTTTCTTAGAGCTACTTGTATTGGAAGTGGCACCCTTATTACAGGAGTGTCATTTTATATCACTTGTGTATTGAACAACCTGTTCACATGGTTCGGATCACACCTAAAGTGATGGATCCATATAGCTCAATGCAGCTTTTAAAGGCTCTTCTTTTGCCCAATATATATTTTTTGTGAATTAAATACATTCACTTCTATAGAGCTGCTTGTATCGGAATAAAATAAATGAATTCAAATAAAATGAACAAATGAAAAAATGGCACCCCTATTACATGAGTGAAATATATCGGTTTTATACCACATAATGATGGTAAACAACCTTTTCAAATGGTACGGATCCCACCTAAAGTGATGGATCTATCGTGCTCTAATAATTTTACAGTTCAATCAGCTTGATGAAACCACCTCGAAAGGATCTCATCATCAAGGAAAGCCATCAGAATATAATAGCTAGATAACTTATTAATAACAATTATTTGTAATTTTTATTCTTATAATAAATAAATAGAAAATAATCTCACTTTTTGAATGTTTTCTGTTCCTCAATCATGTAGATACCATGAGCATATCAAAATGAAATATTATTTGCCAGCAAATTATTTACTGCAAATGCTTTTTTCAATATTACACAGTTTAGCCAGCAGGGTGGAACTACCTCGAAATGACGATTTCATCATCAAAAGATATCCACACAAAATAATAAGGAACTGCATAAATATACACAGTTCATATTTCTTCTTAATGAAATAATAGATAACCATTCAAATCTATAGCAGTTTTATCTGATGATCTTCTAAATCATTAGCGTTGGGTATTCTTAATTTGGATGTGGATGAATATTTACCACACCTTCATCAGGAATTAATTTCGCCTCTAATGAGAAACTTCATCAACTCATTTTTGGTAACTTATTTCTTTGAAACGTCTGACCCATCGTTATACAACAATAATGTTGTGAAAGATTGAAACTAAGTGAAAATAACTGTTGTAAAACATGTATTAGGTACTCAACTTTTGTGTGTGAGCTGCTTCACAGGGGAGAAGAACAAGGGATGATGTCTTTATTGTGGCTTGCTCAATGATAATTTCTCCTCATTGATCTCATAAGCCTCCTCACATGAAACTGTGGAGAAAAAGTGTTAAAGGAGTTGTTAGTTTTTAGTATGTAATTCAATTTATGTGGGGTTCAATTAATCAGTTTATTTTTTGTGAATAAATCCAGTAAAAGAAGCAATTTTGAAAATGTATTCATTCACATAAAAAATTAATAAAATGGGTAAAGTTTGACTCTGTTTGACTCTATGTCTTAGTATGTCTCTGAACAATTTTTCGTCTTCTGCTGCTCTTTTTATCAAAGTTTAAATTTTGTACCAAATTCTTTTGTATCCATTTTCTACCAATAGTAATGTAGCACAGTACCGCAGGCATGTGTATTGATATTGTCAAATAATTCCTTTTAGTCCTCAAATTTGAAACTTAATCATTTTATTCATGCTTCATAGCGTAACAAAGCAATGTGTTGAATCAGTATTATCGAAAAATTTAATAATTAAATTCAAAATTATTTTGAAAGGTAGGGACTTGTAACGCTTTTTGTAACAACCGCCATTGAAGTCAGCTGATCGTTATAAACCAAGTATCAATAAGTGTGAAACTGGGTTCATTCTTAGTCTATTTGGCACTCTGCAAATTCCATAAAATATCATGAAAAATTTATAAAATCATTTGAAAATTTTTCATGTGAATCACGATATACTTATTTGAATTTTATAATATTTGGGAGACTTTTTAACACAAAGACATTGTGAGACATGGAATCACTTTATTTATACATATATATATATATATATATATATATATATAAATCTTCTGAAGAACATTGCCACACAAATAAGATCATCATACATGCCTGAAATGAATATAAATTAAAATATTTATGATATTTTTTTAAATATTATTTACTGATAAATACATTAATATGTAGAAATTTTGTGTCGTCCAAAAGAGGCCATCTACGCTACCATAACCTCAAACTCTTCCATCTTTCAATTGGATTATTGCCGGCTAATTCAAAATAAGTAAGATTGCTACAACTGGAAGGGGGTGTCTAAAATCAAGTTTAGAATAAAATTATTGTAAAAAATGATACTGAAATCGCATTAATATGAAATTACTCTAGGGACCATGGCCTAGAACAATTTAAAAATATTACAACATAGAGTTTGTGACTGAAAGTCTTGAAGGATCACATCAAGTGATGCTCAGTAGTAACTAGCCTTGTTTGAACTACATGAAAATTATAGACTAGAAGAGCTCAATCTCAAATCAAAACTGACAATTTATTTCTATTTAAATTGTGATTTTACTCACTTGTACTGTAGAAGCTTTTTATTATACGAAGCTTGAAGTAGAAGTCTGATGAAGCTTCTATTAAGAAGCGAAATGCATTCCTCCAATATAAGTGAGAAAAATCTTTGTTTAAATAGAAATACAGTGTCAGTTTAGATATTAAATTTTTTGCTATGGAAAGCATCACACTGTTTTCAGTGTTTTACAAAAATTCTTATCTTTGTCGGCATAGCTAATCCCGAGACAAATTTGGCCCAAATATAACAAGTGAAAAAAAATAGCATTTTAAATTTATCAATACAGCTAGAAATTGTAGAAAAAATGTTATCTGCTTCAACTTAATAAATCTGGGTGAATTCAGGGTTTCCTATCCAAAAAGATAAGCCAACTATTGTGGGTAGTCTGACACGATGCTCTTGACAACAGAATGAAACGTCCGTCACACCATAACGTGAGTTATAATTTCCACTTAGTGTTTTCTAAGTTTTTATTTATTTTACGCAATACAGTTCACTTACTGGGGCCCAACCTGTGAATTAGCTTTCCTCATGTTGATAAAGGAGCCTTGTTTTGAAACAAAAACAATGTCGATTCCACAAGACATTCATGAGCACAGAAACCGTGGTACAGTGACATCAACCAGCCAGCAATGCAAAACATTAAGCCTGGTCACCAAATCAAGAATGCTCTACCAAAGAATGAATTGTGGAATCTACAATATAGCCCACTAGAGAAATTATCCTCTTTGTGACAAATTTTGAAAAACACATTTTCAAAATAAATTTGACAATTGAACTCACGAAAATCGACCCGACAAACAGATCACAGACCATACGCAGACTCTTAAGAGAAGCTAAGAATGAAATTCTTCTATTGATGTATACACAATCAAATGAAATACCTCCTCGCTTCAATATGCAGTTTATTGAGTGTGCATTTCAAATGTGACGTTTTCCTCGCTTCTGTCAATAGTCTGCGGACGATCTGTGCCGTGTTGGTGCTACAATGTCCTACTGAAATTATTGAATATGGACACTGACAATAAAAATCATCAATAAAGGGCTGTGGACGCAATATTGGCAGTAGTTATTTCATTCAGTATCTTGTTTTGGTGCCTAATAGGCTAATGGAATGTTATTCATTGCACTGAAAGATATTTTTGAGGAATATCCCTGATTTTTAGGGGAAGTTAACCACCAGTTATTTTGAGGAAAAAAATTGATTTCATAAAAAATACAAAGAAATATCCAACTTTCAATTGAAATAAAACTACAATCCCATATCAATGGAATCTTAAAAGTTCTCTATCAAAACAAACCACTGACAACTCTTTGGGTGCTTGCACAGTGGAGCGTCCAATACTCGATGATGGTCAGCATCGCAAATTCAAAAACATGGTGTAAAATGGTTTGTCACAGACTGGTACTGGAACACCACCATTCCACAGCATGTGTTTGAATTTGTGATTGTGACTATCACCGAGTATAGGATGCTCCACTGTGTAAGCACACCTAGTAGCGAGATGATTCCCTGTCAAGAAAAATAAACATCACATTATGGGTTGAGTGGGAGGGAGGGCCCTGAGTCCTAACTCCACCCTTAATAGAGACAATTCATCTAACAGCTATCTATAAAATTGTTTAAATTTTTTTTTATGAATGAAATTTCAATGACACAAGAAACTTATCAAATATTCATGTTAAAGTAGAATGCACAGATGCTGCATTTTCTACATAAAAGTCAGTCTTATTGGTCACTTGAAGCCTACTCAATAAGAAATCAACCTAAAACACCTGAGCAGCTAATATCCTGACAAACGGTAGAGCACTCTTGTTGCCGTGGAGCACTCTAGATTCTTGCTTCACGAGTGCAGACACGACTACAGAGCCTAGACTGCTCTAAGATAGCGCTCTCAAAAGTGCCTCTCCGTTTGGACGTACATCGAGGATAATTCCATCAATAACAGCTTTTCATCAATAGTCTAAATTCACTCATAAGTATTACTCTCCTGAATTGTGAATTCTATAAACATGGACGATGAATGAATTGTGTGTAAAATTCGGACACAAAAGCCACTTTTCAATAATTGAGTAGAGTTAGGGATCAAAGTCCGCAAACAATAAAAACCCGCAACTATTTTTCCTTAATAAAGTTTATGAGATAACGCTTCGCGGCTAAATTGTTAACTTAAAAAATTATAGATTATAATGAGAAACTTACAAGAAAAAATGATGATGAAATGAAAAAAATCATAATATGAATAATTCTACAGTAAAAATGATAAAATAAATGAGATGAAAAAACAAAAGAATGAAATAAAAAACATATATTATTAATCTAAAACATTCAATTTTTAAAATAATCGTTTAAATTTCCCAGTGATAATGAGGACTCCTGATTCCTTCCTGTAACATAAATGGGGCAACTTTTAGGGTTTTGAAATTTCTCTTCTGGCTTCATCAAGCATCAACAACCCATGCTCGTGCTCTGCCAATAAGTAGTGCTCATGCCACACACTACTGTAAACAAGAGGCGTGAATAACAGAAAATAAAAATAAAAAATGAATGAATAAAATAAAAACAAACAAAAATAATGAGGATGAGTTAAAAAAAAACAGTACTATATTACACTCTACAGGCACACACCAATCAAATTAAAACCACAAGCATACAACAAGAATCACGACAGCTAAGAGAGAACAATCTAATATATAAACGTATTTATGCTGTTATCTGTCGACGAAATTCTAGTGCTAGAGTGAAATATATTGAAGGAGGAGAGGAGGCGAAGAAGAATGAGGAGAAAATGAAGAAGTAGTATTAGTAGTAGAAGAAAGGGTAGTAGTAGTATCAAAAGGCAAAAGAAAAAAGAGAAAAAAAGGCAGGAAAAAGAGGAGAAATATAGAGAAGAAAAAGAAGAGGAAAGGGAGACGAGAAAAAGGAGGAGATGACAAAGAAAATACAAAGAAATAAGAAGATAGTCGGGCTATCTAGCGGACAATTATCTTGTGGAAAAGTGCAAAAGAAATCTATAGAAAACGAAGCTGTCAACGAAGCCCTACGAAAAAAAGACACTAATTTCAATAGAGCACTCTACGAGAGCAATCTACTTCAAGAGCTCATCTATAATACAAACCTCTTAATGCTGTTCTCTGTCAAGAGAACGACGCAGACATAAGTGTGACAAACAAGTGAAAGAAAATCAGTGACCAGATAAGAGAGACGATACAGCCATCACAAGCAGTACAGAATAAAGAAAAACGACGCAGAAATAAAGAGATAGATTTCAATATTGAGTTTAGTTGGCTAATAACCAAGTTCGGTAAGCAAACGACCACACATTCTATTAACATGGTGCAAGACATTATTCACAATAAGCGGTCAGTGCAAGTATGCTATAGAAAATATTGTATGGTTAAAATTCTTACAGGTAACAAGGTTTGAGTACTGTAAATTGGCCAAGGCATCAACAATCAAGATTTGTAAAGGAAATGGAAGAAATTGGAAATATTGCAAGTCTGAGACTAACCTGAAGAAATTCGTTCTTTGGCAATTCATCACGAGTTCGATAATCCACCACTGGAGACTCCAATCAGATACTGATATGGTCCTCCGCAATCATCCAACTTCCGTGCAATCGAGATTTGAATACACTGAAAAAAGAACAAAATTCTAGGTGAAAAAAAATCTCTCATCAAACTATAAACTATTACAAACCCATAGCTGATGATTTTATTCAATTGCATCAAGACAAGAATAATTTGGAATTTCTATTATCAGTATATTATGACCAAAATTTAAAAAAATTTAATTCAGTATAATATAGGTAGGCCAAACTTTCTTGGTGTCTGGCATGTGGGTGCGCGTAGTACACAAGTACGCTCACTGTACGAGACTAGATCAGCCTCAGTAATGTATCGCCTGACGACGCCCTGTTTGAGGCTAGCAGCTAATGCATTCAATGCAAAATGATAATCTGCCACTGAGAACAAATAATAATAATAATATAGAATGTCATGTAAAAATTAAATTGAGTTTGAGCATCATAAAATCACCTATATTGGACTGGTAGACCAATAAACTATTGGTTGGAAAACACAAACAGCTTTCATCAAAGTCCAGAATGAATTCGGTCGTATCCAAGTATACTTGAATGATTTTGTATAGAAAGTTTGCCAATAACATATTCTATCAATTTAAAGAAGAATTGAAAAATATTGAACATCGAGTGTATGCTGTAAAGGAAACAGCACTGTAAATAGAACAAAAACAAATAGAGAAGTAAAATATAGATACAGATATCTATATAAATAGAAGAAAACTAACAAAAAATAATGTACAAGACAACCTAGAACAAGCACAAGGAAGAATCTATGCAATCACTGTCAAACATTTCAGAGAATAGAAATGAAGAATAGCTACAATAGACAAAATCTCATGAAAAAACTACATAAAAAGCATAACTCACAAAACACAGACCTACTTATTACTGAAAACAATTTGTGTAACAATCAATGAACTAAATACATCGTATCCGCAAAGTTCAGAATAACTGTCAACTTCAAAAATTACTGTATAAACTTCTAATGCATTGCGCACTGGTCTGGTACCTCGTTTAAGGTATCGTGTATTAAATAGGGAAGTGATAGCCGCGAGCCGTAGCAGGTATCTGTCTGTTTAATCAGATAGATAAGCTGCGTTCTCGTAGGTCCTGTTTGTAACGGTGACCGATTAGATTGGCCAGCAAAAAAGACACTGTTCTCTGCTGAAAATCACTTCCCAGTGGTTCGGAACCCACCGAAAACTGTAGGTCCAACTCATAAATCACCATCATCCAACTCATTACCCTCGCACAGGTCTAAAACCTATGTGGGCTTCATCCACAAAAAAAAAATGAACGCATAAGACAGAGAAGGGCTCAAATACATTTGCAATAATAAAAGTATGACAAAAACTTACATTCAGCTATAAGCAGCAGTAAATCAGCCGGCATCACACCTCAAAACTTCGAATAAAATATGCCGCACCTCAACGTTGATATCCATGTCGGCTTGGATCAGTTTGCCACAAACCTGAAAATTACCAAGAAATCTAAATATTCTTACAAATAACTAAGGAAAACCGACAAAAAACTCTTTTATTCTACCCTAATCATACCATAAATATACGACATATAAAAATAAAATGAATACGATATACAAGCATAAACAGTTGAATGTGTTAAAATATCAAAGTTAAAAATTTATCAAATCGCGCAGCATCGAAAATGTTCCAATTTCAAATTTTCATCGAAAATCATACTCGATACAAAAGAAAACTTATTTGATACAGCATAAACAGTTGAATGCCCAAGTTGGTATCAAATTTCCCAAATATCACAGTTTAAAGTACGGTAATGATATAAAACCGATCGTGCAACGTCCAAAAATTTCAGAAACATTAAAAAATATTATAAAAGAATGCAATATTGTAACATACTGTAGGCTAAATAACACTCTGTAACATAGAATATTCTATAATAAATTGAAAAAATAGCGACTAATTCGTTAAATTACAGCCGGATTTGACGCAGAGATATTAAAAAATAGAAACGTTCATAATAATTGCTAAAAAACTTACAAACTTACACCCCAAAATTCATTAAAACTATAGTAAAAATGAGACTACTTAAATTGAAGCTGGTAAAATCGGGATTAGGTTAGCCAGAGTATAAGCCTTGTTGAATAATTTCATACAAAACTACCGTATTTCGAGTGGAAAGAGAATAAGCTAATAAATTACGATAATTAATTGGGAAAACGTAAACAGGAGATCATAAATTCGTCAAATCGACGTTCATTATTCATAGTTAAAAAAACAAATGCTCAATCCTCAGACAATGCAATTATTACGTTCAATTCATACAGGAACCAGACTATTATTGTTCATTTTCAAGAATAAAATCGTTTCGAAACCTAAAATGTACTTCAAAATATATTTGAAACAAGTCACAATAAATTCAAGCCATCGAAAATTACTCAATATAAATTTAAGTTGAAAAGTTATTCCAAACTAGGCTAGCTTTCACGGTAAGGTTAGACAAGAGTCAAGATACCCAAATGACGAAACTGTACAATTTCAAACAAGTTTGGTTGAACAAAGAAGATAAAAGGAATCTAAAACAGTCATAAATCAATTTATAATAAGCAAACAACTCACAATCGATGAAAATAACTAATTTTAATGAAAAGAAAATGTTGCAGACGTGAATGCCAAGCATATGCCAGCTTTATACGTTCAAATACAAAATTATAACCGTAAAAACATAAGTTCAATGCACAAAAACTATGAAACCAATTACGAGGAACACATTTAACGTAAATTCAATAAATTTGCACTAGAAACTTGAATAAAACCACGACTAAAAGAGAGTTTACCATAGCAGCTCGCAAAGTATCAAGCAAAATGGCGTCTGTCGTCTGTGTTATTTATACCGCTTAACGCGTCGACCTATGAAACATCGATCATAATCGGACATCGATATTTAACATCGTTGTGTCGATTATCGACGATTATACACGTTTTATTACAAAAATTGAATTAAATCGTTCAATTAAAATGAAAACTGAAAAAATATAGAATAATATGGTATTTTATCATCTTATTATTTAAAAAAAAAAACCTACAAATTTCACACTATATAAAAAAGATAAATAGCTCATCAAAAAACTCAATTTATGTAAGTTTACTCAACAGAAAACTATTTATATGTTGTTTTATGAAACAAATTAACAAAATCTCGGTCCCTATTCATCAACAACACACCAATTATGATTGTTATCTTGAGAATTTTGTCCATTTTTGATGTCCAAACCTCTATCCCACTTGGGAAGCACAAATTAATAGCCCCATATTTTATGCTAGAGTAGTATATTAACTTTTTGTTGTAAATTCAACATCAGTCAGTTTTATATTGTGAATATATAATAAATGTACTCACATACGGCCGAACGTTTTCGAGGTATTAAATCTCATCTTCGAGGCATCTTGGAGGATTGGAGGACTCACATTTACTATATATTCACAATATAAAAGTGACTGAAAGTCGTTGAATTTACAACAAAAAGTTAATATTAACAACGCAGATCGTTATGGAACAAGAAATCCAAGAATAGTATATTATTGTCGTGGACATACTGTACTATAAGAGACATTGCCTTCTACTATCCGCTCCAATATGCGCTACTTTTTTTCACTTTACTACCTACTAATAAACACAATATCCAAATGAAAAAAGAAGCATTCACCTACAATAATTTTGATGGACCATTTTTCCAAAAAGGACATAATATTGGTGGGTTTCTCTATAGAATAAATTGAATTGAACAAACGTCAGCTGTAGTTCAGCAAACATGAACATTCTTGACCTCCAAGTTTTCAAACTAAATTAAATATTTTCGCTTTTTTCGGTCGTTCCCAACAGTGCTAAATTTATAATTTATAGTTTTATAATCAAATAATCTTTTTTAAAGTGAAATCGTCAGTGTAATGTACTAAAGTGTTGTAGCCTACTGTGTCATGTGGATTGAAGGTTATATTATTTGAAAACTCCGACTTTTTAGTCTGTTCAAGAATAGTATTTACTTGTATTAAATCAATATACGGCACCTCCTGAAAAACCTACTGGTTTAGGAGGACCTTTGTTGTAATGATACTGTAAATAAATTGATTGATTGATTGATTCAAAATGTCTTGAGCAGCCCATAGATACTGAATACTATTTATTGAACGATACTGTAAATTGTTATATTCTCTGCAGACAATGTTCAGCTCTTTCACCATCTAGCATTTTTCATCAATTCCACGCCTAATTTTAATCTGCTACTACTGTTTATTGAACTGTCATCTAATTTTTTACCTCAATCAGGTACTTTTATGGGACTGAGACTCAAATTTAGGTGAGATTACTAACTGAGTAGAACAGCTTAGTTAAAGATGGACAACAGATGGTGTAATTCAAGTTAGACACTTGCTACAAGAACTCTAGCAACTAGTGTAGCAAGAATTTAGATAAGAACATGTGGTCTATGCTCGCGCTCTATGGCAATAGATAGATTAATATTGGCATTCTCAATGGAAAATACACGTGAGCAGAGAACTGTGCATGCGTGTAAGGCTGGTTTCAGAGCTCGACCGACCGTCGGTGCGTACATTAGTCGCGCTTGCCATTTATATGACAATTCCATGTATAATTACAGAGCAGGACTGACCGTGCGCTTCACAATGCGTACGAGCACAATCAATCAATCAATCATTTCTTGCCATAAACATTACAAATGTTAAAACAATCGTCATTTTATATATAGTCAGAATTATCTAAATCAAAAACAGTCGAGCTCGTGCGCTTCCGTACCATCGGTCGACCGAGGCGCTATGGAAACAAATAAAAGCATTCAGTGCTGCACCGATCAGTGGACCGACCGCACGGAATATCGGTCTCTATTACAGAGATCTGAATAAAAATGTGGAAAATTGTTGACACCGAACGCCTAATCATCGAAGTTCGTCTTCGTGAACCATTGTGGAACTTAAGCCACATAAAGTATATTTTCGCGTTCATAATGAATATATAGCAGTGAATTCCCCTTGAAATGCTCTTTGGGCAATGATTGGGTGTACTTGATATCTACGTCTTCTATAATATATATATATGAGTCTATGAGAACCAAAAAAAGTCTTATCCCTTTTTCCAAATTTTTCAGGAATCATGAAAAACTGTTGTGAGTACTTAGGTTTGGAATTCCAAGTTGTTTTTTGGAATTCCAAGTGCTCCACGTCCCTCCTGGACAGTTCATCACATTTATATGAATTGCTGTTCTTGTGTCCACAGCTGGGCATATGTGGCTGTCCTTTGGGCTTGTTTCTGGAACAGAAAAGAAAATAATTCTTGAAGTTTTTTTAAAATGATGGGTCTGAAAAATCTCAATTCTCAATGACAAGAAGAGAAACTCCTAATATAACCTAAACCTTGAAAAACAGTACAACAATACATGAAAATAACCAAAAGCTATTGGCTTCAGATAATAGTTCAGAGAATGTCTTTTTATTCTGTATTATTTTATTGTGTGCAGTTAGTATAATTTAAACCTGATTTGAGAGCCTTGTAAAAAAATAATAACTACATGCTTCAAAAATAGTGTGCAGTTAGTATAATTTAAACCTGATTTGAGAGCCTTGTAAAGAAACAATAACTACATGCTTCATTAATGTATTTAAAAATGAGAGAACCTTACCTTTCTAACTTTCCTTTAGTTTTCTTCCAATTCTGTGGATCTGGTTTTCGTTTTCTTGCCTTCCCGTCCGCCGATTTCGTTATTTTCAAGCCTTGAATATGTTCTTCCATTTCTATTAGATACTTTTAAAACTTAAAATATATTGAAAAGTACATAACAATCAATTATAAAACATAAAACTCAAGGATTCAACAGACAGGGAACTCAATCCAAACCATTTGTTGATATGAACAAATACGAAACTAATAGGGTAGAGCCATGCAAAAATTGTTCACAGGTTGGCCAACTCACTTCACTACAATTGTATCTGAATATTAGATGCTATTCCCTGGTGAATAATTAAATATAAAATGAAATAATGACTCGAATCGATGTCTGAAGTGCATACAGAGTATAAGACTCTTTTTGGAACAGCATGTCATGGCTGCCATATAGAATTATTGAAGGAGAAGACTCTATTTGGAAACCGGCTGGATTAGACCCTCTTTGGAACATTCAATAGATGGATAAGGCATTGGTTTGGAACAACTGCAAAAGTTTTCCTATTTATTTCTATGGGATAAGATTTTTTTGAAAACTTTGTGTGTGCTCAATAGACGCAGAAATTAATGTAGAAGGCAGTGCAATATCTAACTCATTTTTCGATTTTTTTGGATAAGACCTTTTTTGGAACTCATAGACTCATATATATATTCAAATATCTGTATTCAAATTCAATTGTTTATTGCCACAACTTTACAACAAAATTCTGTAAAATCTGTTCCTTATGTTTACAACGATAATAAGCTATAATTAAACAATTCGTAAACCCGTCCATTTTGCGCGATTACCAGTCAGATCGGTTCATTGAGAGCACTGAATCTGACAAACTGATGGTGGGTTGCGTACGGACGCACCGACGGTCGGACGAGCTCTGTAACCGGCCTTAGTAGCCTGTTCTGGATTATCATTTTTGTAAATTGCAGAAACTACTCTAAGCTAAAGTTTTTCATTAGAAGAAGGAAATTTCCTACAATTTATACTTTCTGTAGGCTTCTTATTGAGAAATAAAACAATAATTTAGTAGATATTTTCACATAGACGACATGCAGAACTATGGAATATGTCTTTCTTACTTGAGGCAGAACATGTTTTCGGGCAGGATGTCCATTGTCAGTGCCTGGTTGATCTTACAGCTCTATCTTTCAAGCGGTGATTGGCGGGAAGTTCAGTTGAATGATTCGGTTTAGGAATTAGCATGAGTAGGTGCTTGGAAAGAGTGTAAGTTTTTAAAAAGATCTGTTCATGGTATGCATTTTAAATTGTTTCAGGGTGTTAAGTTTTGGGCCTTTACTGCGTTTACAACATGGAAATCCTTCATAAACACAGTAAAGCCGGGTTCTCCTAGCTCCGCACTTTTTGCCAAGCGCATTGCGCACCAGTGTCGCCAGACAGAACTGTGGGGAATTGCCTTGGAACTACCGTACGCTCAATTGTTACGTACGGTAATTTTGAGATAAATTCCCCACAATTCTCCAGCTTGCGTCTGTCAACACTGGCGCGCAGTGCGCTCCGTAAAAAGGAAACCCCACCTTTACTATGTTTATGAAGAAGGATGACCATGTTGTGAAGGCAGTAAAAGGCCCAGAACTTGAAATACTGGAACAATACGAAATACATACCATAGAACAAATATCCCAAATGAGCTGACCTTTTTCAAATCTCACACGTTTTCCAACTACAAACTACTCATGCTAATTCCTAAACCAAATCATTCAACTGAACTTCCCGCCAACCACCGTTTGAATGATAGAGCTGTAAGATCAACCAGGCACTGACCATGGACATCCTGCCCGAAAACATGTTCCAAAGAGAATCCTGTATCTATTCCAGTATCGTCACTCACTTATAAGTGAAACATAACATTGCTTAACGATAAAAGAGCTGGCGAATGCACGGCTCTGATATAAGCTAATGGCTTGCCTGACCTAACAAGACACTATTCAACTGGTTTTGAATATAACTCGCTGTCATACAATCAATTAATAAACAAAAACTACAAGTTAACTTACGGCTAAAAGCACTTGAAAGGTGTCTGGGGAAATTTTGTCCCGCACTGTGATCAAAAGATTCTTTTCTCACAACCAGTAAATGAGTGATTTGCAAGACAATCCCTACTAGTATTTCTTTGTATAATTAGAGTATTAGCATTTTGTCAATGAAAAATACAGAATGTATCTTCAAATAAGTTTGTCAATGCAATATGTGGGACGACAATAGAGGATTCTTGACTTTGAAATAATCAATATATCTTTAAAAAACATGAATTTCAACTCAGGTAGCGGTCACCAAATAAGAGGGATGAATAGGATTACAGTGGTATAAATTCAGAATCTCAATACTAATAGTGTCGAGAGCCCTCTACTGATTAAGCAAGTAAAACTCACCAGAATATTGAGAAAATCAATCAAAGTTTTGTAAAACTTCAATTTATTACCAAAGAACTCAAAGCAGCATTGTACGGTTTATGAGAGAAGATGCAGAAGATCACAGCATGCCTGTCCCTGTATTCCAAGATCTTTCAATGCCAATCTTAAATTTAGAGAATAATACTTGAGAAAATAAAGGGATTACTGTTATATTACTTCAAAACAAGACACTGGCTTCACTCAAAAAGCAGCCACAGTTAAAACACTATAGCTGAGTGATGTATCGAGCATACAGCCTGTGGAAGACATACAGTTTTAGGTAGATTACGAAGTACAGGATATAAATAGCAGTGAACTCACAGTTATTGGTAACAGTATCAGTAATCAGCAAGAGCAGCCATGGCAGCAAAGCATTAATTTGACTTAATTTCATGCAGAAGCATTAATTTGACTTAATTTCACTTAGTAAGCCACGTCCCAGTTGGAAAAAGGAGCCTGCAACTTGCAAAAGTGCGGAGCTAGGAGCCAGATTCAAGGCTAAATTATACTAGCTGACCGTGTGACCGAGCTCAACAATGTCAAAGTACACAAAGACATACACTGTTTTAGAGCTATCAGCTGATTTTTCAATCAAATTTACTCGGCTGATCTGATTTAGCCTGAAATTGTGGCACGCGACCGCTACTGCAGTGGCTCTGTATAATCAGGCTCAAACGATGATAAAGACAAGTGAGCGGAGAACTGTGCAGGGGTGCAACTAGCCTGTACTAGAGTATCATTTTTGTAAATTGAAGAAACGACTCAGCTACAGTAGAAGCTGTTGCATTATAACAGGGAAATTGCCTACTATTGTTACAACTTTCTGTTGGCCTCTGACTGAGAAACAACCGATATTTCTCATAAACGTGTTTCAACAAAAATCGGGTATTTTACACAATATCGGCATTGAAGAGCTCACTTCAAAGTAAATCATAAAATATCACTTAACGCTAAATGAGCTGGCGGATGCACGGCGGTGATATAAGCTAATGCCTGACCTAACAAGGCACTATTCAACTAGTTTTGAATTCATTTCTTCCTGCCATAAAATCAATTAATAGACAAAAATTACAAGCTAACTTACGGCTAAAAGCATTTGAAAGGTATTGGAGGAATTTGACCCGAACTGTGATCTCATGATTCTTTTCTCAAAACCGTAAATGTTGAATGAGTGATTTGCAAGACAATCCCTGACTATTCACTAGTATAAAACCGAAATATTTACTTGTAAAATAAAAGTGTAAGCATTTTGTCAATTAAAAATACAGAATGTATATGCAATTGTACTGTACTGTTGTCATAAATGTGGGACAAAAATAGAGCATTGTAGAATCCTGAAATAGTTCATAGTCAAGATATGTTACTAAAACATGACAATCATACTACTGAATTAGCGGCCACCAAATTAGGAGGGTGAATAAAATCGCGGTAGATATTCAGTCTCGACACTTGTGTGTAATAGGGTCGAGAGCGCGCAACTAAATAAGCAAGTGACACTCACCTTAATATTGAAAAACCAATAAAATTTGAGTAATGAATCAAACAATTTTCTCATTTCATTGCTAAATAACTCAAAATAACATTGTACGGCTTATGAGGAAAAATGCAAAAAATCACAGCATGCCTGTCCCTGTATTCCAAAATCTTTTAAACGCCAATCTTAATTCTAGATAATAATATAAATAAGAAAATAAAGGGAATACTGATATATTTGTTCAAAACAAGACACTTTCTTCGCTCATAAAGCAGCTGAGTGATGTATAGAGCCTGTGAAAGAGAGGGCCCGCTGTGCCTACAGTTTTAGGTGGATTCCGAACTACAGGGTACAAATAACAACAGTGTACTCACATTTATTTGTAGCAGTATTAGTAATCAGTATCAGCAATGACGGTGGTAGCATTCTTCTTCTCTCTTCTTCTTCCTTGCCCTCTTCCCATTATTTGGGGTCGGCTCTCCTAACACGCAGTCGCCAGATCCTGCGATCTTGGGTCGTCTCATTTACAAGGTCCAATTTCTCCATATTCTTATGGACTAGAGAAATCCATGTGAGGCGGGGTCTGCCTCTGCCCCTCGGCTGCGGCTCCATCTCGAGCACCTTTCTCGTCATGTGGTTGGGCGGGCGTCTGTTAACATGACCGTACCAGCGCAGTCTCCCCTCAATTATTTTCTCGGAAATTGGTGTCACTTTGAGACTGCCCCGGACATGAATGTTTTTGATGTGGTCCAGCCTACTAACTCCCCCCGCCCATCTCAACATTCTCATTTCGGTGGTAGCATTCATTTAAATCAATTCAATTTCAACAGAAACAATCCATTTTTTTCATCTGACAGCAGCATAATTTCATTTTGTAAGCCGCGACCATGTTGGAAACAGGAACCTGCAAATCAAGAAATATGAATCCTTCAATTCAAGAATCAACTAGACACAGAAGATCAAACAAATAATCAACTTAGTAGACGAGAAAAATTAAGGCAGTTCTACCAATTATTGGCCGGTTAAGAATAAACTGGACTTAATGGTTTCCTGTTTATATTTTAGATAAGCCTGCACATCAAGTTATCTGAGGTTATTTGAATAAATGTCATTGTTTAATAGACGTATTCTCACCATTTATAACAATAAAAAGCTTTGAAAATTAATAACAATTTCTACTCAACTCCATAATGACAAGCCTCCCGAATATCGGCTACCTATTAACAAACCCAAACAGGGCTAGTTTGATAGCATAAGCCAAAATTCTTCGACAAAAAATGAAAAAAATATAAAGTTATAATAAATGTATCATCACCACAAAAATAATAGTGGTTGAACAAATTAAGTATACCGTACAACACCAACAATACGCATTCACTTGAAAGTCACAAAACAAGTTATCAGCTTGCACACCGGACAAAACCAACCTAACATGTACATGGCAAGATAAATTTCAACATAAATTCAATAATTTATATGAAATCACATTAAAATAAGAATGATTATATATTGATCTTCACTTTGTTCACAGATTTCAACAACTATATAAATATAGGAAATATTCACTGAAAATACTTCAAATTAGTTCTACGGCAGAAGCCGAATTTCAGACATAAAAATTGGAATTTTTCGCAAATAAAACATTTTTAATGGGCAAAAAGTTGAAATACTTATAATACAACGAAATTTCAATAAGAAGTGAATTTGAATAAGCAAATCACTCACAATATTTTGATCCCATTAGGAATCGATGCTCATGTTACAACTATCCGACAACTACAGACGAAATTCATTATTCAGAAAGTTAGAACAATAATATTTGAATAGAATTTCAATTAATTTACACTTTGAACCACAATATTCAACAAATAAACTGCATTTATATGTGGATATTACATGAATAAATCAATAAACAGAAAAATGCAAAATGGCGAGGGAGATTTCGTAGTACGGTATCTTAGTTCTCCGCCAGTGGCCCCTTAATCAGTTCAACACGTAGATTAATTTGGCATTTTCAGACCATTTAAGACGATTAATTTTAATAAATTGATACAAAAAACAATTTTCATATTCTAACAACTATAAAAATGATTTCTTCAAACCGAATTCATGGAAATAGAAACACAATATCTTGAGTAAGAAATATCAAGTATCATTCCCATGATATCAAGTACGTTGCCGAACGTATTCGAGATACGTGACACACTGACAAGCGCCAGATCTAAATAATTGGAATTTTTTAAAAATGCACTCAAGAATTCTAATTTACTATTAAAATTCAATTTTGACATGAATTGAAGATCACTTCATAATAAATAAATATTTATCTCATATTTCCCCATGCTTTTGATTAATTACTTCGATCAATATCACACAGATGAAATTATTTCTCCTGGAAAATCATGAGTTCATAGACAAAAGGCACATCACTTATGACTTACCTATCACTAAACTAAAATGATTAAATGAACGAATTTGGATTAGGCTATAAATGATTTAAAACATGTAATAAATCAACAGGCCTGGTTCTCGAGTCTACAAAAATGTTGACCGACTGTCAAGTTCATTTTATTCAACAAGAATTCCAATTGGAAATGTAACTGATTTAGGCCTATAGAGGGTATTTAAAATGAAAATCCCATTATTCTGCTACTGAACAACCATACTATGCAATAATCACAAGGAAATTATACATTATTCTTTGACAGAAGGCTTCAAATTGATGGATTTACCATAGCATTTAAATGTTTTCAGCAGCCCATAGACACTATGACTATTACAGTGCAATATAGAAGGTGATTTTAAAGAAATTTAGGACTCATACAAGGGTGGCAAGAGAGATATTTCATTCTTAACATGTTCATTAGATTATTTCAAAACTATTTCAGAGCCAATTATTGCTCAAATCAATTCCAAAAGCTAGTTATACAATGAATTGTGTTTAATAATGATACGTACACTATGCTTGTGGCATGATTAACAGGGATTAGAGGCTCATAATTTAAACAAGATTAACGTTTATTGCATCCTAAAATCCTTTAATATATGTAGCTTGAACTGTTTAAAGGGTCGCCATCTCTTGAATACATTCCCAAAGTGAATAGTTTAATAAACTGCATCTATCCAATGTCACAGAATGATAAATTCAGAATAAATAGGGACTTGAAACTTATACAACGGTGGCAAAAACAAAATAGCATTCTCAACACGTTTATTAGATGCAGTTGAAACTATTTTAGGGCTAATAATACCTTAAAACAATATTTCAAAAGCGAATTATAAAATGGATTGCACTTAAACAATGTTACACTATGCTGGAAGATTGGTAAACAGGGTTTAGTAGCTTATAATTTGAACCTGTGTAGTACCAGGGTTGAACTGGATTCCTAGTATCCTATATAATAAAAAGTTACTAGCTGTTATCTGTTGACGACATTCTAACACAGTAGAATTTGCGATTGGAGGAGGAGAAGGAGAAAAATGAAGAAGAGCCGAAGAGAGATAAAGAATAAAACTATTCAATTTAATTTGTATAGTGTAACAAAAAAGGCAGCAAGAGAATTGGAGGTGTAATAGCAGTCAACTATCTTGTTGCAACTGTTAGCAGTGATAACAGCATGAAGGCTGCTACCTGCTACACAGGAGCGAATTAAAGCAGGCAATAGAGCATATGGAGCCAACGTTCTGATGTTTAAAAGCAAAATTTTGACCAGGGCAACAAAGCTTGATGAAGACCAGTGGTTAATAACGCCTGTGAAACATGAACACTGACTGAGAAGGATTGCAGAAGTCTATTGGTTTTTGAAAGGCGTATCCTGAGAAAGATATTCAGCCCAATAAGAGAAGAAAACGAATGGAGAATAATAACAAACTAGATTATCTAAGTAATCAGGAAAACATTGTAAGGTTCGTGAAATCGCGAAGGTTGCACTTGGAGAGATTGAATGAGGAAAGAGAGGCGAGGATGATTATGAGAGAGAAGCTTCATAGTAGGAGAAGGAAGGTAGGACCAAGGGAACAGATGGGAGGATGGAGTGACTGCTTAAGATGGGAGTCAGAGGATGGAGAGTGCAGATGGAGGACGGAATTGTGTGGAGAGGAGTTGTTAGAGAGGCCAAGGACTGTAGCTCCCTGGAAGTTAATAACTTGGAAAGATTATTACACATTATACTACTCATGATTCAATTGAATCGCGCAACCTGGTAATAAAGGGCTAATCTCAGAGTCAATTATAAGAACTAAAAGCTAATTTATAGCTAAAAGCACTTGAAAGGTATGAGAGGAATTTGACCAGAACTGTGATCCCATGATTCTTTTCTCACGTACAACCAGTAAATGTTGAATGAGTGATTCGCAAGACAATCGCCCTAACTATTTACTAGTACTTCAGACACAAACACATTACCTTGTATATTACAAGTTCATTATACATTTCCTTGTATAAACAAGTACATTATGATTTTGCCAATGATAAATTAGTACAGAATGCATCTTCAAATACTTTTGTCTTTGCCAAGCTACTTCTCTAGAATAAATCATACAGTAGCCAATTTTCAAGTAAATTTGTCTTAAATCCTATCTAGTGCAGACCCGAGAAGTAATGCATTCTAAACAAAATTATTTTGGGTACTTGTGAGTATTTCTGCTATGGGATAATAATTCAAGTGGCGCAGGGAAAGTTTTCCTTTGTCAAAAAAGGGCATTGCGCATAGTTTATGATTTAGGTATGAGAGATTCTTGTAAGCCATATTTTATGAGAAAAGGTATTTTGACTCTGCTTTGTATTTTTATTATGCAATGCCTATAGTGTTTGAAATAAAATGAAACGAAACTTCATTTCCACAGAAAAAACAAATACAAATGTTTGATTAGATACAAAAAATAAAATAGTGGAATATCCCACAAACTTGAGTCAAAGACTTGTTTGCTAAGGAGAATCTGAGTTTGTACAGCTTGAGAGGCAATATTCACGAGTATGGCACTAGATCCCGCAATCAGATTGATTTATTGGAACGGGTTAGGCTTTCCAAAACACAGGGAATGTAGCCTATCTCTATACTGGAGCAAAACTGTTTAATAAACTGCCAGTGAAAGTGAGAGATGAAGACTGTAAACAATTTAAAAATATTGTTCGAAGTGGCTGATGAAAGAAAGTGCATTCTTCTCAGTTGGTACCACGCCTATAAATATGGGATTATGCTAGTATAATAAGGTGTTCATTCTCTCTATTTTGTTTTGATTTGTCCTGCAATGTTAATGTCATCCTGTTAGTTTCATTCTGTGTCAGGCCCATAACTTACTGGAATATTTTAGTATAACAACTTGTTTTGCGTTTTCAAAAGTTGATTTTAACTTAAAAATACTTCCTTGTGAGTATATGTAATGCATAGTGAGAGTGAATTTTGTCAATGCTGAAATGTCTGACAATAAAGCATTCTTGATTATTGAAGGTGATTATATAAGCATTTTTCTATTCTATTCTAGGTACTTGAAAGGTAGAACTCAATCAAAACACAATGATTTAAAATAATTATTTAATATCACAATTTTATTATCACTGAGGGTCCTGATATTATTTCAAGGCTAGTTCCAATTACCGGAAACTATAAGGCCTTACCGCTTACCGGTGACCGGAAACTAGAAGATGAACGTCTATGAATTTGAATAAACCCATGAGACGCCGTACAGCCTTATTATACAGATCCACAGCAGTCGCAGTCACGCGCCCCAATTTAGGCTAAATTACATCAGCTGAGCGTCTGATTGAACTCAACAATGTTAATTTACGCGAAGGTATTAATGTTCATCATTCTGGATTTCTTGTTCCATGACGAACTGCGTTGATGTGAATTCACCGACTTGCAGTCAAATATTCATTAAGAATAAATAGAATTTTTACTTACTCTGTAGGCCGAACGCTTTCGAATCTTTGAGGTCCGTTTTCAGAGGCGTCCTCCTTGATCATCGATGTCAGTTTTTTGGTTAGAAGAATTGTGGTTTTTGTAAAATGTGATCAAAAAGTTTGTGTGATTTAAAATTCAGTTGTTCGTTGAGGATGTTTTGTTTATTGGGTGTGGTGTGTTTGTATATTTCAAATTGTTCCAAGGTGTTGAGTTTGTGTTCTTAGATTTTATATGTAGAATGTGTAGGTTGGTAGTGATTTCAGTGAAAGTGTGTCCAGTTTGAATGATATGGTCGGCAAAATTCGATTCCGCTTTTCATGTTGGGGCTTGAAAATGTTCCATGTAACGTCGTTTGAATGTGCGGCCTGTTTGTCCTATGTAGAATTTGTTATAATCAGAGCAGTTCAGTTTGTAGATGTAAAACCTGACATCGATGATCAAGAATGACGCCTCTGAAAACGGATCTCAAAGATTCGGAAGCGCTCGGCCTACAGAGTAAGTAAATTCTATTTATTCTTAATGAATATTTGACTGCAAGTCGTTGAATTCACATAGAAAGTTAGTATTAACGTCTTTAGAGCTGGTTTTTCAATCAGATTTACCCGTCTGATGTAATTTTTTTTCGAAGAAGCCCTCATAAGTTTGAGTTTTGTGTGTGAGTAATGAGTTGAACCTACAGTTTTAGGTGGGTTCCGAACCACCAGGAAGTGATTTTACAGCAGAGAAAAGAGTCTGTTTTGCTGGTCAATTCAATCGGTCATCCTCACAAAGAGGGCCCAGGAGTTTGTAGCTTATGTTTATCAAACTGAACAGCAACGTGCTATATACGGCTCACGGTTATCACTTCCTCCTGTAAGTAAAGGAGCTATCAATATCTCTGAGAAGTATTGTCTCTGGGTAATAGATAATCAATTAACACAGCGATAGATTGATTTGACTTGTTATTGTACACACTATAAAATGGACTGTATAAAAAAACATAGGGTGGTTCAATCCCTGCATGCTGGATAAAATGATATTAGATTGAAATATAATGTCTCTTGTTCACAAATATACGTGTGTCCTTCACACGTGTGCCCTTCCTGTAGACTGAATTTTGTGGGAGAGACCAGCCAGCACCCTATGCGCTCTGCTCTCCCCACCATAGTCCCTCACAAGCACCAAAAAGTATGGAACATATAATCCAACAATCTCAATAGATTTTATTATTATCATACCTAGTGTTTATTACTCCCCCCAGTATCATTTACCCATTTATCCCTAATTGTGGCGCGCGTCCGCGACAGCAGTGGCTCTGTATAATAAGGCTCTGGCGTCCAAATCAAATAAATCGAACGGAGGGTGGTAATTGGTCTCGCGGTGAGCGTCATGTTCTTGCGATCGTGATGTTCAGTCACGATCGCTCAAGACTGTGCTTGGACGGGTGACCGTGCTTTTTTGTCTTGATGTTATGAGCATTATTATCAATTACCCGGTGGTTCGGAACCCACCTAAAACTGTAGATCCACCGTTTTCTCTGTAACACGGCTCAAAAGGCGAGGTGGAGCAACCTGTAAGGATCTCTCCACTAATAAAAACCATACGCTTATTATTTATTTACCAATCAAACGCCTAGTTTCCGGTGCACCGGTAAGTGGTAAGGCTTCCAAGAACGCACCCATTAATTCTTGTATAAATTCACCCCCTCTCTGGGAAGAATTCTAGCAAAATCTGATTATGTGACAGCGGTGAAAAGACTGTCAGGGGCAGATGTAAGCACGGAAGCCAGACAGGGGCACAGCTGGAGAATATCGTCATCGTCTGAGTCATCATCTGAGGATTGGAACTCGATGTAGTTGACATGCATGGGAAATGGCGAGCGTGGCTTGGATGCCGGTTTACGGGTCATGATGGGCCGGTACTTTGGACGCGTTAACCGCAACCGGGGCAGATCGGGGTCCGAGTCAAGGTTGATGTCAGGGTCGCGAATCAGGTCCAATAGGAATTCGGACAGCTGACGCCACCAGAGCCGCGCCCGTGACCCGGTTTATGGGTCAGGTGGAGTTTGTGTCGGGCGCACTCTGTCGGCGACTCTTTGAAACGCACATCGCGCCCCATTGATGCGTGCGTTGGTGCCGCTATCAGGTCCAGCTCAACCTAAAAGAACAATAATTCTGTCTATTTATTTATTTTTTATTCCATACACAAATTTACATCAATATTCCAAAATATGACATCAAATAATACTAATGTCACCATTGGTTTTAATGTTAGAGTTTGTAAGGTATGAGTTTCATTTTTCAAATCTGATTCAAGGATTATTAGTAGTTACTATTGTTCGTTCAGGCAGGACCAATCAGAAGACAGGGGGGGCGTGGCCACCCCCCTTCCCCCCTCCCCCTGTTCAGACATTTTGTAAACGCCCACCCCTTCCCCCTGTCGCAGTCAGCCATTTTGTTTTTAAGGTCCCCCTACCCCCCTTCCCTATGTGCCCCCACTTTATTCCCAATAGATTAAGGGGGGACCCCCCGCAAGCACCAATGAGAGAGGACCTTTCCCCCCTGACCCCACCTCTCACAGAAGGTTCCCTACTCTCGCTTTACCCTCACTCTCCAAGTCCAAGTTATTTACAGAATAATCCCCCTAATTTGGCGATTGCCCAAGTTATTGGCTCTCTACTGTAAATATAGCGTTTACCACCTACATAGTTTTTGTATGGAAGGCCTCATACAAAATGAATATTCCTCTAAGTAAATATTTGCGAATTTTTGCACTCTCCTTCTTGTTCATCCTCACTGTACATTTTAGAGTGTATTTCCCCTGTGATTGAAGAAGCCAATCAATGCTCATTAAAATGAGAGTTATCAATAAAAAATTCGAAACAATTAATAGTGTCATCATTGTAATAGTCCAAGTCTGTAGTGTGGTTATTAGAGTTTTCATAATTGATTTCTCTTGCTTGGTTTCCACGTTTTCGTTTGGCAAGCACCAAATGGCGACAGCAAGAAGAAGAAGAAAAAATAACATGGGCCATCCATAAATGCAAACAATCAAAGACATTATCGTCAAAGTAATGAATAAATCTTTCATCGTGCAACTCAACGAGTTTATTGCTTCCCTGCCAACGGCTTACTGAACATGCGTAGGGGGGAGGAGGCTTATTTATAGAATATTCTGTTCTTTTACTCACTCTCTCTCTCCCCCTCACTATATCTCTTTCTATAAAACAGTTTAAAAATTAGCTCTATGCATGTAGCACGTGCGCGGCTGGAACTCTTTCCTCCAACACTGTCAAAAAACCTCCTACTGTGTGTCTACACCATTAGAAGCCTAAATTCCTTTTACATTGGGGGAGTAGAGTTATTTCTAGAACATGCTCGCTCTCTTCTCACACTATCTCTCACTCTAACAACCGTTAAAATTATCAAACGTTCAAAACTTTCCTCTCCAGCAAAATTATTAACGACTTAGTAAAAATCTTCCCGCACAGTTTTTGCGAGACAGATCATTACACCGTTGGAAAATCTTTTTTACATTTTCTCTCAGCCAAATCGAATAATGCGTCCCACAGTTCATTTGTGTCTGTTATTATTTGAACAATAGAATCATTACAGCAACCATAATGCAAATGAGCCGACCCACCGTTAATTATATCTAACATATCATAAATTTCGGATAAAATAGGATAATAATGAGAGTTTTCTGTTTTTGTTATTGCTGAATTGGAATCCACAATTCCATATTCACCGCCATCATCATCATCACCTCTGCCACCACAATAAGTTGCGCACTTGATATTCTTTGCAATCATATCAAACTCGTTTATTGTTATTGCCAACAGAAGACGGCTAATTTTTTTGAACTTTGAAAAACTATAACACTGCGTCATTATAGTGATTTGTGCATGCACAACCTTCCTCAATGCTAGTTAAACGTATACTAATTAAATTTTCACTCGCTTTCCACCCCGACAGTAAGCCAATGTGAATTCGTAATTGGCAATAAATTATTGTCAAATGCAAATTCACATAGACTTTTGCTGTACGAGTGGCGGGCGTTATTTTTAAAGTGTTTCCCCAAAATCTCAACTAAATATAATTAGATTTGTATATACTTTAGTCAAATCTAACTATAAATTAGTCATGATTAGGCCTATATCACTATGCTGTTGGTGTTTACATCTCCTTTAAATATGCTTGTCCATCAGTATATTTAAATTTCATATACATCTTTTTGGTATTAAAATCTTCTAAATTTTGATTGTTCAACACAATTTGAAATTTTTCTGGTAGCAATATGACGTAATATCCATCTCCCGAACTGTCACGATCATACAACTTTATCCAAATTCTCTTTTCACTGTCAATTGATGCGTGAATGACAGCTAACCATTCCTCTCTCCAGGTCGGTGGTACTGCTCGCAGCGGCAATATTTCGGCAGACAAATTGTTGAACGCCTCCACACAAAATTCTTTAGAGTCCATATTTGAAATGTTTTCGCTTTGACGATCCGTCTCAGACTGAGGATTGAGACAAGTTCTCTCTCACCACCACCACCACCACCACCGCCGCCAACACACAGCGATATTATATTGTTGATGATGCCATCCACTTAGTTGCCTCTTCTTCTAACTGAATTAATTTGTTTACACAAACTCTATGCGGTCTATAATAAGATAAATATTCGTTTATATCGTTAACATTTACAGTGCTTAGAAAAATACACATCAATTGTTTTGCAATTTCACTGTTTTCACATGTAGATTTTTTAATCGCCTCTTGACACAATTCAAACCACTCCAAACATTCACGCAATCTGTTCTCTAATTCTGTATCAGAACACAACCACCTTTGAGGATCCATATTTGTGACTGAACATTGTAGTTGTCATACCTCACTATTTATATAGTGGAATTAACACCGAAAAATCAATTGTTCTCGGATCATTTTTGTGCATGTTTATAGTACAGATTCGCACTTTATGTAAATCCAACGTAAAGCCACAATAAATGCAAACTATATTTTTCCCGTCAAAGTAGAACCCTTGTCTCGCATAATTTCTTTTTACAGCTCTACTATAATATGTGCAATTTTTCATACTTTTCATTCGGTTACTTTCACAGGTATAATCAATCTGTGCTCGTTTCAATGCCAGTTCACTAACAATTCCCGATAACAATAAGGAATAATGTTGTGCGCTCATTAGTGCACACCTCCCATTCGGAACATTTTTGTGCATTTTACATGCGTCAAAACACCACGTATTATGAAACTGACTGAAATCTGGTTTTGGGAAATTTTCAGGTATGCAATATACATTGCCATGCAGTTTTCTCAAAAAATCTGCCTTCTCTTTTCCCTTTGTAAAAATTCGTTCATATGGAGCGAGATATTCGCTTATCAGCGAATCTGAATATTCCAAATCACCCGATTCCCATGATAATTTATGAAAATTCCGTTCCAACCAAATCGCCTCTCGAAACATTTTCCAGTTCAAAGTAGATTTCGGGAAAGGTGGTTTGAAGTGAAAAAGTGCGTAATAATTAGTATCGTGATCAACTATTGCAAATTCCTTCACAATAATTTGGTTATTATTATCTTTAAACCAGTGGAGATCAACAGTAGCAAATCTCTTCTTTTCCACCACCTTCTCCTCCTCCTCCTCCTCCTTCTCCTCTGCTCCCTCCTTCTCCTCCTCCTTCTTCTCCTCCTTCTCCCCCTCCTCGTCCATGTTACACTGTATTCCCACCGACCGAGTTTTACCGTTCATACTAACCTCAAAGTCACTATCAAAATATTCCTCCTCACTTGATACTGCGTCAAACACGTTTTCCATCTCTTGAAGCATACTCCCCCATGAAGAAGTCATCTCGATGTTGTATCAGTGCAAACTGCAACACTACTGACGATAAATCGCCTCAGCACACCTTTTTGTATTATAAAAAAAAAGCATGCTCTAGCGATAATTTATTGTACTTCTCGAACTAAAGAAGTTAAGGGGGTATACTGCATTATACTATCACTTATAAGAATACAATATGCCGAAGTTGAATCAGGTACATCCGCACTAAATTCCATTTCCAACCTAATATCTGTGGACGATTTCAAATGCTCTGATTGGTGTGAACAATCGATCACAATTATAGGGCTTTTTTCACAAAAATTACTAAAATCGACATCATTTCCGTGTTCTGCATTTACAGCTCTATTGTAGTAGCTTGGTGCAAAGTCTAAAAACATACGATACATTATTTCCTTTCTTCCCAGTAAATTATCGTAAGGATAATATTGACTGTTGAGATATAGTTTAACATTATGCAAGTTGCACAAATCGAAATTAGCCATCGATTTTTTAATAACATTTTTTCTAGCTGTTTGAAATGCTAAAACCACATAGCGTGGTACATCTAAGTGTGCTGATGTTTTAATTGCCCACGAATGAATTCTAGATTTTGTCATGTTTGGTAGTTCGTGAATCTCCCACCTTCTAAAAGAAAGTTTTAAAGGTCTATCAGAATCGAGCAACTTTAGAAATTTTAATCTCACATGATCCTCTAGCTGAACATACGGAATTTTCCAATTAATTTTTTCAATCGATAATGATACGCTCGTTCCTGTTGCGGATTCCACGCAGTTAACGTCCGAGGCTGATCTCAATAATACGAGTTCTTGTTTCAGATTCAAAATTATTCGTTGAAAGTCTTCAAAAAAGGGGATGAGGAGTTTGAGGGGGACGCAAAAAACGAATTTGTTGTCTGTTAGGCTATACCCATCTCTGTCAAACCCTGCCAAATGGTAAGTATTCTTATCAAATATGCTTTTCAAAAGTAATGCTTTAATTGTAGATGTAATGCCTACAAGTCTAGACTTGGCTACTTGTTGTCCTGCCAATTCATAACGAATCTCATCAAAAAGATGTCCAACAGCGTTGCTGATTAATTTATAATCGGCTGCTACGGGTGCGTCGGCATTAGTTGCTCCGGGCTTTGTGCATGTTACACTCCCTTCAATATATAGATAGGATTTGCAGGGCAGGCTATAAATATCTTGCTGGTTTACTGCGATCCTGACCTCGTCTGAATTACCCAATTTCTGTCCAGAATATGTTGTGTGTGTATGAAATTCATATTTAGTAATATCCGAGTAAAACTGAATTTGACTATCAACGTCTAGAATTTCGCTTATTGCCGCTCCTGACATTTTTCCAATTTACTATAAAACCCAATTTTTCTAGTATTCTCGCGTTTTTATGTGTTAGCACGTTTTTAGGTGTTAACGCTGTTGAGCTTAAACTGCTACTGAGAGCATTTTTCTTTGCACCGCTACTTACATCATCATCACCATCTCGGTGACGAACATATTTGTCCGCTCTCGGTCGAGCGTTGAATACAATAAAACCCATCTTAACCTCTCCTTTTTTCACGAATATGTAGCCGCACTGTTATAGAGTCTCCTCGAAAATCGATAAGCGATCCGTCCTGGTCGGTTACCTTTACATCAATAAACTGTATTCTGCGTGTATTTAGAGGTAGATATATAATTTGTGCAGGTGTTTCGTTAATCAGATATCCTGCTGCTACTCGAGGGAGGAATTCGTAAATAATATGTTTTTCCTCGCCGTTGGCGATGCTCCCACACGCTAAATTACACGATACTACAATTGTATTAATAGAGCTTATTGACACTAAATGTTGCGAAGTGTGCCATGTGTTTGCAGCAAGCACAACTTTATCAAAACCCAGTGTTTTACCAACTGAATCGTTACGGGTTAAATCAATTGGTTCGTTAGAATAAATTTCAACTTTCATAGTGTTACTATTTGGGCGTATAATGAACCTATCACCAGTTATATTCAATTTCGTCTTTAATGCACTTATTATCTCATCAATTTCGTAAGAGCCTGTGTCAAGTTGTACCAGATTATTACCATATTTAAAACTAGAATTTCTCCCCATAATTATATTGGGGATGCTGTTAAAAGCCCACAGATTTATGAGTCCGATTTCAAACTCACGATTTCTATCCAGTTCTAAAACACGATTTAAATTTACATATAGATTACTCGTTTTTGAGGTTAGTGTAATAACAGCCATTTTACTATTTGACCTATGCGATGCTTCCAACACCAGTGTAAAATTACAACTGGTTAGCAAGAAACAGAATTGTTAGGTGACCGCAAATGTCGCTGTTTAGCGGTTGTACACGATTAGTATTGTAATAAATTTGCACATTTTTTTCTTTTTTCCAATACCGCATCAATTCCATGGGAGGTTGGAGATCACCAATGGGATCAAAATAGTAAATCTTTTTACCGTTTTTGATGTAAGCAATCCAGTGTGTTCCGTCACTTGCAAACATGCCTAAATTAACGATAGCCATCTCGTTGCATAGCAAATAATTGGGTAGTGTATCAAGCATATATATGCCCCGCAGAGGAATATCTAACAATTTCACCCATTTTAGTAAATCATGATTTGACAATGCTCCGTGAATATTAATTCTATTCATCTTTACTTTTAACTTTTCTTCTTATTCTTCTTCTTCTTCTGTCCTTTACCTCCGCGCCTCTTTTTAACATTAGTAGTAGTAGTCTTTGGAAATAATGATAGCCCATAATGATGAGGAATGATGGGAGGGGGTGTCAGTATTCTCCCACCCCTAATTGATGGGTATGGTTTTAGATAAAATCCACCTCCACTAATATGATTTTTCAACCGATTAATAGCTTTTTGTCTAATATAATCACTATGCCTTTTTCTAATACCTCCCACCTTACACTTTTTCTTCTTTCTCCTATTCCCCAAACCTCCCCCAAAGGCGGCTTTGGCGTTCATTATGTTAGTAACAAGGTAAGAATAAGCTTTTTCAGACAAACCTGTATTAGAATCTTTGAATAATTCCCAAGCTTTACTCGCGAGTGCCCTGTCAGCTGCCGCGCGAGTTCTGTTATCACTGGATTGCGCATACGCAATATCGTGGGAGCGACAAGCTTCGTCAAGCTTATTTATACCTCTATCACCTCTTGCTAACCTTTTTGCTAATTTTGTGCCTGCTCCGCAGAAATTATACCCGGCTAGATGCGCTTCTACAGGTAACAGGTCAATACCTTTATTGATTATAGATGAAGCAACACTGCCAATTTTTGATAAAATTCCTTTACCTCTCCTTTGCCTTCCAACAGCACGTTTCTTCTTCTTACTCTTTAAAACAGCACCCATCCTTTCATGTCAAAGGTTGAATGCAAACTGAAGTTTATATGTTACTACACAGTTGATGTGTTTTAATCAAAAGAAAATTTGATCTCTCATCACCAACTGTTGAATTAACACAATTTGCAAGTATGCTATAATAATTGTAGAAATTGCACATTACTTCTCTTTCATCAACTAAATATTTATACCAGTGTATCAACCCAATTCCAAAAGAACTCGACGTTTTGGAATTGAGAGATGAATCAACACATGCCTTGATATGAAATAATGTACGATTTCTTGCTGCAGATGTTTTTGCTAAAAGGTTAAAAAACCATTCAAAATTTTCTATGCTCCTATTATTATTATTTTGCACCAACTGTTTCACCTGTGGATCATTGCATTTATTCGATCCAATTTTCAAAAGTAATAGATTATTAAAGCAGCATAATATAAACACAAGAAGTAATATTGTTTTCCAAACCGTATTAGTTTGGCATAAAATGCTTTTTTTAAAAGAGCACTCCATCTTCTTCTTCTTCTTCCTACAAGTGTTGTAAACAAACTGATAAAAATAGAACGAAGCATGACCCTCACACATTCTTGTTTAGGGGGGAAGCGATGTGTTGAGGCATGCGCCATCATCACGTTCTATTTTCAAGCAAGTATGCAGGGGGGTGCGGAGGTGCCCAACCTTCGCAGAAGCGTGCGTGCATAAATAGGTCAATTTGAATTATTTACTCTCACAGCTGCTGCATCAGTTCCCTCAACAACAAGAACGAGAGAGAGATAGCTTCGAAATTTTATTATCAGTTTGAAACTCTACTACACTACTCTACTACATACTACTTCATCAACACCGAGGTAAGCAATATTTTTTTTCAATGAATAAAACATTTAAAATTTAAACATTTAATTTTTTTTTTTTTTAAAACACAAACACAATAAATAATAAATATGTAAAACACAATAAAACACAAACACAATAAAACACAAACACACAATTAAAACATCAATCACAAAACAAAACAATTGTGAGTTTAACTCATCTTGTGACTAATTAGCACACCTCTTTACAAGTTTAACATCACTCCATTTGGGAGTGATGTGTTTGATTGTGACAGCCATTTTGTCACAAGATGAGTTAAACTCACCTATGTTTTCTTCAGTTATTGAGTTGTTAAATCTGGATGGGAGGAATATTTCAATTTCTGATTGTTCTCCTTGGCTCCATCCAAATCTATTGAAAAGTTTTAGAATAATTTTTTTGCCGTATCTCGTCGTCGCAAACCGTGCCCGCACCACTGGGTATGGTATACCCTCGACCAAGTTTGATATTGGCACACACTTTTTAATAGCTCCTGTGTTGTTGAATTTTTCTATCAACATTTCCGTATCTTCTGCACCATCCTGATGCGGTTCCTTCGCCGCCTCCTCCTCCTCCCCCAGCAACGAGCGCAGATCTCTGTTACAGTAATTCGCCTCCTCCAACAGGGGCGCAACAGATGAATCAAAAAATGTGGAGCTCTCACACCCTTCTCCAAACAATGTCCTCGGCTCCTGCACACCCATTCTCCGCACCCCCTGTGAATTAAAAAAAAAAACTGTTTAGCAACAATAAAAAAAGTTGATATAATACACATATTTTAGAATATTTCAACAACAACATCAACAAAAAAGAAACTGTAGAACATTAATGGATCAATACTGTCTAATAATTCCAAAAGAAAGTGTTTAGCAACAATAACAAAAATTGATATAACAGACGACAATTCGCACATTTTTCAGAATACTTCTGCATCAACAATAACAACAACAACAATAATAGAAACTATAGAACATTGATACAGTAATAATTGCATGCTTATTAAATGTTTTCCTCACATAGATATGCTCTCATACATTGATAGTGTAATAATTCTCTGCTTATTGAAATGTTTTCCCCCAAAATCACAACTAAATTAGATTTAGCTCTCATACATTAATAGCGTAGTAATAATAATAATAATTCTTCGATTATTGAAATGTGTTCCCCCAAAATCGCAACTAAATTAGATTTAGCTCTCATACATTAATAATAATAATTGCATGCATATTAAATGTTTCCAATTCAAACTCATTTTTCTTGCATAGATATGTTCACATTACATCTCACTTCAAAGAGGAAGTGTTTATTCCTGCATAGATATGATGTCATACAACACAAACAAGAATGGATACTAAATGTGTGTTTATTAAATTGAAACAACTATATATTTTTTGGAATGCATATAAAAAGCAATAAAGTGTAGAAATTCTTTTGCATAAAGGATTAGCATAATCTTTTAGTCGGAGTATGCTAATCAAAAGGAGAAAATTTCTGATTAGCATAATCTTTTAGTCAGAGTATGCTAATCAAAGGAGAAAATTTTTGAAAAACTAACCTCATTTAACACGGTGAACGGATCCCTCATCCTCGCCGACTTTTTCGGTGTTGGTGGAAGCGTGGTTGTTGACTCGAAGAGGGCTGACCTCTTGCCTCCGCGGATGCCTGTGTTGTTGAGCAGCCCGTGCCACTGGGGAGGTGTGTGATTTTCTTCGTTTTCTACGAAGTAGTTGATCGGCGGGTGAGGTGACGTCATGGAGGCGGCAGCAGCAGGTGCAGTGTATGATGCGGATGGTCGGGCGTCCATAGTGAAACTGTGTGGAACCGCTCGAAATCTCCCTTTTTTATAGCTTACGATTTTTAAAATAACTATATCTATTATGTGCTATGTTTCAGAATGGCACGTGCGAGGCGACCAACGGATTGGCAAGCAACATTTTAGCACACACACACACACAAGATTACTATTTGCAATGTGAGTATATATTTTTACTAGAGATTATTATTACTATTATTGCTCAATGTTTTGAGGACAATGTTTCAAATGATAAAGTTTCTTGAGATAAACTATTACTCTACAAAATACACATTTATAATAATATCCATGCTTATGTTGAAAAATCCGCATTTACCCAACTCCCTGGGGAGATTTTTGATGTTTTACAAATCACTAGAAAATGTGTGTGTTTATTCCGAATTTGGATACATTGGGTTTTCTATTATCAATTCTCTTGATAAGCAATCTTTACACAATAATTAATTTTATCTAAGAAAATATCTTTGAGTGTGTTGTCATCTAGTGAACGATTCTTTTCCATATTTTTACGTTTAATTTCTGACCAAATTAGCATGTGCAATTCATTCAAATAATAGCAGAAGCACGAATATCTTCCACACTCATCCCAAATTTCGCCGCGTTTTCCAGCTTCCTCCTTCGCTGTTTTCAATTTTTTGCATCTTTCCAGATGTGCAAATTCATGTTTGTTTAGAAAATTGTGAACCAATACTGACAGATATTCTTCTACGTTGCCAAATGGCACAATCAAAGTTTTAAGTAATTCTATTCCTTCTTTCATTAATGTACAAATACACCGTTCGTTCATGTCAGGGTAACCTGTTTCCCTACAATCCTTCTCTGATGATGTTTGCATAATGTGAAATTAATTTAAAATTATTACTTTTGCAGAACTGTGGAAGTGAGGAGGTAACACTAACTAAGGTGTTGAATGCTCGAACGATGACAGACTACTAACAATTAAAAATGTAAGTATATTGTACTTATACTTCTACTTCTTCTCCTCCTCCTTCTCCTCTGCTCCCTCCTTCTTCTCCTCCTCATACTTATTCTCCTTCTCTTCTTTATTATTATTATTCACCAATGTTTATAATATTCAGTTGTACCCAGACTGTCGGAAAGAGAACATTGAGTTGCATGTTGAATGTTAACATACTATCGGTTAAAATGTGAGTATATTGTGCTTGTACTTTTACTTCTCCTCCTTCTCCTTCTACTTCTACTTCTACTTCTACTTCTTCTTCTTCTTCTTCTTCTTCTTCTTCTTCTTCTTCTTCTTCTTCTTCTTATTCTTTATTATTATTCATCAATATTTTTTGTTTCTCTTCTTCTTCAGAAAATATCATCAGTCGCATCTAGTGTGTTGAAAAGGGAGGAACGATGAGATATACAACAGAGAAGCTGCGCGCATTAAACGCCAGTGCAGTTCGATATCGCATGACCTACCTGGACGAGGAGGTGGACATCGAGTCAACGTTGAATTCATGCAAACCGCACATATTAGATCTGGTGGTCAACGAGGCGGATCGATTCAACGGAAACGTCAAATGGTTTATTGTTCTAAATGTAATTTTACAAAAACTAGTTGTATTGCCTGGAGATGAAGAAGAGCAAGTGTCAAGTACAGTTAACTTTCATAGTTATTCCGCCATAAGCGTGAATGTGCGTGAGAATCTGGATGAGTTGGACAATTTCTTTGTGTTAGCTGTTAGGAAAATTTTGACATCTTTTGAGAATTTTGTGAGATTTGGAAGCGGTTGGGTAATTAGAAAAATTGATTCACTAGATCTTAACATAATTAGGTACAACCCCATTTATTCTGCTTCATCTACTTATGTTGAGACACCTGAATTCATTAAGGCAAAAAAAGCTATCATTAATATAAAGAATGAGTCTGACAGCAAATGTTTGTTATGGTGCATATTGGGATTCATAAATTATAGGTCTAAACACATGGATGTAGAATATTTGAGTAGGTTTGTTCACACAATTAATACGCAAGGTGTTAACTTCCCTGCTACTTTGCGTGACATAAAAAAAATTGAAGCGTTGAATAGCGACATAGCCATAACTGTAATAGCCTATGATAAAAAGAAGTTTTTCCCATACAGGTGCAGCATATACAGAGAACGCACCCATCAAATTAATCTTTTATTGATAACAAGTGAAACCCAACCTCAAAAATCACATTTTTGTCTCATTAACACCACAAAGGGGAAAAACGGGCTGTCTCGGCTCTTGGGTTATCTATCAAAAAATCATGCACAATCACATATTTGTAACTTTTGTTTCCACCGATTCACAACAGACAAATCGGCGCACGTAGATGGGAAGGTGAACTTAGAAAAACACAAAGAGCTTTGTTCAAAATTTGTTGCACAAAGAACGTCAATTGCGAAAGAGGGGGAAGTGCTTAAATTCACAAATTATACATGTACATTGAAACCAAAATACGTTATTTATGCTGATTTCGAGTCATTTATTGTGCCGATGCAAAATAATGAGGGTGGAGAAGAAGAAGAAGAAGAAGGAAAAGAAGAAGAAGAAGAAGAAGAAGAAGGAAAAGAAACGCCAACCACATCTAGCTTCACTAAAAAGACAAGTCAACACATCCCGTGCGGCTACTGTTTCATAGTATTGAATATTGAGGGTGAAATTTGTTATGGACCAAGCATCTATCGTTCGCAAGATATTGGTGATAACATTGTAGAAAAATTTTTAGACGAAATAACGAACATAGGTGAGCAGCTTTATGAGGAAATGAAAAATGCTATACCGATGATACCTCTGAGCAAACAACAACAACTTGAATTTAATAATGCAACAAAATGCGGTTTGTGTGGAAAAGTTTTTAAGAAGGATGGGGTGAAAGTTATGCATCATTCACACGAAACCGGTTTTTATATTTGCCCCGCCCACCCTTCATGCAACTTGAACGGAAAAGCACCCTTTTTTATCCCCTGTTTCTTCCACAATTTCACCAATTATGACAGTCACCACATAGTGAGGGCATTAGGGGGGTGCACGAAACGGATAGAGTGCATAGCCAATTCTTCGGAAAAGTTTGTATCAATCACTGTAGGAAAAATTAAGTTTTTAGATAGCCTTAAATTTATGAATGCGTCATTGGACAGCCTTGTTAAAAACCTATCAGACAGTGATCAATTGGAAACCAAATTCGGGAGAATGTTTTCTGTGTTTGAAAAGCAGGAACATAGAGAACTTTTAATCAGAAAAGGTGTTTATCCATATACATATTTTGATTCTCCTGAAAAATTCCAAGAAACAAGCCTTCCCCCAATCGAATGTTTTTATAATGATTTGACCGAAACTGCATTAGATGAGAAGGAGTATGTACATGCCCAAAATGTTTGGAGTGCGTGTAACATTCAAACTTTGGGAGAATTTCATAATTTATATTTACTTTGTGACACCCTGCTCCTTTGCGACGTTTTTGAAGAATTTAGAGCATCATTATTTGATAAATATGGGTTAGATGTAACCCACTTTCTCTCACTTGCTCACTTTTCGTGGAATTGCATGCTGTATCATACAAAGGTGGAACTAGGATTAATTAGTGATATAGACATGCATTTAATGCTAGAACAAAATATTAGAGGAGGTTTATCAGTCATCCCACATAGGTATGCTGAAGCAAATAATCCCTATATGGCCTCAATGTATGACCCCAGTAAACCCACAAGCTACCTTCTTTATTTGGACGCTTGTAATTTGTACGGCTGGGCTATGGGACAATCGCTGCCGTCGGGCAATTTTAAATTCCTATCACAGGAGGAAATTGACCAAGTTGACTTTTTAAACACAGCTGATGATTCCGAATATGGGTACATTCTTGAGTGTGATCTTGAATATCCCAAATCTCTTCACGATTTTCACAACCATTTCCCATTAGCACCCACCAAACAAGAAGCTCCATTACACCTACTGTCTGAATACCAAAAAAGTAAGAGTCATAAATCATCGACAAAACTGTTGGCCACGCTCTATGATAGGGAAAAATATGTTTTGCATTACAGAAATTTAAAATTATATGTCCAATTAGGAATGAAGTTAAAATGCATTCATAGAGTCATTAGATTTACTCAGTCTCGTTGGCTAAAACCCTATATTGATTTTAACACAGAGTGTAGGAGAAATGCAAAAAACAAATTTGAAATACAGAATTTTAAGGCCCTATCGAATATAATTTATGGAAAAACTTTACAAAATAACAGGAATCATTATCAAGTAAAGCTTGTTACTGACGAGAGTAAATTAGATAAATTAATTTCAAAACCCCTATGCAAACGGTGGCATATCTACAATGAAAATGTCATGGCAGTATTTCTAAAAAAGTCAGAAGTCTGCTTGAAACATCCCATCTTTGCAGGATTCACAATTTTAGATTTAAGCAAACACCTCATGTTTGACTTTCACTATAATAAAATTTTAAAAATGTACCCTGCCCATTGTGTGAATCTTTTGATGCATGATACGGATTCTGTGATGTATGAAATAAAATGCCCTGATGTTTATTCAGACATTAGGAATAACATTGAGTGGTTTGATACCTCTGACTATCCCCCCTCCCATAAATGCTATTCCACACAAAACAAGAAAAGGGTTGGAAAATTCAAAGATGAAGCCAATTCAAGAATAATTACGCATTTTGCCGGCCTTAGACCAAAATTGTACTCGTTCAAGTATTTGGATGATGGGGGTGACATGATTACGAAAAATACTGCAAAAGGAGTGAAGAGAAATGTAAAAGATAGGTGTCTAACATTTGATTTATACAAAAAATGTCTGTTTGAAAGAGTTGTGCATTATGAATGTTTTAACATGATTAGAAGTTATTCACATAAAGTTTACCAGCTGCGTTGTGCGAAAACGGCGCTATCTTGTCGCGACGACAAGAGATTTATTTTTAGCAGTCGGTGTGCGGAGACGCTAGCTTGGGGACATTACAGAATTGGCGAAAATAGTGTAGAGAATGATGTGGTGGTGGTGGAGGATGAGGAGGAGGAGGAGGAGGTGAATGTACCCTCATGCTCAAGATTACTGCCTCTCGCTGAAGCGCCTAATACCAACTGAAAAGGGGTGACGATTTAAAATTAGATAGTAGACTCACAGCGCGTGCTAGCAAACAGGAGTGTGAGATGGTAGAGTCACAGCACGCGCGCATGCTAACTTAGTTGAGAAACAATATTAGAATGAGAAAGAGCGAGATGAAGAGAGAGGAGAAGGATTCATTAGCAGATGAGTTGAATGGAAGACTCACAGCGGGCGGTGCTAGCACAGTGTTGAGAAAGAAGAACGGAATGAGAAAGAGCGAGGAGATGGTGAGAAAGAAGAAGAAGTCGTCGGATTTGCGCGCTCGATTAGCAGAAGAGCTACATTCTGTGCCCAGAGTCAATTTTAATAGAAGGAAATATGAGTTAAAAAGTGAACAAGATCTTATTCAGGCAGATTTGATTGATATGTCATCATTAGCAAAACATAATTCAAATTTTAAATTTATTTTAGCTGCAATTAACTGTTTTTCAAAATTTGCATATTGTACACCAATACATACAAAAACTGCGACCTCTGTGTATGCTGCACTTGAGCCTATTATTCAACAAAATAAAAATGTTAAACTTTTTCAGACAGACCAAGGTACCGAATTTTTTAACACAAAAGTAAAAGCATTATTAGACAGGTATAATATTAAACATTACCATGTTTTTACTGAAAAGAAGGCTGCAATAGTCGAACGTTTCATCAGAACAATCAAATCAAAAATATATAAATATTTAACGCAGCATGGAACAAAACGATGGGTAGGAGCATTACCAACATTGGTTAAAGAGTATAATAATGCTTTCCACAGAACAATTCAAATGCGGCCATCTGATGTGCGCAAAAAGCATAGGAAACAAATAATAGGTGCACTTAATAAAGCTGCAAACCAACGTTTCAAATCGAAACGAATAAAGCCGAAATTTAAATTAAATGATGTTGTGAGAATTAGTAAGTACAAACAGGTATTTGACAAATCTTTTAATTTTAATTGGAGTGCCGAACTTTTTGTAGTTCACTCAATTTTCCCAACCAAACCCGTAACGTACATTTTGCGCAATTTGAATGGAGAAATAATTTCAGGTCGATTTTACGAGCAAGAGATGAAAAGGACGAAACTTGATGCGTCTGAACAAAGTGTTTATTTGGTGGAGAAAATTTTGAGAAGAACTAAATCTAGATTTCTTGTTAAATGGGTAGGATTCTCTGAACCGAGCTGGGTTGATAGAAAGGATTTGCTCGGTTGAATAATGTAAATATTTTAGTTTAAACAATGCGAAATAGGTTGAACAAATTATGTACATACTGTAATTATTATTAGAATACTGTATAATTGTAAATATTGTGGAATAGTGCGCACAAATCGCATGCGCAAATCAATTACTGGAATAAAAATAGGAGTCAGTGTTGAACCGTATTTTCATTTTAGTTTCCCATTAGCTAGCATAGTGACACAATATGGGTGAGGAGGAGGAGAAGGGGGGTAAAACCTCGATACCTATCATCAATTTTGATGAGATTATTACAGGTAAACCGCACACCAAGAGTAAAAATGGTAGTTTATTACCGCATAATGCACGCATTATCCTGATTGGAAGATCCAACAGTGGTAAGACAAATACGTTATTGAATTTGATTTTCAATAAAAACGGATTGAAATTTAAACATTTATATGTATACAGTAAGTCATTATATCAAGATAAATATGAATTTTTGAAAAAGGTGTTTTCAAAGATAAAATGTGTTACTTTTCATTTATCAGACAATACTGATATGATAAAGCATCCCAACAAAGTTGAGAGAAACTCTCTTGTCATTTTTGATGATTTACAATTAAGCAATGTACCTCAAATTCGTAATTACTTTACAATGGCGAGACATCGCGATGTGGACAGTGCTTATCTGATTCAAAGTTACGGATCTATTAAAAAACATCACATCCGAGATAATTGTAACGTATTGATTATTTTCAAAATAGATCTGTTGAATTTGAAATTAATTTATAGAGACTTTGTGGGGGAAGATATGAGTTTCAGTGAGTTTAGAAAACTATGTTGGGAGGTGTGGTCAAAAGGTGCTCACAAATTTGTTTCTATTTTTACTGAGTGCAAACCAGAGAAGGGTAAGTATCGAGAACAGTTGGATAAATTCTTAAAACCACCCACACACTGAGGTGGGTACAGTGTTTGCACGTTTTTTGTTCATTCAACGTTTGATCATACTTGGGATATTACACAAAGAGTAAGCTAATGAAGAAAATTAATATGCGTAAGAAACGCGGTCGTGCTGCTCCTACCGCTGCATCATCTGTTGGGGAGAGAAGCAGTTTAATAGATAGAATAAAAAAATTGAGAAAAACTATTATTGAAAAACACAGAAATTTATTAGGTTTTCAATCTCAGACTGAAGAATTTAATCGTAAAAGATTGGAGCCAGTTATTCGCCCCCTATTGGAACTGAACAGAAGCACCATCTCTGCAGGAGATAAATTAGACGGTTTGAAACGAGAAAAAAAGTTTGAACAGAAAGCGAAAAAGGAAGAGATGACGACAGATGAGGAAGATGTGGAGGAAGAGGAAGAGTTGGAGGAGGAGGAGGAGGAGGAGGAGGAGGAGGAGGAGGAGGAGGAGGAGGATGGCAGCAATAAGTTGCTCGATTCGAGCAACACATTGCCGGATTTGAATTCAACTTTGAATAGGAGTAGCAGAACCGCTCGTCTCACACGAATAGAACAATTAATCGATAATTATTTAAATGTGTTTCATACTGTGAAATTGAACAATGATATTCCTTATGGTATTCGATACAATAACGAAAATGATGTTTATTATATGGGTGATAAAAAAGTCAGTTTTGACAGCACATTTGTGAATGTTGGAGTGGGGGTGGGAGGGGAAGAACGGTTTAGAATAACTCATGGGTTATTGGAATTATTGTTCACACCCCGCCCGAACATAAATCTTTACAATGAAAGGGATTTAGCGAAATATAAGAAAATATTACAACTGACTGGTTCACATTTGAACAAACAGGGTTATGTTAAACGCAATTCTGGTGCTAAATCACAAATTATTCAAAAGTTATTTCCACCAAACAAACGTTCAAAGTATGGGAAGGGATTATTGAATTTTGTTAGAAATAAATCACGTGATAGAAACTACATATTCTGGGATGATGTTAACGAACTAGTCGAACGGTTATTTATTTTAATGGGTTCAAAAAATGCAGGAAATTCAGCTCACGATATTGAAATTGATTCGATATTACAAGAACTGCGAGAAGGTAACTTTATACAGTAAGAAATGCGAGGACAGCCGGCGTTGCCAGGAAGCTGTTCAGTAGAGCGAAAGAGGAGAGAAAGAAATATGAGAGAGAGATGAGGCTGGGTGAAACCGGCTGTTGCGAAAGAGTATGTTAGAAGAAATGCGGAGTGGGCGCCCCCTCACCCCTCTGCGAAACATCGTGTAAAGTGAGAATAGCCGACTAAAGACATGAGCTGGGGTGGTGACGTCAGTGCTGCCAGCGCGAGTCATCTTGACAAGCGTCACAAATCGGACCGTTGGAACCTCTCCGCTAAAGCGGGTGTACCGAGGTGTTGATAATTAATTTCGACATTCGAACAATGAACACCGATCGATTCGGTAGGATGCATACAGTGCATGCGAAGCAATTAGAGGAGTTAAAAAAATTAGTAGCGAATTTTGACAAGTTGAAATTTGAATTGAGTGAGTTGAAGAAAGCTGTTTTAACTAGAACAGAATTTAACAATGAAAGAAGCCAACTTGTGTCGTTTGAAAATCTCAATAGTGGATTAAGTATAATTAACAATGTGTTGGAAAAACGCATGCATGATTTAGAACAGGTTGTTTTAACTAGGAGAGAATTTGAGCAGGAGAAGGCTAGTGTGCTGGTGAGTAGACATACCCTCAATAATGAGATGAAAATTATTAGCAAAGAGGCAAAGGCAGAAAGAGATAAACTACTCACTCGAGATGAATTCAATAGGGAAAATTTACTCACTAAAAAAGAGTTTATAATTGAAAAAGCAGGATTCATCTCATATGAACAACTTAACACAGCTGTAAAAATATCACAGGACCTATTAATGGATTATGTGCATAATAATCGAGATTTCAAGAGGCATTTAAATGATCTGATGTATAGATATGCCTATTATTTGATAGAAAAATGTGTAATGGCTGCCAGAACGTTTGATTATAAAGAGTTGGAGGGACGAGGACTATTGCCAGAACATACTGTCAGCGAATTTCTTCGGCTTATTGGGATGGATGAGCCGACGATAAAATATGATAGTAGTTTGTTTTTACCTCCTCAACAAGAACGCCTATTACAACGCTATCAATCTAGGAATCGGGGAGTGTAGAAGCATTCTATTTCTGTGTACAGCCCCCCACCTGCTAGGCACGTGTTGCGACCGTTAAATTCTAAGGTTAATGACCTGAGAGAGAAAGTGGGGGTCGGATTATTTGAGCAAACAGCAAACTATATTAACACTGCACGTGCGAAAGAGAGAGAGGGCTTTGAGAATCACGGAAGGAGGTAAAGCGTTTACAAAATGTCTGAACAGGGGGAGGGGGGAAGGGGGGTGGCCACGCCCCCCCTGTCTTCTGATTGGTCCTGCCTGAACGAACAATAGTAACTACTATTATTTCAGTAGAATGTTTTACTTTAAAACACGTTGTGACATTGAGGAAGCAATAGATGTTCCTGGATTTCTTGTTCCATGTCCATGACGAACTGCTTCAACGTTTTAAGTGAAATCAATGACTTGCAGTGAAATTTTTATTAAGAATAAGTAGAATTTACTTAATCTGTAGGCCAAACGTTTTCGAATCTTGGAGATCCATTTTCAGAGCCTCTGAAAATGGATCTCCATGATTCGAAAACGTTCGGCCAACAGAGTAAGTAAATTCTACTTATTCTTAATAAAAATATGACTGCAAGTCGTTGAATTCACTTAAAAAGTTAACAATAGATGTTGATTAGGTCAGACGTATTTCAATATGTCACATATGAATTCATTTGTGTTTGACATTGAGATGCTCATAACATTTTTGTTTCTAATATAGTTAAGGCATTGTCAAGTCATTTGGATGGGTCAGTAGTTGAGCAGTGAGCAGTGAGTTGGTTTCTTGTGTTGGTGGATGCAGGATGGAACAGGAGCTTCCATCTTGCATGGCATCCCATCAAAAAAAGTAAGACCTTATAGTTATGCTCATCATTAAATGATTTCATTCATGAGCTAAAGAATAGGCCGACCCCATCACTAATCAACATATCTATCTTGCTTTATCTTGCTATACCATTTTAAATATTCAGATAGGCCTATGCCAAGCGAGTTGCCAATCCCCTTATTTCTAATAAATTAATAGCTTGTAAATTAATAGCTTGTATTAAGTCAATTTAATAAATATTTATATTTTGTTTGAGATAACAGTTAGAGGTGAGATATAAATTATTATGTTTAAATATAGATACGATTATATTTTGAACGAGTAAACAATCATTTCATTCTATCTGAACTAAGCAGCCCATTACATAGGCTACATATGACACTGACGGTTTTTTTCAATTCAATTCTTTATTTCTCACCAAAGTCAATTACAACTGACAATATACATTTAAGAAAATACAATAAAATATAAAAATTCTAACACATTAACAAAATAACAGTAACATATGAAGTGAGAAACACTCGAGTGGTTTACACTAAAGTTTCTGTTTTGTTTCAATTTAATAGGTTCGACGAAATTCGCACCCACTCAGGAGATATGATCGTTTAAATTTGCAATATTCACTTATTTCACTTATTCACTCATTTACTCAGCTGTAGATGGAGGGAGTTGGTCATGGACACTCCCCTGGCCAAGTTCTACTCATGGATCAAACTAACTTTGGTTACTAACCTTGACCTTTGACTTGTGATTGCGTTCCGAGTCGGATCCCCCGGAGCGAGAGCGTTGCATGCGCTGCGCGGCCGCCTTCCGACGCTGTTCCCTGCTGAGGGCCCCCCTCCGACCCCCTCCACTCCCCGCACCACCATCACCCGACCCTCCCTTCGCTCCAAACAGGCCGTGTGATTCGGCCATCTCGATCATGTACTTTGGATCCAGTCTCGTGATCTCCTAAAACAACAACAATAATTATATTAATTATGTAGAATAATTAAAATACTAAAAAAATAATTAATAGACAGATAAGATAGATAGATAGATATATTTAATCATCCAGTGGCCTCCTATCATGGGGCCATCTGGATTTGTCCAATGTTAAATTTGAATTTATTATTTCCATTCAGGCTATATTAATTAAGGATTTTTATAATACTCTCTATATTTTTGGCTTGAATAGAAACCACAGTCCTATAGCTCTATCTTGAAAACCTCTTTAAATATTTTGAGAGGAAGTCTCTTAAGCCTGGCTGGTAAAACATTAAAAAGTTGAACTCCTGAATTTCTAACACCATTTGCATAGAGAGCAGTGCGTGCGATGAGTTCCATTTCTAAGTTCATCCCTGTACCTAGTGTTATGAGAATGAACCATGGAACCCCTATTAAACATTAATTCATTTTTCTTTATTAAATTGACTGTTTCAAATATATATAAACTAGGCACAATGAGAATTTTTAACTGTTTTAAATATGGTCGACAGCTCGTCCGAATAGACTCACCCACCAGAACTCTTATTGCCTATTTTTGCAATTTAAAGATTTGCACTACTTCGCTGTAATTACCCCAAAAAGCTATGCCATAGGTAATCCGTGAATGGAATAGCGCATAATAAACCTCTTTCAGCTTAGAAAAAGCAAGTAAATTTTTCATGCTTCTTAGTACATACATAATAATAGGTAATAAAAAAAAGAATCCAATAAAAAGAATAGTTGGAAACGCGTCCGCCGCGACTCAAAAAATTCAGCTCTGCACAGCAAGATTCTACATATTAATTGTTATACTGCAGTTCACGAAATGGATATTCACAACAATTACAACAAAAATAATTATTATTACTAAACAATGTTTAGTAAATTTTTGGGTAAGTGTAGAGCGCTCCATATACTATACAATGTCTGGGTAAACAATAACGGTTCTTGACTGCCTGGTATGTGTGTAACAAGCCTTATTAGGACCGCCATTGAATAAACAGCTACTGAAAACGTTTGGCCAAGAGTGAGTACAATTAATTATTATTTATTCACAATTAAAAATTGACTGCAAGTCGTTAAATATACAATAAAAAGTTAATATTAACAAAGAAGATTATTATGGATCAAGAAATCCAAGAACAAAGCACAATAATTTATTATTCTTTTCCACTTGATGATTTAAATGTTGACCAAACCGAAACACTATAGAAACAATCAAAAGTATTCCTGGATTTCTTGTTCCATGACGAACTGCGTTGTTAATATTAACTTATTATGTGAATTCAACGACTTGCAGTCAAAAATCCTCTGAAAACGGATCTCAAAGATTCGAAAGCGCTCGGCCTACAGAGTAAGTAAATTTGATTTATTCTTAATGAATATTTGACTGCAAGTCGTTGAATTCACATAAAAAGTTAAAATTAAAAGTAGTTTATAACATTGAGTTTTGATAAAAAATTTTGATTCAAGAAATAAACACATGAAATAAGACTTGAATATTGAACAAGATTATATACGAAATTTATATTTCCCTTAGAATCGCTTGTAGGATTCTTTACTGATGCAAACCTTTCGCTTGATAACAGCAATGTAGGTACCTTCTTCCTCCAGTTTCAAGCACTCGTCTCTGTGAGGACAAAGGTCTGGAAGCGGTGATAATTCGAAAAGATCACAAGCTGGAACCTGAAATCAATAAATATATTGAATTAAATTGATAGTTATGGAATCAAATTATTGTAAAAATAATTATTCAATATTTTAATTATTCTACTAATTTATTTATTGTGACAAATTTACAACGAGTGTGAAGGTGCAACAGACTCAAGTCCAAAACTGCTCCCTTCACAAATTTTGAATAACGTTACATTGTTCAAAAACATTGAGGTTAACACAGACTAAAAATTTAAGATTTGCTAAGAACCTTCACTCCAAAAAAAAAAAAAAAATGAATCTTCTCACTTAACCACTTGATTTAATATCAAAACTGACACTGTATTTCTATTTAATATATGATTTTCACTCACTTATACTGGAGATACTGGAAGGATGCATTTCACTTCTAAAGAGAAACTTCATCAGCCTCTGATAAAGAGGAGCTTCTTCTGATAAAGAGGCTGATGAAGCTTCTCTTTAGAAATGAAATGCATCCCTCCAGTGTCTCCAGTATATGTGAGTGAAAATCATATATTAGATAGAAATAAAGTGTCAGTTTTGATATTAGATTGTTCATCAAGTATTTCACAAAAAATCACAGATAATAATGTTCTCTGCTGTGAAATCACTTCCCGGTGGTTCGGAACCCACCTAAAACTGTAGGTCCAATTCATCAATCACCATCATCCAACTCATTACCCACGCACAGGTCTAAGACCTATGTGGGCTTTATCCAAGAAATGGAACAAGAATAAAAGTATTATTGTAATAGGGAAGTGATAAACGTGAACCGTAGCAGGCATCTGTTCAATCAGATTTGATAAGCAACGCTCTCCTGGGCCCTCTCTGTAAGGGTGAGTGATTGGATTGACGGGCAAAAAAGACTCTGTTCTCTGCTGTAAAATCACTTCCGGGTGGTTTGGAACCCACCTAAAATTGTAGTCCACCATGTTTCCAATAACATGGCTCAAGTGGTGAGGTGGAACTTCCCGTAAGGGTTTCCCCACCAATAAAAGGCATACGCATTTACTTTTTTATTGTAAAAAGAATTTTAGAAAAATTATTGTGTTAATTTGAAAAATTGAGATCATACAAGATAAAGACCTTCATTCTTAAAAACAACTGACATAATATATACTCAATTCTACACAATAAAATTTTTAATAAAACAATATAATATGAACAATATTCCCCACAAGGTGAAGTTCGGCATGCGCGTATCTAGTTAGAGCTATAACTCCTTGTAAGAATTTAGTGTTGGATCATTATTATGGGAATAAAATTTGTTAACATTCTAATTTCGATTCTTTTTGTAAAAGTTTCAATGGCAGTATACGAAATTCACCCAACCATCTTTCCAATCTATAAACGAGCAATTCATCAGTCTTTGAATTTACATTAAAATAGATAATAATGCTATCAAATATTATGTTATATCAGCATGCTTCAGACATTGATTGTATTTTGAATTTTCTCATGTAAATTATGACTGAATTTTGTCACTATTAGTGTATTCAACATCTAAATTAAGCCTCACCTCAACTAACTGATATAGTAGTTATGGTAACTAGTGTATAAGATTGTATAATTGTTGATCTGAATTGTCTTATACTCCTTAACTGAAGTCTCCAAGACGTAATCTACAAAAAAATATTTAAAAAACAAAAATGAATGAAAAGTTGATAAAATAGTATAATATGTGATGTTTTCCATGAAAAAAATACTTGATGAACAATCTAATAACAAAACTGACACTGTATTTTTAGTGAAAATCATAATTTAAATGAAAATACAGTGTCAGTTTTGATATTAGATTGTTCATCAAGCAATTAAGGAATTGAAAATACTTCCCTTGCCTAGTTCATATATTCTAGAAACTGTCTGTTTGATTAAGAAGAATGAGTCACAATTTAAAAAAGGTTATGCGATTCACTATTATGAAACTAGGTATAGGCATGGACTCAGAGATGAAGCACATCGCACGGCTCTGTATGCAAAGGGAGTGAAAAGTTCTGGCATAAATCTGTTTAATCTTTTGCCGACCCGAATAACCACTCTTCCACTTGAAAAATTTAAAACTTATTTGAAAGCAGAGTTAGAAGCAAATTGTTTTTATTCAAAACAGGAATTCATCAATTTATTTTGGTCTCAGTGATTATTCTTGACTGCACATTCCACATTTATTCCACAAATAAGTGAGCACAAATTGCTGACAGAAATCGAGCAAAGCTATTTTTTTATAATTTATCTACACAAAATAAATTGTGTAAATTATGACTTTAAAAATATGACAAGTCCATAGACCCCTTTAAGAGGTGGTCAGTGGCCGCTTTATAAATATATATATATGCATATGCATTCATAGGCCAAGAAATTTATAAGTCTTAAAAGCTGCAAAAAGGAAAAATTCAAAGTAAGTTAAAATCAATCAGCAGCCAAAAATAGCCTTGTACCAACACAGAGATTAGTTGCGGCTTTCTACAGCCTTGTCAAAGAAAATATTATTAAATATCAACAGAAACCGACAAGTCATGGAGCCATCGGCACGCTTCCTCTCCTGCAGAATGAACTGCAGCCAGCCCTCCATCAAATGAGAACAGTGAGCACTCTGATATCAGGTGATGCATGGTTTGAATTTGACCACATTGACAATGAGGGTCAGTGGTGAATCCCCAAGCTGTTGTCATCTCAGCACACCTTCCCACATATGTTCTGAACCGGTTAAGGCTACTCCACTCTCTTCGGCTCAGCTGTGTGCCAGGTACAGCGATGTTGGGGTCATCCACAAGGTACTTGTTTTTCACTTCACCCTGCACCCATCTCTGTCTCCATGCCTCCCTGATATTGATTTCCCTTCGCTCATCAAGTCTCATACAAGTCGCTCATCAAGTCGCTTCATAAATCAAAATAAATAAAACAAAGTATTTTGTCATGGAAAACATCACAGAATAAACATTCACGTTGGTATATTGATTTGTTATTTTTCATTCACCTATGAAATGCGCTCAATAATTTATGCTTACCCTGCATAATTTTATCTACTATAAGTAAGTGGATGAGTTTAAATCTAGGGCCTTTATATAGGTGGAAAAATTTTCTAAATGCTGTCTTATTCCTTGGTTTTTGGGATAGATTGAACAAGTAGATTTCTCAGTCATTTTTAAATTATCATTCAAGATAAACTCTTTTACCATCATGCAATGATGATTTATTGTCCCTTAATTTTGGTTAGCATTCATTCTCCAGCATTATTCATTTGTTTATTGTGACAAAATTAAAATGAATGCAAAGATGCAGCAGACTTAGTTCAAAAATTGCTCTATTCCTAAAGATCCTGCTCCATACAGCACCTTTATTACAACACCTATGTGTATTATAAGACTGTTAATTGAATGTTTTCCATGAAAATCGATAATTATTCTACTTTTTTAAAAATAAATTGTCAAATTAATTCATATCATACGCTTATTTAATACATTATTAACCGAACGAAGAGAGGTCTTTGTTTCAAGTCGACTGTTAAGCAATAATTATTCTGTCCATCTGCCTGTCTTTCTGTCAGTCTGTTATATTGTGAGTTGTGAGTTATTTATTTATTTATGTATTCAAATACAAATATGCGGAGGCAAACAGGTAAAACCCAAATGTTGCCTCCTTAACACAAGTTACAAAATTTTAAATTAATAATTGCGAAAAAATATAAAGAGAAAATATAACATAATTACATACTTATAATAAAACTTACTTATAACTTACAACGAAAATATGCAATCCAAGAAATACATAAAGAAAATACCACTTATATAGAGTTGTGCTATTTTGTATCCCAAAAAGGAATTCATTCATAGTTTTTATAACCAAAATACATTATATAAATAATTTTTTTTCCAATTGGGAATTTAATATATCTGTGCCCCCCCCCACAACCTGCTGCACAAAGTAGGAGGCTAAATAATATTTATATATTATATTAGAAATAATAGTTGAAGGCAGCCATCTCTAGAGTGACACTTGCAATTGAGATTAAATGCAATTTAGATGTTTAACCACACTCACTTATATTTTTAAAACTGTGTTCATCCAAAATTCCTGAGGCGTTCACATTAGGCAAGGGTTTTGATAAATTGTGTTAAATCTAGAAGTTAATACTAGTGTATACGATTGGTAATATTGTATGCATACAACATTGTTGTTCTGACTTGTTTTATACTCCTTAACCGGAGTCTCCAAGACAAAAAAAAGATTATTTTGAATGTGATGACTGTTCCTGGATTTCTTATTCCATAACGATCTGCGTTGTTAATATCAACTTTTTATGGTGAATTCAACGACTTGCAGTCAATTTTAATTGAGAATAAATTATATTTTTGCTCACTCCAGGCCAAACGTTTTAGAGTCAGGGAGACTCATCTTTAAAGGTTTGTAGAAAGGCATTTGAAGATGGGTCTCCATGACGCGAAAACGTTTGCCTGAAGTGAGTGAAAATATAATTTATTCTCAATTAAAATTGACTACAAGTCGTTGAATTTACCATAAAAAGTTAGTGATGATTCTGTTTAATTTTTAGATGATGATTATCATCGAGTATATTCCTTTGTGCATGCACTCTTATTCTTGGGCTTGAGGTTTACTGTTGACAGAACTACTATAGTAGTCCAATCAGAGACCTTTGAATTTTGATCCCACTTTTAGGGAAATAATTAATAACTTCTATTTTCTAATTTTGACTCACATTGATGGTGATCTCTTCAGGAGGAAACATCGGTGGCTCTTTTAACAGATGATTACTGTCTTCTTCGGTGGCGGCCATCTTGGCTGGTGGTTGCCCAAAATCGACAGAGGAGCCCCCTTCGGGGGGGTTACCTGCCAAGGGGTCCCCCTGGGCCCCCCCTCCCCCGTACCTCCTCTTGCGCTGCTCCTCCAAATGTTTTTCGGTGGCATAGCCGTTCATTTCTGTGATCACCCTCACCACCATTTCGGAGTTCTCCAGATCATAGCGAGAGTGCGTCTCATAGACAACGAACTGGATCTGATCAACATTAAAACAATTGAATGATAATTAAAAATACGGATAATATGTTTATTTGAACAGTAAATAGTTTTTGTTTGCTCTTTGATACATATAAGAGCTTCAGCTCTATAGGTGTACAACCAAATGCTAGTAAAACAGAACTCTGCAAACACTGCATAGTTTTGGTAAAGTGCCAAAATGGACGAAATGTTGTCCAAACTTCGCCTTTCCATGTAAATGCATCACTTACAATCTCATCCCATTTGATCTACCCATGAGATCACTATTAACACAATTTGAATAGAATCAACTACTATACATGAAAACAATAGACAAACTACCTCACTCCTCGTTTATTGTGTAGTACGCTCTTTGGACTAAAACAAAACGTTGAGTTCTGTAGGTCGATTCGACCTACAGTCGAATCAGCTATGGTACTATATGCATACATACTATATCATGTTACGTCAAGAATATTGTATGTAACACCCGTTTGAAAAGTTGTAAATTTATGATGAATATAACCTAATCAAATCTAACCCGGCAATCAGGTAACCGGCGTCATTTATCATCAGGCATAATTACATTGTATCGTTTGATTTCAAAAGCCGGGTAAGTGTGAAGCGCTCCATATGATACCATTTCTCTACAACTGCATAAACGACACCGCACCGGTTACTCGACTGCCGGGTGTGTGAAAAACAAGTCTGATACTTCTAAGCTTGTACACCACAAGTTGGATTTGAAGGAGCTGACAATTGTAAAACTGCTAAATATAAAGAATATAAATTCGAATTCCTCCAATTACACTAAAGAAGATATGGCCGAGTCTAAAATGAACGCTGCTGTAGCCTACCGAAGGGAAACTGTAGTCTAGACGCTTGTCCGGCAACTGGGAGGTCCGTGGTTCAACTCCCGGCGGTGACTAAATATTGTTGTGCAGTAGTGTTAATTGATTATCATTAGATATTCAATGCTGTTGTCGATATCCGCCATTGGGTAAGTTATCAGTATGATTGGTATCAGTTTGAGGAATTCGAAATCAATAAATTATGTTCTTAATAATTATGCTTTTGGATGAGGTAATGTACATCAGTGTTTCCCAAACTCATTGGCTCCAAGGACCCCCCATTAAAACCAAGCCGTCCTCGCGGACCCCCCCTTTTTTCCCCCCACTCCAATTCCCTGCCCCATGACATTGACATTGACATACCAATTTTAGAGACGTAAATAACATTATGATTTTTGTATGGACTCAATCAGTCTTATTCTGCAACGGTTTCAAATAAAATAATATTGTTTGTTTCTCTATTATCAGAACTCTCAGTAACTGTGTGTTATGTTAATTTGAAGAGTATGGATTAATCAAATTGCTCCCTCTGTTCATAAAATGAAAGCTACATCTAAAACTAAATTAAAATCAAGTAATAACTGGAAAATTTGCAAAGACATGTATTTTTTACCACAGTTATTTAAAAAATATTATACATAAAACAATATTTTGAAATAAGTCCTATTTCTATTTTCACAAATAACAAAAAGCTTGGCTAATCAAAATAAAATGAAAGTCAAATCTAAGAGATTCGATTAGATGAATTGAGTTGTTTCTTTTATTTTCTAATTTCCAATATTTTTGGAGGGTTTACTGATATTTTTAATCTTGATGCGGTTTCAACATTTTTCAACCGATTTCTTCTGACAGTTTTCATGTTGCATAGTGTTGAAAAAGTTTGCTCACACAGATAAGTAAGTAGTGCAAAAAGGCAAAATTTTTGGAAACTACTTTTTACTTTTTAAATTATCAAAGAGCACAAGGTAAAAAGAATGTACTGTATTTTAAAAATGTCTATTTTTTAATTTCTCAGGCTAGTCCGCGGACCCCCTGGGATAGGCTCGCGGACCCCCGGGGTTCCGCGGACCACACTTTGGGAAACTGAAGTACATGACTGTATTTGGTCAATAAAATATTTCTATTGTATAAATGCAGGTAAATTTATTTTCATAGATGAATTTCATTACCTGTGGCTTAGACATGGACATGCGCAGAGTGTCCCTCTGTTCGGTGAGCATTGTGTGCATGACCTGTGTCTGGCCCTGGCTGCTGGTGTGAAAGGTCTCCTGCGTCAGCTGGTGGAGGAGGTGGAGGTCGCCACCGCGCGCCACTGACAGGTCCACCGCGTCCACCACGTGACTGTTGGTGTTTGGTGGCGTCGCCAGAACGGTCACCACGTTTGCCAGCACTTCTGAGTCGGCGCTCAACTCGCTGAAACTCACCGCGTGGACTGTGGTGTTAGTGACGCCCAGAGCACACAGGTACTCTTCACACAGCTCTTTGCTAAGGGTTGCAAATTTATAATGAGGGCAAAATGTCGATTATAATTATTAGAATATAATATTGTCATATACCTTTACGTTATTCTTTTTTTTCGGAGGATGAAGCCCACATAGGTCTGAAACCTAGGTTAATGAAGTGGATGAGGGTGATTGATGAGTTGGACCTACAGTTTTAGGTGGGTTCCGAACCACAGGGGAGTGATTTTACAGTAAAGAACAGAGTCTTTTTGCTGGCCAATCCAATCGAACACCCTTACAAAGAGCGCCCAGGAGTTTCGTAGCTTATCTCTGATTGAACAGAAACCTGCTACGGCACTCGTCTATAACTTCATCGAATACCTAGTTATTGCATAGGACAAGCTTTCTATTCAATTGTAATTGATGGAATAGTATTCTTTTTAATTGATTCATTTCAAATTATAATACATAATTCAAAAAAATACTTGGAAAGAATTTTATCAATTTCGAATTCCTTCAAGTGCTATTAATTTATACTGAAGACTTCCGCAATGACGGATAATGACAACAGCATTGAATAGCTGATGCAAATCGATGAATGCTACTGTACAAAAATATCAGTCACAGCCGGGAATCGAACCACGGACTTCCCAATTGCCGGTCGGGCGTCTTAACCAGCACTAGACTATAGTGACCTTGTTTAGTGGTTCGATTCCCGGTGGTGACTGATAATTTTTTACAGTAGCATTCATCGATTTCCATCAGCTATTCAACGCTGTTGTCATTATCCGCCATTGCGGGAGTCTTCAGTATAAATTAATAGCACTTGAAGGAATTCGAAATTATTAGAATTCTGTTTCTGTATATTTGTCAGTGTGATAAATTGTCAGTTACTCCAAACTTGTAAAATATTTAAAATAACAAAAACTGATTTAAAAAAAAAACAAGATAGTGAAAAATTAGGAATTATTTCCCTAGAAGAGCGAGATCGAGCTCGAGGAAGGAGCCGTCGTACTCAAAAGTGTATACATGCTACAGAAAAGTGTATAAAAAAAAGCAAGAAATATATCCTTTTAATAAACTTTAAAGGAAAGATCTAACTATATGTACATTAAAATAACCATCCAATATCCAGAAGTTGAATATCATTCCAAAATCATTGAAGAGAAAAAAAGATCAAACCAATAAACGGTATTACCTTTAGAAACTCTGAACAGAACCCGTCAAAAGTTTTTTCCAATGAATCTAATATTAATATGAATTATATCAAAATATTTACTTGGTTGATAAGAAATAATATTATAATTGATTGAGTGTTTTAAACATAATTATTGTAGGTGTTTTTATCAGTATAAAACTTTTAAATAAAATTAAAAAAAAAACCAACGAATTCTAGTGATGCAATGAAAGTGGCAAGATTATTTGTGTAGGGTTGCTTCCTAAATTTTATTCTGTTTATTAATGACGTTGACGGAAATTAATGTTTTGTTTAGGCAATTAATTACTTTTATATTTCTATTTACACACACACACACCTCTACTCTCTCTTATAATACAGAGTGTTTCGGAACTCTCTACCAATACTTCTAGGCAGTGTTTCTGGACCACTAACAAAAGTCAATATAATAATAAAATTTTTCTAGAATCCTCAGTTACTCACACAGCCGCCATTTTGTTTTTTCACTCATTATTTTTTTATTCGAACACCTCTGAGTGTATAATTTTAAAATTTTGCATACAGCTTCATTACAATTAAAACAATCTAACAAAAATTAATCAAAATTTTCCGACTTCAAAAAACAAAATGGCGGCCATTTGAAATCTTTGAACAAGATTTTCCGACTTCAAAAAACAAAATGGCGGCCATTAGAAATCTTTGAACAAGATTAAATTAATAATGGCTAATGATATCAAAATTTGACTAGAATATCTGTTTTTAGATATGTTTATTGCAAATACAAAGATACCTCATTTTTCAAGATTGGCCAACAATTAACAGAGATATGCTACTTTTTAGGGTGTGCGGTGGTTGGAAGCAAAAAACTGCAACCCGTTCTCAACCACCGCACACCCTTAAAAGTAGCATAATTGTTGGCCAATCTTGAAAAATGAGGTATCGTTGTATTTGCAATAAACATATCTAAAAACAGTTATTCCAGTCAAATTTTGATATCATTAGCCATTATTAATTTAATCTTGTTCAAAGATTTCAAATTGCCGTCATTTTGTTTTTGATGTCGGAAAATTGTGATTAATTTTTGTTAGATTTTTTCAATTGTCATGAAGCTGTATGCAAAATATTCAAATTATACATTCAGAGGTGTTCGAATAAAAAAGTAATGAGTTAAAAAAACAAAATGGCGGCTGTGTGAGTAACTGGGGATTCTAGAAAAGTTTTATCACAATATTTACTTTTGTCAGTGGTCCAGAAACACTGCCTAGAAGTATTGGTAGAGAGTTCCGAAGCACCTTGTATCGGGGTCTTTAAGACGTAACCTTCAAGAGGAAAATGCCAATACTAACCGGCTGCCGGCTCCAAATACAATCAGTCCGTCGACTTTTTCGTTAGTTGCAAGCAGATTGGCCAAATAAGCGATGGTAACCAGAGAACTGACATGGGTTTGAGCCACTACTCCAGTCAGAGCCAGATCCACTAGGAGTTGAGCCACAGAGGCAGGACCCAGGCAGGTCCCGGGTTCGATCCCAGTTCTGACCGAAAGTTTTTACCTTTGACCACTCCCGTGTTTCGGAGGACTCGTTAAGCTGTATACGTGATGAACAATCTAATATCAAAACTGACATTGTATTTCAATTTAAATAAATTATGATTTTACTCACTTCAACTGGAGGAATGCATTTCGCTTCTGAGGAGAAGCTTCGTCAGCCTTCTCCATCTCTTTTTCTGCATTCCTGCAGTTTGAGTAAGTAAAATAATATTTTAAATAGCAATACAATGTAAGTATTGATATTGGATTTTTCGGGAGTCTATTGTAAAACATTCTATTAATAAAAAATAAATGATTAATTTCAAATTGTGGATTCACTCACACCTAAAACAATATGACTCAGGAAAAACATAAAAATATGCTACATAAATCAACATTTATCAGTCTCCTACAATAAAATATTTTTGCCATAGAATCTGAACCTATTATATTTCTAATATTAGATTTTTTGTAAGTCCATTGTAAAGCATTCTGACATTAATTTTTAAATTATTAAATTGTGAATCTTCTCACACCTGAAACATTGTTACTTAAAAAAGCATGAAAATATACTACAAAAATTAACATTTTTAAGTCTTATACAAAAATAAAATTCGGCAATTATTGATTATTGAATTATTGATTCTTTTATTATTAATAATAAATTTCCAATGTATTTTTCTTTGTGAACTTTTTTCTATGCCCAATGACTTTTGTAAGTTTTTTTTTCATCACACATTTTTATGTGTCAAGAAGGCAAAAATTGGATCTCCTTTATTGATACTTTACAGATGTAATTGAATTTCCAGGTCTTATAAGACCCATATTCCTTGTGCTCTTATAAGACTTTTATCAAATAAATAAAAAATGAATAGTAAATTGGTAGATAAATAAATTGTGAAGGTACTTACATCTAAGTACATCGTAGATGAGTGTGTAGACCCTCCGCATTTGTTCGGGATCTTTGAGCAGGCTGACAGGCGGTTTGTGTGGCTGTTTTTCTGCATTCTGCGCATGCTCAGTTGCTTCTTCAGGTGCAGAATAATTGCTGACAAGCCTTGCTGCCATCATTAGATCGGCATTTGACCAGAACACCCCCCTCTACCTACTCTACCATCATCATCACAAGAAATTGATGAAGAAGCTGAAGTTTCTGTCTGTTGTGTGAATACAGCTGTTGAGCGTGGCCTCTAGCTTGGTTCTTCTTCCTCCTCTTCTTTTTCTTCTTCCTCTTGTTCATCATCTTCATCATCACCTCCTTTCTCGCCGGATTCTCTGTCGTCTCTCTTTGTCGCACCCACAGCATCCGCCATCGGCTCGGGAGAGACGAGTGGTTTCCTACAACAAATTATTAATATAAACTTGAAAAAACACTTTAAGGTGGAAATTAACTCACGTTATGGCCGTTTCACTCTGTTGTCAAGAGCATTGTCAGACGACCCACAGTACACTGATTTAAGGCATGAGTTTGAAGGTTATGGATGTTGGAAGGGAAGAAGGGGTGAGGGGATGAGTAGGCGGTAGGTTTGAAATTGGGATTATTTTTTCAAAAAGGGTATGTGAGAAGAAGTGGAGTTGATCATTTAAAATGTTGTCAGGTTGCTGCTTTGTGTGTTTGTAAATCTCATATTGATCTAAAACGTTGAGTGTTTGGCTTTTGTGAGTGAAGTGAAGTGCGTCTAAATTAGTGTCAATATCTGTATAACTGTGGCCTGTTGAAATGATGTGTTCAGCAAAAGTGGAATGTGTGTTTGGGTGAGAGATTCCTCTTGTGTGTTCTTTGAATCTAGTGGTGAATGTCCTGCCAGTTTGTCCTATATAGAATTTGTTTCAGTCATTGCATTTCAATTTGTAAATTCCAGATCTGTTGTATTTGTTCTGAGGTGTTGTCTGAGAATGCAGGTGTTGTTCTGTAAGCTATTTTATATTCGAGTTTCCTGAATGATGCTGCTATTTTGTGAGTTTTGTTGTTGAGGTATGTAAGTGTGATGAATGTATGGGAGTTGTCATCCTGTTTGTTGCTGGTGTGAGTGATTGGTTTTGTTAATATTCTGTGATTTCACCTTTCCAACATCCATAACACTCAAACTCATGCCTTAAATTAGTGTACTGTGGGTCGTCTGACGATGCTCTAGACAACAGAGTGAAACGGCCGTCACTCCATAACTTGTGTTAATTTCCACCTTAAATTGTTTTTTCAAGTTTATATTACATATTAGTGGAAACAAGATGGATCTTCAACATCACAAATTATTAATTAAAATAAAAAATTGGATCGGCCAGCAAAAACGACAGAGAACATATTATTGTCGTTTGTCAGAGATGTTGTATCACTTATTCCCGTTGATTTGGAACTGTAGGTCTAACTTATCAATCACTATTATCCAATTCATTACACACGCACAGTAGTGCGAGAAATGTGGGCTGAACTCTCCAAAAAGAACAAGTTATGTGTATTTATGCTTTAAAATTTTTCTGGATTTCTTGTTCCATAACGATCTGCGTATTTAATATTAACTTTTTATTTTAAATTTAACGACTTGCAGTCATTTTTAAATTGTGAATATATATTAATTGTACTCACACTTGGCCGAACGTTTACAAGTTATGGAAACTCAAGGCCAGAAACTGAAGAGGCCTTGAAAATGAGTTTTCCATAACTCGAAAACGTTCGGCCAAGTGTGAGTACAATTATTATATATTCACAATTCAAAACCGACTGCAAGTGGTTAAATTTGCAATAAAAAGTAAATAGTTTTAAACTGCTTGTAAATTTAGAAGTATTTCCTTGACATAACTGCAATAGGATAAAAGAAAAATTAATCAAGATAAACAGGTAAAATTAATTGCTTAATTCTCTTTTGTAGACCCAAATCATTTCCCGGTGGTTCGGAACCCACCTAAAACTGTTGATCCAACTCATCAATCGCTATCATCCAATTTATAACTCAGGTCTCAGACCTATGTGGGCTTCATCCTCCGAAAAAATCTGAAGTAACGGTCATGAAATTGGGCGGGTGTGTAGAAATGTGGTGATTCCAGGCGGCTGAAAATTGTAAAATCGCACAGAATGATAAATGCGCTTGGATGGGTGACCGAGCTTTGATGACTTCATGTTATAGGCTTTATTATCAGTGATTCGGAGCCCACCTAAAATTGTAGGTCACCAGGTTCCCTACATAAAATCGATCAAACGGCGAGGTGGAACTAGCCGTAAGGATCTCTCCACCAATAAAAGCCTTTACTTTCTTTTATGAACATTATTATACTATTACATACTTATTTTTTTTACACATTCTTATTTTATACTAATTTCATAAATTAATCGCAGCTAATCTATTTCTTGCTTTAAAAGTATTTAATTTTTTTATCTTATTTATTTATTACACTGCGGTGGATACGGTATCAGAGAGGAGTAAAAATAGACAAGCTTTAAAAGAAGAACAATCACAGAAATAAATACAAGAAATACTGTTCAATTTTCATTTTCTAATCAACCTATTAGCTGTTAAAATGTTTGTATGTTGTTAAATACGTGAATACGGTATTAGATAAATAAATACATAAATATCTGGTCTGATAAGCCAAAGGTCCTGGGTTCGATCCCAGTTGAGTACAAGATATTTTTCTCGAGCCACTCCCGTGTTTCGGAGGACACGTTAAGCCGTCGGTCCCGGTTGCATATAAAAAAAGTAGTTGTTAAAAAAAAATGGCGAGGTGGTACTACCCGTAGTCTCCCCACCACGAAAAGCCATACGAATTTACTTTATTAACTAATTAAAAGCATTTTGAAATCAACCTACAAGCTATCAAAATGTTTAAATACATAATAATTAAGGAATAATAATTAAGGAAAGTGAAATCTATGATCCGTAGTAGGTATCTGTTCAATCAGATGGAGATAAGCTATGAACTCCAGGGCCCTCTTTGTAAGGGTGACCGATTGCATTGCTCAGCAAAAAGTACCCTGTTCTCTGCGGTAGAATCACTTGTGGTTCAGAGCCCACCTAAAACTGTAGGTCCAACTCATAAATCACCATCATCCAATTCATTACCCACGCACAGGTCTCAGACCAATGTGGGCTTCATACTAAACAAATTTAGTACTCTGGTTAATACAAAAATAAAGTCTAGGCTACAGTTAGATATTGAAGTTACCTGTTATGGAGCTGTAACAGTTGATATTTAACCACAACCCTTGAAATAGCAGCGGTGCACAGATGCAAAGCTATTGGCCTACTACAGGCTTTGGTCCTAGAATTAAGGAACGAAACCCCCCCCCCCCTACACCCTTGTACCCTACATTTAAAAAGAAGACACTACCTTTCCACCCTTCCCCCTCCTGCTGCTAGTGAAACGACCGCAAATGTGAGGTAACGGTGAGTGGGGTAAGGGGGGCTAACTTCCCATTAAAACATAATCAATAAAATAGACCAACCACAACAACGTTGTAATTCAACCCCCACCCCCCCTACCAACCCACAAACAAGGGGTGAAGACACCCCCTTGCGTGGATCAACACAATTGTTGGGGGTTGATTGTTGGTGAGTAGGGGGAGTTAAGGGTAGAGGTTAATGAAAATATATGTGAATTGCTGTCGTGGTTGTCATTTGACCTTTGAACTTTCCCTTTCCTTCCCCGACATCCTTCTACCAGGACTTCTACAGGGCTTCCAAACCTTGACCTTGAAAATGGAAATGATTTCCTGTTAAATAGGTCAGATAAGTTTGTTGATTTTGTAGGGGAAGTGTGTCAAATTAGGGCAGTTCTTTTGAATACATAGTGAAGGAGGCTATTTTATATAATATTATTATTACTGTTATTATTATTATTATTATTATTACTGTTATTATTATTACTATTACTATTATTATTATTGTGTTCGTTTAATTCTACTTTATGAATATTTTAAACTGTGATTATCAAGGGTGGTCAGTTGAGATATGGAGAAGCCCAAGGGAGAAAGAGTAGGGAAAGGAGAAGGAGAAGAAAGGAGAAGGAGAAAAAAGGAGAGGATGAAGGAGAGAAAAAAGAAAAATAAGGAGAAGGAGGAGTGAAAGAAGAAGGAAAAGGAAAAGAAGAAGCAGAAATCAAAGAAAAAAGAAACGTAATAAGAAAAAATCTATCAAATTAAATTTGAAGATAAGTTACTAGTTATTCCAGAAATCCAAATTCAATTGAATCGGGCAACCTGCTAGTTCAATAATAATCATAAAAGTTCAAATATACAATATAGTCAAGTCAATTATAATTTTATTAATTGAGGGATAAACGGAGATTAATTTTTATTAATATCAACTTCCCATAAATGCTATTTCCATTACCTACTATTAAATATTTAAAATTTATTTCTTATTTGAATTTGAGCCACACTTCTTATTCAAGAGAGACTTTGAATGTTCTTGAACGCCTTGAAATATGGCTTTTGGTCTATTTTGAGATAAGGAAAACTTCATGAATAAAGCTTATAAAGCTAATAAAGCTTCATGAATAGGAGTGTCTTATTCGCTGACATGTACCACAATATATAAACTCTAAGAAAACATTTTCCTAGTAAGGCAGATTTTTTCAGGTCTCCGTCGAGATAAGGAAGCCTTGAGGTGGGTTCTCAAGTAGGGACTCAAATCTCACACGTTATTGTCATCCATCACAGAATATAAACTCTACAAAAAAATATTTCCAAGTAAAGTAGATTCTAGCTCATTCTGGCGAGTATTTTGAACTCTAGTAGCTGTTTCAAGTTCCCAATTTGTAAAGCAGAGATCAGGACATGCAGTTTGCGTGATCGTTTGAATGTTATTTAAGTTCGGTGAGGGGAAGGGAGGGGTTAAACATTGGGAGGAGATTTAACCGAGGGGGGGGAGTTGTAGTTGAGCCTATTGACAAGATAGTCGGCTGATAATAATATGTTCCGGTATTTTATGTATTGGACTTGCCAATACAAAATTTACATGAACTCTGAGAACAGGTCATAAAAACAATAAATATGTAAAGAGAAGCTACAAACCTGTGTTTATTTTACCATTCAAAAAGAATATTAGAGTAAGAAGTCATTGAACTAGCAATGAAATTGAACCAGCAAAACAGACTCTGTTCACTGCTATAAAATCACTTCCCGGTGGTTCGGAACCCACCAAAAAACGGTAGGTTGAACTTAACAGTTATCTTCCAACCCATTACCCACGCACAGTTCTCAAACTTATGAGGGCTTCATCCTCTATCACTTCTCATCTTCTCAATCAAGAAATTAATATAGTCTTCAGGGGAAATGATAGCCGTGAGTCGTAGCAGGTTCATTCAGATAAAGATGAGCTACGTGCTCCTGGACCCTCTTTGTAAGGCTGTTCGACTGGATGGGCCTGCAAAAAGACCCTGTTCTCTCGCTGTAAAATCACTTCCCTGCGGTTCGGAACCCACCTAAAACTGTAGGTCCAATTTATCAGTTATTATCCAACTCATTACTCAAACACAGGTCTTAAACGTATGTGGGCTTCATCCTCGAATAAAAAAGGAAATGAGAATTTGTAAAGCTGGAGAATTTATTGAAAACTTTATCTATTATTTTACACAGCAGATGTACAGAAATAGATACAATCAATTAAGAAATTGTACTTTCATAATAGTGAAATAGTAATATTAAATAGAATTGAATTAAGTCGGCAAATAATAAAAAATATTGGGCAATTCCATACTTGAAGTGAAAAATCAATCAAATATTATAAAAAAATGCTGATGTAGGCCTACATGTATATGGATAAAAAATCATATTAATAATGCTTTTAGAAACCATAGTAGTTTAATGGTGCATAGGGCAATCAGTCAAATTATTTCATAAATAAATAGATTGATAAATTCAGGCTTAATTAATTAAATGCAGATATGAGCCAATTTTTTTTATGAAAAAAAAGGTCTGAGACCTGTGCTTGGGTAATGAGTTGGATGACGGTGATTGATAAGTTGGACCTACAGTTTTAGGAGGGCTCCGAACCACTTGGAAGTGATTTTACAAGCAGAGAACAGTCTTTTTTGCTGCCCAATCCAATCGGTCATCCCTACAAAGAGGGCCCAGGAGTTCGTATACTATCTTTATCTGACTGAACCTGCTACGGCTCACGGCTATCACTTTCCCCAATAAGTAGAGGAGATATCAATTTCTCAATTTTTATTATTATTTTTCTTGAAATTTATTCTTGTTTTCAATTTCATTTTCTATTGATTTGATTTAATGATTCCCCATGTTAATGATTTAATTGCGAATTTATGATGGGAAATGATTGATTAATAGAAAAATTTCTTCAAGAAAAAGTTCAAAGTTGCTAAGAAGATGGAAAAGTCTTGAAATAAAACTTTGTAAGTTGCCAACTTGTAAGCCTGATATCCATTTGAAAGCTGTCAGACTTGACACTTCCATTTTTCCCCTGTTTTAAAAGCGTGTCACGATTCTTATAAGGGTATTTTGCCTGATATTCAAACAGAAGGAAAGAATAAGGAAATAGGAGTAGAGCAAGAAGAGTGATAGATATGTTTGGTGCACAGAAAGAAAGAGGAAAGAAAAGAAAGAGAAAAGGAAAAGAAAGAACGGAAATGGAGCTGAAAGAGTGATGGACATGATTTAGGGCAGAAACGCGAAGAAAAAAGAAACGGGTAACTTGAAACAAAGGCAGACTGAAGAAGAAGCCAGCAAACACCTGCAACTCCTCCTCCTCCATCACCTCCTTCTAGCCTACTCCGAAAACTTTCTAATGCCATTTCAAGAGTTAACATTCCGAGACATGATTTATTTTTTAAAATTATTATTCTGTCACATGAAACCGCATTATGATGAGCATAGCTCTGGCGGTGTATGACACTTCAATGCAATAATTTCAGTTACATAGCCATTGAAATTCTAATTCTAATTACATAGCCATAGATGGAAATAATCAGGTAGATAATTTCCTGGGAGCCTTACCGTTAACCGGTAAATGTTTCCGGAGGCGCCTGATTGGTCCATTCTAATTCATTACTGTTAGAAATGTTTAAAACCAATCAAACGTCACAAATATTATTCACCGATAAGGCTCCTAGGAACTCAACTATTGTCTGCAGATAACAGTGTCTACCGTAATCAATTCGCTTTATAACAGTTCATGGGAGCCTTCAGTTTACCGGTAAATGTAGTTCTACCGGTAACTTAGGCGCTTAGCAATTCAGATTTCAGAACGTCTATAAATTTGAAAAATACCTCTCAGTTCCCGGCAAAAATCCATTTACCGGTAACGGAAAGGCTCCCATGAACCAAAACAATGTTGATTTGGAAAGGCTGCAAGTTGGCTAGCAACCTGTAGTTTATGGGAGCATTACCAGTAAATTTTACCGGTGACGACTGATTCGTCTATGAATTACAAGACCTATTGCAGACCACCTGTGACCGGTAAGGCTCTCAATCAATAGTTTAGTTCCAGGGAGCTTTACCGGTGAATGTTGCAGGCGGTCCGTGATAGGTCTTTTAATTCAGACTCCACTTACCGGTCACCGGTAATGCTCCCATGAACTTCAGGTAGCTAGCTAAATTTAAACTTTTTCAAATTAACATAGTTTACGTTCATGGGGGCCTTCCGGTTACCGGTAAATAGATTTTTACTCAGTTTTTACTTGGTAAGTATCCCAATCAATGATTCAGTTCAAGGGAGCTTCACCGGTCACGTCTGATTCGTCTCCGAATTCAAGACATCGCATATCACCTGCGAGATTTACCGGTCACCGGTAAGCCTCCCAACTAATTGGCTGTTCCAGGGAGCTTCACCAGAATGCTACCAGTGTCTTCAAATTTTATAACCTCTATAAATTTTAGTAGACCTCTATAAATTTAGAGACGTCAGCGGCAACATTTACCAGTTACCGGTAAAGCTCCTAGGAACTCAGCCATTTGTCAAGTTGATTGGTGCCTTCTCATTCGCCGGTAAAGGATAGCGGTGGCGTCTTCTTGGTATACTCAATCTTTCAACTAGACCAATCATACGTCACCTGTAAATGAGAAGACTCCCCTGAACTCAACAAGACCAGTTTGACCTTACCTCTTAACATAGCTCTAAAGATTAAATCATCTTTGCTCAACTGCCTCAGCCACATATCAATTTGTTAAAAACAGTAAGTTTAACTAAATAGCGGCCACCAAAATGGGTATGAGCGAATTTGCAATTAAGATAGCTGACTTCGCAAAGAACTGTGCTAAATTCACATCTGCCATTCACAAATTAAGAGCACTGCTCCCACAGTGTGTAGAAAATTTGTGAACGAAACATGCAAACTTATAGGCACTCCTTTGTTTAATCTGCTTACCAAAACTCACCCGATGTTTCGGAACTCACCTAAAATTCCAGGTCCGGGTCTCCAGCAGAACACTGAGGCTTTTCCGCCAATTCATTTGATGATACAACCTCTGATCATCACTCATTTAATTTGGTGGTCGCCACTAATGGTTAGAGTTCCTGATATCCTTACCGGAACCGGAACATTTTACCGGTGGCGTCTGATTGGTGTATTCAAATACAGACGTTGAAAAATGCGACCGGTAACATTTACCGGTTACGGGAAAGGCTCCCATGAACTCAACCACTGGTAGGTTATAAAGCCTGGCCGCAAATAGTCACTTTTTGCGTTACTTTTTGAGAAGCACAGAAAGATAGCATACTTCTCAAACCGAAGCAGGGGTGATGTTCACACCACTCTATGTACCATGACATCAAAAGAAACAAGCTAATATCAAAACTGACATTGTATTTCTATTAAAATATCATTTTCACTCACTTATACTGGATGGATGCATTTCACTTCTGAAAAGGAGCTTCGTCAGCCGCTTTTTAGAAGTGAAATGCGTCCCTCCAGCATAAGTGAAAATAATATTTTAAAAGAAATACAGTGTCAGTTTTGATATTAGATTGTTCAAGTATCGTCATGGAAAGCATCACAGATCAAAAGAAATGTGAATATCTTACATAATACATTAATCTCGCCCTTGCTTGCGCCATCTCAAGTACCATCTTTTTCAGCATTAGACAAAGTCACCGTGTGGCAAAGTTACTATTTGCACTCAGAGCAACAAGGAACGCCATTTCAGGGGGGGGGGGGGGGGGCTTGAAAAATTAATCATTTTTTGAAAATCTACCACAATTGCTTAATTATATTCCTCCTTACTATGTTCAATGTAATGTGTTATTCCAATAGAAAAATCAGGTTCATCTTTAGTTATATTTTCAATATTATCTATGGACTCCTGTTTCTTATTAATGAGTTATCAAGCTATAATACACGAATATTTTGCATATGTTGGGGGGCCACGACCCCTCTGCCCACCCCAAAATGGCGTTCGTGGCTCCAACAGGAACCTATTCATACACTTGTATGCTAAATAATTTCTCAATTAGAAATAATTCAACAGATGAGCTGTTACATAACAATTTACAAGCTAGATTCATTAACAATTTTGTATCTATATTGTTACCATAAAATCTTATGGACGGTTTTTCTTGTCCTTTTTCTTATGAGTATGAAGCCCACATAGGTCTGAAATCTGTGCGTGGGTAATGAGTTGGATGATGGTGATTGATGAGTGACTTACAATTTTTTAGGTGGGTTCCGAACCACCAGGAAGTGATTTAAGAGGATTTTAAATTGGAAATAAGAAGTTGATTGGGAAACAATAATTGTAAAATAAAATCAAATTATTAGAGAGAAGGCCTACCTACTCATGAAAACGTACAGGATTAATAAAAGCTGTTTGAAAAATTATTATAAAAATTTAAACAATAAAAAATCCAATTATTGGAGAGGCCTGCACAGGATTTCCCAAATGGAAATTTAGTTCTAACTCTCACCTTATGTAGGCTATTCAACCTGTAAAAATATCTGCATCTTGGAAATGAATAGTTTTTCATTGTATTCAATTTTTCAGTAGATTGAAAGAAATTATTTGATTTATTACTGTAATAACTTGGGAGTTACTACTAGGAAGTTGTAATGAGTAAATTGTTATGAAACAGCTTGTGTGTGATGAATGTGGCTTATTTTGAAATATACCGAAAGCCACATTTATGAACGTTCCTTCAGTGTCTCTTAGCTCAAGGGACTCTTGAAATGAACCGGTGGTTCGGAACCCACCTAAAACTGTAGGTCCAACTCATTACCCACGCATAGGTCTCAGATCGAAGAAGCTTCATCCAAAAAAATAAATATATACCTTTTTTCTAAATGGATTACAAGAGTCCCTTGAACCACACTGAAGGAAAGTTCATAAATGCGACCACATTTTAAATCTGGATACTATAGTTTCAGCAGTTCTACTGTTTCCAATCTTCCATTTAATAATAAGTGAATCTGTAATTTTGTAATGAATATACGAAATCAAACTAGTCATAAAAAGACTTGTAGCTCAATGGGAAAGTTTAATAATAACTGAAATATTCAATTATTTATTGTTATTAATATTATTAAATAGTTTATCAACTATTTATTATTGAATTGAGTTGTAATCAATTATTGAATTCAGTTGTAAAGTTGGAGACGAATTTATGAAAATAAATTTGATATTTGTTCTGATTGAGTGACAAGATTTTATGATAATCAATTTTTTGTTTATGAAGATTAGGAATATGGTTCAACTGCCAAAACTATAGTCCCATCTCGTTCTTTCAATAGATGTGGTTATGATAATAGCAAGTAAAATTTCACAAGATTAATACAAAAAATAGCATAATAAATCAACAAAATATGGATGGCTGGACAGCTGAGCTAGACGATCACCTACCTTGTGGTTCGGAACCCACCTAAAATTGAGGGTTCTCCATAACTTGGCTCCAACGACGAGCTGTAACTGCCTGTAATGGTCTCCCCACCAATAAAAGTCATACGCCAATTTATTTTTCCACGTGTTATGTAATCTAACAACTAATAATAGACTACTGAATATCATTTTCATCATCTCAATATTGCTTAATTGTTCACCTAATAAGATATACTTGAAAGAATTATAATAGTTCCAACATTTTGTAATATTTATATCTCAGTAATATGAAATACTTTTTCTGTAATATTTATTCCATAAATTATGACATAAAAACGGTCCAAGTTTATATCGAAACTGTTTTTTTATTTATGAAAATTGGGAAAGAGGAAAAAGGGTCAAATTTATATCAAACTTGTATATTATCTATAAAAATTGGGAAAGAAAAGGGGAAAAAGGGTCCAAGTTTGTATCAAAATTGAATATCTATGAAAATTGGGAAAGAAGAGGGATCAAGTAGGAATAAATTAAGTAAGTGCAAATGACAGCAGTTTTTCAAATGAAAATAACAAAATTAAATTTTAAAATATAATTGAAATATAATTGAATTTTGATGCAGTCTACCAAAAATTCCAAGTAAATGAAAATAAAGTTTTTTAAATGAAATTAAACAAAATTCTCAAAATGTAAGACTTTAATAATCAAAACTTCCTTGAAATCTAATTGAGATAAGATGCTGTCTTCCGAAAATTCCTATGAATAAAAATTCTTAGATAAAATTGAAGAAATGCTCAAATTTTGACTTGACGAAAACCAACTCAACAAAAGAAATTGAATTTTAGGTGTGTTCCGAACTCCAGTACTCTTTCCCCCCACAGGAAGAATAATGGTGACGAACCGCCAGAAAATTCGTCATTCTTGTAAGTTGAGTTAACATAAATGGAGAAAAAATTAGTCTGTAAAAAATGAAATTATTTTAAAATAAATCTAAATTTTATACTAGTTATGAAAATTGAAAACAATTCATATTATATTTTTTTTTTTTTGATAGCGCTCACATAAGCCTGAGACTTGTGCGTGGGTAATGTGGAGAATCATTACACAAAATATGTCGGTTTGAACAGGAATCAAACCCATGACTATTAAAGAAAAAAAGAGAGGAAACTGCAGTAAAAAAGGAAGAAAATGGTAATAGAAAATGAGAGGAATTAAGGAGAAAGTTTTAGGATGAATTTTCATTTTATAATTGAATAGAACTTTTTCAAATAAAATGTATGATAAAATTTCAACTAAGTGATCAATTGTTATATTTAGCGTATTGGTTTATTGATGGGAAGACCCTTTTGTCATAGGCACATCATATAAAATATAAATTCAATTGAAATTATTCCAGTAAAAAGGTTTTCAATATTCTTCAATGAGAAAAATTCTAGTGAAATTATTCTAGTAGAAAACTTTCAATATTTTTCAATGAGAAGAAATTAATGTAGTAGAAGGTTATCAATATTTTTCAAAAGAAAAATTCTTATCAAATTTTGTTCTAGTAAAATAAAGCTTTCAATATTTCCAAGGAAAATAGAATTGAAATTATCAAAGTAAAAAAGCTTTCAATAATTTCATTGAGAAGAAATTCTTATGAAATTATTCTAGTCAAGGAGAAGAAATTATTAGCATGCTCGACTGTACTCACTCTTTCCTCAGAAATGCATTTTTGTTCCTACAGAGGTACTTCATCAGTTTCTTTATCCGGATTATATTGATTGGAATTTTTCATACAAATTTCAAAAGTTCAAAATTTGTGTTAGATCAAAATTTTAAAGTTCAAACAAACTGATGTTGGGATTTGAATTTTAACTTCTCATTAAAGTTATTATTGTCTTGATTCAGATTAAAAAATGATTTTCGATGAAAGCTAATTTTTTTCTGTTACTTTAGATTCGAGTTGTTCTTTGATGTTTATCTTGTTTTAGTTTTGATAAAATCATTTCAAACTAATATTATTTAAATAATTATTGTTTAAATGTGATTAGAAAAATATTTTTGATTGAAACTAATATATCTCTATTACTTTACATTCGAATTGAGTTTGTTGTATGATAGTTTTGTCCTGTTTTAGATTTGAAAAAAATTATTTAAAACTAATATTCTTGTAAATAAATGGAAAAATCATTGTTTTGAGTATGTAGCTTTTGCGATGTGTGGAAAATTCACAACTTTTTGCCCAATGTTGTGTTTTGTAAGTGGTCTGCAAATGTTGCTTCAGTATCATGTAGTGCGTTAATATATTTTATTTAAGAAAAATAATCAAATTAATTTTATATCTAATATATTAAGTTCTTTGTTAAGAAAAATAAAAAATAAAATTAATTTTGTATCGCATATATTAAGTTATTTGTTGAGAAAAAATTTAATTAAATTAATTTTGTATCGCATTTCGAGTGTTTGGTCAAAAAACAGCATTCATAAGAGCAAATGAACCTCATCAACTAGCTACAACAAACCACTACTAGCTCTAAACCACTATATCATATACCACACCATGCATACACAATAAACCATTAATAAATAAGGGAAAAAGACCAAATCGAACCCATGCTCCCAATACCACTCAGCACACCAAAGATGTCAAACACTCAAAATGCGGTACAAGGATTAATTATTTTAAAAGACGTAAAAATTCGAGTATTTTAGCTCAATAAATTGTAAACATATAGCCCTACATAGTCTCCAAAATGTGAATTTTAAAAAGAAAAATGCCATTGTTAAGTCATTTTTAAACCAGAATAACTATTGAAGATTTTTGGCCTAAAAATGTCAAAATTCCAAATTATATCATCTTTTTTCGGACTGTGATAGTGCTTTGTTTGAAATGAAAAAATAAATATTCTTTATCTGCAAAAGACTTGTGATTGTGAATAATTATTGTGCTTCAATGTAAAGTTTCAAGTGAAACAGCGACCTAGCATAATATTTTGATCCTACTTTAAAATGTTGTGAAAAGCAGTTTTGGGTAATAGCCTGTTGTATTTACATTGACTGTATTCTAGTTAAATGAATAAATAAATTAATAGTTAAAGCTCATACAGAGAAACACCAAACATTGAATAAAAACTTGCTTTTAAACGCTTTTTTAATATTTTTTGTAAGACTGCCAAGCACTAGTTTATATAGTTTTGGAATTTCCCCACACCCATCACAAAAGCTAGTAAACTCATCACCCTCTTCTCCTTCAACCTCATCCCACGTAAAGTAGGGTTCGGTGGGGAGTGAATCCCAAGTGGGATTGGCAGTGATTTTTACGGCCGGATGCCCTTCCTGACGCCAACCCTTAGCTAACTTAGACTGTGGGAGAGGGTGGGGCAGTTTAACGTCATGCCCGGGACAAATTTATTGAAATTTAAATGAATTTAAAATATATGAATATGACGGGTGTCTCAAAAATGATGCAACCCTGAGATCAAATGGCGGAAGTCTGTGAATTTTCTGTGGCCCAATCGATATGATTGTAAGGAACATTTAATTCAATGTCAACTACCTGGTGATTATCATTGAGTATGTTTCTTTGTCCAAGCACCATTGTTCTTGGGCGTAATGTCTACTGTTCGCAGAACTACTATAGTAGATGAACAATAAAAAAATATGGCCCTGACAAACAGCTGATTAATTTTTGAGAGCAAAAATGCTGATGAAGTTACTCCTTGGGAGCAAAAATTAATACATACAATATTTAAACAAGAGAGTAAATTGGAACACTTCCAAAAATTTGTGGGATAATTCCCACATAAGCTTGACGCTTGTGCGTGGTTAAATGGGGTGAATTATGATGTTGGCTCAAAACATACAAATTGGGAATACTGTTATTCTTAAGTAAAAATTTTAAAATTCAAGTATAGCATGTATTATCCTGTTGGTAACCTTTAAATTGGGGTACATTAAAATGTTAACTCAACATGTCACTTACCTCAGAATAACACAAAGACAATTGAACAAATAAATATGAATGAGACGAAAATGGTAACTATACTTAGGCTACTCTTGGTAGTTTTTTAAAGATATAAAACAACAATAATAATAATAATAATAATAATAATATAAATATTGCACATACAAGTGGAGAGTAATTTCAGTTGAAAGTTACGTAGATAATTTTAGAATTTAAATGTTATCACAATAATTAAAATGATAAAAATCGACAAGCATTGAAAATTGAACAATAAATATTCAAATTATACATTATTGTTCCTTGAAATGTTTAATGATAATTTTTCATTTATAAAATAAATATAAAGAACATAATTTATTAATTTATAATTTCTCAACGTGCTATTAATTATAAAATTAAAATTGACAGCATTTTGGATAACAAATGATAAAGAGTTATATTGACAACAGCATTAAATAGTTGATGGAAACCAAAATGAACGTTACCAAACAAAAATATTTAGTCACAGCGCAATCGAACCACGGATCTCCCAATTGCTGGTCAGCGACCCTTCTAATCAATGCATTAAATACTATATATTTGGCAGTTTAATAAATCAATCACTCAATCAATAACATAATAATAACAAAATCCTTTTAGTTAAACTTCATAAATTAATACAGAATATGTTATATCAGTAATTCACCTTTAGAAACCCCACTATAAAAAACTATGTTGGGGTAAAAGATTTTCAGTTTCTTCACAACCAAATTGTAATAAACATATACATTCTATAAACATAATATTATGCAACAGAGATCATTCATAATTTGAACTGAATAATAAGCAATAGGTACAAGTTAACTTAAAGTATCATCACAAAAAATTCAGTTGCTATGAAAAGTAGTTCATGAAGAGCTATGAAAATATGTTCTATTCAGAAATCTTCTGGAAAAAGTGGCTTGATTGGTGAGAAATTGAATATTAGGTGGATTCCGAACCACCGAGTGTTTTACTACCACAATACACAATACTCTTCCCTTTATCACTCCATTTCATAGGAAATTGACTTAGAAATTTCCTAATCAATTGAAAAAAATATTTTTAACTAAAATTATTGAATGGTTTTCCAATATACAATGGTATTTTGTTGAGAAAATATAACAAGTTTTCATAATTAATAGCCCAGTAAAATGTTGCGAGCAAGAGGTCTTACATAGCATTCTCATAATAAATTATTCTCACATGTTTTTTTTTTATGATTTTAAGTCTTGAAGACTCCAGTTTTGAATATAAGACATGTCAAATCAGATCAAAAATTATATACAATATTACCATTCTTATTCACAAGCTATAATAACTTTTATATAAAATGGCTTCCAGAAAAATTGACCACTCGCTCGCAACATGTAATTGAGGTATAAGAATCATGGCAGCAGAAAACATGTACTTGGTTAGAAAGCAGAATATAATCTATTTCATGAATTCTCTTTCAATAATATTACATTAAATTAAATGAGAAAGTTCGAAGTTACTGACAATAACTGACAAATTTACTCAAACAGAATTTATTAATTTCGAATTCCTTTAGGTGCTATTAGTTTATACTGAAGACTTCCGCAATGGCGGATATTGACAACAGTATTCAACAGCTGATGGAAATCGATGAATGTAACTGTACAAAAATATCAGTCACCACCTGTTGAATACTTTTGTCAATATCTGCCATTGCGGAAGTCTTCAGTATAAACTAATAGCACCTAAAGGAATTCGAAATTAATAAATTCTGTTTAAATTAAATGACTTCATATCTGGCTTCCAGAAAAAATGACCACTCGCTCCCAACATGTAATTGAGGCATAAAAATCGTAGGCAACAGAAATCACCTACTTGGTTTTAAAAAGCAGAATATAATCTATTTCATGAACTGCCTTTCAATAATATTACATTAAATTATTTTTTTAGGCACTAAACATTCTACTTACGTTTATAATCTTGTAAATGTGAATAATCAATTGACATTTTCAACATTTTTGTAACTAGAAGGCCTAACACAAATGAATGGGCGCCAAATTGGTGAATTAATGACGTGATGCAGTATAACTAATTAATTTTTAAAAGTGAACAATCAGACATTAAAATTGATTCTAACTGCAAGATCTAATCTATTTCTGTTTTTCGCAAAACGTCACCTGCATCACGTCACCAAGCCTTCGTTTCATTCAAATATTATAGCATTAGAGCAACTTGACTACAGTCATTTACTGTATTTTACAGTTTTTCACTATACAAGACTTCACACATATTAATAGAGGCTTTACAAAACTATTCAACAGTCTTACAGTTTTTTAAAAACAATTACAGCCTTCAACACATCATTTATAAAGGCACTTGAATAGCAATAACATATTATAATGAAACTTTAAAAAACACTTGTGGAAATTGTGACTCACGTTATGGCGTGACGGCCGTTACACTCAGTTGTTTTTAGCATTGTCAGACGACACTGACGATGCTCTTAACAACAGAGTGAAACGGCCGTCACGCCATAACATGAAACACTTAGAAGTGTTTTTTAAAGTTTTATTATATATTAGTGAAAAGACGATGGATCTTCAACATCATATTAACATACAAGTTATTCAGCAACTATAACAACAGTTTCACCAGAGACACTTGATTAAAATAACTGTCATTCAGTTTCTGAGTATTGTACAGTAACAATAATAACAGTATCAACAGAACAAAATGAAATATTTAAATTTCAACAAAACAGAATACAATATTACAAGAACAAATTTTAATGATTGAATATTGACAAAAACATTGCACAGTTGGCCTAACAATATTCTATATAGTGTTATTTAATAAAAAATAAAATTATAAATTATATAAATAAAGAATGTTACTTTAGTTACTTTTGACTCGAGGGACTCTGAACGTAATGTATTCATATAGGCATTTCAAGATTCCCTTGAGTCAAGAGACACTGAAGGAACGATCATAAATACGGGACTAAAAATACAAATTTTTGGATTTTTCTGTAAGATTTTGACGTAATAATATGTTCATGATCAAATTATATGTCTTAAACATAAACATGCCTGAAAAATGTGTCGCTGTAAAACGGTTTTAGCATACCGGTCCAATATCTTCACAGTTATCTGCTTAGTTCGGCACATGCGCAGACTATCAAAGTTGATGAATATTTTAGGAGATTTTAGACCGGCATGAGTGACATTCCAATTGTGAAATTTCATTAAAGACGGTCCTTTTTTTGGTAAGTGATATATATATTTTTTTAATAAGTTTTATATACTAATAATTAACATTGAAATGTTTGTAATAATATTGACAAATGGGTTTGAATTGAATGTCAACATTAGTTCAATAGTAGTTATGAAATGAGGCGAAAACAAAATGGCGAATTAAAGAGTCACTTATTCAAAAAGCTAAGGTAAGATTATATTTTTAATATTGTATTTTATTAATATAAAAATAACTTCTCTCACAATGCTCCCATATATATATATATATAATTAATTAAATGTGCAATCCTAACACCAAATTTTTATATTTAAAAATTAGGATTGTGAATCCTAAAATCCTGAAAATCAGGATGTGAATTGATTGATTGAAACCAAAGTAAAAGTAAAGATAAAAATGTGAAAATTAGTTTTTAATAGATTTTATAGATAATTTTTTTGACAACACTTGAAAATGTACTGTATTATTCACTCTACATCATAAATAGTTCATAATATGAACTTATGATAATAATATGTTTTTATACATATTTGATATCAACCATCATATTCATATTTGAACATTTCTATCACTTTCAACTTCATTGTCTTGTCCATTAATCTTTTTAACAACTTATTTTAATTTAATATCAAAATGGACACTGTATTTGTATTTAAATTATGATTTTTACTTACTTATACTGGAGGCCTCCAGTGAAAGTGAGTAAAAACCATTAAAATAGAAAAATTCAGTGTCAGTTTTGATATTAAATTGTTCATAAAGTATTTCGTCATGGAAAACATTACAGATCACTTCAATTTCTAGATTCTATAATTTTTTTTATTTCTATTAGTTTATTTTGTTCAACTGTTTTCTTTTTAGATTCTATTATTTTGTATTTCTATTAGTGTATTTTGTTCAACTGTTTTCTTTTTAGATTTTAAAATTCTATTATTTTATATTTCTATCAGTGTATTTTGTTCAACTGTTTTCTTCAAGTACATTTTCAATAAATTAATAGTTAAATCTTCAAGATTGGAAAGAATCTTGAGCAATCTAGAAAATCTGTTTTTCTTTTTTTAATAATTTAATATTCAATAATATTCAGTTTTAATAATTGAATCTTCAATATGAAAATACAATTAAATGTCAAGATACAGCAGCAAGCTATCAGCCCAAAACTAATTTCTTCACAGAATTTAAACAATAATTGAATTTTGTTTGGGACTTCGGAACTGCAATAAATTATACAAGTTCACTGTTTTGTACTACAGCTATGTAATGTACTATATTTCTAAAATATTAATGATTATTTCTTTTTCATCAACTATTCCATAAAATTCCTATATCTTATGAATTTGATTTTTTAAAGTTTATCATGATGCATATTGAATGATTTATTTGAGTTTTCAGATAATCTCAAAGCCTTAATTGATGACTCTTGAAGGCTTTGGGATTTTCAAAAAACTAATTGTTCAATTTAGATTAAAAAATATTTAATTTTACTTCCCAAGGTCTTTTAGTTATAAAAAATTGCCAAACGTTTAAAATAGCATAAAGGAGAAATAATTGCCCAAGAAACGAAAAATTTCAACAGAGCCCTCAAATTTCACATTATAATTGATTAATTATTTTTTCTTACAGCAATAGATAGCATTTTAATTTATTAATTTCGAATTTCTCAAAGTGTTATTAATTTATACTGATTTCCATCAGCTATTCAACGCTTTTGCCATTATCCACCATAGCAAAAGACTTTGTGGAATTTGAAATTAATAAATTCTGTTTCTGTATATTTGTCAGTTACTTCAAACTAGCATTTCAATATCTCAATAATATCTAATACTTAAAAAAATAATTATGACCAAAACCTCTGCACACAGCCTCAAAAGCCTGCCTGAATACCTCACACTGTTTAAAAAGCCTACCTGAGTACCTCAAAATATTTAAAGAGCCTGCCTGAGTACCTCAAAATGTTTAAAAAGCCTGCCTGAGTACCTCAAAATTGTTAAAAAGCCTGCCTGAGTACCTCAAAATGGTTTTAAAAAACCTGCCTGAGTACCTCAAAATGTTTTAAAAGCCTGTCTGAGTACTTCACAATTGTTAAAAAGCCTGCCTGAGTACCTCAAAATGTTCAAGAAGCCTGCCTGGGTACCTCACAATGTTTAAAAAGTCTGCCTGAGTATCTCAAAATGTTTATAAAACCTGCCTGAGTACCTCACAATGTTTTAAAAGGCTGCCTAAGTACCTCAAAATGTTTTAAAATCTTGCCTGAGTACCTCATAACGTTTAAGACATTCTCAATGAAAATCACTCCTGACTTTTAATGAATGTAGAGCAGCTTAAACCAAATATAGTAGTTGGAATAAAACCCAGAGTATTGTGTTATAATTTGAGAAATAGAAAACGATGCATTGTATTTTTTAATAAATATCAGAATAATAAATGTTGGTAACTGATAACATTCTCAATTATTCAAATATCTCAGTATGAATAAATGTTTCCAAATATTTTAGTATGTCAGCAGACAATGAAATTGAATGAAGTATGAGGTGAAGTGAAATTTCAAGGTAGTAAAGCTAAAATTCAAAACAATTTAAATGTGAAAATCAGATTCATTATCCACCTAAATAATAAGTGTATTGTTATTGGTGGGGAGACCCCTAACATGGGTACTTCCACCTAATATGGGTAGACCCCTAATATGCGTAGTTCCTAATATGGGTAGTTGAACGATATCATGGTGGACCTACTATTTTAGGTGGGTTCCGATCCACCTGAATAGAAACAATTATTGAAATAAATATGAAATCAAGTTAGGAAATCATGAATAACATTCTCAATTATTGGAATATTTCAGCAATAATATTAAAGATTTGATATTTCAGCATGAATAAAACTCATATTCCCAATATTTCAGCAGTGAAAGTATTCATATTGGGATTTAAAGCTCCTACCAGTGGGCAAGCTTTGAAATGTATCATTTCGCTTAATCAATGTTAATGAAATAATCAATCAATAAATAAATAGGCTAATCATCTCTTATACCTGATGAATAGTGCCAAATTTAGGACAACTCATTTTTCCTTTCTAGTTTTTAGGTGTCGCTGCCATTCTAATTAATATACTAGCTTTTTATTTATCCAAGGTGTTTTAAAAAATGAAAAAAAGGAAAAAGACCATAGAACTATTATTTTAATGTAATGCTTTCCCTTTTAAATTTAAATATAATTACAATTTTAAGGAAATGTTTTCCCTGGTTAAAGTATTAAATGAATGAAATTAAATAAACAATGGGAGAATTCTAGTTTCAAGGAAATAATTTTCCTGCTCAAAATTTGAAATTAAAGAAAAACAAAGAAAGAAGAACGTGTAATTTAAAGTGTAATGTAATTTTTCTCCTATTGTTGTGCAGATTACGAAAATAATTGCAATTATTGATGGTGAGAGTGACAAAATGTGTGCTATATGACCAATTTTCAAAAGAAAAAAATAATCAAATTTTTCATATTTATATCTAGAATGCCTTAAATAGGACTAATACATTGTAGTTAACCTAACTTTACCTAACCTAACCTAACCTAATCTGACCACATTCAAAAGAATCTTTTCATACGTAGCGCCAACGTTTTTTAATTTGCTTCCGGAGGCTATTAAGAGATGTAAGCAAAAGAAGACACAATTTTGTAAAATTGGTCACCTTGTTCAACAAGACGACGTGGGAAGGTACTATAGGAGCATTACTTAGGATCAGAGTATGAAGTATTTAGTATTTGAGCAACTTGTTTCATTTTAATCCGTCAAAAATATTATTATTATTATTTTTTTTTTTTTTTTTTTTGTAGATTACGTCTTGGAGACTCCAGTTAAGGAGTATAAGACAAGTCAGATCAACAATATTATACACTAGATACCATAATTACTATATCAATTAGTTGAGGTGAGGCTTAATTTTGATGTGAAAGGAACTCTTGTACACTATAAAAAGCTTTATCAACTAAATATTTCTTAAATTGTTTTTTAAATATTTCTATATTTTCAAGACTCTTCAAAAACTGAGGTAGCTTGTTGTAGAATTTCCTACCAATATAACTAGGTTTTTGTTTGAATAAGCTACTAATGTGACTCACCAAGTGATAATCTCCTCGGCTTCTTGTATTATAATCATGTACATCAAGATTTTGGTTAATATCATTCGTTTTTACATATAAAGTAGCTTCATACACATATAAGCAGGGTACAGTTAGGAGACCAAGTCTCTTGAACAACGGCCTACATGAATTCAATCTACTCTTTCTATACACCTAACTGCTTTCTTTTGGATCTTTAACACCCTATCAAGGTTTCGTTTTGATGAATTACCCCATACTAAGATAGCATACCTAATATGTGACAGTAAGAGCCCATGGTAAGCTGTAAAAAGTAACTTTTTGTCATTCAATCTAGCGAGCTGTCGCAGGACAAATGTATTGGCCAGTAAGCGTGACATTTTCTTTGAGTTTTTGAGAGCTTATGACTAATACTTGAATACTTTCCTTTGCTTCTGCAGGTTTAATCGATTTAGTTTTATTTCAATTGAGTTATTTATTTTATATAATATAAACTTGAAAAAAACACTTTTAATGGATCTTCAACATCATATTTATTTTAGTTTTTTATTCTTTATCTAGTTTGCTTAGTTCCATTTTCCAACCAAACAGGTTTTTGTAACCTATGGAAATATTGAAATATCATTGTATTATCACATGTTATATAGTGGATTTAAAATTTTGAATTTGATATATTAGTTATTTATTGTTTTCTCTATAGCGGATTATGACGACATGAGTCTGGAGATGTGTGCGTGGATGAGAGAATGATGAGAAACATGGCTGAATGATGAGATTCGAACTTAAGGCTGCAGGAAACGAAGCCAGCCTGAGTCTTATCTAACTAATATTTTCATTTTGTACGATTTTTTTTACAATTATCATTTCTGGAAATTTGTAAAACATTGATGGATAAAAAAAACACTGGCGAGTGCCTAAACTGTAGTACCGTACCGTATAAAGCTCAAATTAATTCGAATACATTATGACCTTTTTCTGATTTTGAAATTACTATTCTGTGTTTGTAATTGTCTTTTTGTCAGCCTATGCCAATTATTATTGATACCTGATCATCCGGGCTCTACTGATGAATAGTGTTCCCAATTACTGAATATTATTTCAGGAGTAGTCTAATACCCAATAAAATTCAAGTAGCGAATTCAATTCAGTAAAACAGTGGAGTTGAATACAAAACTTTCTTAGGGTTTTTTTTAGTGTGAAGCCCACATAGGTCTGAGACCTGAGCATGGGTAATGAGTTGGATGATAGTGATTGATGAGTTAGACCAAAAGTTTCAGGTGGGTTCCGAACCACCGGGAAGAGTTTTTACAGCAGAGAACAGTGTCTTTTTTGCTGGCCAATCTAATCGGTCACCCTTACAAAGAGGGCCCAGGAGTTCGTAGCTTATCATTATCTTAATATGTCATAATCATAATACCGAGTAAAATTCAAGAAGTAAACCATCTCAATTCAGTAAAACAGTGGAGTTGAATACAAAAAATTCGGTGTTCCACTCTCATAGTATAACCATAGAATTATATATGACTTTGTATCAAATAAGTATAATTGAAGCAGTATCCTAAACATAGATAGCCAGAAAAGATTTTACAGAAAGATAGTCATAAGATAGGCAGTAAGATTTTACCCCACATGGACTTCAGGAATGATGCATAGTGATTTGATCAGTCTCTAAAATAATTATTATTATCTGTGATGTTTTCCATGACGAAATACTTAATGAACAATCTAATATTAAAACTGACACTGTATTTCACTTTTATGTATTGTTTTACTCACTTATATTGGACATGCATGAGGGATGCATTTCACTTCTGAAAATAAGTGAGGCTGACGAAGCTTCTTTTCAGAAGTGAAATGCATCCCTCAAGCATCTCCAATATAAGTGAGTAAAACAATACATAAAAGTGACAGTGTCAGTTTCAATATTAGAATAATTATTATTTTACTTATATTATTCTAACTTTACTTTTATATAATTACAGTATTATTATATCGTATATCTTTATGGCAAGTTAGTTGTCTTGGAAACCGTGAAGTTACAAATTTTAACTGCAAATCGTTGAATTAACAATAAAAAGTTAATATTAACAACGCCAATCGTTATGGAACAAGAAATCTGTCAATTTTGACTGCATGTCGTTGAATTTACAATAAAACGTTAATACGGTAGTAATAAATTATTACTGAAAAGTTAGTAAACTGGGATGCCCAGTTTCTTAGTAGTTTAGTAAATCATTAAGTGGCTATTGATTCGAAAGCGGCCCTAGGCTGGTTTCACACATACCTGCCAGTCGGGTAACCGGTGTTGTTTATCCAGTTTTGTAGTGACATTCCATAAAATGGAGCGCTTCAAACTTAGCCAATTTTTGAAATGTAATTATATATGTAACTAGTGTAGATTTCTGGTTCAAAATTCAAAATTATATCAAATTTTTTTGGACTGCGATAGTGCTTTGTTGAAAGTGAAATCAATAATTAATATTATCTGTCTGTTAAAAACTCGTGAATTATTGTGCTTCATATTAAAATTTATAGTTTTTTTTTTTTTAGTGAAACAGACCTAACTTAAGACTTATTCTACTTTGAAATTTTGTGAAAAGCAGTTTTCGACAATAGTCTGTTGTATTCACAATGACTGTATGTTTGTTGCATAAATGTAATCATGCCGGGTATGTGTGAAACATGTCTTAGGGCCGCTACTGTTTGATTTACCGAACGAAGGAGAACCCCTTGCACGTTTTGGGAACATACCGTACTTATTATTATTTTCAGTATTAATAAAATTAATAATTTCTGTAAAGTTTGTAGAGGAAGTCTTGGGAGCCTTATTAAAACTGTTGGAAAATTCTCATAATCTCAACAAGATAGAAAATTTCATCTATTTTCTCTTCAGAAAACAAAGAAACTAAGGAAATTCATTTTATTTTTAGAGTGATAAGAATTGTTTGAAGTCACTTATTTTTCATACTTTGTGGAATCCCCCACTCTACACAGACTTTCCTGAGGAGGAGACATGATTTTATTCACCTCCAAATAATTTTTTTAAGTTCCTATTTCTGTTAATTGTTATTCTTGTATTTAATGTCGAAAGGGCTGTGAATAAATGTTAAGTCAGTGCTTCTAAAAGGATCCCCTGCAAGTAGTGAGTCTATAAAACTAAAATAAGTCGTGGAAAATCCTCGGAAGGCGACATCCACTTCATCCTGGCCCATCCAGGCTCACCAGTGTCATACGAGTATCCGTGAGACCGTGAGTGATAAAAATATAATAATATATAAGCTTAAGTGCGTGCGTGAGAAAAATTCAGCGAAAATTATAGGAAAATTTGAAAAAAATCAGTTAGCACGTGCATCAGATAAAGGGGTGACGGTTGTACAGACGCGCTGAGTTATTTTTTTTTCTTTTTAATCGAAGTGCGATTTATTGGGGAAAATTCCATAGAGGATAGAGATATTATTTTGAGATATATTCTAAAAAGAAACCGAAATCTTTTGAGGTTGAATCTGCAATTATTGATCTATATCTCCTCTGTGAAGGGGCCTATTTTTCATTTTATCATTGCAAGAAATTTCTAACTTTGTTTCTACATTTGTTTTATCATTTTCCGACAGTTCAGTCCACGCTTTAGATTTTTTTTTTTTTTTTTTTAGATTACGTCTTAGAGACTCCGGTTGACTTACGTATGAGACGTATGAATGTTTTTTCAATTGTTTTTTTAATATTTCTATATTTTCAAGACTCTTTAAAAACTGCGGTAGCTTGTAGAGTTTCCTACCAGTGGCGTACCGAGGTTTTAAGCGCCCTGGAGCGGAAGTGTCTAACAATCAGTCTTACACTCAACCACCCGATTGGGCTGATATTAATATAGTGGTCATTTAATGAACCAGCGGCTATTTTTTCCGCCTCTAACTATGCCGTATTTGTTAGAGATGCGAATCTCCAAGGAATGATTTTTCGCCAGGCCAAATTCTGCTTTTATCAATTTCCAAACAGCTTGTTTTGGATTTTTTCACTTTAAATTCAAATAAATAAATAAAATTAAATTTAAATAAATTAAATTAAATTAAATTTAAATAAATATAAATTTATTTGCAGTTATTTTTTCGCATTTTGCAAGTCATCCTTATGAAATTTTTTTTATATTTTGGAAATAGGATTCAAAAGTGAAGTATTTCAGTCCTGTTCTTAATATAAAAACCATTTTCAGAATAAATTCAAAGTATTCATTCAATTACTTGAATTTGTTATACCTTTTGCCACCCAATTTAAATTGTTTTGGCTTTGCTACTTTCGACTATTTGCTAATTTTGACTCGACCGTTTTGCATTCTGTCTGGTTGTAACGCATTTACGGCTGACCGCATGAACCGATTTATTTTAAATTTGACATGAATTTTCCTTTTAGTCATGCGCAGCGATGTTTACATACGGTTTTTTAAAAGTGCTGCATTTCACCCTTTTGACCTTCATTATAGCAATACATTTTTTTGTAAGTAAAAGTTAATTTTCTCTCAAGAACGGTGCGCCCCTCAGAGCCTTGCGCCCTGGAGCGACTGCTCCACTCGCTCCATTATCGGTACGCCACTGTTTCCTACCAATATAACTAGGTTTTTGTTTGAATAAGCTACTATTGTGACTCACCAAGTGATAATCTCATCGACTTCTTGTATTATAATCGTGTACGTCAAGACTTTGGTTAATATCATTCGTTTTTACTTATAAAGTAATATAAACTTGAAAAAAACACTTTTAAATGGAAATTAACTCACGTTATGGCGTGACGGCCGTTTCGCTCTGTTGTCTAGAGCATCGTCAGACGACCCACAGTACACTCACTGTGGGTCGTCTGACGATGCTCTAGACAACAGAGCGAAACGGCCGTCACGCCATAACGTGAGTTAATTTCCATTTAAAAGTGTTTTTTTCAAGTTTATATTACATATTAGTGGAAACAAGATGGATCTTCAACATCATATAAAGTAACTTCATACACATATGAGCAAGGTACAGTTAGGAGACAAAGTCTCTTGAAAAACGGCAGTGGCGTAGCCAGGGGGGGGGCCATGGGGCCCGCCCCCCCCCCCCAGAAATTTCAGAAATAAAAAATTCTCAAATAACTAATAGATAAGGACTTATTAAAGTCAAAGGGTTCTATCTGTTTTGTTGTATTATAACGAACAGATTACAGAAACCCTATTTGTGTAATGGAATATAGCTACAGTTATAGTCAGATTAATGCATTTTTCAAATTTTTTCCTCAATATTTACTCATATAGAAACTTGTTAGGTGCTCAAATGGATAATTTTGATTTAAAATGAGCTACGAAATCGAATAAAACACGTTAGAAAACTGTGACTATCATAATTATTTATTTATTACATTAAATAAAATGCAATTTTCAAGTTTGAAGTGGATTAACTTTGTTAATTATTAATAAATCACCTTTTTGAATAAACTCATCTTGTAGAATATTTAATTTTGAAGTTAAAATTCAGTATAACCCACTAGCCTGAACGCACCATAGCTCATAAAATCGGGATTTTATAAATGAAAACACACAAATAAATGCAAGTTCTATGCAAGCGTGTAAAATCAGTGTGCTATGATATAAAATATTCCGATTTCATGAACTTTGGGTTGTGTGCGTTTTAGGCTAATGACATAAATTATATGAAACTTATAATAATTAGTATTAATTTTGAGATTCAGTACATAAGTTAAGTATGATTAGTTCCAATTCAAGGGTTTTGACTCAAAATAGTCACAGATATCGGTATATCAAACTTTATCATTTCAAACCTGGCCACCTAGGTTCTTGGGTAGTAATTTTTCAAAACTTTCTTTTGAACTTTAGAGCCTAACAAGTTGTCTAGATTAGCTTTTCACACCACTAAATTTAAAAAAAAATCCGGACCCTCATTTGGTGAGCCCCCCCCCCCCCCCCCGAAATTTGATCCTGGCTAAGCCACTGCCCACACCACCCCCTTGGTGAGCCCCCCCCCCCCCACCCGAAATCTAATCCTGGCTACGCCACTGGCCTACATGAATTTAATTTTTTTACTCTTTCTATACACCTAACCGCTTTCTTTTGAATCTCAAACACCCTATCAAGGTTTGCAAGGTTTGTTTAATTTGATATCTTAGTTTTAGTAACTCCAACAGGATTGTCCTACATCATCAAATAGTGTCTGGTCTGATGAGAGTGTGGCAGGGTACAAAGCATTCAATTTGTGAGGTCTTGTGATCCCATAATTTGGAAAACGATATCCCGTCATACTGTTATTCAACCGTCACTTCTACTTCAAGGGATTCAATCGGCAACTGTACCTTGAGCTATCCGACGCATTAATGAATGATTCATGGTGTAAGAGTATTATTCAAGAAATTTCTATCCCTTAGGTGTGCCTGCATGAGAGTAGAGGTTGACTATATATATAAATATATATATATATATATATATATATATATATATATAATTCCATTGCATTATCATTCAAACTGAATAACTAATTTTTTTTTAGTCCGAAGATGCCCACGTGAGTTTTGAGACTTGAGAGTGGGTAATGACGTAATAATGAAAAAGACATTGCTTTCGTTACGGATAGTTCCACCTCATCGTTTGAGCCATGTTATAGAAAACATGGCGGACCTACTATTTTAGGTGAATTCCGAACCACCGGGTAAATGATAATAGAGCTTATAAAAGCGAAACAACGATGGCTGATTGAGATTCGAACTCAAGACTGCAGGAATACGAAGCCAGCTAGAGTCATATTTAATCACAGACAAGCGCTTCAACCAACTGCGCCACTGGAGCCGCCAAAAATAGTTCATTTTTATTGTGAAAATAATTATTATTCCAAAATGTAGTGTATACTCAATGCATACGCAACAACAAACTAAATCTCATTTTACACTTAATTTCAAAATATGTTTTTAGCTAACTAGTCAAAAAGAAAAAATTATAGCAAATAATTTGAACTAGTGATAACAATTATTGCTTTAGCAGGCTTATGAAATACGGGAACAGTAGTTATGGGAAATAATTTCAGAATATTATGAAGGGAAGATTCTCTGAAAACTCTGAAATAAATTATAAGATTCTATCTATAAAAATTTGTTATTTCTATGCTTATTATGCTGTTTTTTTATTGTCGTTTTTGTATATTGTGAATAAGTTGAAATTGAGATATATTAAATTGACGAAATTCTTTTTATTCCAAATTGAATTGAATTGTACCGTACTTGAACTTTCGTCAAAATAAAATTCCTAATGAGAAACGTTAAATTGGTGGCGAGGTGTAAAAAACAAGAAGATAATAAAGATACAATTTTTTATTACTACTACTACTAATAATAATAATAATAATAATAATAATAATTTAATAATAATATTGAACATAATAATAATAATACCCTTAATTATTCATAATATAGGTTTTATTGGTGGGGTAGTTCACCTTACGCGTAGTTCCACCTCGTCTTTTGAGCCATGTTACAGGGAACCTATTTGGATAACCTACTTCAGGGTGGACCTACTTCAGGTGGGTTCCGAACCACCAGCTAAGTGATAAAGCTTGTAACATCAAGCAATTTTCTACTAACCTTCGGCTATATGTAAGTAATAGGTTGAGCATGTAAGACACGATTAATAAACTACAACTAAAACTTCATCAATTTTACATGTTATGAGGAACTTATACGGTAGAGGTGGCTCCTACCCGATGGGTAACACCGTTAATAATCTACTACATTATACTTAATCAATTTTACGAGTGGTTGAAGTTTTATTTTTATTTTTTCTGAGGATGAAACCCACATAGACCTGTGCGTAGGTAATGAATTGGATGATGGTGATTGATGAGCTGGGCCTACAGTTTTAGGTGGGTTCTGAACCACCAGGAAGTGACTTTACAGCAGAGAAAAAAGTCTTTTTTGCTGGCCAATCCAATCGGTCACCCTTACAAAGAGCGCCCAGGTGTTTCCTAGCTTATCTCTGATTGAACAGATACCTGCTATGGCACTCGGCAAAAAACTCGTCACCATGGGTGTCCATGGGGGGGGGGGTGGAAGAATTGGGGGGAAGGACGATGAAGGGAAGGGGAAGAGAAAGGTAAAGGAAGGGGAAAAGGATGGGAAAGATCGCTTCCAATGCAAAGACTTGACTCAGATATCCAAGTGAAGGACATCGAGTACAATAAATTCAACCTAAGCAAACGACCAGTAATTGGAGACGTTACAAGAGAAATATTCAATTCCTAATGCTAAGTTATTCCATCAGCCCCCATATCTTCCCACTTCAGAGACCATTACTAATTTCACCAATTCAAGTATATTACAATAAATCGATGTTCAACAATTTCTGGCAAATATCTTGAGAAATATGCATGGGAAAGAGATGAACAAGGAGAAATATGCATGGGAAAGAGGTTAAAGAGGAGAAATATGCATGGGAAAGAGGTAAAAGAGGGGAAATATGCTTGGGAAAGAGTTAAAAGAGGAGAAATATGCATGGGAAAGAGGTAAAAGAGAAATATGCATGAGAAAGAGGTAAAAGAGGAGAAATATGCATGGGAAAGAGCTAAAAGAGGAGAAATATGCATGGGAAAGAGGTTAAAGAGGAGAAATATGCATGGGAAAGAAGTAAAAGAGGAGAAATATGCATGGGAAAGAGGTAAAAGAGGAGATATATGCATGGGATAGAGGTAAAAGAGGAGAAATATGCATGGGAAAGAGGTAAAAGAGAAATATGCATGAGAAAGAGGTAAAAGAGGAGAAATATGCATGGGAAAGAGGTAAAAGAGGAGATATATGCATGGGAAAGAGGTAAAAGAGGAGAAATATGCATGGGAAAGAAGTAAAAGAGGAGAAATATGCATGGGAAAGAGGTAAAAGAGGAGAAATATGCATGGGAAAGAGGTAAAAGAGGAGAAATATGCATGGGAAAAAGATAAAAGAGGAGAAATATGCAAGGGAAAGAGGTAAAAGAGGAGAAATATGCATGGGGAAGAGGTAGAAGAGGAGAAAAATGCATGGGAAAGAGGTAGAAGAGGAGAAATACGTGTGGGAAAGAGGTAAAAGAGGAGAAATATGCATGGGAAAGAGGTAAAAGAGGAGAAATATGATGATGGAGAAGAAGAAGAAGAAGAAGAAGGAGAGGAAGAAAGAAAAAGAGGGGAAAAGAAGAAGACGAAGACGAAAGAGGTGGAAGAGTAGCAAAAAGAGGGATAAAGAGATGGAGGAGTAGAAGAAGAAAAGAGATGGGTGAAGAAATAGGAGTAGTAGATAGTGAAGAATAAGAATAAGAAGAGAAAAGGATGGAGAAATAGGGTTAGAAGATGGTTAAGAAGAAAACAAAACAAATAAAAAGAAGAAAATGGAGGGATGGAGAAATAGGAGAAGATGGTAAAGAAGAAAATAAAACAAGTAAGGATAAGAAAAGAGAGGGACGGATAAATAAGAGTAGAAGAAGATGGGCGATAAGAAGAAAAACATGATGAAGAAGAATAAGAGAGAGAGCAAGCGAGAGAGAGGTGGAGAAATGAGATTAGAAGATGGTGAAGAAGACTAAGAAGAAGAAATAAAGAGAGGGACGGATAAATAGGGGTAGGAGAAGATGGGCGATAAGAAGAGAAAAATATGATGATGTTGATGATGATGATGATGATGATTATGATGAAGAGGAAGAAAGAGAGAATGGGGTGGAGAAATGGAAGTAGAAAATGGCGAAGAAAAGAAAACGGATAAAAAGAGAGAAAAAACAGAAAAATAAGTGGAGAAGATAAGAGAATGGTGGTGGAGAAATAGGATAATATGTAGAAGATGATGGGGAAGGCAAATAAGAAGAAAGAGAAAAATAAGAGAAGAGAAGATAAGGATGGCGCAGAAGTAGGACAATTTTGTAAAAATGTAAAAGAAGATGAGGAAGAAGAAGAAGAAGAAGAAGAAGAAGAAGAAGAAAAGAAAAAAGGTGGTGAAGAAGAAGAAGAAGTTGAAAAATTGTCATTTCCTTCTCTGTTACTTAGCAGCCGTAAGTCTTAGCATAATCATGTAGACATTTATTCAGAAATTCAATAACCATTATTTCTAAAAGAATTAATTTGAAAAAAATTCTTTACTGAAAAAAGAGTAAAATATTATAACATTTTTACTTTAAAAAAATCCCGACCTGCCAAGTGATGCAAATAATATTAATGGGCATTCAAGTCTCCGCACTCGTCTTGTAAATTGACGTTTGCAAAAAGATCATCATTATTAAATTAATTAATATATTAAATAATATTATATCATATTAATTAAATTAAACTGACAGTCGTTAAATTTACAATAAAAAGCCAATATTATCAACGCAATTCGTCATGGAACAAGAAATCAAGAAATTAATTGATTTTATTTGCTTCTGGAATTAAATTCTCCTCTATTAATTATTTTGTGAAATTTAAATATACAGTAATTTTCAACTATTGTTTTGAGGATTAGATTATTTTAATACATTTTAATAGTTACCCGCTCAATAATCCTGTATTGATATATCTCAAATATTTCATAAGGTAGGCTATCAACATTTTTCTTATAAACATTCAAAAAAGTCTTAAAATGATCAGGCTATTGAATTTTTATTAATTTTTGGGATTAAGTTCTTCTTTATTAATCATTTTTTAAATTGATACAGAAGCTTCAACCATTGTTTCAAGGATTCAAATTATTTCTATACATGTTAATAGATGTTCGCTCAATAATTCTTACATTGATTGACCTCGATTAATATTTTTATTTTTTATTCCTAATAATGCCCATATGAGTCCGTAAACTTGTGCGTGGGTAATGAGATGAATGGGTGAATGAGAAACATCCATGGCTGAATGAGATTCGAACCCAAGGCTGTAGTAAACGAAGCCAGTCAGAGCCTTATCTTATCTCAGACAAGCGCTCCAACAAACTGCGCTACCAGACAATATAAATTTCAATTTATATATTTTCGATTATTATAAGATGGATAATATATTCTATTCTTGTTATTCGTGGAGATTATTCTACATTTTAGAAATTTATCCAAGTTTAATGAGAGTAGTTTTCAGTGATTCTAAATTTGTCTTTGTGAACTAACCTCGAAAAAATGTAACCAATTCAAAATTTGCAAAGAGAGCAGTTTTGAACTCTATGATACGTATTTATGAACGTTCCTTCAGTGTCCCTTGACTCGAGGAGCCCTTGAATCACCTATATAAATACATTAAATTTCAAGAATCCCTCGAGTCAAGAGAAGCTGAAGGAAAGTTTATAAATACGGCCCTAAGTCTGTTGCATATTTACACTCATTGCATTTTCATCTCGAAAAATAAACAACTATTCATGAAAATTATCATTTTTTACATATTTTTTTAATTAAGTTGAAGAAAAACCATCAAGATATTTTTGAAGATGGGCCTTCATTTTCAATCACTTAGTTGTGTAGTTCAACCACTGACTATAATCCAATGCCTACCCTACATGCAATACAATACAATGCTACTACTATACCACCATACTATTACTACCACTGCCACCAGTTCAACCACTAGCAACTACAAATCACAAGCACAAACTACTTATTACAAGCAAAAACTACTAAACCCATCACCACAACCTTTCTACACAAATCAGTGATTGAAAATAAGGGACCCAAGCTCACACTATCATAGCTTTATAATAATCATGATTTATTATATAACTACAATAAATGGAATTTTTAAGCAGTCAATGTATGCAACAAATAATTTCTGGAAAAAATTTTCTACACAAACATAGATTCTATTTCAATAGCTGGATGAATTGTTGACAACCAATTAAACTGTGAAAAATTTATCAAAATTTTGAAGGATCAATTTATTATATTTGCATCACTCACAGAGCCACATAATGAAATATTTATATGTTTCAATAAATTTAGGCTCTGCCAAAAATATTCTCCAACTAAACTCAAAACGAACTGCAAAAAAATTTACATCTTTTTGAAAAAAGAGAAAAATCATCAAGAACATCGAATGCTTCCTGTGCTAAAATCCATTCAATATCAATATAATTTGATACACTATTTATACAATACACTTCTATTTCAGAAATAATGTACTGTATATAGATTATTGTAGAAATAATTGTGTGTAACTACTATTAATATTCATATTGTAGCAATAATAATCTAGTCTTTATTGAATTTTTGAAAAAATTTCCGCATTTCATGATCACGCTAAAACGAACAGCTTTGAAGTTACAGTTGGGGGGGGGAAGGTCATGACTATTTTCCAACTTTTGTAGAAAAATGTAAGATTAAAAAAAGAAAAAGAATGTATGATCAAAATATAAAAAAGAAGATAGAGGCAGATAAAAAAGAATGATTGAGGAATGGAAAGGATAGCACATAATATCAACATATCCACGAAAAAATGTCAAGCATACCAAAATTGTAATTCCTCCAACTAATGAAACTTTCATGGCCCTTGGTAGGGGGATGATGAGTTGACAGAACAACGAAGCACTGGGATTGAATTCTCTTGTAAGTCTCAAGTCTCGGTTTCGAACTAAGCGGATTCGGATTAAACGAACAGCGGACAGGGCCGGAAAACACTACAACTGATGCTTTCGATATAGATTCCTATATGCTATACCAAAAGCATCAATTGTAGAGTGTATTCCTGCCCTGTCCGCTGTCTAGTCCGAATCCGCGTAGTTCGAAACTGAGGCTTAAACTGACCGTTTGGAAGACTGAATAAGTTGTACTCAAGTCCCCTACAAAGATAAATGAGAGAAGCTTGCACCGGAAGTGACCCTCCCCGAGGGATGGGGAGGGGAAAGTAAGGGGGAGGGGCAAGAGGTATTTTGCACTATATCCCCGCATTTAAAAAAAATGTCATTGAACAGTAGATTCCTAACCTATTCTAACCAGACCTAACCTAACCGGGTCTTAGATTAGGTTAGGCTAGGTTAGTAATCTACTGTTCAATGTCAATTTTAAAAAAATGCGGGGTTATAGTGTAGAAGACCTGGGGCAAGAAAGTGGGAGGGGGAGGGAGAGAAAAACATACAGGCTCAACATATTTATGTGATTCAATCATGTGTACAAGAGTCACTCACAAAGTAAGTTAACTTTAGAAATATTTTTCATAGGCCTGCAGATTTTGTGAAATACACCTTGGCAGCCGCAGTGGTTTAATCGATTAGGGCATTATCACTGACAAATCTGACTGACTCCTACTCCTGCGGTCATGTGTTCGATTAGTTCTAATCAATTTAAAAAACACATTGTTGATCTGACTGGACTCCTTAACTGGAGTCTCCAAGACGTAATCTAAAAAAAAATTACCTTTCAGCCTGGCATATTTTGTAATTTATATTATCAACGAAAAAGTCTCTAGATAGTAATAATTAATAATGATTATCGTATTGCTTTTATTGGTGAGGAAACCCTCACAGGTAGTTCCAATTAGCCGTTTTAGCCATGTTATGGGAAATATGATGGAACTACTATTTGAAATTTGAAATGAGCATCATAAAAAATAGCTACTCTCAAATTATTTTTGACAATAACTACCATTTACATGTGAAGTCTCTATTAGATCAGTTCTGCTCATGCGCAAATTAAATCTGTAGAGCAAAAAAAAGTATAGAGTAAAAACCATAAGAAATCTTCTTCAACGAACAAGTCTCAAACTCATGTAGGCATCATAAAAAATAACTACTCTTAAATTATATATAGAATGGTAAATTATATATATGAACGGTAAATGACAGTAAAGAACAAAATAAATCTTCTTGGTACAGATCGTTTCACGGTGCGTGGCGTCTCGATGGAGCATGCGCGCTGAGCGCTTTCTCCCACTACTGTACCTGCTGCCTCGCAGTACAGTCAAGTTCAAATATTCCCTAAGTCCGCTAACGCTAAAAAGTCCAGTAGTGAGTGTATTTGACGCGACTGTACTTGATGGCTTGAGGGGAAGCGTGGTGGGAAAGACTTTCTGTCTCTCTCGCACTGCCTCCCCTGCCACCAGCGAGACGCCATGCACCGTGAAACGGTCTGTACCGTATACAGGTGTAGTCTCACCTCAACTAATTAGGCCTACTATAGTAATTATTATGGTAACTAGTGTATAAGATATTATAATTGTTGATCTGACTTGTCTTATACTCATTAACTGGAGTCTCCAAGACGTAATCTACCAAAAAAAATAGATGATGGTGATATTAAAGTAAATGCGTATGGCTTTTATTGGTAGGGAGACCCTTATGGGTAGTTCCGTTTCACCGTTCGAGCCATATGTTATTGGAAACATGGTGAATCTACAATTTTAGGTGTGTTCCGAACCACCGGGAAGTGATTTTACAGCCGGGAACACACTCTTTTTTGCTGGCCAATCCAATCGGTCACCCTTACAGAGGAGGTACTAGGAGAGCGTTGCTTATCTAAATCTTATTGAACAGATACCTGCTACGGCTCACGGCTATTGCTTCCCTCTAACACGGCTATCGCTATCTCTCATGGTGATATTGAGGTAGATTTATACAGGTTTGGGAAACATCAGTCTTATTAATTACTATGACCCATATGGACAATGCTGTGCTGAAACTCTATTAAAGAGTTTCTTTTCTACAAAACTTCATCAAAATACTCCAAATCTCTTTTACAAATAAACTTGTCAAGATTTCGTGTCTTGTGTAATATCAAATAGGTTTGATCATACAAAGAGAAGGCTATGACTTCAGCAATTTCATTCTAAATAATTTAGAAATAAGTGCCCATATAGGTATGCAGTCCATTGTCCAATTTTTGAATCAGTTGAAATTAACAATCAAAGAAAAAAGGCCAAAACTTTCAATTCAAAAACAAACATAATTCAAATGAAGATAGGGCTATAAACGTGTTTGTAAACGATAATAAACTACACCAGGAAGAAAACATTGCATTTATAGGAGTTTTGTTGGATTGCCGATTGACCTGGGCTCCATACATTGAGAAAATATGTTGTAAAATTTCATCTGGGGCATTTGTCCTGTGACAGCTTGCTAGATTAAATGACAAAAAGTTACTTTTTAAAGCTTACCATGGGCTCTTACTGTGAGTAAATACGGACTGAGTCACATATTAGGTATGCTATCTCAGTATTGGGTAATTCAACAAAAGAAACCCATGATAGGGTGTTTAAGATCTAAAAGAAAGCTGTTAGGTGTCTGTAAAAAGTATTAGATCACCGGTACTCATGTAGGCTCCGTTGTTCAAGAGACTCCTAAAACTGTATCCTGCTTATATGTGTATGAAGCTACTTTATATGTAAAAAAGAGTGATATTAAGCAAAATCTTGATGTACACGATTATAATACAAGAAGCCGAGGAGATTATCACTTGGTGATTATCACAATAGTAGCTGATTCAAACAAAAACCTAGTTATATTGGAAGGAAACTCTACAACAAGCTACCGCAGTTTTTTAAAAGTCTTGAAAATATAGAAATATTTTAAGAACAATTAAAAAAATATTTAGTTGATAAAGCTTTTTATAAAGTAAAAGAGTTCCTTTCATATCAAAATTAAGCCTCACCTCAACTAATTGATAAGTAATTATGGTAACTGGTGTATAAGATAGCATAATTGTTAATCTGACTTATCTTATACTCCTTAACTTGAGTCTCCAAGACGTAATCTATAAAAAAAACTAACGTGCATGATACTCTTCAAATAAAATCATATTTTCACAAATCAAGCAGGGGAAGGGGGGGGGGTGAACGAACAGGATCAATACCCCATAGAGATGTATTTTGTTGTTGAGAAATGTGTACTATTCAAAAAGATCAGGCCTAAAGACTCTCATAAAAGTTATTTTAAATAAGTTACAGTACGAATCAAATCACAAAAATGTGAACAAATCACATATTTTATCCAATAATAGAACATGCTCAGACACAAGCTTTAAATTTTATTGCAGGGGGTTATATTTTTATGATTTTAATTGGTGAAGAGAAGTCTGAGGGGGTGGTTTTGTGAATTTGTAAAGTATTATGGGTGAATTTGCCTGAGGGAGGATGTGCTAATGCGCTATCATTCTATGGGGAAGGAGGTACAACCCAGAAAATAATCTATCATAAATAACTGTTTGTCTATTAGTTATTTTGAAATAACCATAACTGTTATTTAAAAGTAACAAGTCATCACTCACTACCATTCACGTTAGAGTTAAAAACGTTTGATACAACTTTATGAGACTTTTGGGGACTAGGCATTAAATTTTGTTCACAAAACCATATACTTGTTCATTAAGTATTTCGTCATGGAAAACATCACAGAAAACCATACTGATAAGCTTGAAAATTTTGTATTCAACCCCACTAATTTGCTAATACAGAAATGCTGTATACTGTAATATAGACAGTCTTCTTATGAATAATACACACACATATTGGGTATTCCGTCTTAGTATGGGTTAACTCATCAAAACTAAATTTTAATAGGGTATTTAAGAAAGGTGTTAGGTATATGGAAAGATCGAAAATAGGTTAAGACTCATGTCGGCTGTTCTTCAAGAGACTTAGTCTAGAGACTTAGATTTATATAAATCATAGATTTTATATAGTGTTCTGTTTATTCAATTTCAATATATCAATTATATTTTAATATACTCAATTTATGTCATATCTTTATTGAATATATTTCAATTCAATATATATTTAATATTATCATTAATTTCAAAATGGAAAACTAATTATTTGAATTAATCAACTTGTTTAAAATAAACTACTGCTCTGAATTATTTTCTTAGTTTATGAATTACTCTTTTTCTTATTTTCTGAACTATTTATATTTAGTTTTTTATTCGTTTCTAAACTGTTTCTTATCCACCATGACCTGTTCCAAAAAAGGTCGTATCTAAACATAATATTGAATAAATTAATCAATTCTCTGTTTGAGTCAGTCTAAAATACTGATACTCTATAATTTCTAACCTTCTTCCATAAAAAAACATGTTGAAATACCAATTCCAAGTACTTGCACCGTTTTCTGTTGTTCTGAAAAATTTGAAAAAGGATAATACTTTTTTTGAACTCATAGACTCGACTTGGTTTACTAACTGTACCTTGCTTTCATGTGTATAAAACTACTTCATATTAAAAAAAAAAAACTGATATAAACGAAAGTTTTGAAGTACATGATTATCATTTGGTGTCACAATAGTGGGTTATGGTTATGGTTATGGTTATGGTGACGGAACAAAAACCTAGTTATATTGTTAGGAAATTCTATAACAAACTACTGTCTTTTAAAGTCTTGGAAAAATCGAAATATAAAAAAAACAATTGACAAAATATTTAGTTGAACCTTTTTATAGAGTACAAGAGTTTCCTTTCAGATCGAAATCAAGCCTCAACTCAACTATTTGTAATTGTAATAAATTGTGGTATTATTATTGTAGCTTAGTGAATAAGAATAGTAATATTATATATAATTGTTTACCCGACTTGTCTTATACTTAGCTGTTAAAGCTCTTTAGTGTACAAGAGTTCATTTCAGATCGAAATTAAGCTTCACCTCAACTATTTGAAATTTCATATTTATAATAACTATGGTATTATGGCAACATTAGACAGACAATTCGCAGTAAGTGGTTAGATAGGGCAAATGCGGCGAAATTCCACTCAATATATGCTGTACTCAATAAAGAGGAGAATCTTATTAGAGGATATATAAATGATAGGAATAAGCGGCATTTCATAAGTATAATCTTTAAAACTAGAGGAGCTCTATTGCCGCTAAATTACAGGCCCGAAAGACAGGAAGAAACGTTTAGATGCTACATGTGTAATACCCAAGAGATTGAGGACACCTACCATTTTATAGGGGAATATAAAATATTGAGGGAAATTCGAAAAATCTGGTTTAATAAGTGGAGATTGGGAAGGAGAGAAATTGTTGAGTATTTGAATGGTAGGAGTTGGAAACATCTGGTAGGATCTGTAAAGGCCGCATTGAGATATAGAAGGGCAATCATTGAGGAGTTCAATTATTTATTGATAATGTGGTAAATAAATAATGCAAAAGTATGTGCCTTATCACCCAATTCATATGAACTATAATTTAGTCATATTTTATTTGTGTTTTCTATTGTTGTTCATCGCAAACCCAGCCACATGTGTATGTGTGCAATATCAAGTATCAGGCCTAAAATACTGCTGTATCATGTTCATCAACTGCCAAGCTCAGTGAACTGTGTTTTATCATTTATTTAGTTTGGTTTTATTCAAGGATTTACAAAGACTTTCGATAAAAATTATTTTTATTCTTACTCCTTATTGTTTGATGAAATTAGATTAAAACTATTTTTTTTTTACTCACCAAGTCCATTCATTCACTATGGTATTATGGTAGCTTAGAATATTATAAGATTGGTGATACTGTATGCATATAATTATTATAAACTTAAAAAACACTTTTAAATGGAAATTGACTCACGTTATGGCGTGACGGCCGTTTCGCTCTGTTGTCTAGAGCATCATCAGACGACCCACAGTACACTCACTGTGTACTGTGGGTCGTCTGATGATGCTCTAGACAACAGAGCGAAACGGCCGTCACGCCATAGCGTGAGTCAATTTCCATTTAAAAGTGTTTTTTAAGTTTATAATACATATTAGTGGAAACAAGATGGATCTTCAACATCATATAATTATTGTTGATCTGACTTGTGTTTTACTCCTTAAGCGGAGTCTTCAAGACGCGATCTCAAAAAAACAAAGATAGAAATGAAAGTTGACTTTATTGAAGCACTTTACAAGAACAAAAGTGATGTGGGTGAAGTTAGGACATATGAACCCTCTCTTCTACTTCACCCACTGTATATCGACGGTACTGAAGTATTGGGAAATAATAATAATATTCGGACTGAAATATAATCTACTTTTTTCACCTTATCTATCTCATGTGGGATTGGCAATTACGGTTTTTTTGCTGGACGCCCTTCTTGACTTCAATCCTTAGGTAACAGGCTGGGTGGGAGGGTGCAGGCATTTTAAATCTGTGAGCAGGGTTTTTGATTATAATTGTTTTCGGAGTTTCTTGCATAGGATGTTATTAGGGTTTTAAAGTGTTATCTATTGCCGTAAGAAAAAATATTTTTCATCAATTATTTTATGAAATATGGAGGTTCAAAGTTAAAATTTTTCGGTTTTGGGGGGCAACTGATCTCACCTACAAGTTATTATAAACTCTTGATTAATTTTTAATAACTAAAAGACACCTTCAGTATTAAAATGATATAATGTTCGGTATGTTATGTTTTATATTATTTACATTTTGATCTTAGTAATTCTTATTTTAATAATATCCAACACAAGAAACATAGAAAAAATTATGACCAAAACCCCTGCGCACAGCCTCTAATTCATACCCCGTACCAATTGGATTAAACTGGTTAATTGTTGATAAACCGGTGTTAATTTGTAACAAAACTTGTGGATGACTAACAAAATAAGATATAAATGAAAGGCTAATAATGATATTTCGATTATGATAATAATAGTGTAATAACAACTATTATAATAGACTGAAACAGTATCCATACTGAGATATTTGTGAGGATCAATATCATACAGTCAAATACAGTATTACATATTCTTGAGAAAGCTTCATAAGTGGGAGGATTATTAACATCTATTATTTAAAAATGCTCAGAAGTTGAGAAAAGACTGATATATTTTTGTGAGGATGAATATCATGCAGTCAAATATCAGATATTTTCGAGAAAAAGGGCACAATTTAAAAGTGGAAAAATTATTACCAATTTATTATCAGAATATTATCGATAACTTCTCAGAGTTTGAGGAAAGACTGAATGGATTTAACACAAAAATACACACATTCCTCCTTTGCAAGGAGTTGGTGTTTTACAGCACAAACGTTTGGATCAAAATGTTATATTATAAACTTATTTAACTGTTTTAGTGTTCAGTTTCGAGTGAACCATTAAATTAATTGCTTCCAAATGGAAAAGAATCGTTTCATTTATTTTTTGAGATAAGTTTTCCAAGTTGGATTTAAAGGAACTGACAATACATTTTGCAAACTGGCAAATATACAGAACATAATTTATTAATTTCGAATTTCTCAAAGTGCTATCAATTATACTGAGGACTTCCGCAATGGCAGATATTGACAACAGCATGGAATAGTTGATGGAAATCGATGAACGCTACAAGACAAAAATATTAAGCAACCGCCGGGAATCGACCCAAGGACTCCCCAATTGCCGGTCAGGCGTGTTAGTTATATTGGTAGGAAACTCTACAACAATCTACCGCAGTTTTTGAAGAGTCTTGTAATGTAGAAATATTAAAAAAACAATGGGAAAAATATTTAGATGATAAAGCTTTTTATAGTGTACTAGAGTTCCTTTCACATCAAATTAAGCCTCACCCCAACTAATTGATATAGTAATGATTATGCTAACTAGTGTATAAGATGTATAATTGTTGATCTGACTTGTCTTATATTGGTTAAGAAGTGGTTAAGACGCCTGAGTGGTAATTGGGAGGTCCGTGGATCGATTCCCGGCGCTGATCAAGTATCTTTTTCTGGTAGCGTTCATCAATTTCCATCAGTTATTCAAAGCTGTTGTCAATATCCGCCATTGCTGAAGTATTTAGTACTTATGTACTTCAGTACTATAAATTATGTTGTTTTTTGTAAATCTAAATTTTTAGTGTGAACTCACCTCAATGCTTTGGACAATAAGCATATTGAAAATTTGTGAAGAGAGGAGTTTTGGACTTCAATCTTTTGCATCTTTACATTTGCCCCAATAAATAAATATTACAATCCCTATACTTCTTCCACAAAGTTGGCTTATTTCAGATTCAATATTTTTATATTTATAAAAATAATGACTTTTTCAAACCCCCATTTCTTAAGACATCATAGGAATTTCAAAAAAACTGTAAAGATTTGGACCGCTTTGAAATTATTCAAATCATCCCTTTACTTCCTCTCAAGTTTTCTTATATCAGAGTTTATAATTGTTTATTTATAAAATACTGTCTTTATCACTTATCTAACAAGATATCATTGGAATGTTAAAAAAACTGTAGGCTAAAGATCTGGACCCTTTTTTAAAATTATTGAAAAAATAATTGCTTTGGAAGTTTAGAGTTCTTGGGAGCTAACCATTAACCGGTAAATGTTACTGAAAGCGTCTGATTTATCTATTCAAATTTATAGACTATGACAAAATAGACCAATCAGACGCCATCAGTAACATTTACCGGTAAACGAAAAGGCTCCCATGAACTCGACCATTAATATAATATATTAAATAGTATTAAGATTTTCAGTAAGGGATAGATTTAGTGATTTGGGTTGAAAGCCTCTTTGTTTCTTTCAATTACATTTTACCCTTATAGATGGACGAGAAAGTTAATTATGTTCTTTGTAGAACAAAAGAAATAAGTTAAGACTAAGTTTGAACTTGTTTTAAAATATTATATATTTTCATTCATCCCTACAGGATTACTCGATGATCCCGAAGAGAGACTCGTGTTCTGGTAATTTTATTGCTTAGAACCTCCTATGTACGGATTTAAAAAATCTATTCTAGCCTACTAATTGTTACATTTTTTGATTTTGGTTATTTGTATTGAATTGTTTTTTCTTGATTGCAAGTGTTAATTTTGTAATATTGTTTTGCAGTTGTGTTGACAAATAAGATTATTATTATCATTAAAAATTGTACAGCCTAAGGCAAAATAGAATACTCTATTTTTTAAGAATATTTTTAGCAGAAATGCATCGAAATGAATCAAAAACAAATATAACTGTTGAAAGATTACAGAATCAATAAATCAATCAATCACACATCCTGTCGTTTTTGTCAAATTATTCGAACAAGATTTTCAAATATACGTCCAATATGTTGAGCATATATTAGACTGCATGAATTGGAGCATTAAATAATTTATCTATTTGGGAGCAATGTGGAAAACTATCATTAAAACATTTGTAGACTCTTTTAATCGGTTAAGTTTTCATGCCATCATAGGCTTCTACTTATTTATATGGTAATCCTTGAACACAAAACATTGACTCATGGATTGAGTCAACACGAGTTCCACTCAAAAAGTTGAAGTACAATTTTTTTAATTTCAATATCATAAAAATATTCAAGTCACTGATATATTCAAAATTTATCAAACTCACTCGATCAGCGGTGCAGCAGTCAGAATCGTCTCGTTGAACTTTGAAGTTGGTTTGTTCTCGTTGTGTTTGATATTGTAGTTTCTACCGTAGTTATGAGCTCCTAGTTAGTTGGAGTAGAGCAGTCAGTTTTCCTGGTTTTGAAGAATCCTTGGAGTAGAACAGTCAGTTTTCCTGGTTTTGTAGAATCCTTGGAGCTCCTTCTAAATGTGAAGCGAGCTCCAAAATCTCCTCCAAGAGTAAATAGTACGCCACAATCCGCGTGTAGTAGAGTACGTCAGGCTAGAGGAACAAAAAATAATTACAATTAATATTTGGTTCTTGTTCTGCATTTATTAAAAACAATTCAACAATACTTTTGTACATAATAAATCAATATATATGTTCTATCAGACTATTATTACTGTACACCTTGCACAACATGGTTGAGCTCATGGGAACCTCGCCATTCCATAAATTTGCCAGTTTGATAAACTGTCAGTTCGTTTGTAAGCAACGTGTGATATACAATATAAAACACACACAAAGTCTGAAATGAACGCTGCTTAACAGAAAAGTCACTGACTTTGAAGGAACTGCCAAATACAAAAAAAAAAATTTATCGATTAGAAGAGTAACTAAAGTCTAGTCACTAGACTCTAGTGGTTAAGACGCCTGAACGGCAATTGGGAGGCCCGTGGTTCGATTCCCGGCGGTGACTTAATATTATTGAAGTAGCGTTCATCGATTTCCATCAGCTGTTGTCATTATCCGCAATTGTGGAAGTATTCAGTATATATGACAGTACTTTGAGAAATTCGGAATTCATAAATGATGCTATACACTAGACGGTAGGTGATGATAATATGGCCAAGCTGGTAATATGGTCAAGTTGTAATATTATAGCTAGTTCGAATGATTTTCACCAGAATGCATCAGGATACTCTCCCACCAGGTCACCTAGACGGGTAGAGTCCATTACTTGTGGGGTAGAACCTTTTCAGAGCACGGTAGTCATTGTTTTTCTGAGCTGTTGTGGAAAAATAGATGCTGTTACTAGATTTTGAAGGTAAGTTAACTACGTTACTAGATTTTGAAAGTAAGTTAACTACGTTACTAGATTTTGAAGGTAAGTTAACTACGTTACTAGATTTTGAAGGTAAGTTAACTACGTTACTAGATTTTGAAGGTAAGTTAACTACGTTACTAGATTTTGAAGGTAAGTTAACTACGTTACTAGATTTTGAAGGTAAGTTAACTACGTTACTAGATTTTGAAGGTAAGTTAACTACTATTTCTTTGTGTTTTGAGCACATGTGATTGATCTTATTATTATTTTCAGAACAGGTTTTAATACTTAATCGATGGGTAACATTGTTGAGTAAGCAACTGTTAGTATAAATTCTTCATTTTGGTAATAATTACAACAAGCACTTGTTGGTAATATGGCCAACCCTGGCAGTTGACCATATTAGTAGCACCTATTTGAAATGTTGGTTATAAGTAGTATTTTTTGTTTCCAGAAATGTATGCTGAGGAGAATACTGAGAAAAAAAAACTTGGGATCTGGAGTCAAGAGGGATTTTAAACCAAGCAAATTAAAGACGTCAGAGATGAAATCAAACTGAAAAATAATTTATTGTACCATACTTTTATATTGACCAAATCTATATAAATAAAATTAGAGTTTTGTCTGTACATTTATCAGAATTGTATATTTTTTTGTTATTTTTACGTTTTATACATTAAATAAGCCGAAAATAGTCTCATCTCACTTTCTGTCTGTCTGTCTGTCACGGCCCCAAAGGCATTTTTCGCGGCCTTCTCCTCAAAAACGAGAGCATCGATCGGGATTTTAGTTATTGAACAGTATTGAAAACATTATTGACAATGTCTTTAGCTATAAAAAACTAAATTAACTTTTTTTTAACAGAGTAATAAACGTTTAAAAACCAAGTATTGTGCGATTTTGGATACATTTTACGCGGCCTTCTCCTGAAAAACGAGAGCATCGATCAGGATTAAAGTTATTTATCAGTATTGAAAACCTTTTTGACATTGTCTTTAGCTATAAAAAACTAAATTAACTTTTTTTTAACAAAATAATAAACTTTTAAAAACCAAGTATTGTGCTATTTTGGATACATTTCTTCCAAGTTTTATTACCACATAAGAATAAGAACAAATCACGTAATTTATCATGATATATCAATCAGCTGTTCTCAAATATAAATGGTGGGCCTTCGCGGCGTTATTTACGCTGTCTGCAGACTTGTGTAGTCGGAGCATTGCAGTCTTTTAGGATACATACGACTGTTGAATCAAAGCTCATCTTATGTTTCATCAATTATTTCTTTGTTGAAAAAAAAAACAAAATTTTCTAATTTCAATTTTATCAAAACAAAAATTAACATTTTAGGAAGGTGCGGTTTGTGCTAGGCTCTTGGGAATTCGCCAGGTAGCACTATTATTACCACATAAGAACAAATCACGTAATTTATCATGGTATATCAATCAGCTGTTCTCAAAAAATATTCTCTCCGATACCTGTTACTGAATTGCTTACGTTCTAAGTTGTTTACGGGCCGTTCACACGTTACAGTTTTTGTGCGGTACAGTAAATTTGCTGTATCAGTTATTTTGCAGTGCTTTCGTTTGCATGTTGTACATTTTATATTGTATGTTCACACAATACTGTTTCGACTGGATCCAGTAAAAAAGCTGTTCTAGCCGATTTCTACATTCGGTTTTGTCTTCAAAAACTGTATTGCTAAAATCAGCTGTACCGCAAAATAACCATCCGTATCCGGTGGCACATGTATTGTACCGGTAATGGATATGTTCAAACGATACGCTTATTACGCTGGAAGCAGTCTTCAGATCGTCAGCATTGATCTTCTTCATTGATATTCTTTAGCATTGATCTTCTCATTAGTGAATTCCAGTGTCCAGAAGTGGAAGATATTAATTGTGAAAATTTAATTTCTCTAATATATGAGAGACCCGCCTTGTGGGACAAGACTCAAGATTAATATAAAAATAAAGAGAGAAAAATGTGTGGAATATTGAAACCAGAATTTGCGTACTTTGATCAAAATTCAAGAGTAAGAAACTTATTTAAAAAAATCTTACACAAATAAAAAAAATCCTGGACTGGAATAAATAAAACTGGACTGGAAGCGCAATGGAAGAAGGAGGAGAGCATAGCAATAAGCAGCAAAGCCGGACCGTGTGAACATCACAGTACAGTTGACGCCGTACAGTAAAAAAACCGTACCGCAAAAAAACTGCATCGTCTGAACGGGGCTTATTTCTAAACATAATCCGTACGAAGGACGGGCACAATAGCTAGTATATTAATAAATAGATTTAAGTACTAGTTATTCTATTTAATGTCCTCATAACATATGTCTAAGGTACCTAATAATTTTTTCTAAGGGGAGTTTATTTCACAATATCATGTTGGCCATATTACAATCATATGATTTTAATATGGCCAACAGGTAAAACCTTGGAAAATATTTTTTTATAATACTAAAAACTAGTTAAATAGGTTTATGTTTATTTTTTCCATTGAACAAAATAGATGAACTTCAAGGATACATAAATAATTTTACTTAAGTTTGAAAATTGTGACCAGAAAAATTGATCAATCCTTAATATGGCCATATTATCATCACCCATGGCAGTACTTTGAGAAATTCGAAATTCATAAATGATGCTATACACTAGAATTCCGTAGCGACAAGTCCTGGAGCAATCTTTCTGAGCAGACCTCCCTCAAGGACCGTTTATAAAAAAGAGATAGAAAAGAGATTGAAAAGAGGAGATAGATAGACGAAGATAGAGATAAGAGAGAATACCAGCTGCATAGTTTACTCTCCAATGTACGATTTCTTCTTTTGGAGATTTCTTCTTGAAGACGTTTTCCATGATGTACGTGAGAAAGTCATTTCAAGTTCCAAGCATGCTCAAACAAGTTCATAAAACAAGCATTATCAGTTCAAAAAATATTTACACATTCAGTAGACGTCAAAAATCTGATACATCAATAATCTATAATAGGTTAATCCTTATTAAGGACCCTTTTTTAGGGGTCAGGGCCATTTTTAAATCGTGCCATTGTCCGTCCGTCCGTCCGTGCTCTAGCGCTTGAAAAAATTCTAGACTTGAAGCTAGGTATCTAGCTCCCCCATAGTCCAAGTGAGAATGCTATTGATCTTGGATTTTGGGAGTCGGATATAAATATAATAATTGTGATGTTGAAGATCCATCTTGTTTCCACTAATATGTATTATAAACTTAAAAGACACTTTTAAATGGAAATTGACTCACGTTATGGCGTGACGGCCGTTTCACTCTGTTGTCTAGAGCATCATCAGACGACCCACTATGTATATATAACCCTCAAACTCATGCCTTGAATCAGTGTACTGTGGGTCGTCTGATGATGCTCTAGACAACAGAGCGAAACGGCCGTCACGCCATAACGTGAGTCAATTTCCATTTAAAAGTGTTTTTCAAGTTTATAATAATAATTGTGTTGTAAAACAGATCGCCAAGGTGTCTTTTAGTCATAAAAAAGTTTAAAACAGCTCGTAGCGGAGATCAATTATTGCTCCCAAAAGCCGAAAAATTTCAACTTTGAGCCCCAATATTATACAAAGTAATTGGTGAAAAACAAATTTAATGCTTCTACGAAAATCTATAACTATTATGACGAGATAAATATATTATCTATTGTAAAAGGCAATAGATAACATTTCAATACCTTAATAATATTCAAAATATAAGAACTTCGAAAAAATGATGACCAAAAACCATGTGTAGAACCTTAATCAGTGACTATATGTTCACAAAGAATACTGGTCTAAATAATTCAGCTTTGGGGTAATTGCTCAATGGCCTAACACTTTTTAGGCTTCAAAGAAAGCCATAAGAATTATTTGCCATGCACACTTGCTTGCAACTTGTAGGCCTCTATAAAGCTTAAGAATTGTAAGCTTAAAATTACTCTCCCATCACAAGTTTAAAATTAAGACAAGAAACTCACTACCAAAAAACAAGGAATTGTAATAGAATTGATATACCCTATCAACGCCTCTCCAAAACAACTAATAGTTATGACATACTTGGTATGAAGTTGTACAACAAACTTCCATTGGAGTTGATAAGGGAGACTGACAAAATATTTAAGACCAGGTTGTTTAATTGGTTGGTGGCTAATCCTTTTTATAGCATTAATGAGTTTTTTGGGATTGGAATTATTGTTGTTTAGAGGTATCTTTATATTGTTTTTGAATGTTTTTGCTAGATATTTTTGATATTATTATCAAAATTCATTATCTTTTCACAACAATGTATCTGTATACAGCTAGTTGTACTTAAAACTTGCAACTCAACTAGTTGTACTAGTTGTTTAACGACTTGATTTATGACGTTGTCTATTGTTCAATGAATTGAATGACAATAAAATTTAATTCATTTATTGATTTACGTCTATGCTGCACAAAAACGAATGGTGACTGCGGATTAAAAGCTGCTGTCTATTTGCGCGAGAAAAAGGAGGAGAAAAACACTAAAAACATTAAAATAATATTAATATTAAAATACTAAAATATTAAAATAAATATTTTTTGTAGTGCACTCACCTTTGGCTGCAACGTTTGGACTGAAGCAGCTCTTGAGGGGTTCACAGCCGCAGGGCTGAACCCAGCTGCGACTAAGGTGTCTGTCAATCCATCTCACCGTTTCTTCATTTTCGGATTCACTGAAAAATAGAATAAAATGAAATCATGAACCAAAATTGAATTAAAAGAGTAATGAATAACAGATTGGCAGCAACAAAAGATCATTTACAGTTGCACCATAGTTTCACTATAGTTTCATAGTTTACACCATAGTCACGCATAGGTTCATAGGTTTGTAAAATAGAAAAATAGAGGAACAAAAAATTAGTTGTTTGAGTAACTAGTGCGCAAAGATGCACTTTGCTGCCCGAAAGAAATGCATTACACAACAGTTACACCCGAGTTCGGAATAGTTTCTCGAGTGCAGCAAAGCTTGAGTTGCACATTAAATTTGAGCTGAAGTGACCAGTGATGGCGGAGGAGAAAGGGGAAATTCTCCTTCCAAACGAAAAAGAAAAGGAAGAAAAAGGAAAGAAAAGAAAAAGGAAGGAAAAGAAAAATGAAGGAAAAGAAAAATGAAGGAAAAGAGGAAGGAATGAAAATAAAAAGACGGAGAAAAGAAGAAAAAATGGGAAGGAAGGGAAATGATATAACCAGTGAAAAATAGAAAGTAGATGAAATGATGGAGAGTTTTCAAAGTTGTAGAAAAACAACAGAAATGAGACAGCATTGTCAAACAATCAATTTTCTATTTCAAATATGGTGTATCAGGGCGACCCCCCCCCCCACCAGAGACCCATAAACAGAAAAAATTCAAGATTTTAACAAGCCATGACAGACAATAATTTTTTGACAAAAGAGTCAAAAAAGACGTCTGGAATCGCAAAAAATTTAGGTTTAAAGGGATTATTTTTAAAAAAATCCGGGGAGTATTCCGGACCCCCTTTTGAATGAACAAGCCACATAAAGTCTTGAATTACTGAAAACCCTCTTTCTCCTTTTAAAAAGCATTTTCCAGGACGGTACTACACTGTACCCCATTTAGGTGAGGTGGGGATCAAAAATTGCGGGGTGAAAATAGTTTCAAGAAGGGGTTATACCTACACTAAACATTGGCCACTTGATTTGAGCATACTTAAACACCTTTTTAGGTGAGACTTCGGATCTCCCACTGACAATGATGCTAAAAATGGCACTCAAAGGTACTCAATGTAAATAAATGTTTATACATTGTTTTTAGTAGCTTGTTGCAGATTAGTGATTACAAATTGATAGGTGAGCATCTCGAGAAAGTCATGTACATAGACTCTACCCTCACCTATAGAGAACATAGTCAATAATTCCAATAAGATGATGGGCTTCTTGATAAGGAATGTTCGACATTTCACAGATATTGATTCAATCAAGTTACTTCATCTGGCTTTGGTGAGAAGTAGATTTAGAATATTGTGCAGTGATAAAAACTTGAAAAATACTTAAAAACAGTGGAAAGAAACTCACGTTATGGCGTGACGGCCGTCTTACTCTGTTGTCAAGAGCATCGTCAAACGACCCACAGTACACTGTGATTGGCATATACTGTGTGAGTGTACTGTGGGTCGTCTGACTATGCTCTTGTCAACAAAGTGAAACGGCCGTCACGCCATAACGTGAGTTACTTTCCACTGTTTTCAAGTTTTTATTACATATTAGTGGAAAAACGATGGATCTTCAACATCATAATTTATTGTGCAGTGATTTGGAGTCCATATATTAATAGTATCGAGCGCATACAAAATAAACTCCTCAGATCTTTATTTTATAAAAGTTTGGATATTCATGCCCGTACGACTTTTCTATGAGGAGTTTAAGATTTATATTTCAGATCATGTCATTGAAAAATGGACGGGATTACATTTCACCAATTGTTTTGTATAAGCTCTTGAGTAATCATTCAGATACACCAAACATAATTAAATATTCATGCTTTTTGTTCCATCTAACAGGCGAAGATTGAATAATATGCTTTTCGCCTTGGATAGAATAAACCCTGTTCACCATACGCATTGCTTCATTCGAAGAACTGTGCGATTGTACAGTAGATTTAGGCCCTAATCCGGTTCTAGACCCTTTCTCAATTCGATTAATGTTCATTTAAATCATAGTTCTAGTAAGAACCATGAAAATAAAAATAGGTTGAAGCCGGGCTCTGGGGAGTGTATCATAGTAGAGTTGTAGTGTAGCATTCTACGCTATGCTATGCAGGATTGCTCCGTATCATTGTATAGAATCAGTTTCTAAACATAGAAGTTTAGAAGTTGAAAACATGGATTATTGTATTAATATCAATAAAAAATAATTTAAAAGTTCAGGAAGTAACAAAGGTTTAGCATTATAGTTTCAAACGTCCATTCTTGGACCAAGGCAGTGATGTAGGCATTTTATAATATATGTTCAATCCGTGTTTAGAAGTTTAAAACTTGGCCTGCTTTATTGATATTAAGGATAATTTATCACTTTGCCTGAAAATAGCTCAAAACTTCACAAAATAACAAAAGACTCACGTCTCACGTTACAGTTTCGAACGTCCATTCTTGGACAAAGGCATTGGTGTAGGCATTTCATAAATGTGCAGTTAGAGTTTAGAAATCGAGAACTTAGACTCTTCTATTGATATTGAGAGAAAACTGATCACTTTGTATGAAATTAATGTAATATAATCAACTCTTACTTACTTTTCATCGTATGTTCACGGATCTCTGCAACCGACGCTTCCTTTGTTCAAGTACAAGTCTGCCATTACGAATGCTCCACTCTCTCAATTTTCGAATGCATGGAAGTAAATAATGAATGAAACTCCATCTCAAGATTATATCCAGCATATCTACACAAAATATTCACTAAGTTTCACCAAATATTCACAACATTTTCAAGCCGGCATTCACCAACGCGAAGGAACAAAGGGACAAAGTATGGCCGAACTTGAATAATGAACAAATGAATACTTCACTCCATTTTCGAGTGTACAGAAGCGAATAATGAATAAATCTCCATCTTAAGATTATATTCTGCCTATTTAGACAAAATATTCACTGATAAACACCCGATATTCACAAAATTGGCGAGCCGACATGAACCGACGCGTAGAAAGTAAGTGACAATATAGGTGAACAATTAACGAGAATGAGTAACGGTCAAACAATGGCGGAGTTCATGGGAGCCTTACTGGTTACCGGTAAATGTTACAGTGGCGTCTCATTGGTCTACTCAGCGATTCTGTCCCCTAGTTTCCAGTTTACGTGTACCAGAAAACGGAGTTGAACGCAACCGAAGTTCAAACTTCAGAGCGCTCTGTCGCTTGCTTGCTGAACTAATCCGGAAGCAAAATGACTTATGATTGGCTGAAAATACTGCATGATCATTCCAACCGACCAATCCTGACCAATCACGATTAAGTTTACTAAATTTTAGATTATAACTCACTCATAAGTGAGAGATAGAGTGTTGGAGAGAGAAACAATTAGCAAAAGAGGAGGGAAGCGTGGAATATTGCTTCATTAGGTGAATATAGGCATTTATAAATAATACATGGCAAACTGCGACGCGTCTATTGCTGAGCTTTCGTTTTTCGAACTGTACAGTCATCTCTGCTCAATTGTTCTTTCTCTCAAAGTCCCTCTCTCTCACTTACACTCAGTCCATCATTCTCTCTCCTTTGCCCTTCAACTAGGCAATATCACTTTCGTTACTGTAGCATTAATTTAACTGTAACCGGACAACTTCTCTACCCTTAAATCTCAAGCCATATATGTAGCCGGAAATCTTCTACCTCTACACACCTGAACACCCTTTATGTAACAATGAAGTACCTTCCTTCACCCACACATATGACACCATTTTTGTCCGGAAATTTCATCTCTTTACTAAACTGTATATGCATTCAATAATTCCAAATCTATGATTGGGAGCTTTTGGTTCGTTTACTCAAATGCAAAGATAATTTTATATATTTCTTGTCTTTCACCTGTTTAGCAACTGAACTAACAAGAGAGCAAGGAACGAACTGATTTTTTGGAAATAAAAGAGTTGGTGCTTTTTAACCCATATTTATTATACGATCCTAAAATTATTTTCAACATAAAGAAATCACACAATTTTCATTTAAACTACTTCATTAATTTTCTACAAGATTTTGCTAACTTATGTCTTTTGCTAACATGTAAATTAATGAATTGAGGGCCTCGGTCAATCAATACGGTCTTAATTTGAGCTTTATACTAAAGATTAGGCACTCACCAGTGTTTTTTATCTGTCCATGTTCTACGAATTTTATTTCAAACGCCCGCCATAACATCACGTACAACAAACTTCCGAATTTCCTTCAAACTGAACCCGCGATTTTGACTTAATATACTTTATCAAAATTTTGACCGAATAAATTCACAACTAAGTTCACCGACTTGATCGCTCGCCCCTCCTAAATGGGCCGCAGCCACACTTAGAAGGCCCGAGGCTCCTTCACAATTTTTCTGCTCTTCTCGCGGCCACGTCTCGATTCGAACTCTCGCTTTTCCACTTCAATTATGACCCCCTCCAGGCGACAAATTGGCCGAACCACGTGCGGTGCTGAACATAATTTTAGTGGAGTTGCCAAAATTTCAAGAGAGGTCATTGCACGCTTCAAGCATTCCAAATAAATTTGTAATTTCATCACAGATGAAAGCTCAGTACCGTGGAAATGCTTGAAACCTGCAATAATTTTGACTACTTCAATGCAAGTTAGCAAAACCTTATATGCAAAAAATAGGCAATTGTGAGACAGCCATTTCTTTAAAAAATTAACTTTCTCACAATTACGACAACATAGCAATCCAAAGTTCACTTGAGTCCATATTTAAAAATTTGTCAGCTTAATTCTAATCTGTTCAATGCACCTGAAAAAAAAAACACTAGAGCACTAATAATTATCAATAATACCATTTAACACAATAATACAATAATAACAAATTAACACTCTCAATATTCCCCATATTACATTACCCCCTCCTCTAAAAAAGGGCGATATTACTTCATTTTTTTTTTTTTTTTTTGACACTGAACACTAAGCAATTTTCTGTACACTGGACACTTGACACTCCATCTCTCCACTCGGTCTCACTGTCGGCGTTGGAATGGGCAGCATTAGCTATGCCAGGGCTGAACCCTGTCGTTTCATCAGGATACATCTCCTGGACAGTCATCAAACATCGGTTGAGGAAGTGCATCCGGCAGTCGCCTCTCAGATAGCGGGTGGTAGATCTCTCTTTAATCGACTTTACAGAAGTAGGTTGAATCTTGCAGTTGGAAGCTAGTTGGAACTCCAGCCTCAGCACGAGGAAGATCAGCATCCAAAAGAGTGCTGGTATTGATGAACCCCCAGGAACAGTGGCTACAGCAGCAGCAGTGATAATGTTGTAGCTTGACGACTGGAGTGAGAGTTGGGCATAGGTGGAATAGCCCCAACTAACATTCTCTCAGGATCTCCTTGGAGACAAACTGTTTACCTGGTCCCGATGACTCAGGAAGGGTTTTGACTCAACTCAAGTCACCTTACTCCTGGTAACTTGTATAACACTCACAATTCACTCAATATTGTCACAGGAATCACATTGGGATGTGCTAGTCCCAAAAAAAATTAACTCTAGCTCATGAAATAGAATTGACCGAGACCATCACAAAATCAATTCAACCTACTGTATCCATTGATTAAACAATCATTAACAATATCTAGGTATTCAAAAACAATTTTCAATAGCCACATCATTCTTCAAATTTTCAAGTACAGTAGACCTATCAATAATTTCATAACCCTAGAAGACTACCTTAATCTCAAAATATTGTAGTCATAGTAATCTAATTATTATTTATCAATTCAGTAACGAAATGAAATTGATCAGTACTATTTATTATTATCAATGCAAAATCAAAATAATCATGAATATCCTATCTCTTGATAAAAACTATAGAACAATAAAAATTTAGCTTGCAACGTTGCATTATTCTCAATTCTAGCATTCTACTAATACGGGCTAGATTCATTTAATAATAATCAATCAGAATGAATCATCGGTACGGTATAGGAGTTTCAATGTTATTTTCATTCTAGTTCAAGGCCATCAATTTCCATTGTATTCACTGTGCCTACTCAGCTGTGCAGTCCAAGGATTATCCATCTCAACCTTCTCTCTCCATTCATCACATATTTTCTCTCACTTTCTTATTTTGTTGGTCATTACACAATTACACAGTTCTTCTCTCTTATTTTCAACACACACTTCTAAATCAGCTAAATCCTACTTATTCCAGGTTCGTTCACTATTGCCGCCTTAGCCGCTATATAACATAGTAGAACTCATCTTGGAAAAGAATTTTCTAAACTACCCATGGATACCCGATCCATACTCTCGATAACACCAGTACGCTCACTGTGTTATCCCACTGAAATACCCGATTTCAGTGCAATCACAATTCCCTCAGTTCCGCTGAGTGATATAATCCAAAACTCGGTAATACCAGTACGCCCACTGTACTACCCCACTGAAATTCCCGATTCCAGTACAAATCGTGATTTTCTCAGCCCCGCTGAGTACACTATTTAAATGATTCACATCTGAATCCATTTTACCTTATTACCTTTTTCTGTCCCAACTGATCCAACTTCCCAATAAATACAACCTACTTGATCCAGCCGCAATATTGAGTCATCAGAAACAGTAGGACAGACTCTTATCATCCCTTTATCATAATCATCACTTCTTATCGAATCTTAACTACTCATACAATGTTACTTCTAACAACTGAGATCATCAAACTCAAAACATCCTTGGACTTCCTTTCTATCACAAAGCTTAATTTATCAATATGCACAAACATTTCCTTTGAAATAAAATTAATCAATCGTTTATTATTTATTGAAGCAATGCACTCTATATTATTTTGTCATTCTGATGCACAGTTGCCAGTTTTTGCGGTCATTGAACGCCTCATAACACGGCGTTATATTTCAATGCCGGCGCCTATTTCCATTTAAAGCTAAAATATATTTTTCTCACTTTAACTAATAATTTTATTTTATTTTTCACTAATAAAAATTGCAACGTCTAACCAAATTAAATTTCTTACAACAATCCTTGAACAATACAATTCATTTTTCAGTTTTAACTCGTCACTGATTTTTTTTTTATAACATTCAACTACTGAATCAAATTTATTTAACTTTCAAAATTACCTCAAAATTAACATTATTCAATTTGAAATAGATATACGTTTTCTAATTGCTCAGGCCATTGAATCACCAACTTAATTTCATTTTCATATTCTAAAAAGTAATTTACTATTTCATATGTGCAATCCTATTTTTTTTATTATTATTTGAAAACTTAGCTCCAACCAAGACTTCATCAAGTTTTCACAATCAAAGTTCGTTCCATGTTCCTGCTCATGTTTCTACAAGATTCATCTATTGGTGTTAAACAACCGGTGGCTCTCAACTTATTCTCGTTCAATATGTTGGTTATTCTTAATCTATGAAATCATTCTCATTCTCAATACTACAGATCGATCTTGCATTTGAATATTTGTCATTTTTGCAGACAAACCCCACACCTCGTCACCATTTATGTAACCGGACAACTTCTCTACCCTTAAATCTCAAACCATATATGTAGCCGGAAATCTTCTACCTCTACACACCTGAACACCCTTTATGTAACAATGAAGTACCTTCCTTCACCCACACATATGACACCATTTTTGTCCGGAAATTTCATCTCTTTACTAAACTGTATATGCATTCAATAATTCCAAATCTATGATTGGGAGCTTTTGGTTCGTTTACTCAAATGCAAAGATAATTTTATATATTTCTTGTCTTTCACCTGTTTAGCAACTGAACTAACAAGAGAGCAAGGAACGAACTGATTTTTTGGAAATAAAAGAGTTGGTGCTTTTTAACCCATATTTATTATACGATCCTAAAATTATTTTCAACATAAAGAAATCACACAATTTTCATTTAAACTACTTCATTAATTTTCTACAAGATTTTGCTAACTTATGTCTTTTGCTAACATGTAAATTAATGAATTGAGGGCCTCGGTCAATCAATACGGTCTTAATTTGAGCTTTATACTAAAGATTAGGCACTCACCAGTGTTTTTTATCTGTCCATGTTCTACGAATTTTATTTCAAACGCCCGCCATAACATCACGTACAACAAACTTCCGAATTTCCTTCAAACTGAACCCGCGATTTTGACTTAATATACTTTATCAAAATTTTGACCGAATAAATTCACAACTAAGTTCACCGACTTGATCGCTCGCCCCTCCTAAATGGGCCGCAGCCACACTTAGAAGGCCCGAGGCTCCTTCACAATTTTTCTGCTCTTCTCGCGGCCACGTCTCGATTCGAACTCTCGCTTTTCCACTTCAATTATGACCCCCTCCAGGCGACAAATTGGCCGAACCACGTGCGGTGCTGAACATAATTTTAGTGGAGTTGCCAAAATTTCAAGAGAGGTCATTGCACGCTTCAAGCATTCCAAATAAATTTGTAATTTCATCACAGATGAAAGCTCAGTACCGTGGAAATGCTTGAAACCTGCAATAATTTTGACTACTTCAATGCAAGTTAGCAAAACCTTATATGCAAAAAATAGGCAATTGTGAGACAGCCATTTCTTTAAAAAATTAACTTTCTCACAATTACGACAACATAGCAATCCAAAGTTCACTTGAGTCCATATTTAAAAATTTGTCAGCTTAATTCTAATCTGTTCAATGCACCTGAAAAAAAAACACTAGAGCACTAATAATTATCAATAATACCATTTAACACAATAATACAATAATAACAAATTAACACTCTCAATATTCCCCATATTACATAACCAATAGAAAATTAATAGAATATTGCAATGTCTATTTTTCAAATCTGGCACTTCACAGGAAAAAGTGTTCATATCTTGTCAGATAGAGCCCAGTCTGTAAGGGCGCTGTAGGGGGGGGGGGGAAGGGGTTGGAATTCTCTCTTCTTTGCTGAACAACTAGCCAATATTACTTCTGTTACTGTAGCATTCAACCAGTAGAGAATTAATAGAATATTGCAATGTCTATTATTTTTTAAATCTTGCACCTCACAGGTTACCAGTCCAGTCTGTAAATGCAGTCTGTGGGGGCCATGCACCCCCCCCCCTTAAAAAAATTACTGGTGAAGGGGTAAAAAGGTGGGGCAACTTTTTGTAACATTTTTTGTAACATCAACCTTTTTTTTTGTAACATTTTATTTCTTGTACATGATAGTTAAGTTGAACTAAGTATTTTTTTCTTTGTAACTTCTTGGTTTCTTGGATTGTTTTATAATTATTATTATTTTTTATCATGTATAACTTTTTTCCTGTGTATTTGTTTTTGCTTGTTTGTATTTCGGAAATAAAGATTATTATTATTATTATTACTATCCCACTTTGTGACCCTCCCTACCACAAGCAGGGACCTATTCCGAGTCTGTCCAGCAAAAACTTGAATAAATAAACTAAAAATAATTACAACCAAAATAAGCAACAACTCACGGAAAAATTGTAGACTTGAACTGGTGGAACTGAGTTTAGTCTGTCCAGCCAAAGCTTGAATGATTAAACCAAAAATACTCTGACCAAATAAAGCTACAACTCACGAAAACTGTTTTAGACCTAAACTGGTGGAAAAATCAGATTTTCAACCCTTCAAAACCTGCGCACAATTTGGAAGAGGAGAAGGAGAAGGAAGAAAAAGAGGAGGGTGAGTAGGAGGAGGTGGTTGGGGAGTAGGCGGACGCTTAGCGGAGGAGAAAAAGAAGGAAGATTTAATATCAAGCAAGAGAGAATATTTTTGGCAGTTTTGGGGTGTAGAAGCGGGCTGCCTATTGTCAAAACTAGCGGGCTGTCCCTACACTGTCAAAACTAGATTTTTTGTCAGACTGAATTTATTGTAGAATGCTTTGTTGTCCATCCAAACCCTTTGACAGACCATTTACAGATAAATGTGCAATGTTGGTCTCAAATCATAGAGAATCGCGTGAGAGCCGTAGCAGGTATCTGTTCAATCAGATAGAGATAAGCTGCGTTCTCCTGGGTCCTGTTTGTAACGGTGAACGATTAGATTGGCCAGCAAAAAAGACTGTTCTCTGCTGTAAAATCACTTCCCGGTGGTTCGGAACCCACCTAAAACTGTAGGTCCAACTCATCAATCACCATCATCCAATTCATTACCCACGCACAGGTCTCAGACCCATGTGGGTTCCAAAAGAAATCACTACTTCTTTGAATCTTATTGTGAAATTCTCCTCATTTTCTCATAGACTATAATTTATAGAGACCTATATTTAGAACTTTCATTGAATGAAGAAATCTCTAAAAGCTACAACTCTAGAATTTGAAAAAGTTTATAAACAGTTCTTTATAGACGGCAGTGGTACTTTTTGGATTGCGCCAATTGAAAACTTAGCTCAACTTTTAAGAGAAGAAGAATTTGTGTCACTTTCACCTATTCTAATAATTAGGGTATCTGGCCAATTAGATCGCTAATACAGTTTGAGCAAAGAAAAAGTCATTAATATTCAGTGGCGGATCTACGGGGGGGGGGGGCTTTCGGGCTAAACCCCCCCCCCAAAAACCACCAAAAAGTTTTTTGTAAGAATGTAAATTTTTTACCAATATCAGTTTGAAGTTTGTAAAATATTCAATAGCAAATTTCCCTAATTCCACCACTACTAAGTCTTCAATTTATTGTATGAAATCCGTTAACGTTTCAATACAGAACAATGTTTTAGTTACATTTACATTGCTTGCAACCAATCAACTCAAAGTGTTTAGATATTTTGCCGGGATGAACAGGAAAAGTAGTGCAACATAAAATTGCAGTAATTGAATCACGACAGTTTCAACTTGCTTTCAATGAAAAGTAATGAGGAACTACATCATTAATGTAACAACCAATGTTTTTTTTTAACTTTGATTCTTAATGTTTTTTGTTTTTTTTTAACAGTGGTCGGCAAACCAGTGATCACCAGCTACTGGAATAGGTTATATCGTGGAAAAATTCCAGATACACCGCTTGCATTGGGTTTACTTATATATAATACTAGCTGGCTCGACGCGCATTGCTGCGTTCTCATAAAAATTCTCCTTGATTTTATTATTCGCCACCTCCCGCTGAGGTTACATTTCAAATTAGGAAAGAAGTTAGTCCTAGGGCTCTTCCAGTTGATCATAGAGGCTTCGTTGTTTTCCTGATCACCACCTCTGAATGAAGAAACATTTCAAATTTAAACCTCCTACGACTATAAAGGTAGAAGCTAGGTTTTTTATTTTATTATTCGCCACCTCCCGCTGAGGCTGCATTTCAAATTTCTAGCTAGCACTTCATTGGTTAACAGATGTCATCAACCTGGCATAATTACATTTCATCATACCCAGTCGTATGTTTCCTACATATTGCAAGGCTCCGACTGCACGGTAGCCTACATGCAAAATGCAAAGTCTCACTGTTCAAAGACAGTAAATAACGCCGCTAAGGGGCCTGCCATATGATTAAAAACTGTTGACTTCTATCAGCTGTTCCTTTAAGCTGTTTGGCCGGCAAGTTCATTGGGTTAGGTTTATAAAATGGATTAATTAATAGTAACTATTAGCTCTTCTATTAAAATTTATGGTCAGAAACCATCCTCAATATTCACACAACATATTCCCAAAGTTTCATGCTAATCTGTCAAGTGGTTTTGAAGTCTATAGGGAACATACATACATACATACATACACACATACATACATACATACATACATACATACATACATACATACATACATACATACAGACAGACATTCATTTTTATTTATATAGATGGATCTAATACCATTTTAAGTGATTTCTCAAAGAGATTATACAGAAAATTTCTGGGTGAGTAACTTCAGATCCCATATTTCTAAAAGAGAAAAACTTTAGAAAATTGACTCTCTTTACAATGTGGAATTCATACAAAGTTTATCTATTAAAGCTGGATGTAACATTAGTTAATTGAAAAAGGTGTAACTAATTAAAGCTCTCACATTGATTTTCATTATTAAAAATGGAATAATATGACCGGAATAACACTTTGTTCCTTGACAAACCGAACACACCAGATTCAGCCAAAATTCAATCAAAATTTTCCAATACACTTTAAATTTAAATTAATTTTATTGCTGCTACGGTTCAAAGCACTAGGAAAGCTATTTGTTATTTCCCAATAATATGAATAATTATAGTTTCGGTTTGATTGAGTATGAAAAATTCAAAAACTTTCACAATACTTGTATTCAGTACACCTCTACCTCCCCCCCCCCCATCATCAGTAGCTACCAGCCAACCCCAAAAAAAATTTCTGGATTAACTGGTAATATCAACTTTTACATAAATGCGGCTGTTCAGACAGGACAAACAGTTATCAAGTATTACGGGTTGATTTAGGGTGTCTGCTTTTATTGGTGCATCATTGTTGCTAAACATTTATAGCTTTCTCGTAAATTGTTATTATAGTTAAGACTCTGTTACCTGTTTATAATTTTACTTGGTCTAGTTTATTTTAAGTCAGGAATCAAGCAAGTTAGAGATGAGAAATAAATTCGTATAATATTTTAGATTCTCTTTTTCTTTGCAAAAAATATGAAGACTTTCGTCCTTGTCCGTTGCTTAATTCGATGATAATTTCGCCAAAATTGTACAATTGGGAAAATTTTGATAAATGAATGGGGTTGCAATTCCAATTGAGGGATTTTGTGGGTATTGATGTCAGTAACTAGGAAAAATAAGTTAATTTTTTTTATTTGAGACTTTTTGCGAATTTATCTCAAAATTTGTTCGAGTTAGAATAATTTAAACGTTCGAAAATCATCACTTTATAGAAGTTAACATTACAGATGTTCTTCCAGGTGGAATTGCAACTCGAATTTCACATACAATACATAAATCTGGTATGCCTTGCTGAGTATAATTAGCCGTCACACTATGAGGTACAACGCAAACCAAACGTCAACGCAACGCAAACGTCAAAAATGAGCCACCTCTCAGACCCTTATAATAACCCAATATTAACTAACTGCTTAGCAAGGAGGGGTTCTGGAAGGAAAAGGAAGTGTTTCAATGTTTATTAAAACCATTTTTAAAAATTAATCTTCTACTTTCTAATGTGCAATAGGCTTATAGCAGGTACTCCGACCCCTCCCACCTGCTATTTAATCATCATCTAGATTTTACTTCCAAAAACAATGATTTTTCAACCTTCCTAACTTTGAATTATACTATAACGAATCACATTCATGGTGAATTGGCTATGAAATAACATTTTTCCTGTGCCAAAATGTGATATAGTATGCAACCCCTTTTCTTGGGAAGCCCGTAAGAACGCAATTGCGGTTGGTTCGATAAAAAAAAATCGAAACATCATTTTAGTAGAGAATTTTGACAGATTCAATGTAATAGTAACAAATAGATATTTGGTTCATTGTACCTGATTTGTAAAAAAAAGTTGATGGTGTGGAACAATTTGGAGGGAACTTTTACTTTGAATGCAAGAGTTTAGGTCTAACTGCATTGTACTATGAAGTCTGCATCTATTTTATCATTCCTTAATGATAAGAAACAATCCCAGCATAACATTGCATAATATTCACATCTATTTGCAGCTGCATGGACTTGAATAGTGCTCGCAATTATCTTTAAATAGAACTAGACGAGTTGTAAACTGATTACTCATCAATAGAGAAGAGAATCTCACATTCCCAGTTCTCAGTTCGCTGTAGACTAGTAGACTACACACGAGCATAGCAAAGCATCTGCTGTAACTGGAATGTCAGTAAATGTATCCCATATACCTACGGCGTATCCCTCACCCCAACGAAACAAACAGATTGGTCGAATTGATCCAGTACAAATTTGCTTGTAAGCACGAAAAAATAATGTGAGCGTGGTAATGTAATATGCTCAAACTCAAAACTGATGGAGTGCATGTATTGTATTCTGTATACTTCCGATTTTTTTTTTTGTAATTGTAGCTCCTGCTCGCCCTCAAGTGATTATCAATCACTTTGCAAGTTAGTATTTTGTTTCACTTATTATTCAAGTTAAGTTATTTCCACTCATTGTAAGTAGACTACTTTACATTATAGTTTTCTCTTCATGCCCTTGTTATTAATCATATTAATCATGAGTTGAACTAACTATATTTATTCATGTTTGTAAAGAATATATCTCTGTAAAATTTCAAGTCTAATAAAAACATATTCTATTCTTTTCTAGACTAACCATTCAAGCGTTCAATGCTTAGTCTAAGATTCTACGATCTGAATAGTGTTTAGTATACAACAATGAAGATTTTGATTTTTCGCCTTTAACGCACAATAGTTTTTGCGGGTATCTTCAAAAATTAAAAATTGCTTAAGCTGGTCATTCACGTTCCAACTTGTAGTACGACTTGCAGTACTGCTAGATGGATAGTCGATTCTACTCACGCTTCTACTTGAAATCCAACTTTATTCCTAGTCAGCTATGAACGTCGCTCTCGAGCCGAGAAATGTAACCGAAGTTGCCCGAACTTGCCCGAAGGTCAAGCACTGACTGAGATAAGTTGGACGACTTTGATCCGACTCCCCCACACACGCTCCAACACCGTCGACAGTCGGAAGTCGTCCCTCTACAATAATTTTATTCCAACTATCCAACAAGCCCATTCACGTTCCGTTATCGGATCCAACCTTGGAGGTTGGACTGCAAGTCGTACTGAAAATCGGAACGTGAATGCCCAGCTTTAGAGACCTTCAAGAATATGTAATCAGGTTGAGGAAATTCGCTCACATTCAGGAGTTATGTGCATTCAAAATAATATAAATCGATTTATTCTCTAGTTAAATTACTTCACCTGTGTGGTAGTTAGAAAGGGTCAATTTTTTGGTATCGACACTTTTCAGACCAGGCTCTGAAAATCAAAATCAACCAAAACCAATGGTTTTTCGACAATTGCATAATTAAAATTGCTCATACTGTGGTGGCTGATAGTACTTGAAGTTACCTTCAAGAATGTCTGATCAAATTAGGAAAACTCGCTCTCGTTCAGGAGTTATGAACATTTGAAAAAATATAATTTGTTCTTTCTTGTTTACTTGAGTTAGCAACGCCATATTTGGTGTAGAAACTTCTGAGATCAAGCTGTATTTGTATAGAAATTCTGAAAAATGTTACTTTTGTCTCGCATGATATATTTGTATTATTTGAATAATTTTAGGCCATGGGGTTGCAAGTATTTAAAAAAATAAATAAAAATTGCTTATACTGTGGTGGATGATACGTAGATATGACTTGTAATCACATTTGCCAGTCAAATACCTCATTTACACGTTGCGAGCAAGTGGTCAAGGACAGTTCTCACGGGGAATTTCGCTGTTTAATGAGTATAAAATGACTTTGTAGACTGGATTCTAGAAAATTTGATCACTTGCTCGCAACGTGTAAATGAGGCTATAGTAGGTCATAATTTATTCTAGCTTGATTCGAATTTTTTAGATCATCCTCATAAAATATGTGTTCAAACGCAGTTATTCTTGTGCCACTTCCTTATAAGCTTAGTTAAGATTCTTTAAAGACCAGGTACATGTGAAATCTGCTATAAATCACTTCCTGATGGTTCGGAACCCACCTAAAACTGTAGGTCCAGCTCATCAATCACCATCATCCAATTCATTACCCACGCACAGGTCTCAGACCTACGTAGGCTTCACCCTTGAAAAAATGTACCTGACATTTTGTTTTTTGTTTCTGAATCAAATTCGAATTTATATAGGAAACTCTATATGCATCAATAGTATAGTGTCAGCTGCGTTATGGTGACATTACTATACTCACTTAGATTAAACGTGTGCTTTCAAACTTAAAATTAGAACCAAAATGGCAGGTACGTGGTCTTCAAAGAGCCTCTTAATCTAAGTACTCCATCCTCCAAAATGGATTCTTATATAATTATGGATCGAGAGAAAACATATAGGAGAGAAAACAAACCAATAAACACACCAGTTATTCCGTCAGCTGAGCTATGGTGACATTATTTACTCACTTAGGTTAAACGTGTGCTTTCAAACTGAGGATTAGAACCAAAATGGTTCCTGGTCTTTATAGAGCACTGCGTCATCCAGAACGGAATCTTATATAACTACTAGCTGGCCCGACGCGCGTTGCTGCGTTCTCATCAAAAATTCTTGATTTTATTATTTGCCACCTCCCACTGAGGGTACATTTCAAATTTCAACCTTTTAGGACTATTAGAAGAAGTTAGTCCTAAGGCTCTTCCAGCTGATCAGAGAGGCCTCCTTCGTTGTTTTCTTACACAGTAAGACCTTACTCACCACCTCTCAATGAACATTTCAAATTTAAACCTACTACGACTATAAGGGTAGAAGCTAGGTTTTTTATCTTATTATTCGCCACCTCCCACTGAGGCTGCATTTCAAATTTCTAGCTGCATTGGTTAACAAATTTCATCAACCCGGCATAATTATTACATTTCATCATACCCAGTCATATCTTTCCTACATACTGCAAGGCTACGACTGCATCCTACATGCAAAGTTTTTGCTTTCCAGACAGCGTAAATAACGCCGCTAAGGTGCCTGCCATATGATTAAAAACTGTTGACTTCTATCAGCTGTTCCTTTAAGCTGTTTGGCCGGCAAGTTCAGTAGGTTAGGTGAATGATGTTTTGTAAAACACACAAACAGCTTGTCCATCGAACAGCGTGTACAGCAGACCGAAAAATTTCAAATTATTTTCCATATGATTAAAAGATCCCAGTAAGCTAGCTAGCCATGTACCTGTGCTTTGCATGGGCAAAACTTTAACCCCCTAAAAACACCCCTAAAATTGCGAATTTTGAAAAATCCTTTCTTATTGCACGGTGAAATCCTATAAGGATTGTTCATACGAAATTTCAAGTTCATAGGCCTAGTAGTTTTGGCTCTGCGTTGATGAGTGAGTCAGGGTATCATCCTTTTATAGATAGAGAAGAAGATGTATCTAGCAGCTTCATAGGTACCTGGTCTTCAAAGAGCCTTTTAATCTAAGTACTCCATCCTCCAAAATGTATTCTTATATAGTTATGGATCGAGAAACTATGTAGGAGAGAAAATGAACCAATAAGCACACAATTTTTTCAATTAAAGAGCACCTTTATGCTAATCGACTATTTACAAAATTTTACACATATGAAAATAAAATATCTAACAACGCTACAGTGATACAGCAATATTCGGGAACCATATTGTCACCCCTAGATATCAATTTGTTAGGTACAAGCTATTAATTACAAATTACATCAGAGAACTTTACCAATAATCGTACACTTACTAACAATCACATTGAAAACAATTATAATAATTACACAAGGGAATTGGAAACAATATTACAGATTCTCATAAAACTATGGCTAAAATAATTCGGATATTAAATACCGTCAGTTTGTTATTCAAGTACATTGATTAAGTATTGCACTGAAAATATTAAACTTTCAATGCAAATGAACAGTTTCTGTTGAAATAATTCAAAAATTGCATATATTCAGTTATTTATTCAAGTACAATGATTGGATATTGCAATAAAACTTAGAAGTATTGAACTTCTAGAGCAATTGAAGTTCCTAATGAATTGATTCAAATGTTGCATACAATTAGTTAGTTATTCAAGTACAATGTTTAAATATTGCACTAAAACTATTAAATTTCTGGTTCAATTGAACAGTCTATGTTAATCATTTATCAAGAAGGAAATAGTTTTTTTTTTTTTTTTTTTTTGTAGATTACGTCTTGGAGACTCCAGTTAAGGAGTATAAGACAAGTCAGATCAACAATATTATACACTAGATACCATACTCAAATAGAATTACTCTTTCAGCTAAGTTAAAATAAATCCTGGGAATCACAAGAATAATTCTTAATGAATTTATTCACATTCATGAAGTACAAAGTATTAAAGAGGGAATGTTCAAGGTATCTTAAATAAACTAGTCCAATAATTAAAAAAAGTAAATTCGTATGGCTTTTCGTGGTGGGGAGACCCTTACGGGTAGTTCCACCTCGCCGCTTTTTTTTAACGACTGCTTTTTTTTTATATGCAACCGGGACCGACGGCTTAACGTGTCCTCCGAAACACGGCCAATAAATCCAATAATTTATCTATGGGAAGTGGTTTCTCCATTTTAACGCGCTATAGCCTCGGTTTCCAACTACGGACAGGGTCGTAATACACTACAATTGAAGCTTTTGATGTAGGTTCCTATACTGAAAGCATCAATAGTAGTGTATTCCGGCCCTGTCTACTATACTGCCTGGAATACATTATAATTGATGCTTTTTATATAGGATTTTCATACTAAAAGCATCGATTTTAGTGTAATCCGGCCGCTGTTCATTCAGTCCAAATTTGGAAATTCAAGTGTTTTTTTATTGGAAGCTACACGCAGTTAAACAGAGACTAAAGAAATGAGAAAATATGATATTTAATTGTGGCTGCGTTATTGAAGTCTAGTTTTAAACATTTATGACTTTAAATAATGGAAGAAAAAATCTGTTTGTTACTAATTTCGTAGTATCTGTATTCCTCATTCATTTATTTCTGTCTACAAAGATCCTAATTACTGATAAATTGTATCGTTTTCATATTTTTCTATTCATTTTACAAACAAACATTCCTTTTAAAAAGAATGCTTGTGTATATTCAATTAACTCTCCAGCACAACCGCCATCTTGGACATTTAAGACATAGCTTCGCGCCTTGCTGTCAAATGATAAGAGGAGTTGCTACCATGAAAGATGTACTCAATTTATGAAAACATAGAAATCAGCAAAAAATTCCTTCCACAGTTGAGTCGATTGAGAGTCAACGGGAAGAAAGTACTTGAACGATATTATTTTTGAGGCGTATTTATGGACGTTCCTTCAGTGTCCCTTGACTCAAGGAGCCCTTGAATCACCTTTATAAATACATTACATTTCAAGAGTCCCTCGAGTCAGAAGAAACTGAAGGACGTTCATAAATATGGCTTTTAATGAAATTATTCATTACTTGAGAAAATAGTTGCTATTGATTTGTTAGAGTAACTGAAGATAATAATGTGTAATTTGGAGAACCATTGATGAAGGATAAATAACGTGAAAATTGATGAATGTATCACAAAAGTATGGAATGAAGGCATGAAAATGTATTTTAAAATGATTAAGGTGATTAAGACTATTATGATAAAGAAGGACAGGGATAAAAGAAGGAGGAAGAGGAGGAGGGGCAGGAAGAGGAGAAAGAGAGGAAGAGGAGAAAGAGAAGAAGAAAAGAATGAGAGAAGAAGAAAAAGACGACGATGGTAATGATGATAAGGATTAGAAAATTAACCCAAGAAATATGAGGAACTATCTCCAGGCAATGGGTTATACTAGCATTTAAAATAGATTTGTAAAATAAGACTTGGAAATAACCTTCTGTTATTTTATTCATCAGTTCTGTGCCAATCTTTATTGTTATATGGAAATTACTGCAATCAGTTATTAGGGCCCTTACACTAGTAAAAATATTGTCATTATAAGTTAGTATTGACAATAATATTGAGAAAAAAGATAATACTGATGTATTGATGACTTGTATTGAAGAATATCTAGATTTCTAGAAATCCACCATCAATACCGTCTGTTATTGACAATATTATTGACGAGTTGTGTGTAAATCAATATTATTGTCAGTAATAATAGTAAATATTAATAATAATCAGTAATATTATTGTCAGTAGATAGTATTAAAGCCAAAGAAGCCTTTTCTTTATTATTCATACTTAATTATTTGTTAATTTTTGATCAACTAATTAATTCTTAATGAAATAGGTTAACAAAAACTTCACAAATCATACACGATGACAAATACTCACGAATTTTATTGATAAGTGTAAGGGCCGTTTGCAAAAAAGTATCACAAACCAGTATTGTCAATATCGGTCCTTCAATATTATTGACAGTATTTATACTAGTGTAAGGGCCCTTTATGGATTAATGATGTACCGTATAACAATACAATGATATACAACAATTGGAAAAATATTTAGTTGATAAAGCTTTTTATAGTGTACAAGAGTTCCTTTCACAACAAAATTAAGTCTCACCTTAACTAATTGATATAGTAATTATGGTAACTAGTTTATAATAGTGTAATTGTTGATCTGACTTGTCTTATACTCCTTAACTGGAGTCTCCAAGACATAATCTACAAAAAAATAATAATACAGAATTTTTATGGACTATAAATGATGAATTATGGAAATAACTTTAGTATCAATAAATAGTAATTTCCTCAGCTTTGGTGCATTGTTGAGGAAGCAGACCCATGTAGTGTGTTCGCACTATAATATTATTATGAGCATTAATAATATCGTGTGACCTGGCTTGCTCAGGTCTGGTGTCAGAGTTATCAGGTCGCACCTGAATAAGTTCAGGGCCTCTGACGTGACTTAACGACTGTTTTTAGGCAGCCGGGACCGACAGCTTAACGTGTCCTCCGAAACACGGGAGTGGCCCATGAGCATTAATTACTACAATGCTTCAAAAGTGACGCAACCCATGAAACAGTGTAGCAGAAACAATCCAATTTTACAATAAATATCGACTTTTTATAAATGTACCAGTACTTATGACAAGTAAATGCTTATGGCTTTTAATCGTGAGGAAACCCTTACGGGTAGCCGCCTTAACACCTAGCCACTTGAGCCATATGTTATTGGAATCATGGTGGACCTACAGCTTCAGGTGGGTTCCGAACCACCGGAATGTGAATTTTATCTTTTTTTTGTAGATTACGTCTTTGAGACTCCAGTTAAGGAGTATAAGACAAGTCAGATCAACAATATTATACACTAGATACCATAATTACTATATCAATTAGTTGAGGTGAGGCTTAATTTTGATGTGAAAGGAACTCTTGTACACTATAAAAAGCTTTATCAACTAAATATTTTTTCAATTGTTTTCTAAATATTTCTATATTTTCAAGACTCTTTAAAAACTGCGGTAGCTTGTTGTAGAATTTCCTACCAATATAACTAGGTTTTTGTTTGAATAAGATACTATTGTGACTCACCAAGATTAGTGATAATCTCCTCGGCTTCTTGTATTATAATCATGTACGTCAAGATTTTGGTTAATCTCATTCGTTTTTACATATAAAGTAGCTTCATACACATATAAGCAGGGTACAGTTAGGAGACCAAGTCTCTTGAACAACGGCCTACATGAATCTAATCTATTTACTCTTTCTATACACCTAACCGCTTTCTTTTGGATCTTAAACACCTTATCAAGATTTTGTTTTGTTGAATTACCCCATACTAAGATGTGACAGTAAGAGCCCCTGGTAAGCTGTAAAAAGTAACTTTTGTCATTCAATCTAGCGAGCTGTCGCAGGACAAATACCCCAGATGAAATTTTACAACATATTTTCTCAATGTATGGAGCCCAGGTCAATCGTCTATCCAACAAAACTCCTAGAAATGCAATTTTTTCCTTCCTGATCTGAAAACAGAGTATTTTTGATGGCCAATCCAATCGGTCACCCTTCCAGGAGAGCGTTGCTTATCTAATCTGATTGAACAGATACCTGCTACGGCTCACGGCTATCACTTCCGGTGATGGTGATTGGTGGTTGGGAAGTATCTCAATATTTTCAATAAATGTAGTTGTGACAACTTCATGTCTTATTATTCATTATGGATATTTTCCACAATATCAATTTCGCCACTACAAAGAAAGATAGATAAATAAATAATGGATGAATAACAAATAAATGAATAAGTTAATTAATTCATTCATCAACTCAATCTTATCAGTTTGATATCAGCATTAAAATGACTCTGATAAGATTTTCAAGCACATTTTATATCCGCTGGTTCGGTTTAATTGGAAAAAAGCTATGTTGTATTACTACAATACATCTACCTATGTTGATGATTGTAGTGGATTGATCTAACTTATTTTGAAAAAGAAATTAAATATTCCATGAAGAAGAAAAAGAACGGAGGAAAAAAGAAGGAAGATGAAGAAAGAGAAGAATATGACAGGAGAAGCAGGAGATGATGGTGATGAAGGTAGAGGAAGATGAGGAGGAGGTGGATGAGAAGAAAAGGGAGGGGGATGTAAAGGAGGAAGATGATGAGTAGGATGAAGGCGGAGGAGGAGGTGGAGGAGGAGGAGGAGGAGGAGGAGGAGGAGTAGGAGGAGGAGGAGGAGGAGGAGGAGTGCAATATTGGATTACTGTTGTATTAATTATCAAAATATGAAAAATATTTCAAAGAAAGATTGGGGAAAACAATAGTTTAACTAATGATTATATAGGAAAAAAGTATCAAAAAATAGAGTAATATCTTTCATGAACTAAATTTTTTTAAATAATTGCTGGTATATAAACATTGAACATTTCATTTATTTATTTATTATTTTTATTTACTTTTTTTAAGATTACGTCTTGAAGACTGCAGTTGAGAAGTATAAAGTATAAGTCATGTCAGATCAACAATTAAAAATAGACTTACAATTATTATCATTCTTATTCACTAGTTATCCACAATTAAAATTTAAATTAGCTGAGGTGAGGTTTGATTTTTATGTGAAAGGGACAAAAAGATTCATTGAAGAGTATGCCAAATAAATATAACTTATAGGTAGAGTTAAATCTTCAATACTTGTGTAGAATGAGTATCTTTCTCTTAGCTCTGAGCTTTCCACTATTCTAATATAGAATATTTTTATGACAGAGCTTTCTAGTATATATATGTATATGTTGTATGGTAGAGGAACGAGTTTAAATCGATATAATCAAAATAATACATAAATCATAGCGTAGCTAGAACAATAAATGATATTCGTTGTTTCAAATAAATATGAATATTTTCTTGGTGAAAAGACGATGCGCTTTATTCGTTCTCGTGTCAGAAGTCGTTCATATTCGTCGATAAACAAAGACAGCAATAGACAAATCTTAAATAAATCAGAGTGGAAAAGTCATCTACAAATATTTTGCAACATTTCTATTACAAAAGGTCTCAAAGTTTTGAAGAAATTCATGATTGGAAGTAGCTAATCTGTGCGATGAATTGTAATCCATTTAACACTGTTTTCAGAGATATTATAGAACTGTTCCATGATTGTCAATTTCTACTAGTTTTTATTATGCAAAACCAGGTTTCAATGCTCATGGCATCATCATCAGTTGCATGTTGAGTTAAAACTAGTAGAAACTAGTTTTAGCATAATAAAAACTAGTAGAAATTGACAATATATGTGTTATTATTCAATATGTCCCCTAATCTATATGTTACAATTTATAAATCTAATATGAAAACAGACACTTTTTCTCTACGGTATGTAAATGATGATTTTTACTCACTTATACTGGAGGTACTGGAGGGATACATTTCACTTCTAAAGAGAAGCTTCATCAGGCTTTAGAAGTGAAATGCATCCCTCCAGTATCTCCATTATAAGTGAGTAAAAATCATAATTATTTAAATATAAATACAGTGTAAGTTTTGATATTAGATTGTTAATTAAGTATTTCGTCATGGAAAACATCACAGATCTTGGTAGAATTCTTATCTTCAATTACAGGACACTCTGTATAAATGGAGAAGTATCTTTCAAGATTAAGTATTTGAACCGATAATCTAATGGAGAATTCCTTACTGATAAAATGAGATATAAGAATAGTGGATTCAACATAATAAAGAAAGAGGAAATGAATTATCAGACTTGAAACGAAGAATTATTTTTGGAATTCCTGATAAACGCTGATAAAATAAGAGGTAAGAAATAGTGAATTTAAAATGATAAAGAAAGAAAAAGACCGAGAGTCTGAAAACTACATTTAGTAGAATAATTAGAGGGAGGAAGAAGTATAGAATGAGTGAAACAGTAAATATGATTTTGAGAGAGAGCATTTTTTAAAAATTACTGTACAGAGCCTATATAATAAGGGTTGAGAAATCCATGGGTTGAGAAATTGTGTGGAATTACTTTCAGTAGGAAATTGCATGTCAGAAAAGTTTTCGAGCAATATTTTGCAGAAAAAAATTGAAATAAAGTGATTGAGTCCATCACGTTTTGTGTCAGTCAAAGTTGGTAACTTATTTTCAGCTGCGTATTGTTAGGATTATAAGTATGGTGAGTGACATAACAAGGTCACAAAACAAAGTAGACCTATGCTGCGTTCATTAAATGAAATTTATTTTTGAATCAGGCTATAGAGCATGTTTAATAATAACAACAATAATAATAGTCTCACTTCTAAGATTTAATAAACTATCAATGTACCATAGCCCATATCAACTGTAGGTGACACTTCAGACCTCAACATTATATTTTGATTCCAAGGAGAGTACTACGCAAAGGAGGAGTGAGGCAAGTTGCGATTACTTTCTTCACTGAGCTAACAGAGTTGTTGTATCTATACCAAGCCCACTGAAACAAATTCTGAAGCTCTATGCTTAGCAGTACACTTGCACCTTCACATACAGGGTCTGGCTGCACAGGTGAGTGTGTATACTATCTAGGACACCTTTGAGCTACTTCATGTGTCCAAGTTATCATTCGACAGAGGCGTTTGTTAAGCAGCGCAATTCATGTAGCTTTTTTGCATCTGAGATGAATAGAACTTACGCAAGCAATAAGAGTGATTAAATCTGTGCCTAGATATGCAATTACTTGAAGAAGTTAGTGGTAAGAGTAATTCATTTTGTACTTGGATTTTAAATAATAACTTTCAAGACACATAAAAATAGAATAAAGAAAGGTAATAATATGATAAATTAGACAATTAAAACCAATTCCCATCTCAGGCCGGCGTCTGGTTTTGGACACAAAAGCTTAAAATTATTTGTCTCTTATTCTCTTAAATTTGTTACTATTTCGTCTGTGTGAGGTTTTTGCGATGCATTTTTTTCATGTTTCCATTTTATGATAATTTCCTTTTTTTATAATAGGCTTTACTAAATTCAAAAAAAAAACTAGATGAATCTTGATATGAGTCCATAGCTCTGATAATTAATTTCAACTGCCCATGCAAGCTAATTTCCTTAGGACACTATATTTATTAAATAAATTTATGTTTAGTTCTATTCTTTAATTTTATCTGAATTGCTACTGTGTAGTAACTATTTGAGCATACTGTAACAGAAAATTTGTTGCTGTTTTATTTTAGTTGCAATGTTGTAATTTATTTGGAAATAAATAAAAATTCATTCATTCATTCATTCAATTACTAGGCGAATAAAAGGTACTCAACTCAAACTAAATAATATAGTATATTAAAAACTATACTCAATAATATTCTGCATTTGAGAAAAGAAAAATAATATTAGTTTGGCCTTCAATCCTATAGTTTAGGAATTTCTACTATAAAATAAAAATATTTTGTATTTAAGAACAACAATTAATTCGAAGAATATGTACCCTTTATTCCTATAAGAATTTTTATTATAAAAATATTAAAACTTCATAGGTACCAATGAGGTATGAGTTATATTTAATTTATGCTTCCGTTTATTTGCAATAGTTAGGCAGACATTTTTTAAAAGTATTGTTGGCGGGTGGTGGGGGGGGGGGGGGGTTAGTACGGTCTTACAAGATGTTAAATTATCTTAAGATAATAGAAGAGCATCAATAAATAACAACTAAACTCTTGGATTTCTTGTTCCATGACGAACTGCGTTGTTAATATTAAATTTTCATGTGAAATTTAACGACTTGCAGTCAAATATTTGTTAAGAATAAGTATAATAACTCACTTAATCTGGCCGAGCGCTTTCGAATCTATGAGATCCATCTTCAGAGGCCTCATCATTCATGGCCTCTGAAGATGGATCTCATAGATTCGAAAGCGCTCGGCCAGATTAAGTGAGTTATTATACTTATTCTTAACAAATATTTGACTGCAAGTCGTTAAATTTCACATGAAAAGTTAATAGAACTAAACTCTACAGTATTTTTCAGTTGATTTCATCCTTGAGTAAACTCTTGATTGTTTAATACTCTAGTTTAAATGTGTGATGTTTTCCATGACGAAATACTTAATGAACAATCTAATATTAAAACTGACACTGTATTTCACTTTTATATAATGTTTTACTCACATATATTGGAGATGCTTGAGGAATGCATTTCACTTCTTAAAAGAAGCTTCTTCAGCCTGACGAATCTTCTTTTAAGAAGTGAAATGCTTTCCTCGAGCATCTCCAATATATGTGAGTAAAACATTATAAAAAAGTGAAATACAGTGTCTGTTTTAATAAGTATTAGATTACTCTAGTTTACTATATTTATGATGATTTGAGTCTGTAAATTATAGTTCAAGTCTACATTGTAGACTATCATGTACCCTATACTACACCACATTGAAATATTACTAACATTGTATATCTGCAATGGGATAAATGTATATATATATATATATATATATATATATATATATATATATATTTATTCAAGGGATTTTGTAAATCAAAGGGATATTTGTTTTGCAAAGGCTCAAACATATTGTACAGCATGATAACTGCTTATTATGACCTCATTTATATCTGCCATTATACCATTATACCTACCATTTATACCTCATTATGACCAGCATATTATGACCTCAGTTACCTTGACTATGATATTCAACTGTGGGTCAATAGCACAATGGTTATAATAGTATTAAGACTTCAAAAGAAAGCCATAAGAATTATTTGCCATGCACAGCCGTTTACAACGTGTACGCCTCTCTTTATTCATTTGAGGCTGTTTACTCTCCCCTCTCTTTACACATATACATGAGGAAACATGTAGAAAAATTTAGTTTGAATAAGGATATCCATACCTACGGGACAAGGAGCAGACATGATATCAGAGTAGAATGTCACCAATGGGCATGCTCACAAAAAATTGGCTGTATATGTCAAAAAATATTTAATAGGCTGCCATTAGAAATAATACGCATGGATGAGAAAAACTTCTATAAAAAATATCCTTATAGAAACATGTATCTACTCGATTAACGATTATTGCAATATAGATTTTATGTTTTGATGATTACAAATAATATGTCCTATATTAAAGGACACTGAAATTGTGAATAATTGTAAGTTATTTTGACATTTTATGTTATAAAATTATTTTGACCCGTTAGCATTATTGCCGTAGCATTATTGTTCTTGACAATAAAGATTTTGAATTTGAATGGAATTGTTTTAAATTTTAAAATTTTCTTGAACTATCATGATGTATACTACTTCACATTGCTACACTACTTACACTGTCGTTTATAATAGTAGAGTGATTTTTTTTTAAACTTTTTAACAAATTTTGATTTTTTTCCAATGAAGAATGCCTTTATTATGAGTAACTTAAAGGAATTTTAAATTGATTTTTTCATGAAGAATACCAGTGTAACTTACCTTTTACGTGTAACATATCCGCAATCTCTTTGCAGATCGATGAGTCTCAAATAGCAATCAGTCCTCCATTCCAAATCGCTGGGCAAAACAATCTGCAGATAATCCAATTCACTCAGCTCCTCAGCTGGAGGTATGAGGTTCGTTTCTATCCCAATCATGGCGGATCCACTCAGCTCAATCCTCATTCGTAAGGATATATTCTCAGTTCAAACCTCATCAATGAGGATAAATTTCCAATTCACTAAAATACTGATCCATGAGAATCTTGCTGGGAAGTTATAGGGGAAAGTCTGATCCATATGAGGATATTTATTTTACTCAGTTCACAAAAATCTTGAGTATAAATTTCCAATTCACAAAATTCTGATCCATGAGAATCTTGCTGGGAAATCTGATTCAAAAGAGGATATTTATTTCACTCAGTTCACAAAAATCCTGATTAATAATAAATAATCTTGGAATGATGTCATAGGGGAAGTTTGATTTACATGTATGCCCCAGTTTAAACCACATTTATGAGGGTAAATAATTTTCCAAGTTAACAAAAATCCTGTTTGATAAGAGTCTAGCAAAAAATTATAGGGGAAATCTGATTCCCATGTATGCCTCGTTGTTAAAACCTATTCATGATGAAAAATTGAGAATCTTGTTATAGGAGTTATAGGAGAAGTTTGTTTCACTTGTATGCTTCAGTTTGAACCACATTTATGAGGGTAAATAATTTTCCCAGTTAACAAAAATCCTGTTTAAAAAGACTCTTGCAAGGAAGTCATAGGGGAAGTCTGATTCACATGTATGCCTCGTTGTTCAAAACTCATTCATGATGATAAATTAAGAATCTTGCTAGGAAGTTATAGGAGAAGTCTGTTTCACATGTATGACACAGTTTAAACCAAATTCATGAGGATAAATAATATTCCAAGTTCACAAAAATCCTGATTAATAAGACTCCAGCTAGGATGTTATAGGGAAACGTCTGATACACATGTATGCCCCAGTTTAAACATTCATAAGGGTGAATAATATTCCCAGTTCACAAAAATCCTGTTTCATAATAATCTTGCAAGGAGATCATAGATGGAAGTCTGATTCACATGTATTCCTCAGTTTAGAAATAGTCATCTTTTTGCTAAGCTAGTATTAATTTTTTCAAAGTTTATTTTTTCCAAAAAATGTCCACCTTTTGGTTGTGTCTATTATATGAGAGCACAATCGTTTTTACTTCCCACTGAAGGAATGATTATTGTAAGTATTTATTCATCAATTAATTTGTGACAAATTTTAGAAATTATAGGAATGAGTTGCAGCTCCATTAAGGAGTGTAGTGAGTTATTAACTACACAAGAAATTTTTTTTAAATAAGTAGGTTGAAAATGACTTCATTGATTAACTCCCTTGAAATATATAATTATTGTCAAATGAGCTGTAGGATTATTCTATTATAACCAACAAAATGCATTGAAAAATCAACTAATAGCTTTAAAAAGAGACCAAAATGTTTAAAAAACCATAAAAATAATGTATCAGTCTGTTGAGGATATAATTATTTAATTATGCATGTGGAGTAGAACAATTAATAAGAAGAGTCAACCTGTGTATTGTGTGCTGAAATAAATTTGATGTTTGCCTCTTGTTCCTTAAGAATAATTATATTTTATCACCCACTATTCACTATAAGGAACACCCTAGATAATGCTTTAATAAATTTGCCAAATTTCACATACTTTTGCCAAAAAAATTATAGAATTACAAAATTGAGTCTTATAGTTGAGATAAACTGTGGCTAAAAGGAGAATACACAGATAAGAAGTTAGGTAAGCATGGATTGACACTACCTACAGTAACTTATGCTCTAAATTAGTTGAATTTCACACTTCTCTGCCAAAAAAAGTTGTAAAATCAAGAAGTTGGGGGTTTTTTGTTGAGAAAAACTGTGCCTAAAGGGAAACACACAGACAAGGAGAAGGTACGCAAGGTTTGACACTATCTACAATTATGCTCCAAATTAGGCAAATTTCGCACACTTTTTCATAAAAAATAACAAAAGATCACGAAGTCAAATCTTTTAGGTCAATAATCTGTGGCTGAAAGGGAGATACACACGTAATGTGTAAGGTAAGCAAGGTTAAATTAATATTAATAGAGATACACATATTACGAGAATGGTACGCAAGTTTAAATTAATAAGCAATGCTCTAAATCAGTCAAATTTCACACTCTTCTGCCAACAAAGTTGATAAAAATCAAGAAACTTATGTCTTTTAGTGCAGATAAACTATGGCGGAAAAGGAAATACACAGATAAGGAGCAAGGTTAATGTATTGACACTATTACAGTTTGTAATCAAAAATATATTATTAGTCTGAGTAGCAGACCACGCAGACGAGGAGTGAGGTAGGTTACGATCACTCTATTTCAACACCTAATATTCACCATAAAGAAAACCTCAGATAATGCTCTAAATTACCCAAATTTTTAACACTTTTATGTAAAAAAATAACAAAAAAGTCAAATTTCACCCACTTTTACATAAAAAAATCACGAAATTGAAGTATTTTAGTTGAGAGACACTGTGGCAAAGGGAGGTGGGCCTGCAGGCCAGAGCCGCCGCGACTGAACTAAGCACACTTTAAGTACAAAGTACGAAGTTTATGACGTCATGCACCCACCTGTTGCCGGTTGTAGAGGCAGCGGAGAAGGAGTGGGAGGAGGAGGAGGCAGCTGCATTCAGTGCGCGCTGTATATCGACAAGACTCTGGTAGTTGGTGTCACGCCACTGCGCGTCGCTCGGCAACACAATGCGCAAATGCGCAAGCGCAACGCGCGGGTCTTCGCGCTAAAAGACAAAAAAAAATAGCCCTTTATTTGTCAATTAATAATATCAGGGGACCAAAAAAATGATTAAAATGTTCCTGGATTTCTTGTTCCATGACGAACTGCTTTGTTAATATTAACTTTTTAAGTGAATTCAACGAATGGCAGTCAAATTGTTATTAAGAATAAGTAGAATTTACTTACTCTGTAGGCCAAACGTTTTCGAGTTGTTAAAACCCATCTTCAAGGCGTCGAAGATGGGTTTTAACAACTCGAAAACGTTTGGCCTACAGAGTAAGTAAAGTACTACTTATTCTTAATATAAATTTGACTGCAAGTCGTTGAACTCACTTGAAAAGTTAAGATTAAAATGTTTTTTCAACAAAATTTATCACAGTTTCTACAATAACCTGCATGGTTCCCTGTCCATAGAAACCAGTTCTAGCCTGGTAGATGCCTAATAAATAAATGAATTAATAAAAAGATAAATATATTAATTAATTAATCAATTAAGTATAAATTAAGAATAACTTAATTAAGCATCAATTGATAATATCAGGGGACCAAAAAAAATGATTAAAATGTTTTTCAACAAAATCTATCACAGTTTCTACATGAACCAGCATGGTCCATAGAAAACAGTTCCAGCCTGGTAGATGCCTTATAAATAAATAAATTAATAAAAATATAAATATATAAATCAATTAATTAAGTAATGAACTAATAAACAGAGTACACGTGTAAGGTGTAAAGTACTGTCTTATTCATTATTCATTTATTCATGTAGGTAAAATACAGCTGGTTGTGAAGAAACAACAGACTTTTAGGCAAAACCGGCTTCTTATTTCTAAATTTTCTGTAGAGTCCAAACATGGAGATATAATATAATAGCCAAGTTAGATTTACGTGGGATGAGGGATACGTCTTTGAGGTGGAGGTGTTGTACAGGCAGCAGTGGCGTACCGAGGTTTTAAGCGCCCTGGAGCGGAAGTGTCTAACAATCAGTCTTACACTCAACCACCCGATTGGGCTGATATTAATATAGTGGTCATTTAATGAACCAGCGGCTATTTTTTCCGCCTCTAACTATGCCGTATTTGTTAGAGATGCGAATCTCCAAGGAATGATTTTTCGCCAGGCCAAATTCTGCTTTTATCAATTTCCAAACAGCTTGTTTTGGATTTTTTCACTTTAAATTCAAATAAATAAATAAAATTAAATTTAAATAAATTAAATTTAAATAAATATAAATTTATTTGCAGTTATTTTTTCGCATTTTGCAAGTCATCCTTATGAAATTTTTTTTATATTTTGGAAATAGGATTCAAAAGTGAAGTATTTCAGTCCTGTTCTTAATATAAAAACCATTTTCAGAATAAATTCAAAGTATTCATTCAATTACTTGAATTTGTTATACCTTTTGCCACCCAATTTAAATTTTTTTGGCTTTGCTACTTTCGACTATTTGCTAATTTTGACTCGACCGTTTTGCATTCTGTCTGGTTGTAACGCATTTACGGCTGACCGCATGAACCGATTTATTTTAAATTTGACATGAATTTTCCTTTTAGTCATGCGCAGCGATGTTTACATACGGTTTTTTAAAAGTGTTGCATTTCACCCTTTTGGCCTTCATTATAGTAATACATTTTTTTGTAAGTAAAAGTTAATTTTCTCTCAAGAACGGTGCGCCCCTCAGAGCCTTGCGCCCTGGAGCGACTGCTCCACTCGCTCCATTATCGGTACGCCACTGACAGGCAGAAAAGATGAAGAAGAGGAAGAGGAAAAGGAAGATAAAGAGGAAGAAGGAAAAGGAAGATAAAGAGGAAGAGGAAGGAGGAAAAGGAAGATAAAGAGGAAGAGGAAGGAGGAAAAGGAAGATAAAGAGGAAGAGGAAGGAGGAAAAGGAAGATAAAGAGGAAGAGGAAGGAGGAGGAGGAGGAGGAGGAGGAGGAGTAGGAGGAGGAGGAGTAGGAGGTGGAGGAGAAGTAGGACTCGGTGATGAATGGAAGGTGTAAAAGTTGTAAAGCCCTGGCTATTTACAGTGTAATGCCAAGCTCAAATTATGTTTAAGATTTGGATGTACTCTTGGTTAGTGTAAGGAGGTGTACAGGCGCTATGATGAAAAAGATGATGATGATGATGATGATGATGATGATGAATAGATAGAAGAGGAAAATGAAAAAGAGATGATGAGGAAAAGGTACCGTAGTGAAAGAGGAGAGAATGAGGAAGAGGTGGAGGAAGAGAAAAATAATGAGGCTGATGTACGGTAGTGAAAGGGGATGAGGAAGTTGAAGTGGTAGGGGAAGAGGAAGAGGAATGAAGAAGAGGTGGTATAGGAGGAGTAGTAGGAGGAGGAAGAGTTGATAAAGAAAGTGTAAGGGGTAGGGGTAGAAGAAGTGGTCGAGGAAGAGGTAATTGAAGAATGTATAAATGAATGAATCGATTATTTTCGAATTTGGGTACAACTCACAAGCTATTTTCTCACTCTTATTATTTTAGGGTTTAGTGTAAGAGAGGACCAGGAGTCCCAACTTCGCACTTAATAAAGACAATTAATCAATTAAACAAACCCACAGACTACTTACTAATATTTACATTTAGCTAGACGATTTAGAAGAGGAAGAGGTGGAGAAGGAGGAGGAGGTTGATGAGGAGGAGTATTAGGAGATGGAGGAAAAGATGGTGAATATGGAGGAGGAAGTGGATTCCACTTTATAAACAATATTCATATATGATAGAAAATTGTTTTTCTGTATGAAAATCTATTTGAACCCAATCTGCGTACGTTTGAAAGTTATAAATGATAAATTAAAAAATGATCACATTTTATATTGGGATTTGATATTAAGTGTGAGGCTCAATCGTAGTCATAGCCCACATTTACAACCCTGTAACTCCTCTATGATTAGGTTTAAAAGTAAGTTTGAATAATCATCTTGTAGGAAAATTAATTCTTCACAAAACAGGTCCTTATCTAAATTTAGCTACGATGCGTAGTTCAGGAGTTATAAACGGAAAACTAGATGTACTACATATTTTCGATCCCGGGCTTCTGAAAGATTCTGAGGTGCCAGCTTCCAAGCGTAGCTCAAGCCGTGGTCGGCCGCTGGATTGGAAAAGTGAACACTCTCACCATCTAGCGGCGTAAACTTGTACTAAACTAAACCAAACCAAACTGTAAGGTAAACTAAACGATACATTGTTCCAGATTTTTCAAAATATTGACCTTATGACTAATTATATCGCAAAAATGCATGGAAAACAATTTGTAGAGAATACAATGGGCTACAAATTATGTTCTCACATATTTTTTCGAAATTATCAGCATTGGGCCGAAATTCTCCAGAAAACTAAACAAACCCTCAGTTTGCAATGCTGATGTTTCAAATCGAAAGACGTTGTTCCCGTCTAAAAATACTTAGCTTATTACTCATTATATCGCAAAAACTCTAAGAAATAAATTTGTAGAGAATAAAACATACAATAAAATCATATCATTGATTTTCTGTTCTTTGTTAGCATTAGTTGTAAATTATTCAAAAATTAAACGAACCTCCCGTTTACAGAGCCAATGTTTGAAGTTTGAAGATAAATTACTTTTTCAAAATACTGAATTTATTCCTTATTTGTTTGCCAAAGCTGATAAAACAAGATAGAGAATTAAGCTAGAACTTAATCATATAATATAATGAATTATTTTTTATCTATCAACACAATTCTACAATTATACAAAAAGGTAGGCTAAATATCCATCATTAGGCCTAAAGTAGGTCTACGTAGCTACTTTGTACCGAACCGTATATTGGTGAATGGAATCAAACTGTACAAAATTATGGGTGTCTCAAAATAATGATCTCACGCTTTATTTTATTACAAATAACTTACACAAGAAATAAGGTTTTTGGAGAAATATGAAATTGAAATGCCGAACGGTAAGTTAGATAAAAGAGAAATTTTTAATAATTTCTCTTGGTTATTTATTGCCTGTTAATTTTCTTCGAATATAATAAGTTAAATTTATTAAAAATACACTTATAAAAATTGGCAAGACGAAGGGGTTTTTATTGATGATAATATAAGATCACAGATAATCAAGAATAACGAACTATTCAAGATATTATAAATTTTGTAATGTTGTTTTTTGTAATAAACTAGAAAAGGTGATAAAATCAATATGTGATTGTTTTCTCTATAATATCAAAACTGACACTGAATTCCTATTTAATATATGATTTACTGTCACTTATACTGAAGATAATACTGGAAATCATATTTTAAATAGAAATACATAGTGTCAGTTTTTTGCATTTCATTGTTCATCAAGTATTTCGTCATGGAAAACATCTCAGATTGTTTTTTCTTATTTTTTTGAAGTTAATTTTGGAGAAAATGTGGTATTTCTTTAAGCCATTCACCTAAAATAGGCCTACTATATGACAATACATTCACATAAACTACAAATAAAGAAACAATTTTGTTTGGGTGAATATATTCTCATGCAAGATGTGAATAATTTAGGAAGATCTCAGCAAAGATCTCAAATTAGTGGAAACAGATTTTCCAGAAGAACCTTGCTGTTATCAAAATATAATTTATGCAATTTCAAATCAGCCTGGGAAACTATTTTAAGTATTAGTTTATCAAAATAATATAAATAAATCAATTTCAGAATATTCATAGACTTCTGGAAAACATGGCTGTATCAATTTAAAATAGGTGATTCTTGAATTTCTTTATCCATAACGATCTAAGTTGCTAATATTAACTTTTTATGGTAAATTTAACGGCCTGCAGTCAATTTTAATTGAGAATAAATAAATAGCTTACTCACAACTTCAAGTCTTCAAATTTACCATAAAAAATTAAAATAATTATGCAGTTTAAATCAGCCTGGGAAAGGAACTAGCTATTCTACCAATAATCTTGTCAAAAACTGACACTGTATTTCTATGTCTAAGCATTATTTTATTAGAATGGGATATTTAGAGTTGTTACATAGAGATAACAAGACTGAAAGTGAGATATATATTTAGTGAATATTGAGCCAGAAATGTAAGCAGCAAGCTCAAATATCCCCGAACAAGATAAATTGATGCCGGTGTGCCAGCATCGCATGATACCTTGCAATAATTTTATTTATATTCAGGCTTTAGCACACAAACAGCTATCTGATATCTGGGACAGAATGAGTTCACTATTTAACTATTTAGGAACTTAGGGCTGCAGTACTGCATGAGAATTTCAAAATTATCCAAGTATGCAGATAACAATGATAGTTTTACAGCTGCTACTAACTTTACAGCTAGCTGAAGTTTTAGTTTTTTGGATCAGGAATATGAGATATATATATGGAATGAGTTCGGTATTTGACTTTGGAAGCTTGGAGCTGCAGTACTGTAATATAATAGTGCATGCGAATTTCAAAATTATTCAACTATGCAGATAGCTATGATAGTTTTACAGTTGCTTCTAGCTTTTTAGCTTGCTAGAGTTTTAGCTTTATGTAGGAATACGTCTATTGTATTAGATAATCCAGATTCTGAATAAAAAGATGCTGTGAATTTTAGTAATTTAAAAAAGAAAAAATAACTTGTTTTTGAAGAAAATATGTAGTGTAAAAAAATGATTTTGGAATCAACGTCAATGATATTTATTTCTTTTAAGTACGGTACATCAAAATTATAATACATATTACTTCAATGACTTGATGCTATAGGCTTTATTATCAGTGGTTCGGAACCGACCTAAAATAATAGATCCACCATTTTTTTCAATTCGATTTATTATCCTCAAAATAATACAAATTCACATTTAACAAAATCACAGAACATGTTTCCCATAACATGGCTCAAAGGGCGAGATGGAACTACCCTTAAGGGTCTTCACCCCAATAAAAGCCATACGATTATTATTATTATTATCATCAATTATTATTATTGTATATTGCTGGATTAACAAAACAGAAATAATAATTTTTCAACGACAATACCAAGTACAGTATACAAATCTACATTTCTGGAATCAATATCAACGTTCAGTGATAACAATATTAGGTTTTCTTCAGATTTAAAAAAGTTATAACACATTGCTAAAGGAAAAAACACAAATTTTCATGAAACCATAGTCAACTTCCTCTCATCAACTGATATCAATTTATAAGAAATTGCATTCAAAGACACTGCAAAGCAAGACATAGCCTGAGACCCAGCAGTGTGTTCTTAATATAATAGAAAAATGTAAATCAATATTGCAAGTAAATGATGAGTATCAGTGTATGCAAAAGTTCGTAGATAAATAGTATTATAAAGGTTATATAAATAGTTATACAAAAGGGTAAATAAAGGTTGTACAAAAGAATTACAAAATATTTAGAAAACTTAAAAGGAATACATTTTTGATTGAAGAGGATTATAATTTTTTCCAAAATAGACTCAAATAATAGGAGCTTACTCTAAGGTTTATCCGATTTCTAAAGAACTATCTGATAGCATAAAAAAGATAATTTCATAGAATGAGGGGAATTATTGTACAGGTCTCCCTGGTTTATGTTTTCAATACAGTAATATTCCATTTTAATTTCTTGGAAATATCAATAAACCAGAGAACAAGCTGTTGTGCATTCATGAAGCATATAGCAGAGCTATATTACCAAGTAGTCCTACCAATAATTTTTGGTAATTATAATTATTCAATGTTAAACATTTATGATTCCTGATTGATTGATTGAGTCAAGACAGCCGGACATAAAGTTTATTTTGAAGGGAACATTCATGCCTATTTTTGAAAGTTAGACTATGTAGAAGCAAAAAACAAAATTGTTTCACTCAACTCCGTGTCCAGAATAAATTCATCACTATAATATTTCTATCCGTGGAAGAACTGGATTATTTTGAACTCATTTTGACATGAAAACATATTTTGATGAGAAAAATTCAAGTATTGGGCTTATTGCTACTGAAAGTATTGGAACAGAAGAATTTATTGGAGAATATTTCAAGCATTCAATTAAGCTACTTTCATATTTCTTCAGCTTAATCAAGTTAATCTAGATTACTCTTGTGCATTCCGCTTGTAGGCCTATAAGTGAAGTTTAGACCTATATATTGCGTTTATAAAAGTTTATTTATTGCGACAAAATAAAATGAATGTGAAGGTGCAACAGACTCAAGTCCGAAACTGCTCTCTTCACAAATTTTTAATATTTAATTTGCTAAATAAATAAATATGATTCTTTGTCCAAAACATTGAAGTCGATTTACACTAAAAATTTAGATTTTAAGACACGTTCTCTGCTGTAAAATCACTTCCTGGTGGTTCGGAACCCACCTAAAACTGTAGGTCCAACTCATCAATCACCATCATCCAACTCATTACCCACGCACAGGTATCAGACCTACGTGAGCTTCATCCTCAAAAAAAAAAAACATCACTCGAAATAATTAAATGATTCCTTATCACTAATGAAAGCAAACAATAAATTATTAAAATGGCTGCTAAAATATTGGAGATTTGAAATTAAATATAAGGTCTGCCCAATAGTTTTGTAAGAATGGTAATTTATTTATTAATTTCGAATTCCTTTAAGTGCTATTAATTTACTGAAGACTTCCACAATGGCGGATATTGACAACAGCATTGGAAAGCTGATGGAAATCGACGAATGCTACTGTACAACATTGATGAATTCTGTATCTGTGTATTTGTCAGTTTGTTAAATTGTCAGTTACTTCAAACTAACTTGTTAATTTATTTATTTCTAGTGTATTCAACTCCTTTATTCAGTTTTGTTTCTATTTTTTTCTAGTGTGAAATGTAGGTACTTACCATGACTAATGGAATCACAGAGTCCCAGCCAGTGACAGTGGGAGAGTCCACCTTGCTCATGTACTCCAGCCTTCGGATGGACACCTTCGAGAATGGCGCTCGTCTGTCAATCTGCAATAAAATCAAAATATAATTTAAAAAAAATTAAATAGAGTATATTTAGAATTTTAAAAGAAAAAAGTGAAAAATAAAAACATAATGAATAGTGTGTAGAGAAATAAATTTAGTAAAAAAAGGGGTGAAATAATTGGACACAATTTGCCTATTCTCCTTTCCATTACATATATTTTCTTTCAATTCTTTCTGAATTTCTTTCAATTCGCTACTGGATGATCTATTTTCAATGAAATTTCATCATTATATTATTATTTCGTATAATTTATATTGGATTTCTAGTTGAAAAACCCGTAACACTTTAAGATTAAATTTTTTTTTCACTTTACATTATTCATAAGTTAAATAAAATTCATACATTGAACGGGGGCGGTTCTAATCCTCTGAGTTTATTTATTTTATTTTATTAGGAGAAGTGCACTCCAATCGGGCATATGCCTAGGAGTGTCCATTTTTATTTCACAAACCTTTGAGAAAACTAATGTTTTTAGTTTTAAGTTAGTATTGAATTTGTATATAAGTTAGTTTTAAGTGTATTGTATAAATTGAGATGACCAGATTGGTTCTTATGTACTGTATTCATTTGATTTTGTTTTGTGAAATAAATTGATTGATTGATTGATATATTCATATCATATATAATAAAATAACATAACAATTATAATAAAATATATTTTGCCATATTTCTTCTCTATTCCTTACCATTTCCATGACAGTTATTAAGGTGTATTAGTTTTACTTCTTTTAATTGATTCCTTGTTTTTTATTCAATCTAACACATAAATAATTGATAATCTGTTATGTTTTCCATGGCGAAATACTTGATGAATAATCTAATATCAAAACTGACACTGTAGTTCAATTTAATATATTTTCTTTACTCACTTATACTGGAGATATTGGAGGGTGCATTTCACTCCTATAGTGAAATAGGCTGAGACTGATGAAGCTTCTCTTTAGACGTGAAATGCATCCCTCCAGTATCTCCAGTATAAGTGAGTGAAAATTATATATTAAATAGAAATACAGTGTCAGTTTTGATATTAGATAGACAATAAATAAATAACTTCCTGGATTTCTTGTTCCATGACGAACTGCGTTGTTAATATTAACTTTTCAAGTGAATTCAACGACTTGCAGTCAAATTTTTATTAAAAGTAAGTAGTATTTCACTTACTTTGTAGGCCAAACGTTTTCGAGTTGTTAAAACCCATCTTCAAGGCCTTGACAACTTGAAAACGTTTGGCCTACAAAGTAAGTGAAATACTGTAGCCTACTACTTATTTTTAATAAAAATTTGACTGCAAGTGGTTGAATCCACTTGAAAAGTTAAAATATAATAAAATACAGTAATATATTATATTAAATTTTTTGCTTCTAGCTCTGTGTCATTTTACTATAATAAAATAATCCAGTAATTTCTACTTCCCTTGGTATACAGATCGAGTGAATTCTATATAAATAAATAGCAAATCATTTTTAAATGTCTTTATGTACACTAACATAGCCGATTTCGACTGTAGGTGCCTCTTCAGACCTCAACATTATATTTTGGTCCAAAGTGTGAACAACCCAAACGAGGAGTGAGGTATGTTGTGATTATGCTTTCCTCACTGAGCTAACAGAGTTGTATCTATGCCAAGCAAACCAAAACAAATTCTGAAGCTCTATGCTTAACAGTCCACTCTCACCTTTACACAGAGTCTGGCTGCACAGGTGAGTGTTTATACTATTTAGCACACCTCTGAGCTATTTCCTGTGTACAAGCCATCATTGGACAGACACGATTCGAAAGCTACACAATTGATGAATAGTCTGACTAATTTTTTACAAATTTTTAATTACATTTTTTAACAGTATTAATTCAGACTGAAAACTATCACATATATCACTATAATTAGCTTCTTGTAACTTATTTAACTGTATTCTTCACCCGGCAAAGATGAGCTAAAGCTCTGGACCGACCAAAACAAGTAAACAAACTGAAAAAATATCCAAATTATTTTGAGAAAACAGAAAACCTTTCTTACTTCCTAGAGAAAACAATCTCTTTTCTCCTACCAAGTAAAGCATTCGAACGGTAAGTAGATCAAGATAAGTGTCTGTTAAAGGGGTATGTGCAACTTCCTTGCAGCTTGCAACATTGTTTCTTGCAACATTTGCGCCTTGCAACATTTTTACGTCTTGGGTATGGAAATGTAATGATTTCTTTTTTAAAGATTACGTCTTGAAGACTGGTTATGGAGTAAAAGACATCAACAATTACATGTGATATTACCAAACTTATTCACTAGTTGCCACAATTACAATTGAAATTAATTGAGGTGAGTCTCAGTTTTGATGTGACAGGAACTCTGTACACTATAAGAAACTTCATGAACCAAACATTTTCTCAATTGTTTTTTTAAAATACTTCCAAGACTCTTTAGAAACTGCGGTAGCTTCCCAACCAATGCAACTAGGTTTTTCTTGGAATAGCCTACTATTGTGACTCACCAAGCGATAATTTCCTCGGCTTCTTGTATTATAATCATGTACGTTAAGATTCTGGTTTTTATCATTTTTTTTATCTATAGTGTAACTTCATACATTTTCAAGTAAGGTACAGTTTGGAGACCAAGTCTCTTGAATAACGGTCTACATGAGCTTAATCTATTTACTCTTTCCATACACCTAACAACTTTTTTTTGGATCTTAAATTAAACACCCTTTCAAGGTTTTGTTTTATCAACTTTTTATGGCAAATTCAATTTGCTTCAAATTTGGTTTTGTTTTAACTAGTAAACCCATACTAAGATAGAATATACTTAAAATGTGACATTAACTACATTGATGTCAAATGTTGACTGTTACTTCTTAACTGGAGGCTCCAAGATGTAATCTATGAAAAATAAGGTAGCATACCTATGAATATGTTACAACGAAATAGCATGGTAAGCTGTAAAAAGTAAATTTCTGTCATTTAATCTAGCACAAATTAATACCCCCGATGAAAAAATTTTACAGCAGCGGATGACGCTTGCCACATGCCACATTACGCATGCCCCACGTGCAACATGAGGCAAGAGGCAAGAAGTGTGGACATAGGTTATGGCACATGTCACGCTCTATGGCTCATGGGTGATGAAAGCGAAGCATTGCGTGTCATCTGTTCATTTTGCCTGTGTCCCACTGCCCTAAACTGGGTCCCTAGCCCTATTTTGTTCAGCCCTTAGGCCCTTCTTTCAGCCCTAAGCCCTTTTTTGAATTGTTCGATAAGGTAAAAATGGTGGAAGCTACTCCATACGTCACAGCGTAATAGGTATCATCAGTTCAGCTTAAGAATAGAGTTGTCTTTTTCGTCAGTTGAAAGAATAGGTTTTCTATCAATAAATCTATTTTTATACTATTTGGAATGGGTTTCCTATCAGTAAATTTATTTTTATTAGTTGTTGATATTTCATGTTTTCCTTCAGAGTAATATATTTTTATTGATCTATATTTTTCAATAGTGTAACAGATCACACCATTTTTTAAACTAGTTGTTGATATTTTATGTTTTCTTCAGGGTATTGATGAGAGCTGATGAAGCTTCTCTTTAGAAGCTTCCTCCCACATAAGAGAGTGAAAATTATTATTAAAAAAGAAATATAATGTCAGATTTGTTGTTAGATTGTAAAAGATTATTTTTATTGATTCATATTATCTAATAATAGATTACACCATTTCGTAGATATGTTTTATTGATATATTTCTTCTAATAAATTACAATATTTTTTATCTTTTTTAACAAAAAATGGATATTATTTCTTCTCAATGATTATTATGTTCTAAAGCATTTCAAATTAATAAATATTTAAGAACAGACTTCATAAATAATCATTATTTTTATATTTTGTATTTATTTGGCTTTGTAAATTATGCATCATGTAAACAGTTTTGTGAACTAAGATAATATTAAGAATTCTGGTAATTTTCTTAGTAATGGCGAAGGTGATATTGTGGAAGGTATCCATAATGAATAATAATAAGACGAAATTGTCACAACCACATTTTGGTAATTTACCACAATTCTGGTAATAAAGCTATTATTAAACTAGCAATATAACTATTATATAACACCAACAAATCACAATCATAAAAATCAAATAATTTAGTTTATGGTTTTAATTTATTTTGCTCAAAAAAGTGTATCATGTTGAAAACTATAAAATGTATGAAAATATTAGAACTTACGGTACCTTAATAAAATGTTTAAAAAAAACAAATTTAATCTCTTGCCAATTATTTTACTTCATGTTGAATAATGTAGAAAATTATGAAAATATCTGGAATTCTGGCAATAAAACTATAATTTTAAATAATATTTTTTTAACAATCACAAACAATTTGTTCGTTCCTCAAGCTTAAAATGTATGTATCTACTAGAAAATCATGACAATATCTAGGATTCTGGCAATAAAAACTTAGGAGACTATTATTATAATAATAGTCTGTGATGTTTTCCATGACGAAATACTTAATGAACAATCTAATATTAAAACTGACACTGTATTTCACTTTTAAATAATATTTTACTCACATATATTGGAGATGCTTGAGGAATGCATTTCTCTTCTGAAAAGAAGCTTCGTCAGCCTAATGTCATCCTAACCTCAACAAAGCATGACCACTGGCGGCAGGCTGACGAAGCTTCTTTTCAGAAGTGAAATGCATTCCTCAAGCATCTCCAATTTATGCGAGTAAAACATTATTGAAAAGTGAAATACAGTGTCAGTTTTAATATTATTTGTATAACTATAGATTACAACAACCTACTACAATCACAAATAATTCAACAATTTTTTCATTCCTTTTGCTTGAAATAGCATGTGTAATGTAGCTAACCATGCACTTTATGAAATCATCTACAATTCTGGCCATGAAACACTTGGAAAACAACAAAATATAAAGCTCTATCTTCCTTTTTCTCTCATACTCTCTTTCCCTATCTTCAACACCTCTTGTTTGGCTGTCAGTTATACAATGATAACTTTCAGGAATTTAATTTATCAATTTCGAATTCCTCAAAGTGCTATTAATGTTATATTAATAACAGTCAATTAATATATTGTCAGTTACTTCAAAACCAACTTTCAGGAATTGTGTTGATGATTATGGGGATGATCATCACGCTATCAAAAATGTAAAATAATTCTAACTCTACCAAAATGAACAGTCCTACCACCTTTTAGAGTCGGTTCTGTCAGTTATTTCATTGATTTTAGTCAAGTTGTCTAAACTGGAAGAGTAGCTTTTGACATTTACAGTGCCTGAATATGAAACATAGAGAATAACTGCTACAGAACTGTCTATTAGAATCATTTACGAGCAAAGTATTAATTGGAAAAGTTTGCAAGTTGAAACTTTTTTGAGCACTGCCATTTTTCGCTGTCAATTCTATTTAGTAGTAATTCTATTTTTGTTTCCTCTTGTTTTGAAGTTTGTCTTTTATTTTGGGAAGTGACAACTGTGAGCCGTAGAAGGCATCTGTTCAGTTAGATAAAGATAAGCTACGAACTTCTGGCCCCTCTTTGTAAGGGTGACCGATTGGTAAGCAAAAAAGACTGTTCTCTGCGGTAAATCACTTCCCGGTGGTTTTAGACTCACCTAAAAGTGTATCAATCACCATATATATATATAAGCGTATGGTGCCGCAGTGGTCTAGGGCATTAATAATATTTCTTTTTGAAGGGATAGTGGTCACAAAACTGAAACGTATATTATAAACATTCACATACATACATACATTCATATGTACATAGGTGCCTACCAGTAAATGGATTTGTCAAGATAATAAGAATAAATAAATAAATAAAAAAAACATGCAAACAAATAAATAAATCACCATCATCCAACTCATTACCCACGCACAGATCTCAATCCTCAGAAAAAATACATCCAGCTACTTAAGGTTTTTATTTTAATGACAACAATTCCCCCCAGAAATATAAATAGCCTGAAATTCAAGTTCTAGTTATTTTGGAAGATATTGCAACTATTTTATTATATATTGTTAAATAAGGTAAAAGATCACACCATTTCTATACGCTATTTAATGCGGTTGCTAATATACAATGTAGTGGAAATCTTCAGAATAATATTTATAGCATAAGGAAGATAATTTAAAATTAATTATCTAAAATTATTTTTTAAGGAGCTATTCTATTTGTAACAAAAAATGCAGACATTGGTCAGATTTATACATCTCAAATACAAAAAAAGGCTACATTTATTATTGTAGTATTATTTATCTATATAAATAAAATTAGAGTTTTGTCTGTACATTTATCAGAATTGTATATTTTTTGGTTATTTTTACGTTTTATGCATTATATAAGCCGAAAATAGTCTTATCTCACTTTCTGTCTGTCTGTCTGTCTGTCTTTCTGTCTGTCTGTCTGTCTGTCTGTCTGTCTGTCTGTCTGTCTGTCTGTCTGTCTGTCACGGCCCCAAAGGCATTTTACACGGCCTTCTCCTCAAAAACGAGAGCATCGATCGGGATTTTAGTTATTGAACAGTATTGAACACTTTATTGACAATGTCTTTAGCTATAAAAAACTAAATTAACTTTTTTTTTAACAGAGTAATAAACGTTTAAAAACCAAGTACTGTGCGATTTTAGATACATTTTACGCGGCCTTCTCTTCAAAAACGAGAGCATCGATCGGGATTTTAGTTATTGAATAGTATTGAAAACATTATTGACAATATCTTTAGCTATAAAAAACTAAATTAACTTTTTTTTAACAGAATAATAAACGTTTAAAAACCAAGTATTGTGCGATTTTGGATACATTTCTTCCAAGTTTTATTACCACATAAGAATAAGAACAAATCACGTAATTTATCATGATATATCAATCAGCTGTTCTCGAATATAAATGGTGGGCCCTTCGCGGCGTTATTTACGCTGTCTGCAGACTTGTGTAGTCGGAGCATTGCAGTATTTTAGGAAACATATATCTGGTGAATCAAAGCCCATCTTATGTTTTATCAATTATTTCTTTGTTGAAAAAAAAAACAAAATTTTCTAATTTAAATAATTTATCAAAACAAAAATTAACATTTTAGGAAGGTGCGGTTTGTGCTAGGCTCTTGGGAATTCGCCAGGTAGCACTATTATTACAACATAAGAACAACAACAAATCACGTAATTTATGATGATATATCAATCAGCTGTTCTCAAATATTCTCTCTGATAACTGTCACTGAATTGTTTACGTCCTAAGTTGTTAACTAAGCTGCTAACAACTTCATGATCGTTGCTATCAAAGAAACCGAAACGTATTTAGTCGTATTTCTAAACATAATCCGTACGAAGGACGGGTAGCTGCTAGTTATTATATATTATATTATAATACCGTATTATTTATAATTAATTATTGTGTTCCTTCCCAAACGTCTCTGTCAAATAATGGCTTGGATGTAAGAAGTAGGTCAGAGGTGTCCTAGATGGTATACACACTCACCTGTGCATCCATACCCTGTGTAGTGGTGGGAGTGGACTGTTTTGCATAGAGCTTCAGAATTTGTTCCGCTGGGCTTGGCACACTGATACAATTCTGTTAGCTCAGTGAGGAAAGTAATCGCAACCTACCTCACTCCTCGTTTGCGTAGTACGCTCTTAGGACCAGAACATAATGTTGAGTTCTGAGGAGTCACTATACATGCATTGATAGTATTGGTATTGATGGGTGTAATTTTGTGTAATATGTATATGTGTATGATATAATATGTTCATATTTTGTTCGAACTATATACAGTACTATAACTGATTTCTACAGTAGGTGAATCTGCAGACCTAAAAATGATGTTTTGATCCAAAAAGCTTACTACGCAAACGAAGAGTGAGGTAGGTTGCGATTACTTTCCTCTATGAGCTAACAGAGTTGTATCTATGCCAAGCCCAACGAAACGAATTCTGAAGCTCTGTACTTAACAGTTAACTCTCACCTCTACCCAGGGTCTGGCTGCACAGGTGAGTGTGTATACTATCTAGCACACCTTTGAGCTACTTCCTGCGTTCAAGCCATCATTTGACAGATATTTTTGGAATGCAGTACATTTTGGTGTAGCCTCTTGCATCTGATATGAACAATACTTAATTCCTCCTTACCTCAAGCCAAAATAAGGGAAGCTCTAACTATAATGAATTTGAATTAGAAATCGAAATTCCTACCTGATGATGTTCCTCTTGGGAGACGAAAGCAACTTCTAACAATTCCCGTCAGGAATGTCACAAGCACTGACTAAAGAATAACTTGAAACAGAAATATGGCCTCAAGTTATTCTTTACCCAGCCAATAAATTTTCTACACTATTTATTGACAATCTATAAATTTACCTGACTTTTATAGACAATCTATGAATTTACCCAGCGTTTTATAGGCATCTTCGTTCATTTCAAATTCAATACAATATTGTGTCATGAATAAAATGGTGATATTATTTGTAAATAAACTCTATTCTTTATATATGTATCTTTCGATAGTGGTACCCGTATACAAAATGATAATATGGAAATTGTATTGACTTCTGCAGCATGGAAATAGGCTGCAGAAATCTCCTTCTCCCTTCTTCTCTTTCTTCTTGTTTTCTTTTCCCTTCTTCATCATCTTGCTCTTCTTCCTCTCCAAATTTCTCCTTTTCCTTCTTCTTTTACTACTCCTCCTTCTCAACCTCTTTCTCCTCCTCCTCCACCCCCACATCCTCTTCCTCCTTCTCCTCATCCTCTTCTTCCTCTCCTCCTCCTCATCATCATCCTCTTCCCCTCCTCCTCCTCCTCCACCCCTACCACCTATTCCTCCTCCTCCAATTCCTCCCACTCTTTCTTCTTCTCCCCAACCTCCTCATCCTCTTCCTCCTACTCCTCATCCTCTTTCTTTTACTCCTCATCCCCCTCTTCCTGCTCCAATCCTCCTCATCCTCTTTCTCCTCCTCATTCTCCTTTTCCTCCTTCTCTTCTTCCTCCTCCTCCTCCTCATCTCCCCCTCCATCATCCCTTTCTCCACCACAACTTCCTTCTTCTTCTCCTCCTCCTCCTCCTCCTCGTTCCACCTCCAATTCCTATCCCTAATCCTTCTCCTCCTCATCCTCTTTCTCTCCCTCTAATTCCTTCTTTTATTTATCCTTTTCCCTCTTCATCCTCCTTCTAATCCTCTACCACCTCCTTCATCTCTTCCTTCTCCTCCTCCTCCTTCTTTTTCTTCTTCTCCTCCTTTTCTTTCCTTCATCGATTGCTATTGGAGAAGTTTGTCACAACATGCAAATGCATTGACTATATTTATTAAGGTCTATACAGTACCTCTATCCATATATAGATAGATATACTGTAGATAGAGCACAGTCATAACTGACAAACTTTATCATTTAGCTCCGGACATGGAGGCATTTACACACACACACTCAAACACTACTATTATCCCCAATTCCTTCGATTTTGTAGCCTATAGCCTACAGAAGAAGATGGAGAAAAAAAAGGAGGAGGAATAGGAGGTGGTGAGGGGTGAGGAGGAGGAGGAAGAGGAGGTGGTAATGATGGAGAAGGAGAAGGAAGGGTGAAGGGGGGTTTGGAAGGAGGAGGTGGTGAAGGAGGAGGAGGAGGAGGATGAAGAGGAGAAGGGAAAGGAGGAGGAGGAGTTGGTGGGTGAGTAGGAGGGGGTGTAGGAGGGGGAGTAGGAGGAGGAGGAGGAACAGGTGGAGAGGTAGAAAGAGTAGGAGGTGGTTGAGGAGGAAGAGATGAAGGAGAAGGAGAATGAAAAAGAAAAGAGAAGAAGTCAGAGAAAGAAGAAGAGGAAACGGAGGAAAGAGAATTGAATGAGGGGGAGAGGAGGAGGAGGAGGAAGAGTAGAAAGATGAGGAGGACGAAGAAGATGAAGAAAAAGAAGAAGATGAGGAGAAGGTGAAAAAATAGGAAAAATAGGACTAGGCTACTAAAGCAATAAACATTGAAATAATTAAAAAATAAGAATGACTTTCCTTTTTTTATATCCTTGTTCATAATCTCAATATTATTATGGTATAAGGAAGGCTATCATAATATTTTTCCATCTCTATATATAAAAATGAATGTCTGTCTGTATGTATGTATGTATGTATGTATGTGTGTTCCCTATAGACTCCAAAACTACTTGACAGATCGACATGAAACTTTGGGAATATGATGTGTGAATATTGGGGATGGTTTCTGACCATAAATTTCAATAGGGGAGCTAATAATTATTATTTATTAAACCATTTTATAGACCTAACCTACCAAGGGCGGATCCAGCAGGGGGGCGCGGGGGGCGCGCGCCCCCCCCTTGAGGTGGTGTGAAAATATATTTTATGGTTAATACTAGTGAAAAATGATACATCTTTACATACTTTATACATCTACTAAGTAATCCAACTGATTCTAAACTGTTATTTTCCTTTAACATCCTTTTAAAATAATCTAATTTGTATTGGTGATAGTGATGTTATGGTAGATATCTAGAATTAATAAGACTACTGTAAAATAACATTGTCATTAGTCATATTTATTTAAAAAAGTAGACATGATTATTTCGGCTGTTTCTCCATTTGGTATCCCCTCACCAGGGCTGGATTTAAAAATATGCCCCGGACAAGAGGTATAAATGCTGGGGGGGGGGGGGGGCGCAAAATTATCCGCAATTTTTTATGATTTATTAGAAGAAAATTTAAGTCTTGTATATTAACATCACTTTAATTTGAATGATTTACTATGCATAGTTGTAGGTTGTATGATGTAGTGCCTATGTATAACTAACTGTAAGTGCATAATGAGTACCAATGATTTTTTTTTGTAATGTTACACACGTTTTAAAAATCGATTAATTTCTATGTATTCATTGTTCATGTAACATCACAGTGGCGTAGCTATAAGGGAATCAGGTGGATAGATCCTCCAGACAAAATAAATTTTCAAATTTTAAGAAGTCTTTAGAGACAACATTTGAAGTAAGAAGATGTCTGAAATCGGTAAAAATGTGGTATTAGATGGATTATTTTTTTAATAAAAAAAAAACCGACTTCAATAAAATGCTCCTTAAAAAATTAAATATTTAAAAAATTAATAATATAGAGCAACCCCAAACTCTCCCTTTTAGAAGAAATTTTCAAGTATCAGGAAAATACAGTACCAGAATCAGAAAAGGCGAGGGATCAAAAAGGGCAGAGTATAAATACCTGCATTTAATTGTTTTACTAAAACAATGAGGGCCCGCATCACACTTTGACAATAATGCAAGAGCTTCATGAAATTTACTTTGACACATAACGTGGGTTGAATTTTCAAAATAGATTAATTCATATCTAGAATCGCTTAAATGTGGTTTCAGGGAGATTGTTTCATTCTCAAAAAGTTACAGCGGGTATCCCAAAACCCGTTTCAAGTGAAATTTTTAAGCACGGTGCCATATTTTTACGGAATCCCAACTCAGGAAAGATAAATGATCAAACCTAAGGGATGGGAATAGTTTCAAGTAAGCCGGCACTTATTTTCTTACTGAAACAATAAAGGTCCGGATCACCCATTGACAATGATACAAGAGCTAGATGAAATTTATTTCAACGTGGCCTCCTGGTGTTTTGTGCTTATTATTTTAAAACATACTTAAACTTCATGCTTGACCACTATTAATTTCACATACATAGATAATATACCTAAAAGATAGCGATGTTAATTACGATTATAAACTTGCATTAAACGTACTTACATTTTTGTGAGTACTAGCGCACGCGTCTCAAGACCCGAGTACTATCTTCAGCAAACAGAGAATACATAGGCCTAATTCGTTTTGCTCTGTATACTCTAAGTAGTGTACTCTGTACAGCAGTCTCTATTCTCTATTCGCTGAGAATAGGACTCAGGTCATTAAACGCGTCTGATGCTACTTACAAAAATTGAGTGCTGGTGTAAAATGCAAGTTCGTATTGTCATTGACATCAATGGTACGGTACAAACAGTTCATGTACGAATGAAAACCACTGAGGAAATTAAAAAAAAATATATAAATATTATATCCCTTCTTACTGGCTCTATCCCCTTGAATAGGCCAATAAATGATTATTGTTTCTTACTTTCAATAAGATTGCAGGTCTGAACACGTGTCAGATCATGATAATTTTCAATTAATTTTGCTATAATTCAATAATCATTTTTGTACAAGACTAACAGCAATTTTTTTAGTGTTAGTGCTTCAAAAAAATAATCTCTAGGCATTTTCTACATTTTTTGCTGAGGATATCCCCTGGACACCCTCCCGTGGGGGGTTTTCCATAACCCCCTTACAAAGATACTTCTAGCATTAAAATATTTTAAAAATTTCTGGCGAGTACCCTGGACCTCCTTTTTGTGCAGGGTATTCCATACCGACCCCCCTTACAAAAATCTTAGGGTGCGCCCCCCCCTTACAAAAATCCTGGATCCGCCCTTGTAACCTACTGAACTTGCCAGCCAAACAGCTTAAAGGAACAGCTGATATAAGTCAACAGTTTTTAATCATATGGCAGGCCGCTTAGTGGCGTTATTTACGTTGTCTTTGAACAGCAAAAGACTTTGCACTTTGCATGTAGGCTACCGTGCAGTCGGAGCCTTGCAATATGTAGGAAACATACGACTGGGTATGATGAAATGTAATTATGCCAGGTTGATGACATCTGTTAACCAATGAAGCTAGAAATTTGAAATGCAGCCTCAGCGGGAGGTGGCGAATAATAAAATAAAAAACCTAGCTTCTATACCCTTATAGGAGGTTTAAATTTGAAATGTTTCTTCATTCAGAGGTGGTGATTAAGAAAACAACGAAGCCTCTATGATCAGCTGGAAGAGCCCTAGGACTAACTTCTTTCCTAATTTTAAATGTAACCTCAGCGGGAGGTGGCGAATAATAAAATCAAGGAGAATTTTTATGAGAATGCAGCAACGCGCGTTGGGCCAGCTAGTATTTAATAATGAGAATAATATTATTATCATACATTATATTATAATGATATGAAGAAGGCTATCATAATTTTCTTATATTTTCATGATATTTTTAAATAATATTATAATTATTATATTTCATCTATTGACAATAATATTGATGTATGTACAATGATAAAACTCACCTCATATTTACATTTCAAAGGAGAAAATTAGATTTCTCTATAACTATAATATGCAATAATCACTTGATTGAAAATAAACCCTGAATAAAAAATCCTATAAACGCCTATGTGACTGGCTTATATAAAATTATAAACCAAAAAATTATTAACCTAATAAAAGGCACCGTATTAACATTTCAAAGTTCAATATCAAAGTTGCCTTCAATATGCTATAATTATTTTATTGATAATAAACCCTAAATAAATAAGAAATATAAATAAAACACCCCTGAATCTGACTTATAAAAAAATATTAATCAAGCACATGGTTTAGTCCAGACTTGATCAAGACTCTCCACAAGACTGAGACTAAAAACTCAGGCTCGAAGTCTTTATGACATAAAGAAAGCAGAAAAAATGAATTTATGACCTTCCATAAGAAGCAGGATACTAGTATTGACTCCCACAGTGACATCTTACAACCGTTTTACAGTTCACAAAGTTGACAAATTGCAGTCATTCATCTTTCTTTTACGTGTTTCATTCACAAAAGAATCTAGATCAGGCAACAAGCAGAAAAAGAATGCTTAAAAAAGCCATTCACTGACTTGGAATAATTGCAAGCATTGTCATAAGTTATCGAGTCCATGGAAGTAGATCAGTTATTTGAGCAGGTTTTATTACAGATAAAATTTATTTTTATGACCAACTTCATCCTTGTATGAGTAAAGGTGAAATATTTTATCTATTTATTAATTTATATAGACGCAAAAGCTCACAAAAAGAGAAAAAGAGAAATTGAAAAGAGATTGAAAGAGAAAAAACCTTTATTAAGCTAAATATAGGTACATAATATTCATATAGAAAAATAATAATTTTCCATGAAGGAGATGTCAAAATAATGATATGTAAAATTGTAATTTTCTATACTAAGTCATGATAGCATACTGTACAGGATATTAACATTAATGTCAAAAATGACTGACATTCTAGTAATTTCAAGACTGACAAAAAAAAGATAAAATAGTACAATAATTAATTTGAGAAATCAAAAATACAAGAGAAAACAACAAATGAATGGAAAAAGTAGACAATAATAAATAACTTGATAGAAAGTGAAAAATCTTAATTAGGTTAAGTATATAGTGCCTATATTCACATAGAAAAATAATAATTTTCCATGAAGAAGATGTCAAAATAATAATGTAAAAGCTGTAATTTTTCTATGTATGATTGTGCAAAAATATTGTACAAAATATTAACATTCATGGATATAATTCACATGTTTATGTCATATAAAACATAATTTATATTTGTAATGTAAGCAAGATTGGTAGATGAACGTTAATTGTAATAAAAATGACAAATAGCAAACTACGAAAATGATGAATAACAATTTGAATAAAGCACACAAAACAATATGATTGATCCTATGAGTTACATGTTTAATAATATGTGATAAGTGATTATTAAATGGGATTTAAAGTGTAAGGTTTTCCAGTTTTATTCAAGTTAAAAAGCAGATAAACTGGAAAAATCTGGAGAATAATGAATCATAATAAGATATAGATAATAGCAATGTTAAAGTTTCATCCAATGGGATATCCAGTGTAAGGTTCCAATATTTTCTTCAAGTTAAATAGACCAGATAAGCTGGAAAAATCTGGAGAAAAATTATTTATAATAAAAGATAAATAATAAACATGTTAAGGTTTTATCCAATAGGATTTCCAGTAGACATAATAAGTTTTTTAATTTTCAACGTGTTTAGGAGCAAAAAAATGAACTAAAAAAAGCAGGAGAAATGTTTTATAATAAAAGATAACAGTAGTTACCATGTTCAGGTTTAACCAATTATCAAATAGAATTTCAAGCACAGTTCTCTCCAATTTTCTTCGAGCTATAAGGAAGGAATAAACAAAGTTTATTTATTTATTTATAAATAAAAGTTGAAAAAATCTTTTATAACAAAAGACAAACAGTAATTACCATGTTGAAGCTTATCCAATACGATATCCAGTACAAGGTGTAACACTTCCAAAGTAGAATATAATATAGGAACTATTAATCACACTTATAAACCATTTGATCACGTGTAAATTGTAAAATAAAGGGTTTAGGGTTGTGGTAGTGCTAGCAGCGGGGTTTAGGCACGTGATTCTAACTGGGGGTTGACTAGGGGTAGTTGCCGTTGTTATAGGCCAGCCGGGGTGGTTCCGGAAACCCCAATAATAATATCAAAACAGCAGCAGCTGACTACCCCACTGACAACAACCCTCTCGCTCCAACCCTTCTTCGTCTAAACTAGAGTCGCAAAGCTCAGCTGATAGAGAAGGGATTTGGGGTGGATCGTGAAGTGGAAGGGTTCAAGGAGTAGGAGGGTTTGAGAGGTAGGAAATGGTGGAATGATATGTGGTTGAGTGACGAAGGGGTGGGAGTGAGAATGAGGAGGTGGTGGTTGATGGGGAGGATGGGGAGGAGGAGAATGGTGAAGTGAAGGAGGAGGTGGAAATGGAAGAGAAGGAGACAGAGGCGAAAGAGGAGAAGGAGGAGAAGGAGGAAAAGGAGGAAAAGGAGGAAAAGGAGGAGAAAGAGGAGAAGGAAGAAGAGGTGATGGATGAGGAGGAGGAGAAGGAGGAAAAGGAGAAGGAGGAGGAGGTGATGGATGAGGAGAAGGAGGAGAAGAAGGAGAAGGAGGAGGAGGTGATGGATGAGGAGAAGGAGAAGGAGGAGGAGGTGATGGATGAGGAGAAGGAGGAGAAGAAGGAGAAGGAGGAGAAGGAGGAGAAGGTGGAAATGGAAAAGAAGGAGACGGAGGAGAAAGAGGAGAAGGAGGAGAAGGAGGAGAAAGAGGAGAAGGAGGAGAAAGAGGAGAAGGTGGTGAAGGAGGAGAAGAAGGAGAAGGAGGTGAAGGAGGAGGAGGTAATGAATGAGGAGGAGGAGGAGAAGAAGGAGAAGGAGGAAGAGGTAATGAATGAGGAGGAGGAGAAGGAGGAGGAAGAGGAGAAGGAGAGGAAAGTGGAGGAGAATGTGTAGGAAGAGGTGGAGATGAAGGAGGAGATAGAAGAAGATGAGAAGGACGAGAAGGAGGTGGTGAAGGAGGAGGAGGAGGAGGAGGAGGAGGTGGCGGAGAAGGAGGTGGAGAATGAAGTGGAGGAGAAGGAGGTGAAGGAAGAGGAGTAGAATGGTGGAGTGGTGGAGAAGAAGGTGGAAAAGGAAGAGAAGGGAGAGGAGGAGGAGGAGGAGTTGAAGGGAAAGGAGAAGGAGGAGTACGAGGTGGTGAAGGAGGAGGAGAAGAAGAAGAAAAAAAGCAGAAGAAAAAGAAGAAGATGAAATGAAGGGTGAAGAAGAAAAGGAGAAGTCTGTGGAGAAGAAGAAGAAGTAGAAATAAATGGGAAATAAGAAAAGGAGAAGAAGTAGGAGAATAACAAGGAGAAGAAGATGGAGAAGAAAACGTAGAAGAATAAGAAGAAGGAAAGATGGAGAAAAAAAGAAGAGAGAGGATGACGAAGATGGATGAAGATGGTGACAGGTTAGGAAGAGGATGAGGAAGAAGAAAAATAGGAAGATGGAGAAGAAGACGAAGAAAGAGGTGTTGAAGAAGAAACTCTGTAGAGAAAGAGAAGAAAAAGGTAGTGGTGAAGTATCAGTAGGTTAGGTAGTAGGAGTAGAAATGGTATAAGAAGAAGATGGAGAAGGAAAGAGATAAAGATAGGTGTTTGGGGGAGTCAATGTTGAGAAGTAAGTCACTAGAGCTCCACCCCCCCCCCTCCCTACGCATTCGAATCAAATAAATTATCTTGTATGAACCTAGGGAAGGGGGAGGGGAGAGAGAGCTGCTTTTGAAAATGAGATTCTTAACCCCCCACCCCCTCCCCACCACATCGTTTGTTATGTGAATGATGCGTGTTGCGTATGTCTTTCACTGATGGTGAGACCCTTACGGGGGTAGTTCCCCACCGTTCTATGAGGAAAATAGTGGTTTAAGTGGGTTCTGAACTACTGGGTAAGTGAAAATAAGCGGATAACATCAAGTCATAGCAGCTTGGTCACCCATCCAAGAACACAATGTGTTATTAATAATTTATAGTACTGTATCCGATTTCGACTGTTGGTGACACTTCAGACCACAGCATAATGTTTTGGTCCAAAGAGCGTACTACGCAAACGAGGAGTGAGATAGGTTGTAATAACTTGGTTAACAGAAATGTATTTAAGCCTAGCCCACCGAAACAAACAATACCAGATTTACACTGCACAGGTGAGTGTGTATACTATCTAGTTCACCTCTGAGTTACTGTGTTCAAGCCATTCATAATTCGACAGAGACTTAAGCTACTCTGTACTTTAGTTTTAGTTTGTTTGAGATTGATAACAACCGAAACTAGTATCTCACGGTTTTCAATAAATGTGGCTGTGACAACTTCCAGTCTTATTATGGATGTCTTCCACAATATCACCGTTGCTACTACAAAGAAAGAAAATAAAAAATTATTGATGCTATATTTAAAATAAATAATAGCCGAAGAAAAACTATTCAAATCATAAAAAATAAATAGTAGTGCTCATCATTATCAATATAATACACTATTCGAGTTATTTTTGTTAGTTAATTAATTGCATTAGTGAAAATAAATGAAAAAGTTAAAGTAGAACATGTAGAAATACACCCGTTGCTTTGTTTGATACTCAACCGGCGGACATTTGTATCATATTTCTGTCAGCTTGACTAAATTTCGTGAAAACGTCATGAGAATAGCATTGACTGGGATGAAGTGCCTTGCAGCGGAGCGCTGCACGATTGCAACAAAGCGTTGCACTTTTAAACAAGTTGCGTATCAGAAACCGTTTAAATGTTTCTTCGTGAAGTAAGAAAATTGACAATTGCATTGAAATGAATAACTTCAGTATGTTATCTCATGTATTTTAAAGCGCTGAACACGAATTTTGAGTCTTAAGACTTTTAAAAATGATGTTTCACGAGTTATTTTCAATATGGCTGACTAAAATAAAGGATTCCATTAGTTCTTTTATAGAATAAACAGGAAAAACGTTATTTATCAAGTGAGTTTGGTGTATTTTGGGGCACTGGATTCAAATTAAAACTTTTATTACTTCGAAAAAGTCGAGCTCCACATATTATTTCAAATATGGCGACTAAATTAATGACTGGTTGTTATTGTTTTGTTGATAAATATATTAAAAATTATTAGTTTACTTCGATTTTTTTTTTGAGGATGAAGCCCACATATATCTAAAACCAGTGCGTGGGTAATGAGTTGGATGATGGTGATTGATAAGTTGAACCTACAGTTTAAGGTGGGTTCCGAACCACCGGGAATTGATTTTACAGCAGAAAACAGTCTTTATTCTGGCCAATCCAATCGGTCACCCTTACAAAGAAGGCTCAGGGGTTCGCACCTTATCTGTATCTGATACCTCCTACGGCTCACGGCTATCACTTCCCTTAAATTCTTATTTAGTAGTTTTTCATACGAATCTAGATGTCTTGATGCGTTTACTTTATATTGTGAAAATTTGAATAGCATTCTAGGCTTTAATAAATTAATAATGTCATGCATAAGAGTGGCCGATTGAATCGCCCAGCCAAAAGGACTCTGTTCTCTGCTGTAAAATGACTTCCCGGTGGTTCGGAACCCACCTAAAATTCACCATGTTTCCAATAAAATGCGGCGAGGTGGAACTACCCGTAAGGGTCTCCCCACCAACAAAGCCATACTTTTATAATACCATTTATTCATTGTTCTGACAAATATGTTCTTCTCAAGTGAAAGAGATAATTTTCAGACTTGATTTTGAATTCATCTTCCCTACCTAACTTATTTTCACTAATTTCGGATTCCTTTAAATGCGATTAATATATTCTGTTTCTGTATAAATATTTGTTACTTTGTTTAATTGTCAGTTACATCAAGCCAACTTATTTCTACTATACTTATTTTCTAACTAATTATATTCACCTTTATCGGCTTCTTCCTCTCCTTCTTATTCATAGTGTAAGAAATACAGTTAAACGTTAGTTAAAGCTAAATAAAAACACTACAATCACTCTTAAATATAACAAACAACCTTAAAAGGAACTGAAAGTCTGTAACTAAAAGCACTGAAGCAACTGAAAACTACAGGGAAATATCTGCAAAAACTTGTGAATTTCAACAAGTTTTAAAAATACTAAAAACCCAAATAATAAGTTAATAAAAGTCGGAAGAATAATATTTTAGCTGTTATTTGGATACATTCAACTCACTGCAGCTGTAATAACTATTGATCCTCTTTTATGTGAAGTATTCACGCTTGCAGATGTAGAATTCTACTTTCTCTGATAAATAAAGAGCTTGATTAGTTTCTAGCAGGCGAGATCGACTGCGTCAGCGTTTTTATTCAATTATGCAGTAATTTGATCAAGAAAAGGCTTTAAAAGTCCCATGTGTATTGTATTGTTTCCCAAGAATGTGCTGAGATACTCTTTTCTATGGTTGATCCTCTTACAAATCTTTTTTGTTATTATTTTACTATTCATAGGTATAAACTTGCTGTGCAGAACTGACCTTTTTTGAGTCGCGGCGGACGCGTTTCGAACTATGTGGTTCTTCATCGGCGCTTGGTTGCAGACTGACTTAATAAAATTATTATTTTATCAATTTAGATGCAAAGTTCTGAAGTACCGGACGCTGATGCTGAATTAGCGCAGGGTTTTTGTTCATAATTTTTTAAAGAAGTTTATTGTATTGGATTTATTAGGGCTTTGAAATGTTCTGTAAGGAAAAAAACATTTTTCAATTATTTTGTGAAATATGTGGGATCAAATTTGAAATTTTGGGGGTTTTTGGGGGCAATTGATCTCACCTATGAGTCTTTTCAAACTTTTGAGAAATTTTCCATAACTAAAAGGCACCTTGAGGAATAAAATTACATATTTTTTACTCTAATCAAACAAGCAGTTTTTTCAAAACTTTTTTAAATTGATAATTTTACAGTTAAAAAAAAAATATTTTGGAAAAACTGCTTGTTTGATTGGAGTAAAAAATATGTAATTTTATTCCTCAAGGTGTCTTTTAGTTATGGAAAATTTATCAAAATTTTGAAATCACTCATAGGTGAGATCAATTGCCCCCAAAATCCCCGAAAAAATTCAAATTTGATCCCCCATATTTCACTAAACAATTGAAGAATTTTTTTTCCTTACAGCAATAGATATCATTTCAAAGCCTTAATAATATTCAATTCAAGAAACTTTGAAAACAAAATGTCCAAAAACCTTGCGCACAGCCCAGCGTAATGTTCGACTATGCAACGTTTGATCAAACGCTAAGAGCTGGAAAGGAAATAAATAATTCATTGGATTTATCTAACATATTATTTGTAGTGTTTGGTAATAATATTTTTCGGATCTCTATTTTAAGAACATCTCATATTAATTATTCAATTGTTCACTCCAATTTTACAAGTCTCTCACAATTGTTAGATGGTCTTTCAAATTTTGAAAATAAGTATTCTTCAAGCTCTCCATAATTGTATTTCTGTACCTCGGAGGTAGAGGACACTATGTCCAATTTCCCAATTTTTCAGGAGAGCAGTTTAAAGATTTTTTCAAACTCCAATTGACAAACTGACAATTGAGTGAAAAGTAGGCAACATCATTGTGTCACAAAGTTATATCTATACTCTTCCTTCAATATATCTTATTATATCATGAGGAAAATTGATTTTTTTTCAATTATTTTTTAAGGGGACACAGTGTTGTGGTTAGATAGTGTTGTTTAAAAATGTATGTTTTTAAAGGTATTCTCAAAGTTTGATTACAGTATTGGCTTTGAAACAATCAAATCTTACAAATTCTATATGATTTCATTGAAAACAAACAATAATTCATTAGCAGCAGATAAAATGGCTACAAGAATTAATCTTATTTTGCTAGTTTCTAAAATCTGCAATGTTTGGACAACACTATGTCCAGCTGGTGAACCACATGGAAGAAATCTGAGAGGTTTTCAACATCAAGTCCACACATGGTGTTATTTATTTATTCATTCATTCATTCATTTTTTTGTTGTTTGCCTCTAAGTGTTACTAAAATCAAATCAGATTTTATTCACATAGGTTATCTTGAATACAAAAAAAAATAAATGAATGAAATAATTTTTACAGTGAGTATTCCCCACAAAAACAAAAGTCTGAGTGTGGAGAATGAAGTTTTTCAAATGTACTTTCAAATAGACTTGGAGCTCATTTAGAAAGCTGTATCTAGTCTTCCAATTGGTTTTTTTTTTTTTTTTTTTTTTTTTTTTTTTGTAGATTACGTCTTGGAGACTCCAGTTAAGGAGTATAAGACAAGTCAGATCAACAATATTATACACTAGATACCATAATTACTTCAATTAGTTGAGGTGAGGCTTAATTTTGATGTGAAAGGAACTCTTGTACACTATAAAAAGCTTTATCAACTAAATATTTCTTCAATTGATTTTTAAATATTTCTATATTTTCAAGACTCTTCAAAAACTGCGGTAGCTTGTTGTAGAATTTCCTACCAATATAACTAGGTTTTTGTTTGAATAGGCTACTATTGTGACTCACCAAGTGATAATCTCCTCGGCTTCTTGTATTATAATCATGTACATCAAGATTTTGGTTAATATCATTCGTTTTTACATATAAAGTAGCTTCATACACATATAAGCAGGGTACAGTTAGGAGACCAAGTCTCTTGAACAACGGCCTACATGAATCTAATCTATTTACTCTTTCTATACACCTAACCGCTTTCTTTTGGATCTTAAACACCCTATCAAGATTTTGTTTTGATGAATTACCCCATACTAAGATAGCATACCTAATATGTGACAGTAAGAGCCCATGGTAAGCTGTAAAAAGTAACTTTTTGTCATTCAATCTAGCGAGCTGTCGCAGGACAAATACCCCAGATGAAATTTTACTACATATTTTCTCAATGTATGGAGTCCAGGTCAATCGTCTATCCAACGTAACTCCTAGAAATGCAATTTTTTCTTCCTGGTCTAATTGATTATCGTTTACAAACACGTTTATAGCCCTATCTTCATTTAAATTATGTTTGTTTTTGAATTGAAGGTATTGGCATTTTTTACTATTTATAGTTAATTTCAACTGGTTTAAAAATTGGACAATGGACTGCACACCTATATGGGCACTTATTTCTAAATTATCTAGAATGGAATTGCTGAAAATGAGTGATGTATCATCAGCAAATAAGAGGGCTCTACCACTAATTAATTCTTTAGGTAAATGGTTGACATATAACAAAAAAAGCAATGGACCTAGTATTGACCCCTGAGGCACTCCAGCTTGCACCTCTAATTTATTAGATTTATTCTTTACTATACTATTACCAACTACTGTAGTTAGTTCTACACATTGTTTTCTCCCAATAAGATATGATTCAAACCATTTCAGTTCAACCCCATTTACACCTACATTTTGCAGTATTTCCAATAAAGTTCTATGATTAACACAATCAAATGCCTTTGACAGATCTAAGAAGATTGCAGTAGCTTTATCACCTGAATCTATTATATCTATTAGTTTTTCAACTAGAGAAACTATGGCTGTTTTTGTTGATCTCCCTTTCTGGAAGCCATGCTGTTCATCACAGATAAAGTTAGCTTCTTGAAGGTGCAGAAGTAACCTATTTAGAACTACTCTTTCAAAAATTTTACTTATTACATTTAAAATACTAATGGGCCTATAGTTTTCTACCTTTTCTCTATCGCCACTTTTGAAGATTGGCAAGATCTTCCCCTCTTTTAAATTATCTGGAAAAACACCTTGTTCTAATGAATGATTGATCAGATGAATCAAAGGGTCTAACAATTGATCTTTACATTCTTTCAGAATTTTACTGGATACCCCATCCATTCCTACAGTTTTTTTATTATTTAAACTATCAATGATATTTGACAACTCGTCTTGGCATACTGGGTGGAATTTTAATTCGTTCTGAATCCCCTCAGTATTCCTCATGTTTGCATCACTAATACCTGTATTAAGAGATTTTTGAAGATCCTTAGCAACCAGTTGATAATATCTGTTAAAGAAATTACAAATGTCTACACTATCATCAATATATTTTTTATTTTCGTTAATTATTCTGGGGACACTAGTATAAGCATCTACATGAGCTACTTGCCTATTTTTGTTTATTACATCCCACACTGCTGTGTTAAAGTACACACTATTATTCAAAATTTCAGCTGTTTTCTTACATTTCGCTCTTTTCACTTCTCTTGTATAATTTTTCTTTAGAGCTTTGTAATTATCTTCACTTAACATATTTCTAGATAGTTTGAATTCATCATATGCATCTTTAACCCTATTTCTTTCTGCAAGGATATCATCAGTTATCCACTCTTCAATCTTGTCTAATTTGTTCTTTACAGGGACTTTTTTAACTGGACAACTCGTAGTAATATGAAACCTTAAAATATTAATGAAACTATCATATTTGTCATTTAAACTATTGCTATTGTAAACCCTACTCCAGTTTTCTTGTAGCAGATTCTGCTTCAAACAATCGATATTCCCCTGTTCACATTGTTGAATTTCTTTCATTACTCTACTCTTTTTAATTGATTTATGACCTTGCAACCCCACCTCTAAGATTTGATAGTCATGATCAGATAGTTCCGAGCCGCCTAATCTTGTTTTAGAGTAATCTATATTAGTAAGGATGTTATCAATTATTGTTTGTGATGTTCTTGTGACTCTGGTATATTCATGAACTTTTATTTCCAAGTTATTCATGCATATAATATCCTTTAAATCTTCTGTCATTTTATTCTGTGTTGCAAAGTCTGTATTGAAATCTCCCGCTACAATAACGTTTGTAAAACGAGTAGTAGTAATCTCTAAAAGCCTATTGAATAGTTCACAAAAATTGTTCCATTCCCCATTTGGTGACCTGTAAATACCTAACACCGCTACTTCGAAATTATTGTCGATTTTTACTCTCAAACCAGTAACTTCTAAATCCATTTCCACAGCAAATTTCTCTACATATTCTAAATTAAATGTTTGCATATTCTTAGCATTTTTAGTGAAGATAGCTACTCCCCCACTTCGATGAGATGTCCTGCAATACGACGTTTTCAATGAATAGTTTGGAATATTAAGTTGTGACAATTCATCTTCTTTTAAACCATGCTCTGTGAAAATAGCTATATCAGGAGCCTCTTCTTTAAAAAATACTTCGATTCTATCTATTTTGTTACGAATGTATTGAATATTCTGATGGAACACAGTGAGTACCGGTACTTCCCTATCATCCCTTATTACTTTATCGTTGCTTTTGCATATTGAAGTAGATTTACTTAATCTCTTAGAATCTTGAGAGCCTATCAGATTGCTACAAGAGTTCCTTCCACTAATGCTATCCTGATTTTTTGATCGATTAACGTCTTTTAATACAATTGAAGATATGAATTTATCATCTGAAACTAGTTTCCCTTCCCGGTTTTGAGCCACTTTACTAAAAAAGGTTCGTTAGATGATTGTTTAGGAGAATTATTGACAGTAGATTGCAAACGACTTTCAATCAGCTCTGCCAGCCTATTACAAAATATTACTTTGCCAGATTGATTTAGATGTAGACCATGATTAGTGAAGTTTTGTTTTTTCAGCCTTTCATTTAGAAAACAAATCCCCAACTGCTTAGAATTCTTATTTTTTAGGCTGTTGATTGTATTATGAATTGATTTATTTGTTGACTTAATGGCTTCATTTAGCTCTGGCCTATCAAACCTATACGGAATTGTACTTATTATTACATTAGTTTTTTGGCTGAGTGGCACAATCTCTTTAATTTTTTCATTTATTTCAGGAAGATGTTTTAGATTAGGTTCATTTATATTGTTTGAGCCACCCAGTACTATTAGAAAATCGTTTTTTCCAAAATCTTTAGTTTGTTCCTGTGCTGACTCTACGATAGCGTTTATAGGGGCACTTGGTTTGAAAAAGCTCTGAACTTCATACTTATTTTTTAATCTTTTATTTAGTAGGTCACTACAGTCTCGTCCATGACTGGATGTCAAGAGCAGTACTCTACCTTTCCTATCGTTATTTGCCCTTACTTTAGTTTTGGTTGCTGTTTGCAAAACCTGACTATACGTTTTTGTTTGACCATTTCTATTTATTTTTTCCCCATTTGATTTAGGTTCTACTTTTTTTGTATTGATCAGAGGTTCAGATCTTACATTAGCCAAGTTTATTTTTGATTTCAATATTTCGATTTCCTCTGACATAGACCTACATTGACTCGTGAGATTTAGTATTTCAGTTTTATGGTCTTCCTGCTGCAATTTTACAATAACTTCCAGAGATTTTATGTGATCCACTAACCCTATTCGTTCTTCCTCAGAATTTTTTAGTGATGTTTCTAATTTTGTTTTCAATTTGGTGTGATCACTCAATAGTTTAGCAACCGTTTCTTCTACATCTACAGTAGCTTTAAGAGCTGTTGGAGATTTTTTCGTTAATAATTGCTGAGATCGCGTAGCTACTTGAGTTTTAGTTGAACAATTAGATTTAGATGCCTTGTTTGGACTCATTTTCCTAGCTAAAAATTGTTTTCAATTGATTTTAGTTAAATGTTTAATGAAATATTACTTAATTTATTACAATTGTCAACTTGAGACTATTTAATTACAAGAAAATTTATCAATATCGGTACACCTAACCTCGAAAATAGAATTTGACTTTTTATTTAAATACTTTAACTTATATTAGACAAGTTAATGATGTAAATTATTAAGATATTAATGGTTGTGGAAATAGTTTCCTATATTCTTGGATTTCTTGGTCCATAACGATTTGCGTTGTTAATATTAACTTTTTGTTGTAAATTTAATTAGTTAGACTGTTTAACCGACTGCAAGTCGTTAAATTTACAACAAAAGTGACCTATATCTCTTTGCAGTTCATTAAAAACTACATACACTGTGCAATAATCCTAGAATATCAAAAAATGGACATAGTGTTTACAGATTTATGTTTTCAACTCAAGTACTTGCACAGCAAGCAGTGACTGTAACAATTTACAAAATAAAATTTATTAAAATTTACAATTAAGAGCTTTCATAAACAAATTGAAGATAAAAAGTGAAATGTGAAGTAGAAAAGTGAAACAATCGCAAAAAGTAGTCATGACCCACCTATGATTTCATGCTTATGAAGTCAGCAAGTTGTAGGTCACTAATATGAGCAGATAATTTACTGCTTCAAGAGCTGGAGTTCTACTGATGCATTTGAGGAGAAGGTCTTGCAAGCAGTTGCATAGATGCACCGTAATTGCATCGGCTTGCATGCAGCGGCTCATCAAAAGTGCATCGGCCTGTCTTCGCTTGTATAATCCGATTAGATATATGGTGTTGTTGAGAGGGGGAGGGGGTTAGCAACTTAAGTTTTACAAGTCTCATTTAAGTTTGGGGTGGTGGAGAAGGCTTAGCAACTTTCGTTTGTAAGGTTGAAGAGTTAGAGGGTTTTAAGGGTTGGATATAGCCTAATGAGATTTTCCGTTACATATAATTAGCTGTAGCTATCAGGGCTTTTTATTGAAGGGAAAACTTTCTTGGGAAACTCATGTTGGAGGAAAATTTCTTGGAAAATTCATATCGGAGGTTTAAAGCAGATGACGGACGTATTGTGGAAGGGTTGTACCGTATATTTAGCATGTTAAATCGTGTGCGGAGAAATGGCTGTCAGAAGCTTAACTAGTGACAAGAACAACTGTGTTTGGAAGAATTGGGTTAGGTGCTAGTTTAAATAAGTTCAAATTGTTGATCCGATTGGCCCCTTGGTTCGGAACCCACCAAAATGAAACTGCTGACAAGAATTATTGTGTTTGAAGGGATTGGATTAAATCATTATTAGTTTAAATTGTTGATCTGATTGGCCCATTGGTTCGGATCCCACCTAAATCTGTAGGGGGAAAAATTGCTACACGGTGAGGTGGAACTACCCGTAAGAGTCCCTCAAAAACAAAAGCTATAAGAAAGCTATGGGTACCTACTAAAAACCTGCCGGTTTAGTGGGGCCCGTGATGTATTTTATTGAATAAAAAATTGATTGATTATAGAATTGTTTGAGTATCAATGAATTAATATCTTCCTGGATTTCTTGTTCCATGACGAACTGCGTTGTTGATATTAACTTTTCATGTGAAATTTAACGACTTGCAGTCAAATATTCATTAAGAATAAGTATAACTTACTTAATCTGTAGGCCGAGCGCTTTCGAATTGATATTAGTTTGAATTAGTTTATTAGTTTTAGTAATTGAACTGATTCGGATCCCACCTAAATCTGTGGGTGCACCATGTCTTCCATAGGAAAATTGGATCTACCAGTAAGAGTGCCACACAAACAAAGGTTACAAGCAATTCAAATAATTTAGGGCCGTAAATTTTGTCACAGCTTGAGACCCATGAATATGAGCCAACATTTTATTATAATTAAGCTTAAAAGAAATACATGAAAAGTATAATTCAATTATTACAATAATTATAGAAAATATAAAAATTTGGAACAAGAGCTAAGACTGTAGCACTCAATTTTTAGCTAGAACTAGTATAGGGTGTAGCAAAACTACTGTATTGCTCTAGGCAAGTGCTGTAGTGCAAATATTATTTAGGATATTAATTGAATACCGGTAATTAATGAAATTTATAATATAAAATACTACGTTCAATTTAATTTATTCATAGCCATAAAAGAATGGATTGGAAATAATTTAATGGTGTATCAATTTAATTTAAAAAATACCCAGAAAATGGGATAAGATTGGATAAGAAAAATGAGAAGGTAAAAAAGAAGGGAGTTTCAATAATCTCTTGGGGAAAAGATCTCCTCCAATTTAGGAGCTGCGAATAAATAACGAAAAAATACCCCGACTTCCTGAGAATACAATAAATTGAGGAATGAATAAATCAGAAATTAAATAATAAGGTAGATAGTGATCAAAGAAAATAGATAAATTATTAAAAGATAATAAAACCTTCCGTACGCTAGCCTAGGCTAATACCTTATCTATCAACGTTGTGGAGGAGAAGAATTTATTAGCTAATTATTATTTATTAACAAAGAATTAAATAAACTTTTCTTTTTGCTTTCAACATCGTTATGAAGAAGAATTAAAAATAATCTTAAAAAATTATCTTAATAGAAAAAAAAATACTCCTAAACAATCCGCCTGCATCCTACAATGCAAGAACAGAGCCGTAATAGATTGTATGATTGGATAAAGTTGACGCTCCTGTTATCTAGCGGTATGAATTATAACTATGTCTATCTACATTTATAAAAACTATAGATATAATGTCTGGGTCTGCTAGCTGCTTGAGGGAGCGCTTACGCTATCTCGCGGTGCAAATTAAAACTAAACCGATTTTAATTGTAAAAGGTAGCCTGGAGTTTTCAGTTTTCTTCAAATAACTTCTTTATCTTTCAATTTATCGAAAATGGCCATAATACATGATTTGTAGAACGTAAAAATGTCTACAAATTATGCTTCTTTAATTTTTTTGTAAAAAATTGAGTATTACTTCAGAATTTGTCAAAAACCTGATGCACATTCTTGCACAAACTTGCTCATTAATCGGCCGTGAATGTTGCATGGCTTCAGTTATCTTCAAATAACTTGTTTATTGTTGAATTTATTGGAAAAGATCATAGGACATAATTTGTAGAACTTGAAAAGATCTGAAAATAAATACCAATAGTATGTTTTTGTAATGACCGAGTTTTGACAGAATTTGTCAAAACCCGTTGAACGTTCTTACTTGCTTACCGGTAAACGTTTGGTTTACCGTACGTTTGTAAATAATTTATTATTATAACTTAATTTAAAAAGTGGGGGTTCTAGTCTAGAAATGGTTTTTTAAATTCTTGTTTCAGCTCTCGTTTATGTGAATATTACTGATTGAATTAAATCAGATTAATGATATAAATAAATATTAATCTTTTACAGTATAAACAAAATTTTGGGGGGTTTTCCATACCCTCACCCATAGGTGCGCCCCCTCAGAGAATTCCTGGATCCGCCCCTGTTGAGATGAGATAACCCAACAGTTCTCCCAGTGGTTAGGAATCCACTTGAAATCCAGGAATAAAACTGTAGAAACTATTGTAATCTAAATTTTATGATTGAAACATAAATAAGTTAATTATTAAGAAACGTTAGTAGTGAATTCAACACGTACTCATTCGTGAGATGGCCATTTCGCATTGTTGCAATGCCTCCTCAGACACGACTGGAGTTAGGCTCTACAACACATGTAGTGGGGCTTTGACTAGAAGCCTACTCACGTAATTAAAAACATAATAATAATTTAAAATCTTTAATATATTTGTTGTGTAAATTCACCATTTTGTGTCTCTATAATGTGATAAGTGAAGTTTGATTATTAATATTTTTTTGTTCTTACAGCCGGAATGGGCCAGACCATCCAGTTCAACCTCAAGTACGCCAGTGATTACAAAACCACCTAAACCAGCCACTTCAGTACCCTCCACCACCACAAAACCACCAAAATCCACTACAAAACCACCGAAATCGACCACAAAACGACCCAAACCCAAACCTACCACTACTACTACAACTACAACTACCACTACAACAACAACAGAGGAACCCTCCGAAATAACCGAGCCTTTCGAGGAAACCACCGATGACACTGACATGGTCACCACTGACCTCCCCGAAGTTCCCGAGGTACGTTTATTAATTTAATTTTATTTATTATCAATTTATTTTTTATTTTTATTTTTCTATTATTTTAATTATTTTTTATTTAAATATTTTTCATTTTTATTAATCAATTCATTCAACACAGTACAAACCATATAAGACTATCAGGTTACCTGATTCGATTGAATCGGGATATCTAAAACGTGACAAAACTTATTTACAAATCGAATTTGATAGTTTTTCTTATTCTTCTCCTCTTCTTCGTCATCCTACTCCTCCTGCTTTTTCTCCTATTTCTCCTCCTCCTCCTCCTCCTCCTCCTCCTCCACCTCCTCCTCCTCCTCCTCCTCCTCCTCCTCCTCCTCCTCCACCTCCGTCTATTCATCATTCTCCATCGCTACCTCCTCCTCCTCCGCTGTCACCACCTCCTCCTGTACTCGTCGTCCTTCTCCTCCTGTTTCATCTTCTCCTTTTTCTTTATCTTCTAATTATTTTTATTATTTCTTTCTGTCTCTCTCTCTCTCACTCCCTCTATCACTCGCTCTCTCTCCCTCTCTTTCTCTCTCTCTCTCTCTCTCTCTCTCTCTCTCTCTCTCTCTCTCACTCACACACTCTCTCTCTCTCTTTCATATCTCATTAATTCTTTTTTCCACATTGTCCTTGATTCATCATGGAATATATTTATTTCTAAAATAGATTAAAAATAATTAAATCGCTTTTCTCCTCGTGACAATTAGCCTTACATAAACTATGATCTCATCATGAAAGATAAATATTATTTCTAATTTACTAGGTTAAAAAAACATAATTTCCCAAATTTAACCAATATCAATGAACATCGCACCGTGCAAACAGGTCTGATTGAATAACATTGTAGAGATAGCTGCCTGGTTTTGTGGCTTCTTGTAGTAGGTGCTCTTATACACGGGAAGGATAGGACAGTCGCTAAAGGCTCGATAGCACGGTGCTCAGTATAAAGCGACAGAGTAGGAAATTTAATCACATTTTCGTCTAATTTTAATAATAAATCATTTTTGTGAAAATTATTGTTAGTAAATTGTCATTCTTCTTTTTCACCTCCTTTTTTCCCTCCTCCTTCTCCTCTCCCTCCTCTTCCACCTTTCACCACCTGCTCCTCCCTTCCTCTTCATCGTCAACTACTTGCTCCACCTCCTCATGCTCTTTCTCCTCGTCCACCTACTTCTCCTTCTTCCCCTCCTTCTCCTGTCTTCTTCTCCTCCCTTTTTTTTCTTTCTCTCTCGAATAAAAATTGTCATATTTTTTCAAAACCAGTCTCTTGCACTGGTTAAATGTCTCAGACTTATAAATGGTAGATCTCTTTTGGAAGATAACGACTCACTGAATATTAATTTTCTTCTAATGTCCCTCCTCCAGGTTTCCGAAGTTCCCGAGGTACCAGAGACTCCAGCCGAGACTCCAGAAGAGCCCGAAACTGGAGAAACAGTCGACGCCAGTCCGGATGGAACGAGCAGTTCCAGTAATAACGAGATCGAGTCCAACGATGTCGACTGCTCTACTGATGGATTTAAACCGCACAGGAGTTGTAATAAGGTGGGTAGAAGTGGGTCTAGGCGCACCAGCTGGTTGGTTATTTATAGTATGAATTAACGCTCATACTAGCTAACTACTAGGCACCTACGATTTAAGGCAGAATACTGTACAGTAAGTTAGTGTATAGGTCCACATCGGATGGGTGTTGGTTCATCTATAAAAATGCATTGAAAGTGGAAAACTTAACTAAAGAAACTTATTTCATCAATGACATGAACGGAATATTTTGGAAATTTTCATGGCAGTCAACGTGTTAATTTTTATTTTTTGTGATGTTGAAGATCCATCTTGTTTCCACTAGTATATAATAAAAACTTAAAAAGTTGAAATTTTGACTGACGTTATGGCGTGACGGCCGTTTCACTCTGTTGTTGAGAGCATCGTCAGACGACCCACAGCACACAGATATTACTTTTATTTTTTGCTTTTTTTTGTTCTATTTCAATTCCTCCAAAATGTGTGTTGATAGTATTTCAAGTAGCCCTTATTTATATTTATTCAACTTTCACTTAATCATTTTATATCCTATTTTATTAGTATATTTAATTTAATTTTTTTGCTTTTTTTGTTTCATTTCAGTTCTATCAATGTGTCTACAATAAGCCGCTGCTATTTACCTGTAGACCCGGCACCGTTTGGAACCAGGAAATGACGATCTGTGATTGGCCAGAAAATAGTCGACGAAATGACTGCAAAAGAGAGAGCAGTATTGGCTAAAAAATACAAATTATTTTAAAAATAAATATATGAATTAAAAAACTATAATTATAATTATAAACGATAAGTATTATAAATAGATTAAGAAACACTTCTAAATAGAGAGATCTAAGGGCCGCATTTTCTAACGTTTCTTCAGAGTCTCTTGATTCGAGGGACCCTTGAAAAGTAATATAGGCATTTCAAGGTTGCCTCGAGTCAAGAGAAACTAAAGAAACGTTCATAAAAAAGGACATAAGTCTATTTAGAATAGCAAATACACCTCGTTTAGTCATTAGGAAATATTAATTTATTGAAAAACAAATTCTCAGTAGACTTATAACGATTATTTTTATTTTGTACTTTTATATTGGTTATTAGTTATTCAAATATAGTATTTATTTGAGATCAAATTTTATTTTTTATTTATTAACCTCAATATCCTCAATTTTATTCTTGTATGATTTTTTCTTAAACACAGGATGACGGAAGAATTGAAGTAATTAACAAAGAAGAATTAGTTCTGTTCTTCTTTCTTTCTCTTATTCTCCTCCTTCATTTCTACTTTTTAATTTTTTTTCTTGTCTAACCAGGCGGCTATTTTGATTTGTATAAGAGATTATGAGGAATAGGCTACGTTAAAACGTATATTATTTGTAATATAAAATACCTACATTTGTAAAAATAGTATTTTTATATTAATTTATTGAAAATAGTTATCTTTTATGACAAGGAGGTTTTCGAAAATTATTGGAAAAACAAATATGGGAAGGAGAATGGTTACAAAACAGAAAAATAAGAATTGATGGCAACAGGGAATTGCAGTTGCGGTAGATGTGAAAGTCTAGTGCTTTCGACTGGCTTCTGAAAATTTTCGCTAAACGTCATAAGAAAGCATTGGACAGCTCCAGCGGAAGACCGGTTTTGTGAGATGTGAAAGAGTCAGACACTGAGTGCATTGCAGGTTGTATTGTATTGGAAGTAGCCTACCTCTACGATAAAAATTCACTTATTTTTCAATATTATTTCATTTTTCTCTTGTTTAAATCGCTATAAATCAAATGTTATGTTCTGTGTGGATAGAGGAAGATGTAGATGTTAATAAGTTTCAATTTTTAGTGGAGAAATTTACGAAAATAAGTCAAATTGGACGTATTTTAATAGGCCTATTAATTATTTACAAGTAGGCCTACAACTGGTGAAAAATAAAAAAATCAATTCCAGAAAGAGATTCAGTTGAAAGTATATGAAAAATGGAATAATAAGATATTATATTTCTCGTGATAAGCAGTAATAATTTACTTGTCAAAAGAGTTGAGAATAAGTTATAATTATAAAGTAGAACAGCTCTATCAACGCATTATCAAACTCTTTAGTATGAAAATAATCTGATATTTATTGGGCTATGAATAAAGTTAATATTAAATCATGTTTTTTATAATTTGTGTCATTCTGTCAATTGTATTTTGTTCATGATAAATGAAGTAAGCGAAGATTGAATGGCAGCGAAGATTGAATCAAAAAACTATATATTGTTCCAGTTTTTTTTTATAATAGATAATACTGATCTTATCGCTCAATATATCGAATAAATGCAAGAAAAAAATTTGTAGAGAATAAAATGGACAACAAATCTTATGATTTTATATTCCTTTTATTTTGGGGCATTGAGTTACAATTCTTCAAAAACAATGCATACTCTTGGTTCACTCACTTTTAAGGCCCTATTACTTTTCTATTTCTGGTTGTATGAACATGTTTGACTAACTATCTTGTAGAAAAATTTATTTTCTACAAAATTGGTTTCTTACTAAATTTAGCTGTGATGCGTCGTTCACGAGATATAAACGAAAAACTAAATAGACTGCACATATTCATGCATCGCGGCTTGCGAGAATAGAATATTATACCAAAGGGCCAAACTGCCAAGCATTGCTCCAGCCGTGGAATTGAAAATTGGACAGCGCGCACCATCTAGCGGCAGAAGCTAAAACTAATTTTGACATTGAGTCAGTTTTCGGCTAATTATGACCTTGTAGTTAATTGTATCCCAAAAATGAAAAACGAAATTTCGTAGAGAACAAAACGGGCTACAAATTATGTGATGGCATATTTTCTTTTATTTGTTCGCATTAAGCCATAATTAATGAAAAACTAAACATACCCTCTGTTCACAATGCTAATTGTTGAAGTTGAAAGAGACATTTAATTAGTTTTCGACTAATTGTGACCTTATTGTTGATTGTATCGCAAAATGAAAAACGTAGTATGTAGAGAATAAAACAGGCTACAAGTTATGTTATAACATAATTTCTTGTACTTATCCGCATTAGGCTACAATTTATGAAAAACTAAACATATCCTCTGTTCACAGTTCTGATGGCTGAAATTGAAAGAGGCGTTGTTCCAGTATTTTTCAAATACTGACCTTATCGCTCGAAATATCAGAAAAATTCATTCGATATAATTTGTAGAGAATAAAGTAAGCAACGAATTTCATCCCCATATGTTTACTTGTACAGGTATTTATCCGCATTAAACTGAAATCCATCAAAAATGAAATAAATATGGCTTGCATAGGCTACACAGTGCCGATGGTTGAAATTGTAAAGGACAGAGATCTTGTACCACAAAACACATGCTTTACACTTAGTTTTATCGCAAAAAAACAAGAAGAAGTGTGTGATGAGTAATATATTAGTTTTATAATATTTAATAAGTTATGGGGGGAAATGTACCTTTATACATAGAAATAAGAGCATAAAAAAGCGAATGCAGTCTCAATGGTACTGAGAGCCATCATAATCTGTAGACAGGAAACATTGATTTTTTTTAATTTTTAGTGAGTAAAATGTTCAACAAATTTTATTTCCTGTTATTAATTAGATAATTTGTGAAAACCATAAACACACTATAACCGCTAAAAAATAGGTCGATTTATGGAGAAAAGTTTTAGAAACCTTTTTAGTACGGTACAGATTAAATAATTGATAATCTAATATTAGAACTGACACTGGACTAAAGTCAAATTGGACGTACAGTATTTTAATGTTAATTACCGTATTTACGAGAAGGCCTACAACGGGTGAAAAAAATCTAGCAAAAGAGATTCTGTTGAAAGTATATGTAAAATGGAATAATAAAATGTATTTCTCATCATGAAGCAGTACTAATTCAATTGTAAATATGAGTTAAAAAATGAGACATAAATAATGTAGAACTGCTGCTCTATCAACGGTATCAAGTTCTTTACTATGGCAATAATCTGATATTTATTGAGCTACAAATAAATTTAATATTAAAACATGTTTTTTATAATTTCTGTCCTCATATTTATTGTATTTTGTTCATGATTATGAGGAAATATAGAAATAATAGCAGCGAAGATTGAACTAAAAAAAAATTTGTTCCAGTTATTTTCATAATGCTGACCTTATCGCTCAATATATCGAATAAATGCAAGAACAAAATTTGTAGAGAATAAAACAGACAACAAATCCTATGATTTTATATTTCTTTCAGTTTGTGGCATTGAGTCACAATTCTTCAAAAACTGTATATACACTTGGTTCTCTCTCACATTTAAAGCCCTATTACTTTTTTATTTCTGGTTGCATGACCATGTTTGACAAACCATCTTGTAGCAAAATTCATTTTCTACAAAATTGGTTCTCTACTGAATTTAGCTGTGATACTTCTTTCAGGATATATAAGCGAAAAACTAAATAGACTATACATATCACACTTGCATCACAGCTTGAGAGAATAGAATTTATTGAAGGTCTCAACTTCCAAGCATTGCTCCAGCCGTGGAAATGAACATGGGAAAGCGCGCACCATCTAGCGGCAGAAGCTGAAACTAATTTTGACATTGATTCAGTTTTCGGCTAATTGTGACCTTGTAGTTAATTGTATCGCGAAAATGTAAAACGGAATTTGTAGAGAACAAAACGGGCTACAAATTATGTAATGCCATATTTTCTTGTATTTGTTCGCATTAAGCCATAATTAATGAAAAACTAAACATACCCTCTGTTCACAATGCTAATTAATTGTTGAAGTTGAAAGAGACATTTATTTAGTTTTTGACTAATTGTGACCTTATTGTTGATTGTATCGCTAAAATGAAAAACGTAATATGTAGAGAATAAAACAGGCTACAAGTTATGTGATAACATAATTTCTTGCACTTATCCGCATTAGGCCACAATTTATGAAAAACTAAACATATCCTCTGTTCACAGTGCTGATGGCTGTAATTGAAAGGGGCGTTGTTCCAGTATTTTTCAAATACTGACCTTATCGCTCAATATATTAGAAAAATTCATTCGATATAATTTGTAGAGAATAAAGTAAGCAACGAATTTTATCCCCATATGTTTACTTGTATTTGTCCGCATTAAACTGAAATCCATCAAAAATTAAATGAATCTGGCTTGCATAGGCTACTCACACAGTGCCAATGGTTGAAATTGTAAAGGACAGAGATCTTGTACCACAAAATACATGCTTAACACTTGGTTTTATCGCAAAAACACAAAAAGAAATGTGTGATGAGTAGTATAATAGTTTTATTATATTCAATAAGTTATGAGGGAGGGGAAATACTCACCTTTATACATAGAAATGAGTGCATAAAAAAAACGAATGCAGTCTCAATGGAACTGAGAGCCATCATGATCTGTTGACAGGAAACATTGATTTTTTAATTTTTAGTGAGTAAAATGTTCAACAAATTTTATTTCCTGTTATTAATTAGATAATTTGTGAAAACCATAAACACACTAAGTTATAACCGCTATAAAATAGGTCGATTTATGGAGAAAAGTTTAAGAAACCTTTTTAGTACAGTACAGATTAAATAATTGATAATCTAATATTAAAACTGACACTGCATTTCACTTTTAAATAATGTTTTACTCACATTTATTGGAGATGCTTGAGGAATGCATTTTCAGTCAGTGTCAGTTTTAATATTAGATTGTTCATCAAGTATTTCGTCATAGAAAACATCACAGTGATAATTGATAATGATATATATTATTAAAAATCATTATTACTTCAAATTCAGTCAAATTAATTAACTTTTAACAATTACATTTTTTTGAGTTAGCCTATCTGTCTAGTGTAAATTTGTTTGATTGTAATGTTTAAGTTTTTGAACATATTTATTTATTTAATATAATATTCATTTTACAGGAACAACTGGTGAAAAAACTTGAAGTATTTAAGTTAAAAGTATTTGAAAAGAGAAATAATGAGATAGATTGCTTATCATGGCATTAATTTTATTCACTTGTTAATAATGTATAGACAGTGTGCTTACGGTATATTTTCTTATATGTATAAGTTTTAAATTATATTTCTCATATAAATGAGTACTGCTGTAACAACGGTATCAAGTTCTGTACCATGACAATGATTTAACATTTACTCAGATGTAATAGAAGAAAGTTTTTATATCTGTGATGTTTTCCATGACAAAATACTAAATGAACAATCTAATATTAAAACTGACACTGTATTTTACTTTTAAATAATGTCTTAATCACATATTATATTGGAGATGCTTGAGGAATGCATTTGTAAAAATAGTATTTATAGTAATAAAAATATTTATCTTTTATGACAAGGACATCTTTGAAAATTATTTGATTGACCAATATATGAGAAGGAGAATGCTTACAAAACAGGAAAATAATCATCAAAATTGATGGTAAGTGGGAACTGCATTTGTGGTAGATGTGAAAGTCTAGTATTTTCTACTAGCTTCTGAGCATTTTCGCTAAACGCCATAAGAAAGCATTGGACAGCTCCAGCGGAAGACCGGTTTTGTGAGATGTGAAAGAGTCAAACACTGAGTGCATAGCAGATTGTATTGTATTGGAAGTAGCCTACCTCTACGATAAAAATTCACTTATTTTTTAATATTATTTCATTTTTCTCTTATTGAATCGCAAAATCAAATTTTATGTTCAGAGTGAATAGAGTAAGATGTAGATATTAATAAGTTTCAATTTTTAGTGGAGAAATTTACGAAAATAAGTCAAATTGGACGTATTTTAATATTAATTAACGTATTTACGAGTAGGCCTACAATGGGTGAAAAAAAATCTAGCAAAAGAGATTCTGTTGAAAGTATATGTAAAATGGAATAATAAAATGTATTTCTCGTCATGAAGCAGTACTAATTCACTTGTAAATATGAGTTAAAAAATGAGACATAAGTAATGTAGAACTGCTGCTCTATCAACGGTATCAAGTTTTTTACTAAGGCAATAATCTGATATTTATTGGGCTACAAATAAATTTAATATTAAAACATGTTTTTTATCATTTCTGTCCTCATATTTATTGTATTTTGTTCATGATTATGAAGAAATAAAGAAATAATGGCAGCGAAGATTGAACTAAAAAGAAAAATTTGTTCCAGTTATTTTCATAATGCTGACCTTATCGTTCAATATATCAAATAAATGCATGAACAAAATTTGTAGAGAATAAAACAGACAACAAATCCTATGATTTTATATTTCTTTCAATTTGTGGCATTGAGTCACAATTCTTCAAAAACTGTATATACTCTTGTTTCTCTCACATTTAAAGCCCTATTACTTTTTCTTTTCTAGTTGCATGAACATGTTTGACAAACCATTGTGTAGCAAAATTTATTTTCTACAAGATTTGTTCTCTACGGAATTTGGCTGTGATGCTTCGTTCAGGAGATATTAGCGAAAAACTAAATAGACTACACATATTCTTGCATCACGGCTTGAGAGAACCAATATAATTTATTGAAGGTCCCAACATGCAAGCATTGTTCCAGCCGTGGAAATGAAAATAGGACAGCGCGCACCATCTAGCGGCAGAAGCTAAAAATAATTTTGACATTGAGTCAGTTTTCGGCTAATTATGACCTTGTAGTTAATTGTATCGCAAAAATGAAAAACGAAATTTGTAGAGAACAAAACGGGCTACAAATTATGTGATGGCATATTTTCTTTTATTTGTTCGCATTAAGTCATAATTAATGAAAAACTAAACATACACAATGCTAATTGTTAAAGTTGAAAGAGACATTTATTTAGTTTTCGACTAATTGTGACCTTATTGTTGATTGTATCGCAAAAATGAAAAACTGAATTTGTAGAGAATAAAACGGGCTACAAGTCATGTTATAACATAATTTCTTGTACTTATCCGCATTAGGCCACAATTTATGAAAAACTAAACATATCCTCTGTTCACAGTGCTGATGGCTGAAATTGAAAGAGGCGTTGTTCCAGTATTTTTCAAATACTGACCTTATCGCTCAATATATCAGAAAAATTCATTCGATATAATTTGTAGAGAATAAAGTAAGCAACGAATTTTATTCTTGAATGTTTACTTGTATTTGTCCGCATTAAACTGAAATCCATCATAAATTAAATAAATCTGGCTTGCATATAGGCTACACAGTGCCGATGGTTGAAATTGTAAAGGACAGAGATCTTGTACCACAAAATACATGCTTTACACTTAGTTTTATCGCAAAAACACAAAAAGAAATGTGTGATGAGTAGTATAATAGTTCTATTATATAATTAATAAGTTATGAGGGGAAATACTCACCTTTATACATAGAAATAAGAGCATAAAAAATAAAAAAACGAATGCAGTCTCAATGGTACTGAGAGCCATCATAGTCTGTAGACAGAAAACATTGATTTTTTAATTTTTAGTGAGTAAAATATTCAACAAATTGTATTTCCTTTTATTAATTAGAAAAATTTGTGAAAACTATAAACACTATAACCGCTATAAAATAGGTCGATTATGGAGAAAAGTTTAAGCACAGACAACTAAACTAAGTTGTTCTGTGATCTGTGGTTTAAGGAACCTTTTTGGTACAGTACAGATTAAATAATAATTGATAATCTAATATTAAAACTGACACTGTATTTCACTTTTAAATAATGTCTTACTCACATATATTGGAGATGCTTGAGGAATGCATTTCACTTCTGAAAAGAAGCTTCATCAGCAATGGCTGCTCATCCTAACCTCAACAAAGCATGACCTCTGGCGGCAGGCTGACGAAGCTCCTTTTCAGAAGTGAAATGCATTCCTCAAGCATTTCCAATATATGTGAGTAAAAAATTATTTAAAAGTGAAATACAGTGTCAGTTTTAATATTTAAGTTAAAAGTATTTGAAAAGGGAAATAATGAGATAAATTTCTTATCATGGCATTACTTTTATTTACTTGTTTATAATGTACAGACAGTTTGCTCACGGTATATTTTCTTATATGTATAAGTTTTAAATTTCTCATATAAATGAGTACTGCTGTAACAACGGTATCAAGTTCTCTACCATGACAATGATTTAACATTTACTCAGATGTAATAGAAGAAATTTTTTATATCTGTGATGTTTTCCATGACAAAATACTTAATGAACAATCTAATATTAAAACTGACACTGTATTTTACTTTTAAATAATGTCTTACTCACATATATTGGAGATGCTTGAGGAATGCATTTGTAAAAATAGTATTTATAGTAATAAAAATATTTATCTTTTATGACAAGGAAATCTTTGAAAATGCTTTGATAGACCAATATATATGAGAAGGAGAATGCTTATAAAACAGAAAAATAATCTTCAAAATTGATAGTAAGAGGGAACTGCAGTTGTGGTAGTTGTGAAAGTCTAGTGTTTTCTACTGGCTTCTGAACATTTTCGCTAAACTCCATAAGAAAGCATTGGACAGCTCCAGCGGAAGACTGGTTTTGTGAGATGTGAAAGAGTCAGACACTGCGTGCATAGCAGGTTGTATTGTATTGGAAGTAGCCTACCTCTAAGATAAAAATTTACTCATTTTTCAATATTATTTCATTTTTCTCTTATTCAACCACAAATCAAATTTTATGTTCAGAGTGTATTAGAGAAAGATGTAGATATTAATAAGTTTCAATATTTAGTGGAGAAATTTACGAAAATAAGTCAAATTGGACGTACAGTATTTTAATATTAATAACCGTATTTACGAGTAGGCCTACAACGAGTGAAAAAAAATCTAGCAAAAGTGATTCTGTTGAAAGTATATGTAAAATGGAATAATAAAATATATTTCTCGTCATGAAGCAGTACTAATTCACTTGTAAATATGAGTTAAAAAATGAGACATAAGTAATGTAGAACTGCTGCTCTATCAACGGTATCAAGTTCTTTACTAAGGCAATAATCTGATATTTATTGGGCTACAAATAAATTTAATATTAAAACATGTTTTTTATCATTTCTGTCCTCATATTTATTGTATTTTGTTCATGATTATGAAGAAATAAAGAAATAATGGCAGCGAAGATTGAACTAAAAAGAAAAATTTGTTCCAGTTATTTTCATAATGCTGACCTTATCGTTCAATATATCAAATAAATGCATGAACAAAATTTGTAGAGAATAAAACAGACAACAAATCCTATGATTTTATATTTCTTTCAATTTGTGGCATTGAGTCACAATTCTTCAAAAACTGTATATACTCTTGTTTCTCTCACATTTAAAGCCCTATTACTTTTTCTTTTCTAGTTGCATGAACATGTTTGACAAACCATTTTGTAGCAAAATTTATTTTCTACAAGATTTGTTCTCTACGGAATTTGGCTGTGATGCTTCGTTCAGGAGATATTAGCGAAAAATAAATAGACTACACATATTCTTGCATCACGGCTTGAGAGAACCAATATAATTTATTGAAGGTCCCAACATGCAAGCATTGTTCCAGCCGTGGAAATGAAAATAGGACAGCGCGCACCATCTAGCGGCAGAAGCTAAAAATAATTTTGACATTGAGTCAGTTTTCGGCTAATTATGACCTTGTAGTTAATTGTATCGCAAAAATGAAAAACGAAATTTGTAGAGAACAAAACGGGCTACAAATTATGTGATGGCATATTTTCTTTTATTTGTTCGCATTAAGTCATAATTAATGAAAAACTAAACATACACAATGCTAATTGTTAAAGTTGAAAGAGACATTTATTTAGTTTTCGACTAATTGTGACCTTATTGTTGATTGTATCGCAAAAATGAAAAACTGAATTTGTAGAGAATAAAACGGGCTACAAGTCATGTTATAACATAATTTCTTGTACTTATCCGCATTAGGCCACAATTTATGAAAAACTAAACATATCCTCTGTTCACAGTGCTGATGGCTGAAATTGAAAGAGGCGTTGTTCCAGTATTTTTCAAATACTGACCTTATCGCTCAATATATCAGAAAAATTCATTCGATATAATTTGTAAAGAATAAAGTAAGCAACGAATTTTATTCTTGAATGTTTACTTGTATTTGTCCGCATTAAACTGAAATCCATCATAAATTAAATAAATCTGGCTTGCATATAGGCTACACAGTGCCGATGGTTGAAATTGTAAAGGACAGAGATCTTGTACCACAAAATACATGCTTTACACTTAGTTTTATCGCAAAAACACAAAAAGAAATGTGTGATGAGTAGTATAATAGTTCTATTATATAATTAATAAGTTATGAGGGGAAATACTCACCTTTATACATAGAAATAAGAGCATAAAAAATAAAAAAACGAATGCAGTCTCAATGGTACTGAGAGCCATCATAGTCTGTAGACAGAAAACATTGATTTTTTAATTTTTAGTGAGTAAAATATTCAACAAATTGTATTTCCTTTTATTAATTAGAAAAATTTGTGAAAACTATAAACACTATAACCGCTATAAAATAGGTCGATTATGGAGAAAAGTTTAAGCACAGACAACTAAACTAAGTTGTTCTGTGATCTGTGGTTTAAGGAACCTTTTTGGTACAGTACAGATTAAATGATAATTGATAATCTAATATTAAAACTGACACTGTATTTCACTTTTAAATAATGTCTTACTCACATATATTGGAGATGCTTGAGGAATGCATTTCACTTCTGAAAAGAAGCTTCATCAGCAATGGCTGCTCATCCTAACCTCAACAAAGCATGACCTCTGGCGGCAGGCTGACGAAGCTCCTTTTCAGAAGTGAAATGCATTCCTCAAGCATTTCCAATATATGTGAGTAAAAAATTATTTAAAAGTGAAATACAGTGTCAGTTTTAATATTTAAGTTAAAAGTATTTGAAAAGGGAAATAATGAGATAAATTTCTTATCATGGCATTACTTTTATTTACTTGTTTATAATGTACAGACAGTTTGCTCACGGTATATTTTCTTATATGTATAAGTTTTAAATTTCTCATATAAATGAGTACTGCTGTAACAACGGTATCAAGTTCTCTACCATGACAATGATTTAACATTTACTCAGATGTAATAGAAGAAATTTTTTATATCTGTGATGTTTTCCATGACAAAATACTTAATGAACAATCTAATATTAAAACTGACACTGTATTTTACTTTTAAATAATGTCTTACTCACATATATTGGAGATGCTTGAGGAATGCATTTGTAAAAATAGTATTTATAGTAATAAAAATATTTATCTTTTATGACAAGGAAATCTTTGAAAATGCTTTGATAGACCAATATATATGAGAAGGAGAATGCTTATAAAACAGAAAAATAATCTTCAAAATTGATAGTAAGAGGGAACTGCAGTTGTGGTAGATGTGAAAGTCTAGTGTTTTCTACTGGCTTCTGAACATTTTCGCTAAACTCCATAAGAAAGCATTGGACAGCTCCAGCGGAAGACTGGTTTTGTGAGATGTGAAAGAGTCAGACACTGCGTGCATAGCAGGTTGTATTGTATTGGAAGTAGCCTACCTCTAAGATAAAAATTTACTCATTTTTCAATATTATTTCATTTTTCTCTTATTCAACCACAAATCAAATTTTATGTTCAGAGTGTATAGAGAAAGATGTAGATATTAATAAGTTTCAATATTTAGTGGAGAAATTTACGAAAATAAGTCAAATTGGACGTACAGTATTTTAATATTAATAACCGTATTTACGAGTAGGCCTACAACGAGTGAAAAAAAATCTAGCAAAAGTGATTCTGTTGAAAGTATATGTAAAATGGAATAATAAAATATATTTCTCGTCATGAAGCAGTACTAATTCACTTGTAAATATGAGTTAAAAAATGAGACATAAGTAATGTAGAACTGCTGCTCTATCAACGGTATCAAGTTTTTTACTAAGGCAATAATCTGATATTTATTGGGCTACAAATAAATTTAATATTAAAACATGTTTTTTATCATTTCTGTCCTCATATTTATTGTATTTTGTTCATGATTATGAAGAAATAAAGAAATAATGGCAGCGAAGATTGAACTAAAAAGAAAAATTTGTTCCAGTTATTTTCATAATGCTGACCTTATCGTTCAATATATCAAATAAATGCAAGAACAAAATTTGTAGAGAATAAAACAGACAACAAATCCTATGATTTTATATTTCTTTCAATTTGTGGCATTGAGTCACAATTCTTCAAAAACTGTATATACTCTTGTTTCTCTCACATTTAAAGCCCTATTACTTTTTCTTTTCTAGTTGCATGAACATGTTTGACAAACCATTTTGTAGCAAAATTTATTTTCTACAAGATTTGTTCTCTACGGAATTTGGCTGTGATGCTTCGTTCAGGAGATATTAGCGAAAAACTAAATAGACTACACATATTCTTGCATCACGGCTTGAGAGAACCAATATAATTTATTGAAGGTCCCAACATGCAAGCATTGTTCCAGCCGTGGAAATGAAAATAGGACAGCGCGCACCATCTAGCGGCAGAAGCTAAAAATAATTTTGACATTGAGTCAGTTTTCGGCTAATTATGACCTTGTAGTTAATTGTATCGCAAAAATGAAAAACGAAATTTGTAGAGAACAAAACGGGCTACAAATTATGTGATGGCATATTTTCTTTTATTTGTTCGCATTAAGTCATAATTAATGAAAAACTAAACATACACAATGCTAATTGTTAAAGTTGAAAGAGACATTTATTTAGTTTTCGACTAATTGTGACCTTATTGTTGATTGTATCGCAAAAATGAAAAACTGAATTTGTAGAGAATAAAACGGGCTACAAGTCATGTTATAACATAATTTCTTGTACTTATCCGCATTAGGCCACAATTTATGAAAAACTAAACATATCCTCTGTTCACAGTGCTGATGGCTGAAATTGAAAGAGGCGTTGTTCCAGTATTTTTCAAATACTGACCTTATCGCTCAATATATCAGAAAAATTCATTCGATATAATTTGTAGAGAATAAAGTAAGCAACGAATTTTATTCTTGAATGTTTACTTGTATTTGTCCGCATTAAACTGAAATCCATCATAAATTAAATAAATCTGGCTTGCATATAGGCTACACAGTGCCGATGGTTGAAATTGTAAAGGACAGAGATCTTGTACCACAAAATACATGCTTTACACTTAGTTTTATCGCAAAAACACAAAAAGAAATGTGTGATGAGTAGTATAATAGTTCTATTATATAATTAATAAGTTATGAGGGGAAATACTCACCTTTATACATAGAAATAAGAGCATAAAAAATAAAAAAACGAATGCAGTCTCAATGGTACTGAGAGCCATCATAGTCTGTAGACAGAAAACATTGATTTTTTAATTTTTAGTGAGTAAAATATTCAACAAATTGTATTTCCTTTTATTAATTAGAAAAATTTGTGAAAACTATAAACACTATAACCGCTATAAAATAGGTCGATTATGGAGAAAAGTTTAAGCACAGACAACTAAACTAAGTTGTTCTGTGATCTGTGGTTTAAGGAACCTTTTTGGTACAGTACAGATTAAATAATAATTGATAATCTAATATTAAAACTGACACTGTATTTCATTTTTAAATAATGTTTTACTCACATATATTGGAGATGCTTGAGGAATGCATTTCACTTCTGAAAAGAAGCTTCGTCAGCAATGGCTGCTCATCCTAACCTCAACAAAGCATGACCTCTGGCGGCAGGCTGACGAAGCTCCTTTTCAGAAGTGAAATGCATTCCTCAAGCATTTCCAATATATGTGAGTAAAAAATTATTTAAAAGTGAAATTCAGTGTCAGTTTTAATATTAGATTGTTCATCAAGTATTTCGTCATGGAAAACATCACAGATAACTGATAATGATATATATTATAAAAAGTCATTAGCCTATTACTTCAAATTCAGTCAAATTAATTAAATTTTAACAATTAAAATTTTTTGAATTATCTGTCTAGTGTAATTTGTTTGATTGTATAATGTTTAAGTTGTTGAACATATTTATTTATTTAATTTATTTATTCATTCTACAGAAACAACTGGCGAAAAAACTTGAAGAATTTAAGTTAAAAGTATTTGAAAAGGGAAATAATGAGATAAATTTCTTATCATGGCATTACTTTTATTTACTTGTTTATAATGTACAGACAGTTTGCTCACGGTATATTTTCTTATATGTATAAGTTTTAAATTTCTCATATAAATGAGTACTGCTGTAACAACGGTATCAAGTTCTCTACCATGACAATGATTTAACATTTACTCAGATGTAATAGAAGAAATTTTTTATATCTGTGATGTTTTCCATGACAAAATACTTAATGAACAATCTAATATTAAAACTGACACTGTATTTTACTTTTAAATAATGTCTTACTCACATATATTGGAGATGCTTGAGGAATGCATTTGTAAAAATAGTATTTATAGTAATAAAAATATTTATTTTTTATGACAAGGAAATCTTTGAAAATGCTTTGATAGACCAATATATATGAGAAGGAGAATGCTTATAAAACAGAAAAATAATCATCAAAATTGATAGTAAGAGGGAACTGCAGTTGTGGTAGATGTGAAAGTCTAGTGTTTTCTACTGGCTTCTGAACATTTTTGCTAAACTCCATAAGAAAGCATTGGACAGCTCCAGCGGAAGACTGGTTTTGTGAGATGTGAAAGAGTCAGACACTGCGTGCATAGCAGGTTGTATTGTATTGGAAGTAGCCTACCTCTAAGATAAAAATTTACTCATTTTTCAATATTATTTCATTTTTCTCTTATTGAATCGCAAAATCAAATTTTATGTTCAGAGTGAATAGAGTAAGATGTAGATATTAATAAGTTTCAATTTTTAGTGGAGAAATTTACGAAAATAAGTCAAATTGGACGTATTTTAATATTAATTACCGTATTTACGAGTAGGCCTACAATGGGTGAAAAAAAATCTAGCAAAAGAGATTCTGTTGAAAGTATATGTAAAATGGAATAATAAAATGTATTTCTCGTCATGAAGCAGTACTAATTGACTTGTAAATATGAGTTAAAAAATGAGACATAAATAATGTAGAACTGCTCCTCTATCAACGGTATCAAGTTCTTTATTACTATGGCAATAATCTGATATTTATTGGGCTACAAATACGTTTAATATTAAAACATGTTTTTTTTTATTTCTGTCCTCATATTTATTGTATTTTGTTCATGATTATGAAGAAGTAAAGAAATAATGGCAGCGAAGATTGAACTAAAAAAAAAAATTGTTCCAGTTATTTTCATAATGCTGACCTTATCGCTCAATATATCGAATAAATGCAAGAACAAAATTTGTAGAGAATAAAACAGACAACAAATCCTATGATTTTATATTTCTTTCATTTTGTGGCATTGAGTCACAATTCTTCAAAAACTATATATACTCTTCAGTGGCGTAGCAACGGCTGGCGGAGGGGGCGGACCGCCCCGGGTGACAGCCCAAGGGGGGGTGACAAAAAAAAGATCCAATCAGACTTTTAAAGGACTGGTATTAAATGTTTTTTTAAATATTTTTTAATATATCATTTTTTTTTTTAATAAATAATAGAGAAAAAATTATTCTGGTTAGGGGTGGCATGACAGGCGACTGAGTTGAGAGATATTTAGTCATACGGTTGATAGTGCAGGAGCAGTGAGAGTCGTAATGTGTGACACAGAGGTTACTCATCAGCTAAATTTATTTAGAAATCTGTTCTGTTCTACACCTGCAACTGTCATCCACCCTTAGAGAATCAGTGGATTTGTTGATGCAGGTGTCAGGAGAGTAGCCAAGGAGCGTCCTCGGGTACGGACACCCTCCATTAGCGATGACTCAAGCACTTGATAGAATTTGATTAATAATGTTGGTTGAAATATATAAATACCGCGTTTACATAAATGATATATGGTTCTTTGGGTGAGAGTTAATACTTTTTTGAGTCGGCTAATACAGAGATGGGTATAGGTATGGGTTAAAATAATGTGGGAGGATTTATGTATAGAAACGCTCAAAATGCAATTTTAGAGAGGTCATTTTAAATTTTTTTCGCACCCCATTCAAGCAAGAGTCATATATTTTGTCAGCAAAATCGTGAAAAGACATCTTAATTAATTTTGAGTTATCAGACTACCGTGAAGGTAGAAGATAGTTTAGTAGGGAAAGTTATAAAAATTATTAGTTTGATTCGTGAAAAGCAAGTAATAAAGTAATGTAATTAAATTTCAAGGCATAATATTATTTCAGTAGGAAAAATGATTAAGTAACACATTTTTTAGAATAAATTTCAGTGGTAGGTCTGGTAGGTGCTCTTTACTAATTGGACTACACCGTTTACGGTGAGTCAACAGTCAAGAAAGTGAGGTGCTCCCAGGGGTTGGACCCAAAAATTTGCTATGGCTGAAATTGAGTCACTCAATTCTCAAAGGCAAAAAAATCAATTGAATTTTTTACCAAAGGTTATTGTGTAAGATGAATGAGCTTGTGTCTAAAAGTGCTTGAAAGAATTATTTTCTATTTTTCTCTGGGAAAAACCCCCCGCACCACCCTTCTACCATCTATAGAAGAGTTATTTGTTTCATTTGAAGTGTTACAGGGTTCTTCCAAGCTAATTCATAATAAACATTTTTTTCACTAAATTCCAATAATAGAGTCCTAAGTACTATTCCCAAAGTGAACAAGCTAATGATCTAATGGAATACTCAACTGAATCACATGCTGTTCAAGCAAGATATTTCAAATTTCAAATTAGCATGCAAACATTCTGAAGAGTTGCGTTATGCAGGCCTAAGCTAATCAATTGTGTGGAGCCCAATATCAAGATAAGCATCACCAAAATAGGTTAAAGTTCCTTTCAAAATACCTAAAAATCAAAATTTTTCTGACGCCCACCCCCAGAGTCCCAAATATTGAATATCTACATAAAAAATTAATAATTCTTGCATGGTTGATACAAAATTAGAATCATCTATGAATAAGGTGTCATTTTTTAAGTGTGTGAAATAGTGGTGGGAGTTGGCCGGGGGGGGGGGAAGGGGGTGGCGAGTTGAAATACCGCCCCGGGTGCCACAAGACCTCGCTACGCCACTGATATTCTTGGTTCTCTCTCACATTTAAAGCCCTATTACTTTTTTATTTCTATTTGCATGAACATGTTTGACTGACCATTTTGTAGCAAAATTTATTTTCTATAAGATAGGTTCTCTACTGAATTTGGCTGTGATGCTTCGTTCAGGAGATATAAGCGAAAAACTAAATAGACTACACATATTCTTGCATCACGGCTTGAGAGAATAGAATTTATTGAAGGTCCCAACATCCAAGCATTGCTCCAGCCGTGGAATTGAAAATAGTACAGCGCGCACCATCTAGCGGCAGAAGCTAAAACTAATTTTTACATCGATTCAGTTTTCGGCTAATTGTGACCTTGTAGTTAATTGTATCGCAAAAATGAAAAACGAAATTTGTAGAGAACAAAACGGGCTACAAATTATGTGATGGCATATTTTCTTGTATTTGTTCGCATTAAGCCATAATTAATGAAAAACAAAACATACCCTCTGTTCACAATGCTAATTGTTAAAGTTGAAAGAGACATTTATTTAGATTCCGACTAATTGTGACCTTATTGTTGATTGTATCGCAAAAATGAAAAACGTAATATGTAGAGAATAAAACAGGCTACAAGTTATGTAGTTATGAAGCTCCTGTTTTTGTTAGATAGGAATATAAATTCACAATTTATGAAAAACTAAACATATCCTCTGTTCACAGTACCTACTGATGGCTGAAATTGAAAGAGGCGTTGTTCCAGTATTTTTCAAATACTGACCTTATCGCTCAATATATCAGAAAAATTCATTCGATATAATTTGTAGAGAATAAAACAGACAACAAATCCTATGATTTTATATTTCTTTCATTTTGTGGCATTGAGTCACAATTCTACAAAAACTGTATATACTCTTGGTTTTCTCTCACATTTAAAGCCCTATTACTTTTTCATTTCTAGTTGCATGAACATGTTTGACAAATAATTTTGTAGCAAAATTTATTTTCTACAAGATTGGTACTCTACTGAATTTGGCTGTGATGCTTCGTTCAGGAGATATTAGCGAAAAACTAAATAGACTACACATATTCTTGCATCACGGCTTGAGAGAAACAAAATAATTTATTGAAGGTCCCAACATGCAAGCATTGCTCCAGCCGTGGAATTGAAAATAGGACAGCGCGCACCATCTAGCGGCAGAAGCTAAAACTAATTTTGACATTGATTCAGTTTTCGGCTTATTGTGACCTTGTAGTTAATTGTATCGCAAAAATGAAAAACGTATTATGTAGAGAATAGAACTGGCTACAAGTTATGTTATAACATAATTTCGTGTACTTATCCGCATTAGGCCACAATTTATGAAAAACTAAACATATCCTCTGTTCACAGTGCTGATGGCTGAAATTGAAAGAGGCGTTGTTCCAGTATTTTTCAAATACTGACCTTATTGCTCAATATATCAGAAAAATTCATTCGATATAATAAGTAGAGAATAAAACAGACAACAAATCCTATGATTTTATATATCTTTCATTTTGTGGAATTGTGTCACAATTCTTCAAAAACTGTATATACACTTGGTTCTCTCTCACATTTAAAGCCCTATTACTTTTTTATTTCTGGTTGCATGAACATGTTTGATTAACCATCTTGTAGCAAAATTTATTTTCTACAAAATTGGTTCTCTACTGAATTCAGCTGTGATGCTTCTTTCAGGAGATATAAGCGAAAAACTAAATAGACTACAAATATTCTTGCATCACGGCTTGAGAGAATAGAATTTAATGAAGGTCCCAACTTCCAAGCATTGCTCCAGCCGTGGAAATGGAAATAGTACAGTGCGCACCATCTAGCGGCAGAAGCTAAAACTAATTTTGACATCGATTCAGTTTTCGGCTAATTGTGACCTTGTAGTTAATTGTATCGCAAAAATGAAAAACGAAATTTGTAGACAACAAAACGGGCTACAAATTATGTAATGGCATATTTTCTTGTATTTGTTCGCATTAAGCCATAATTAATGAAAAACTAAACATACACAATGCTAATTGTTAAAGTTGAAAGAGACATTTATTTAGATTCCGACTAATTGTGACCTTATTGTTGATTGTATCACAAAAATGAAAAACGTAATATGTAGAGAATAAAACAGGCTACAAGTTATGTAGTTATGAAGCTCCTGTTTTTGTTAGATAGGAATATAAATTCACCTTGCTTATATGTGTATGAAGCTCCTTTTTTTTGTGTGATAGAAATATGAATTCACCTTGCTCATATGTGTATATGAAGCCTTTTTTTTGTAAGAATGGAATAGAAATTCACCTTGCTTATATGTGTATGGAGCTCCTTTTTTTGGTTAGATAGAAATATAAATTCACCTTGCATATATGTGTATGGAGGTCCTTTTTTTGTTAGATGGAAATATAAATTCACCTTGCTTATATGTGTATGAAGCTACTTTTTTTGTAAGAATGGAATAGAAAATCACCTTGCTCATATTTTTATGAACTCCTTTTTTTGTGATTTAGAAATTTAAATTCTCCCTGCTTATATGTGTATGAAGCTCCTTTTTTTGTAAGAATGGAATAAAAATTCACCTTGCTTATATGTGTATGAAGCTCCTTTTTTTGTGAGATAGAAATTTAAATTCACCTTGCTTATGTGTGTATGAAGCTCCTTTTTTTGTAAGAATGGAATAGAAATTCACCTTGCTCATATGTGTATGAAGCTCCTTTATTGTTAGAAAGGAATAGAGATTCACCTTGCTCATATGTGTATGAAGCTCCTTTTTTTGTTAGATAGAAATATAAATTTACCTTGCTTATATGTATTTGAAGCTACTTTTTTTGTTAGAAAGTAATACAATTTTACCTTCCTTATATGTGTTTGAAGCTAATTTTTTTGTGATAAAGGAATAGAAACCTACCTTGCTTATATGTGTATGAAGCTACTTTTTTTGCTAAAAAGGAATGGAAATTCACCTTGCTTATATGTGTATGAAGCTACTTTTTGTTAGAAAAGAATAGAAATTCACCTAGCTTATAAGTGTATGAAGCTACTTTTTTTGTTAGAAAAGAATAGAAATTTACCTTGCTTATATGTGTATGAAGCGACTTTTCTTGTTAAAAAGGAATAGAAATTTACCTTGCTTATATGTGTTTGAAGCTAATTTTTTTGTGATAAAGGATTAGAAATTCACCTTGCTTATATGTGTTTGAAGCTACTTTTCTTGTTAGAAAGGAATAGAAATTTACCTTGCTTATATGTGTATGAAGCTACTTTTTTTGTTAGAAATGAATAGTAATTTACCTTGCTTATGTGTGTTCGAAGCAAATTTTTTTGTGAGGAAGGGATAGAAATTAACCTTGCTTAAATGTGTATGAAGCTACTTTTTTTGTTAAAAAGGAATAGAAATTCACCTAGCTTATAAGTGTATGAAGCTACTTTTTTTGTTAGAAAGGAATAGAAATTTACCTTGCTTATATGTGTTTGAAGCTAATTTTTTTGTGATAAAGGAATAGAAACTTACCTTGCTTATATGTGTATGAAGCTACTTTTTTTGCTAAAAAGGAATGGAAATTCACCTTGCTTATATGTGTATGAAGCTTCTTCTTTTGTTAGAAAGGAATAGAAATTTACCTTGCTTATATGTGTATGAAGCTACTTTTTTTGTTAGAAAGGGATAGAAATTTACCTTGCTTATATGTGTATGAAGCTACTTTTTTTGTTAGAAGGGAATAGTAATTTACCTTACTTATATGTGTTCGAAGCAAATTTTTTTGTGTGGAAGGGATAGAAATTAACCTTGCTTATATGTGTATGAAGCTACTTTTTTTGTAAGAATGGAATAGAAATTCACCTAATTGTGTATGAAGCTACTTTTTTTGTTAGAAAAGAATAGAAATTTACCTTGCTTATATGTGTATGAAGCGACTTTTCTTGTTAAAAAGGAATAGAAATTTACCTTGCTTATATGTGTTTGAAGCTAATTTTTTTGTGATAAAGGAATAGAAATTTACCTTGCTTATATGTGTATGAAGCTACTTTTCTTGCTAAAAAGTAATGGAAATTCACCTTGCTTATATGTGTATGAAGCTTCTTCTTTTGTTAGAAAGGAATAGAAATTTACCTTGCTTATATGTGTATGGAGCTACTTTTTTTGTTAGAAAGGGATAGAAATTTACCTTGCTTATATGTGTATGAAGCTTCTTCTTTTGTTAGAAAGGAATAGAAATTTACCTTGCTTATATGTGTATGAAGCGACTTTTCTTGTTAAAAAGGAATAGAAATTTACCTTGCTTATATGTGTTTGAAGCTAATTTTTTTGTGATAAAGGAATAGAAATTTACCTTGCTTATATGTGTATGAAGCTACTTTTCTTGCTAAAAAGGAATGGAAATTCACCTTGCTTATATGTGTATGAAGCTTCTTCTTTTGTTAGAAAGGAATAGAAATTTATCTTGCTTATATGTGTATGGAGCTACTTTTTTGTTAGAAAGGGATAGAAATTTACCTTGCTTAAATGTGTATGAAGCTACTTTTTTTGTTAAAAAGGAATAGAAATTTACCTTGCTTATATGTGTATGAAGCTACTTTTCTTGTTAGAAAGGGATAGAAATTTACCTTGCTTATATGTGTATGAAGCTACTTTTTTTGTTAGAAGGGAATAGTAATTTACCTTGCTTATATGTGTTCGAAGCAAATTTTTTTGTGAGGAAGGGATAGAAATTAACCTTGCTTATATGTGTATGAAGCTACTTTTTTTGTAAGAATGGAATAGAAATTCACTTAATTGTGTATGAAGCTACTTTTTTTGTTAGAAAAGAATAGAAATTTACCTTGCTTATATGTGTATGAAGCGACTTTTCTTGTTAAAAAGGAATAGAAATTTACCTTGCTTATATGTGTATGAAGCTACTTTTCTTGCTAAAAAGGAATGGAAATTCACCTTGCTTATATGTGTATGAAGCTTCTTCTTTTGTTAGAAAGGAATAGAAATTTACCTTGCTTATATGTGTATGAAGCTACTTCTTTTGTTAGAAAGGAATAGAAATTTACTTCGCTTATATGTGTATGAAGCTACTTTTTTTGTAAGAATGGAATAGAAATTCACTTAATTGTGTATGAAGCTACTTTTTTTGTTAGAAAAGAATAGAAATTTACCTTGCTTATATGTGTATGAAGCGACTTTTCTTGTTAAAAAGGAATAGAAATTTACCTTGCTTATATGTGTATGAAGCTACTTTTCTTGCTAAAAAGGAATGGAAATTCACCTTGCTTATATGTGTATGAAGCTTCTTCTTTTGTTAGAAAGGAATAGAAATTTACCTTGCTTATATGTGTATGAAGCTACTTCTTTTGTTAGAAAGGAATAGAAATTTACTTCGCTTATATGTGTATGAAGCTACTTTTTTTGTTGGAAGGGAATAGAAATTTACCTTGCTTATATGTGTATGAAGCTACTTTTTTTGTTAAAAAGGATTAGAAATTCACCTTGCTTATATGTGTTTGAAGCTAATTTTTTTGTGAGAAAGGAATAGAAATTAACCTTGCTTATATGTGTATGGAGCTACTTTTTTTGTTAAAAAGGAATAGAAATTCACCTTGCTTATAATGTCTATGAAGCTCCTTTTTTTGTTAGAAAGGAATAGAAATTTACCTTGCTTATATGTGTATGAAGCTTTTTTTTGTTGGGAAGGAATAGGAATTTACCCTGCTTATATGTGTTTGAAGCTAATTTTTTAGTGTGAAAGGAATAGAAATTTACCTTGCTTATATGTGTATGAAGCTACTTTTTTTGTTAAAAAGGAATAGAAATTTACCTCGCTCATATGTGTTTGAAGCAAATTTTTTTGTGAGAAAGGAATAGAAATTTACCTTGCTTATATGTGTATGAAGCTCCTTTTTTTGTTAGAAAGGAATAGAAATTTACCTTGCTTATATTTGTGTATGAAGCTACTTTTTTTGTTAGAAAGGAATTGAAATTTACCTTGCTCATATGTGTTTGAAGCTACTTTTTTCGTGAGAATAGAATAGAAAAAAGGTATGTTCTCAATACTAATAGTTGTTTCTAATATAATATTTACCTTTTTTTTCAGTAATTTCAGTGATAAAAACACACAATGGTGTTTTTCAAAAAGGTATGAAGAATGTATAAAGGTAAAAAGTTATGTTCTTTAAAGGTATGTTTTCAATATTAATAGTCAATTCTAATACAATATTTATCTCTTTCAGTTATTTCAGTGATACAAACAAATATGTGTTTCAAAAAGGTTTTCAGGTAAAAAGGTATGTTTTAAAAACGTATGTTTTTAATATTAATAGTAGATTATAATATAATGTTTACCTCTTTTAGTAATTTCAGTGATAAAAACACACAGAGATGTGTTTTAAAACCTTTAATTAGCTTCTTTTTTCTATTATGAGTTTTTAAATATTCTGTTCAGCTTTATATACTATTTCTATATCTATAAACAATATTTTTACAAATATATAATGCATTACAATTATTGTATTCATGTTTTTGAATGGTGTGTTTATATAGAACTCTACAGTATAACAGTTTGTTTTCAATAATTAAATCAATGAGATTAACCAGTTTATTTCAGGAGCTGTATGTCAAATACTTATACTTAAGATTACTATGTTTGCATCTATAAATAAAAAATTAAAAAAAAAACAATGAAAATAGGTAGATACTATATGGAGTTACAGTACTCAAAAGGAATGTTTTGAGAAGTTATGACAAAGTAATATAAAAAGGTCTGTTAAAAAAGGTATTTTTTATATTAATAGTCAATTCCAATATAATAATTACCTCTATTAGTAATTTTGATGATATTATTCCAAATGTGTGTTTAAAACTGTGTACCTTTGTAGGGGGTTAGAAATATCGATATCAATACAGCTTATTTTATTCATGCACCATCAAACTAGTTGCATTATGGAGCTACTTCAACACTACTGTCACTTTCCAGTACAGTAGTCTAAACCACTTAGAGCTAAGGACGTTTTCAACACAGGGTCAACATTAATATTATGTGATAGTCACATATCAGCTGATTGAAACATTTTAAAATAAGACAGGATTTGAAATTGGAACTGTCAACAAAAATCAGGCATTCTAGGTGATGCTATATTTTGATCTAGTTATCAGATCCATTGGTAAGTTTAATTAAATGTAAGTTTTTGTTAGTGGGAGATAAAATACTTTATGCATTGATTGTGATAGGGAAGTGATAGCCGTGAGCCGTAGCAGGTATCTTTCAAGTTTCAATTAGGCCAGTTGAACATGAAAGTTACATTAAGCCAAGTCACAATTCATAATGAAAATATACAATAAACAGTCACAACATTAACAATACATATTACAGTCAGTATCAATAACAACAGATAGGCTACCTGAAATTAGTGGGAAGGAAAAGTTACAATTTTTACATCAGATAATTAAGTTGGTCTCCTGTATTTGGGGATAGTTTTAAAAAGACAACCAGATAGAGATAAGCTGCATTCTTGTAGGTCCTGTTTGTAACGGTGACCGATTAGATTGGCCAGCAAAAAAGACACTGTTCTCTGCTGTAAAATCACTTGCGGGTGGTTCGGAAAGCACCTAAAACTGTAGGTCCAACTCATCAATCACCATCATCCAACTCATTACCCACGCACAGGACTCAGACCTATGTGGGCTTCATCCTAAGAAAAAAAATTGTACTTTGCCTTGAAGTCACTTGTAAGATGTTTAGAACGCTCGCTTTGCTCTTGTTCAAACTTACATCCCAAGTTGCTTATAGGCAGTCATAATACAATTGCTGCATAACGTACAATAACAAAACAATTAATGACATTACTGGATGAGAAAATATTTTTCAAGTTATCCACTATAATAATAGAATTTAAAAACCTGTCAAAATAGACACTTGTTGTAATTTTCTCAATTGTTCCTACAATTTTTTCTTCACTCTGCCATTGGCTTGGAGCCCACCTAAAACTGAAAGCACACAATGTTTTCAATTAATGCCATAAAATAAAAACCATAACAATATACATAAAATTAAGAATTTAATAAGTAAATAGATTAGATTTACAACAATAAATAATATTGAACTAAAACAATAGTTTTATTTTTAGGATTGATGTTTTCAATAGATGAGAAATAGAAGGATTATTTCAGCAATTAAAGCCATTAAAAAACAGAAGCTTTTATAGTTTCATAGAATGATAAAATATTCCAATTTGAAAATAACTTTAGAACCTGATATACTTTAATAATAGTACGGTATTGATAAGATTAACTTGTTTCAACATTAATAATATGAAGTTCAACTTTCAACTATCAGAAATCACTTTCAAATTTTTATATTAATAATGACAATAATAAAAAATAATAATAATTAAAAAAATGATAATGAAAATAATAATAATAATGATAATAATGATGATGAAAATAATAATAATAATAATAATAAATTTATGCTTATGGAGGCTTGGGATGGCGGTAAGGGGTAAGGGGTAGTGAGGAGGCCATCAAGGCACTCAAGAATTTATAAGAATTTCAAAACTGTTTAAAAATATACTTTAGAAATAATTCATGTCTTAAATTTTAATAATAATAATAATAATGATAATAATGATGATGAAAATAATAATAATAATATTGATAATTTTATTCTTATGGAGTCTTGGGATGGCTATAAGGGGTAAAGAGGAGATCATAAAGGCACTTAATGCCTTAAATAACTTATTAAATTCAACAATACTCATCATCTAATAATATACAATAAATTTAAAAAAATATATTTTCAATCATTAAATCAAATTTAACAATTTTTTTATAATAATAATAATAATTATTATTATTATAATTATTATTATTATTATTATAATTATTATTATTTATTATTATTATTATTATTATTATTATTATTATTATTATTATTATTTATTATTATTATTATTATTATTATTATTATTATTATTATTATTATTATTATTATTATTATTATTATAGACCAGACAAATTTAAATATTAACACAATCTACTTACATATTGAAAGCAAAACAATGAAATATAATTGTGAACCTCCTTCTGTTTTGAAAGTCGGTTATAAAGCCGCGTCTCCACCAACCGAACATGTCTGCCGAACATTGTTGGCGAATACAGAAAACGGACAAACATTAAACATGGGTCACCGAACATGTTCGTGAGTTCAATTGAAATGTTCGGTCTGTGAGCGAACAGTGAGGACCAACAACAGGTTCCCACCACACTGTTCGCCGAGCATGTTCGATTGGTGGAGACGCGGCTTAAATAGCCATACATGTTCAGACTCAGGCTAACTTTCTTTGAAAAAAAAACAGTTACATAGGGACAAAATTTATAAACAAATTGCCTAATAGTTTGGATTTCAGGAGTACAAATTTTAAAAGAGAACTACATAAGTTTCTCATTGAAAAATGTTTTTATAGTGTGAATGAATTTTTAAGTGATAACCATCTATCCATTAAATATTTCATGTTTAGGTTAGATGTTTTTTTTATTAACTTTTTTTTATATTATTGTACTTGACGATATTCAATTGTACGGTTTCTGGCTGTATTGTGTTGAATAAATAAAATATATTATTATTATTGAAAGCAAAACAATAAAATATATCAATCACCACATAACATTAACATTAAATAGCTTAAACAATTTAATTAACAACACCCCAATATAAGCTAAATTTAGCTTCATGGGGTAGCCACTGTAAAATCGAAATGGAATTCTTCCAATAATATCTCACTTTATTAATGATTATGAAATGAATTAATGATATAGGAATTGCAAAATATATCAATTTTATTGTAATTTGAGATTGTGAATTAAAAAAAAAAAAAAATTATTACTATTATTATTATTTTTCATTTTTTTTCTTTCTATTTCATCTGAGTTATAAACTCTAGCAGCCGGGGTAACTTGAGACCCAAGGCTACAGAGCCAGCACCAGGAGCAGAGACACAGGTATAATTTATTCCTCACCTACAGACTCAGAAATTTGCGTACAATGTTTGCTGTACCTAGCAGAGCTGCTTTCTCCATAATTCTCAAGTGCCAGTTGTTCAAGCCCAGCTTTTCTTTTGCTTCTGTCCACTCCTTTGTTACGAGCCCATTTGTGGATATAACAATTGGTACCACTTCAACATTTTCCAATCTGTATATATCTTTTAATTCAACAGAGAGTGGCTGATATTTTCTTTTCTTCTCAGCTATGGTACTTACTAGATTGTCATCTACGGGCACTGCAACATCTATAATGTAGGCCTTCTTACACACCCTATCAAACAGCACAATATCTGGACGATTAGCTTCTACTGCCCTGTCAGTTATGATGTCACTGTCCCACAGAAGCCTTGCTGTATCACTTCGCAGAACCTGGTCAGGCCTACACTTGCAATAAGGAGCCTCGTTATTTATGAGTTCATATCTTTTTTGCCAGAGCTTGATGGACTACTTTGGCAACATTGTTATGCCGCTGAAGATATTCAGTTCCAGCCAGTACAGAGCAGCCACCACAGATGTGCTGAATTGACTCTGTTGTCCCTCTACACAGGCGATGTTATTATTATTATTATTATTATTATTATTATTGTGAGAATTATAATATGCAACCTACGTTATTTTAAAAGAGTATAATTATTAATAATCCTCTATCCATTCTGTCCAGGAGTTTAAACTTCAAAATTAACTGAGAAGTTTTTAATTATGCATTTAATGAGTTTTGCATTTCAAAAATCTCATCAGAAGTTTTGAATGCCTTAAATAGGTGTAAACAATAATAGTTCTTTATAATTTTAATCTTGAAATTTACCACTCAAAGATGCTCATGCTCTCAATTCTTTCACCCCCAGTTCTTGGGCACATTTTGTTACAATTATCCCGCTTTTGGCTGTAGATTCTATTGCATGATGGTAGTTTCTATTAGCATTATTTTCTATTAGCTTACATTTTGCCATTCTGTTCAATATTATTATTGTGTGAATATTCATTTACATTGTGCCATGTGATTAACAAAATTAGGCTCAAAACTTCCACAATTGAGAGCTGGGTAAATTCGCAATATTTTTCGCGGACGCGTTCCTGGCTAAGTGCCACTGATGCTCATCGTCAGCCCCATACAATAAATTAGTCCCAAATTATTAATGAGCATAATGTTTTTATGCTCAAAATAGGGATTGAATGTAAATTTTCTAGTTTTAAGCTAAATATAAAAGGTTGACTATGTGTTTTTATTTTGTTACTTATTTAAAGATGTTAATTTTAAGTTTATTAATAATTCCTATTTGAGTCGTCTTCTCTATCAAAATGTCCATTATTTAGTGTTAATAATGTTCCAATACTAATAATTATTGCGTTTTTCTTTTCAGCTTGATACTTGCTCATTCTTCCTTTTCTTATCAATGCACTATTTTCATACCTACATATTTTGTTGATCGACTAATTCAAGTTTTGTTAGACGTTTTTTTCAGGAATTACCTAGCAAATATTCAATTGGCTATTATTTGAGAGATCAATGCTCATACACATGGCATTGATAAATGAAAAAATATGGAGCAACTAAATTACAAACAGGTGAGAATCAATAATAATATTAATATTCCCATTCCTCTTCTTTTTCGTCTCCTTATTCTACTCCTCCTCCTTTTCCTCCTCCATTTACTCACTCATACTGAAGGTATGCATTTCGCTTCCAAGGATAAGCTTCATCAGCCTCACTTTTCAGCCTAATTTAAAAAATTAAAAATCAAGAGGAGTATATTATAGTCCCTCTAGCCAATTCCGACCGTGAGTTAGACTAAAATAAATTATAATTGACAGAAAAATCAATAACATTCTTTGATAATGCTAAAGACTAAAACTGTTTGGACTGTCCGTTGCAAGGCTTGCAACGCAGCAAACCAGCTTCCGTATCAAACCAGTCCCACTTCTTCGGAATGCATTGAAAAACGCCCTTCGACTTCGAATTCATTGCCGGCCATGTACCAAGCAACGGCTTGGTACAAGCAACGGCTTGGACTAGCGTACCATTTTTTGTGCAACAGCAAACCGACGCTGTATCATAGCACAGTAGTTCTCTTTTTGTCGCTAGGTAACGTGGTATGTATCTTTAATATCTTTAAAGCCTGAAATTATATTGGACTACATTATTTTAATTCATTTGAAGACTCTAATCTTCAAACTTACTTCGATTGTTTGTTTTTTGTTAACCGCCATTTTTTTATGACATCGAATAAAATTATTATTATTCCAGCCATTACCAGCTGTACGGCTCTTTCTAGAAGGCCGAAGCTCTATAAGAGATTCAAAAGGCTGTGGCTTGAATTTGAAGGCCAAAAGCAAAGTGAAAAACAGATGTTCTGGAGTTATCGGTGCTCAGTTTTTTTATAAAGTAATTTCTACTTTAAGTGATCATGAAGCATTAAGTTATTAAATAACTAACTTTCTTATATAAGAGAATTGGTGAGCTACCTTCTATTTTTCTTACTTCCCACTACTCCTTATTTTTCGTATGTAACTGACTGTTTTAGGTTAAGACCATGACAATCTATTGTTTCTTCAGTGCTGATTCGGTTTATCTGCTTAAAAAGATGTTACTGTACAATATTTTTCGCTCCTAAAATTATGCCATTTCAAGCTGCGACGCACCATTCCTTGAAGATGTCCTGCACCATTCCTATTTTCGAGAAGGAAGATCCTGAGCTGTTGTATAGATCTATAGACCTGTATCAATAATACCAGTGTTGGGTAAAGTGTTTGAAACTCCGATGAATGAGCAACTTGTAGACTATTTTGAGGGAAATGATTTGTTCTGATGCACCCAGCATGGATTCATGGATTTCTTGTTCCATAACGATCTGCGTTGTTAATATTAACTTTTTATGGCAAATTCTCAACGACTCAGTCAATTTTAATTGAGAATAAATAATAATATTTTTACTCACTTCAGGCCAAACAACGTTTTCGAGTCATGGAGACTCATCTTGACTGCAAGTCGTTGAATTTACCATAACAAGAACAAGTTAATATTAACAACGTAGATCATTATGGAACAAGAAATCGATGAATCTTCAATGTCGTTGAATTTACAATAAAAAGTTAATCATAGATGGAGTCATCAGGAGAAACATATAAACAAAGCAAAGTTACTGCGAAATTGGGGCTAAAGATCGTCAATGAAAAAAAACTATTGACAGTTGTAGTTGTCTTTGGATATGTAATGTTACGAGAGAAATAAATTTTTTCTTTTATATTAGTAGCAGATGTATTTATTATACATATTGTATGCATTTGATTTACCAATTCTTTATAAGATAAATTTTTATTTTCAGACATTTGCTGGCTATTCCAAGTACAAAGAATTCCATCTGCAAGATAATATTCGGTGATCCCATGATCCGAGGCTCGTCATACGCCATATTGGAAGTCAACCTTCACTCTATTGAAGACAATAGTTATCGAACCTCACGAGAAAGGTGAGTATTCAATGATATATTCCTGCTATTGTATTAAATTAACTACAGTAATTCATTTTTTCCCAGCAGTCGTTCATTCATTGTAGAATTCAATGGCTACTGTACAGCCTTTGTCTTTAGGTCAACGGTTACAATTTACAGTACTTCTGAGTTCTTTAGTGAGTACTTATTGCTACTGAGTGCAATTTACAGTACTACTGAGTATAGATAAGTAGATAGATGATAAATAGATAGTTTATTGACAATTGTCGTCAGGCTAAAGCCTATTACAAAAAAATAATCATTACAACCTGATCTTTTACAAAGTAAAATGGTACACAATATTATATTTTATTTATTATTGTGACAAAATTACAATGCATGCGAAGGAGCAACAATTTATAATAAATAATACAGAGTGATAATTAAGTCGCGCACGTCAGAAGTCAATCTAATGGGGAAAAAAGTAAACGAAATAAGATTCATTACTTTCGAATTCCTCAAAGCGCCATTAATTATCATGTTCTACATAATTGTCAGTTTGATAAAATTGTCAGTTCCTTCAAAACCAACTTGTAAACCAAATAATAGCCTATATTCACAAACATCTATTATTATTATTATTAGTACAATATGTACACAAATTACTAGAATTTTTACTACAAACGCTCAAAATGGCTGCCTCGCTCAGAATATCATGCTTGCTCTTGGGAAAACGATTTGCTAACAAAGCAGTGTACTCCATAATACTAAATACTTGATGTAGCCAGTATCCATTTCAATGGTGTTGGATTTGTTGTCGGGATGGGATGCTATCTTTCAGAAGCCACAACATTTAATTCAACGAAACTACTCTTTACAAAAATGTTCATTAACAGGTGCGCGACTAAATGATCACTTAAGTTTCTGAATTCATAAATTATTACATAATAATTAATGAAGCTTATGAAAGATGAAAAAAAAATTATAATAATTGAGGTGAAATGGCTGTGTAATGATACGAGAAAAGGTATGAAAAGATTAACATTGAAAATTTAAGAGAAAAACACAAACAGGCTCCGACCTGTTTGTAGCTCAACAGTAGATGCGTCTATAGAAAAGTCTTGAAATGCATTAAACGCCATTCTCCATGTGTAATCTGTAATAAACATACATGAGTATGAACAGGTATAATTCCAATATGTAAAATATGCTATATATAATTCCAATAGGAATTATATTCTTGCTCAATTTGACATAGAATTCTAAGCTTAAATAATAGAGCGAAACCATACTAATGTTGCTGCTTATTGTAAGCCTCGATTTCCAACTACCGTACGCGTATTGCGGAAATGTACAGCAGACGGCCGAAACACTCAACACAATTTACGCTTTTGGTATCAAAAGCATCAATTATAGGGAAGTGATAGCCGTGAGCCGTAGCAGGTATCGGTTCAATCAGATAGAGATAAGATGCGTTCTCCTGGGCACTCTATGTAAGGGTGACCGATTAGATTGGCCAGCAAAAAAGACACTGTTCTCTGCTGTAAAATCACTTCCCCATGGTTCGGAACCCACCTAAAACTGAAGGTCCAGCTCATCAATCACTATCATCCAACTCATTACTCACGCACAGGTCTCAGAACTATGAGGGCTTCATCCTCCAAAAAAATGACACTCTTTGTCTCAGGCTGCTCCACAGTACCTTGCATTTAGAGCAAGCTGTGACATAGAGTGGTCATGTTGGAATTAGCGTAGTGTCGCTTAAATTCTCTAAAATATTGATACGCTAATAATTATTGTAAAAGTGGAATTTACGCACTTTTGCACGATAACAAATTCGCACAAGTATATTGCTTCATCAGACACGGTTGGAAGTCGACTGAAGTAAGTGAACACTGGTGCGAAATGGCCATCACACAAAAGCGAGTGCTCAATTTTCTCTTTCAATATAAAGAGTGTTCAAAAATGACGCAACCATGAGATCAAATGGCGGAAGTCATGCGTGAGTTGAAGTTTCTGTGCCCCAATCGATATTTAAGCAACATTTAATTGAATGTCAACTATCTGAGACAGTTGGAATGTACTAGTCAGTATTAGTTTAGTCACAGCAGTTTTTTCACTAAATTGAGTCACATCCATTTTTTCAAGATGATTCCATTATTGAGATCCTTGGAACATGCCCTGTCTGATACTTTCCTGTAGGACTCTGTGCATTACAAAGTTGATAACAAAATTCTTATAGAATATAATTGATTGATTTGAACAACGTTCAAAAGATTATTTCAAGTAAATTAACAAATAGAGTTTAAAGGAACGTTGCTACAAATGTGTTGAATTTAGTCGGCTACAAATCTACAGCCGCGTCTCCACCAACCGAACATGCTCGGCGAACAGTGTTCGCTGATGTCACCGAACATTTTTTGGAGTTGGTTTGGTGTGGACGCCTTCTCGAACATTATGATCGGTGTGGTGGGTTTAGTGGCGGGAACCTGTTGTTGGTTGTCACTGTTCGCTCACAGACCGAACATTTCAATTGAACTCACGAACATGTTCGGTGCCCTAATGTTTAATGTTTGTCCGTTTTTTGTATTCGCCAACAATGTTCGGCAGACATGTTTGGTTGATGGAGACGTGGCTTACTTAAAGCTAAATGGCATCAAATGATATATCTAACTCCCTAAAATTTATAATCTTTATTCTTTATCTTTATAATCTTTATTCACATATAACTCCCTAAAATTTATAATCTTTATTCTTTATCTTTATAATCTTTATTCACATATAACACATTATATTAAAACAAAATATAGATATATATTTCATTATAAAATAACATAACATTAAATAAGAAAGTAGGGCTAGTCTGGTGTGAAATGTAAAGCCTTTCCAACTATGATAATACCATGTACTAGGAAAGGTTTTTGGGAGGGGTATGGGAAGAGGGAATAGGAAGGAAAAGGATTATTGCAGTCATCCAGTATCATATATCAGCAAACAAGCACACAATCAGAAAAGCCTGTTTAAATTTCATTCACAAATCAAAAACGTATATGCTCTTGATCCAGGCGATGATATTATAATCTTTTTTTTGTAATTTTATTGTTGCTGATGTAATGTCAGGTATTTAGTTAATTATTTTTGAACTTATGTAAATTAACTGTCTCCTGATGGATTCAATGTTGGTGTCATATGTCTGATATTTATTTGCAGAGGGTGTGTTGACTACGTTATTGTTGTAAGAAAAGCTTGACTTGTTTTTGATTATATATTTCACCACATTCATTACGTACAATTGTCTAATGGTCAGCACATAAATTAAATTGGTACAAGATCGAATTTTAATCATGTGAATGTTACTATGTCATGTATTATAACTCATGGGTTGCGTCATTTTTGAAACACTTCTCGGCCAGTTGCACGAAAGAAAATTAAATTTGACAAACATAATTCAAATGAAGATAGGGCTATAAACGTGTTTGTAAACGATAATCAATTAGACCAGGAAGAAAACATTGCATTTCTAGGAGTTATGTTGGATAGACGATTGACCTGGACTCCATACATTGAGAAAATATGTAGTAAAATTTCATCTGGGGTATTTGTCCTGCGACAGCTCGCTAGGTTGAATGACAAAAAGTTACTTTTTACAGCTTACCATGGGCTCTTAATGTCACATATTAGGTATGCTATCTTAGTATGGGGTAATTCATCAAAACAAAATCTTGATAGGGTGTTTAAGATCCAAAAGAAAGCGGTTAGGTGTATAGAAAGAGTAAATAGATTAGATTCATGTAGGCCGTTCTTCAAGAGACTTGGTCTCCTAACTGTACCCTGCTTATATGTGTATGAAGCTACTCTATATGTAAAAACGAATGATATTAACCAAAATCTTGATGTACATGATTATAATACAAGAAGCCGAGGAGATTATCGCTTGGTGAGTCACAATAGTAGCTTATTCAAACAAAAACCTAGTTATATTGGTAGGAAATTCTACAACAAGCTACCGCAGTTTTTGAAGAGTCTTGAAAATATAGAAATATTTAAAAAACAATTGAAAAAATATTTAGTTGATAAAGCTTTTTATAGTGTACAAGAGTTCCTTTCACATCAAAATTAAGCCTCACCTCAACTAATTGAAGTAATTATGGTATCTAGTGTATAATATTGTTGATCTGACTTGTCTTATACTCCTTAACTGGAGTCTCCAAGACGACGTAAGATGACGTCATTTGAAGGAGCCAGTGCAACGACTTTCCTATTGAGCTCCTTAAGATGACGTCATCTAACGGTGGTTGAATTTAATTTTCTTTTTTGTAACTGGCATTTTGTAGTTTAGTTTTATAAAGACAAATAACATATTATCCACTAATTATGTCCATGGTTGGTCAACTTGTGTTTGGGTTCAACTGAATAACTATTGAATTTTCCTTTTCGACGACTATCTATACCATACTGTACTGATATGAACAGTCAAACTCCATTCTTGTATTTAGAATCAACAAACGATTACAGAACTATTGTTACTGTATTTGATAGGCTAATTAGGACCACGTGCTGTTCCATAGCAAAAAAGACACTGTTCTCTGCTGAAAATCACTTCCCGGTGGTTCGGAACCCACCTAAAACTGTAGGTCCAACTCATCAATCACCATCATCCAACTCATTACCCACGCACAGGTCTCAGACCTATGTGGGCTTCATCCTCAAAAAAAAAAAAAAAAATATTTACCGTTTCAGTTCTTCAACTATTCTTCTTCTCGCTTTTCTTTTGTGGAGTATTTTCTTCTTTCTCCTTCCTCCTCTTCCTTCTTCCTACATCCTCAAAAAAAAAAAAAATATTTACCGTTTCAGTTCTTCAACTATTCTTCTTCTCGCTTTTCTTTTGTGGAGTATTTTCTTCTTTCTCCTTCCTCCTCTTCCTTCTTCCTACATATTTTTCTACTATTTATTATTTTTCTTCTATTATTTTTCTTTTATTTCTTCTTCTCCCTTCTCCTTCCTCCTCCTCCTCCTCCTCCTCCTCCTCCTCCAGTATTCTTCTTCCTCCTCCTCTTCTATTTTTCTTCTTCTCCTCCTTCCTCCTACTTCTTATTGTTTCCACTTTTTTCTACTTCTTCCTTCTTCTTCCTCCTCCTCCAGTATTCTCCTTTCTCCTACTTTTTATTCTTTCCACTTTTTCCTTTTTTCACCTTCAACCTTCTTCTTCTCCTTCTTCTTCCTCCTCCTCCTGTAGTCTCCTTCTTCTTCTTCCTCCAACTTCTTATTATTTCTACTTTTTCCTTCTTCTACCTTCTTCCTTCTCCTCCTCCTCCTCTATTCTCTTTCTTCTCCTTCCTCCTACTTCTTATTCTTTCCTCTTTTTTTCTACCTCCTTCTTTCACCTTCTCCATCTTTCTTCGTCTCCTTTTTCCCACTTTTTTCCTTCATCCTTTTCTTCTTCCTACTCCTTCTTTCTGCTACTTTTTTCTTTTTCTTCCTATCACATCTCTTTTTCATCTTACACTTTTCTTCTCCTTCCTCTTTCCCCCCTGCTTTCTATTCTTCCCTTTACATCGTCTTCTTCTTTTCTCTTCCTCTTTTCCCCCGCTTCTTCTTTTAATTTCTATTCTTCTCTTTAAATCTTCTTTTTCATTCTGTTCTTCTCTTTACTTCTTATTTCTCTTTTCTCTTTCCCATTCTTCTTCTTTTTCCTCCTTCTCCCACTCCTCCTCCTCCTCTTCCTCCTCCTCCTTCTCCTTCTTCTCCTCCTCCTCCTCCTTCTCCTCCTCCTCCTCCTCCTTCTCCTTCTCCTCCTCCTCCTCTTCCTCCTCCTCATCCTCCTCCTTCTCCTCCTCTTCTTCCTCCTCCTCCTCTTCCTCCTCCTCTTCTCCTCCTCCTCCTCCACCTCCTCCTCCTCCTCCTCCTCCTCCTCTTCCTCCTCCTCCTTCTCCTTCTCCTCCTCCTCTTCCTCTTCCTCCTCCTCCTCTTCCTCCTCCTCCTTCACCTCCTCCTCCTCCTCCTCCTCCTCCTCCTCCTCCTCCTCCTCTTCCTTCTCTTCCTCTTCCTCTTCCTCCTACTTAGTCTTCCCATTCCTATCTCATACATCTTCTTCTTGTTGTCGTTCTGATAATAATAATAATTCATGTCCACTTTTATTCTATAGTTGGAAGGGTGGTTTATAATAATAGCAGTAGTAATAATAATAATAATGATGATGATGATGATAATGATGATTGTCGTCATAGCTATCGTCATCATAAGTTTAGTTGGTATTATCTTGCTGTTATGTGGCTGAATTTAGCCAGTGTCCGATATAATTTCCTCAGAGGTTTAACTTTCTCTAATCATCCATCACACATGCAGTGTGAATTTCGCCATTGAACTACGTGAATATGTATTTCATTTACAACATAGTTCGGGTGTTTTTTGTAAGTAAAGTTCATATATTTTGTATTTCATTCATTTTCACCGTAATTTTTAGTTTTAATTGTAATTTTCTGTTTCCTTCACAAAAAGGATGAAAATCTTGTATAGCCAACGTTGTGGAAGTCCGACATTTCGTGTGCGGGAGATAATATTTGAGAAAATTTTAGTTTGTAAAGTTTTTTATAGTGTATAAGATTTCCTTTTTGCACAAAATAGAGCCTTGCTATTAAATTTTTACAGCTAATAAGATATAAAGAATATATTGGTTACATCAACCAATTTAAATTGAAATTGTGGTAACTAGTGAATATAAGTTATATGTGGTAGTGTTATATATAATTTTGTTATAAAAATTTGTTTCCAAAATATGTAGGAGATGCATGAGCATCGAACAATTATCAACAGCGAACAACAATCGAGTCGTTTCAAGCGAAGAATAGCATGGTCGAATTAATTAATTTTTTAAACTTTCTGTTTGTTTATTATAAACCTATTTTACACCATTCTCTTCAGAATTAAATTTTCTACAAGTTTTATTCATAAAGTTTCCGTGTTTATTAACCATTTAACGAAGTTAATGTGGATCAAATCTAAATGAAGCAAGTTTTTCGAGACCGAATTTGGCATAGTTTGTCTGATATCTCAAATATGGGCGATTCTAGAGGTCTGGGACGTGTTTTATTCAATTTTTCAGTTCATTTTACATAAAATTCAATAGATGTAACACCTAACTTAACGCCATAAAAAATCAGTTTGGCTTTATTTCCATCCTTTCCTAGAAAATCGGGGGAAATCTTTCACTAGCCGTAACTCCCTAACAAAGCATTTCCGAAATATAAACTTTTTTCATTATTTTGATGAGAGGAAACCACCCTAGAAGTTTGTCGGGTTACTCGTGGGACACTCTGTATATATAAAGTCACTGTACTTCCTATCGGACTCTCGTAGACTCAACAGACGACTCCAGTCACTCAACATACTCAACTTTAGGCTGGTTTCAGAGCTCTACGGACCATCGGTGCGTACCGTCAGTTGCGTTTGTCATTTCAATGTCATCAAATGTATCGTACGAGTGCGCACGGTCAGTCCTGCTCTGTAACGCGCCGATGGTCTGCAGAGTCGTGAAACCGGCCTTATTTACACCACCCATTCACAGCTGTTTCTCACGCCTCCCTATTGGACTCCAGTCACTTCAACCGATCAACAGTCGACTCCAGTCACTCTCACCATCGAGAGTCCACTCAATTACCTCAATAATTGAATCAATTATGGTAAAACCGATAAATTAATATCGGCCGAATACTTGAATCAGATATGATAAGATCGATAATTATCGCCTGAATAGTTCAATCAGATATGATAAGAACGATACTTATCGTCCGAATAGTTCCGATTTGAGAAACGATAAGAGTTTTATGTTATGAGAAGCTGTAGTTGTTGTTATCGGATCTCTAGCTGACAGGCAGATGCCTGGCAGGACCGCTTTCTAAAATGCCATCCCTGTGAAAGAAGAATTGGCAAAGTAATTGCTGAAATCAGTCGATTGAGAGCAATTGATCGGAAATGTTTGAGTTGGTGCGTTGTTTGCGTAGTTGCGTGTGTCGGCAGTGCTCGTGGTATAAACGTATATCGGATGCGGCCACTAGTGTGAGTTACATTCATTTTATTTTTGTGCATAAAAAGCCTGATGTACTTTAAATTTATTCCATTTTACATTAAGTCAGTCACAACTAGTCAGTTATTTTCTCTTCTTACTTCTATTGTAATACTAGCGGTTCACCCGTGCGTTGCAACGGGATTTCAGTTATAATAGCGGTACCCGTCGAATTCTCAAGAGCCTAGCACAAACCGCATCTTCCTAGCTTTCCAAAAATGTTAATTTTTCTTTGGTTAAATTGCAATTAGAAAATTTTGTTTTTTTTTTCACCAAAGAAATAATGGATGAATCCCGGTGGTTCGGAACCCACCTGAAACTGTAGGTCCAACTCATCAATCACCATCATCCAATTCATTACCCACGCACAGGTCTCAGACCTATGTGGGCTTCAAAAACATAAGCTGAGCTTTGATTCTCCAGTCATAATAAATTATGTTTCCTACATGACTGCAATGACTCCGACTGCACGGTACGTAGACAGCGAAAAATAACGCCGCTAAGGGCACACCGTATGATAAAAACCGGTGGACTTCTATCAGCTGTTCCTTTAAGGATAGATTTCTCCTTTTTGTGTCCTTCAGCGAGGACTTTTCAACTCCCAAACTTCACAGGAACCATCTCGGGACTGTTCTACATTGTGCCTGAAAATTTCATAAAAATCGGTTCAGCGGCTCCGGAGTCTATAGGGAACATACATACATACAGACAGACATTCATTTATATATAGATTGAAATTTAATTGAAATTATAATTTATTTTTCTTCATAAACTATTACAATTTGATCTACATGTAGAAGGTTCCTCACATAGGCACATGCCTCACGCTTGCTCATAACGTAGATAAATATATATATATCCACTCACAAGGAGTGTATATACATATCTATTAGGAACCATTATTGCATAATAATGCTTGAGAAGATTTACATGTTTTCCAGATGTTGTGTTGTAGCGGGGGTCGTAAATAAAGTAGTTTTAAAATTGCTCCGCCAGGTGCTAAATAAATGGCAGCGGTGAAGAATGTTGAAGTGCAATTTTGTGAATGAATTTCAAGTGTGTATAATGTGAGGGGGAGGTGGATGTGGTGGGGGAATGTAGACAGTTTATTTATAGTTTTAATGAGGTGTACTTGACTGTGTCAACTTGTACACGCACACACACACACGCGCGCGCAACGCGATGAAGTAGAGGATCTATATAAATATACAGAACTATGGAGGACTGCCATACATATAGAGAGACAACCGTTTATAGATTGTCGCTAGATATATAGTTATATAGTGCGGCTTGATGTCGGTGACAATTTTGTACCTTCTGTTGTTTGGGAACAGCCTAATTCTAGAAATAGTTGCAGGTCTCATTATTAGTTGTGTCTCATAGTTGAGTAGCTACTACTTCTAGTCTACTCCTAATTATAATTTTTCTTCTTATCTGTAGATTGTTGAAGCTTAGTTCCAGTTGTGTGTCTGGTATAAACATCATTGTAGCATAGGCCTGCTCGCGGATAACAATTTATTACAAGAGTGGTGCTGTAAATGTGGTGCTGAAAGTACTGTTGATTGTGAGTACTTAAATTCATTGGTACTTATTATTATTGAGTTATCTAAAACGTTCTCCATGAATCCCCGTTACGCATCTGATTGGTCCTATTTTATAGAACAAATTAACTAGTACTTCTCTCTCCAACACCAACATTTTTGAAAGACTTATTTTCAAATTGAATGACGCAATATTATTGTTGTAAAATCGGTTCTATTCTTGCATTGTTTTGAAAATGATATCGCAAGATTTTTTTAAGGATGAAGCCCACTTATATCTGAGACTTGTGTAATGAATAGGATGATGTTGATTGATGAGTTGGACCTATAGTTTCAGGTGGGTTCCAAACCACAGGGAAATGATTTCACAGTAGAGAAGTCTTTTTTTTCTGGTCAATCCAATCGGTCACCCTTACAAAGAGGACCTAGAGTTTGTAGCTTATCTCTGTCTGATTGAACAGATACCTGCTACGGCTCACGGTTGGAGTTGTAAATGGTTTACCAGATGTGTTGGGGATTGTAAGCATGTACTATTATTATTATTATTATTATTATTTATTAATATTTATTTTATAATTGATTCGTTGAAACCAATTTATTATTATGAACATAGAGGGAAGGAAGTGATGGCCGCAAACCGTAGCAGGTACCTGTTCGGTCAGATAAGATAAGCTACAAACTTTTGTACCTTCTGTTGTTTGGGAACAGCCTAATTCTAGAAATAGTTGCAGGTCTCATTATTAGTTGTGTCTCATAGTTGAGTAGCTACTACTTCTAGTCTACTCCTAATTATAATTTTTCTTCTTATCTGTAGATTGTTGAAGCTTAGTTCCAGTTGTGTGTCTGGTATAAACATCATTGTTGCATAGGCCTGCTCGCGGATAACAATTTATTACAAGAGTGGTGCTGTAAATGTGGTGCTGAAAGTACTGTTGATTGTGAGTACTTAAATTCATTGGTACTTATTATTATTGAGTTATCTAAAACGTTCTCCATGAATCCCCGTTACGCATCTGATTGGTCCTATTTTATAGAACAAATTAACTAGTACTTCTCTCTCCAACACCAACATTTTTGAAAGACTTATTTTCAAATTGAATGACGCAATATTATTGTTGTAAAATCGGTTCTATTCTTGCATTGTTTTGAAAATGATATCGCAAGATTTTTTTAAGGATGAAGCCCACTTATATCTGAGACTTGTGTAATGAATAGGATGATGTTGATTGATGAGTTGGACCTATAGTTTCAGGTGGGTTCCAAACCACAGGGAAATGATTTCACAGTAGAGAAGTCTTTTTTTTCTGGTCAATCCAATCGGTCACCCTTACAAAGAGGACCTAGAGTTTGTAGCTTATCTCTGTCTGATTGAACAGATACCTGCTACGGCTCACGGTTGGAGTTGTAAATGGTTTACCAGATGTGTTGGGGATTGTAAGCATGTACTATTATTATTATTATTATTATTATTTATTAATATTTATTTTATAATTGATTCGTTGAAACCAATTTATTATTATGAACATAGAGGGAAGGAAGTGATGGCCGCAAACCGTAGCAGGTACCTGTTCGGTCAGATAAGATAAGCTACAAACTTTTGTACCCTCTCTGTAAGGGTGACGGACTGGATTGGCTAACAAAAAAGACTTCTCTGCTGTAAAATCACTTCCTTGTGGTTTGGAACCCATTTAAAACTGTAGGTCCAACTCATCAATCACCATCATCCAGCGCATTACCCAAGCACAAGTCTCAGACTTGTGGTGGCCTCAACCTTGAAAAAAATATTGAAAATAAACTTTACTAGTGCTTTCAACAGTCAATTTTATTCGTGTGATGGAATTAAGACAACCACAGCGCAAGTTGTCATAGCTGATTCAGTAGGCCTCCAGCCGTGTCTGAGGAAGCATTCCATCAATGCGAAATGGCCATCACACTAATAAGTAAATGTTGAATTCATTAGTAAACTCTATTTTATGTTTAAATATAGAGTGAAACGTAATTTGGAACTACACCATCAAATTATTATTATTATTATTATGGTTTTAAAAAATTATCTAAACAGCTCGCTGAGCATGGTGTTAAATGTTCTTGATGTTCAGTCACGAGCGATCAGGTTTGCGCCTGGAAGGGTGACCTGTTGCAATGTCATGCCGTTATGTAGATGTGTAGGTCCACCATTCATAGCATCTCTCTATTTATTTTTCATACACGGAATAACAGTGAAGTGAAAATGCAACAAAGTCCAAAACTCTTCACAAGTGTTGGCTATGATATATTGTTCCAAACATTGAGATTAATTTAGTCTAAAAATTTATATTTACTAAAAAACTTCACAAAAAATGAAAAATTATTTTATGATACAAATCATTTTCTTTCTCTATTATTTACTATTTATTATTTCTAATATTTATTGATTTTTTAGTACATCTTGTATTAAATGATCCATAGGAAAACAAGCAAATATCTGTTTTCAGGCCAATTTTTTACATTTATAATGAAAAGTATTACAGTATTACTCAGTAATTACTAATGAGTAATGAACGTATTATTCAGTTTTCCACTCCATTTTTTTTTTTTGAGGATGAAGCCCACATAGGTCTGAGACCTGTGCGTGGGTGATGAGTTGGATGATGGTGATTGATGAGTTGGACCTACAGTTTTAGGTGGGTTCCGAAGAGAACAGTGTCTTTTTTGCTGGCCAATATAATCGGTCACCGTTACAAACAGGACCTACGAGAACGCAGCTTATCTCTATCTGATTGAACAGATACCTGCTACGGCTCGCGGCTATCACTGTCACTGTCATTATTAGTTGACAGACTAGTTGACAGACATAGGTAATGATAAATACGAGATCGTGTGACCTGGCTGGCTCAGGTCTGGTGTCAAAGTCGCACATGAACAAAACTTCAGCGCCTCTGTGACTTAACGACTGTTTTTTTAGGCAGCCGGATTCACGTGTCCTCCGAAACACGGGAGTGGCCTTAGTAAAAGTCCTCCTATTGGGTAATAACTTATACACATACTTCGGAATATTGTATGCATCTCTTTTATGGAATAGAAGTTGTTTGAATTAATTTGAAAAAGAAGTGGTTCAGAGTTATTGTAAGATAGAAAGAGAGAAGGCATGAGATAGAGGTGTATAAAAGCTGTTGAATGAACGACATTGACATTAGTCTGTGTGCTATTTGTTGGCTAAGTTCCAAATAAACTTTTCTTTTCAGTATAAAAAATATAAATCTTCAATGAAAGGAAAATCATGCCACAAATGTCTCATTCAAAAGGAAGTGACGCATTTCTCACGTGCTTAACTATCTTACTGTTCAACTGAGTCACATACTTTATTTATTTAATTCTATTTATTTTATTTACTTATCACCTACGCTTGCATTTAGTTTAATTGGCCGTTGCAATTGGCAGAAATTGGTTCTTATTTTAAATGTTCACATAATTTGCGCGGTATTTTCAGGTTTAAAACATTTTCAATGCGTATTTATTTATTATCATTTGTGTATTGAGATTAAAGTACAATGAATGCAAAAATGCTACATACTTAGAGTCCAAGTTTGCAAATTTGACTTTGTTACATTTTCAAAAACTTGAGGTTAATATTCACTGTTTCACTGAAACCTAACCCTTGAATTCATACCTGGATTCAGTTTGCTGTCAGCAGTGTCTGAAGATGCTCCCACAATAAAGCGAAACGGCTGTTACAACATAATTTATTATAAATTGAATGAAATAATAGATATTATGGAAAATGGCTCACCTTTTTTGAAATAACGTCTATTAAAACATTAAAAAAATATTCATGTGAAAATGTATGAAAAAAATTGTGAAATTTTTTCTTCATTAAATAATTTAAATCTTAGTAGGTTAGGTCATAAGTAATGTTTCTCGTCGCTGAAAATTTTTACTTATTCTATGAAAAAAAAAAAAATTTTAGCTGGAGGCTATTAACTCGGGAGTTCACTTAAAACGCATCAGTTCAAAAAGAGTTAAAATTTTGTTTAAAACTTCCGTGCCGAAAATATACAAGCTGTCTGCTTAGTGAGCTAAGATCGTTGTTATTGGATTTACATTATTTTCTAGGGTCACTAAATTTCGAATTTAAAGTTTCAAAATGTTGGAGCACTCACTTTAAATTTTTAACTACGCCTCATCATTTTACCTAAATAAAATATGAGTGATTAGTTACTACTACAATGTCATTTCTATATTAGTTTAGTAATGGTTCCTTGGTTCGGATCCCACCTAAACTGTGGGTCCAACATTCATAACATCATTCACCTTATTAACGAGGCACAAGTAGTGTCAAACTCTTGTGGGCTTCAACAGCAACAAAAAAAATAATAAACTTTTATCTACGACCATGTCATAATGTATACATTACAGTTTCACAATTGATGCCAAAACAGCTGTCTTTTCGAAATGCTTTTTGAAACCCGTTGTATAAAGAGCTCATTATAGTACAGGTTTTACATTATAACACGGGTTCTGGACCAATCAGAAGCATTTTTGATGAAATCAATATCGTAATTCAATATTGTGAAACTATCAGCTGATTTGATCAAACTGCTAACCTAACAATCTACTATAACTTCTTGTATTTGAGATGAGAGGTTAGGGATCTCTGACAGTCGCAGGTAAAATGAAATTGTTTCAATTAAATGTATACTAGTGGTCGTAGATAAAATAGTGTATGCAACGATTTTATTTGGCCATTAAAGCACTCGTGAGATATTTATAACACTGGCATTCGCTCGTGTTATAACTTACATCTAACTCGTGCTTTAATAAGGGTCAAAATAAAATCGTTGCATAAACTACTATTTTGGATGATACTTTATATAGTTTTTTATTCTATAGTTTTCAATATTATTTGTATTATTTTAATTTGTTCTTTCATTTATTTGCGGACTTGAATATGAGATGCAGGTTGAGTCAAATGGCAGGTTTAAATTATTGGGTTTAAAATTATTATCAGGTTTAATATTCAGGAAAATACTGTTTTCAACAGTAATTTTATTAATATTAATTTATTGATTTTCTTGCTTGAAAATACTGAGGTTGAACCTAGTTTCTGGTTGTGTCAAATAATTAGATTTTCGGGTTCATTACGAACAATTTTCAGGTCATTTAATTTCTGATAGCTCTACTCTGAAATAGTGATAAAATTCAATTAAAATTAATTACCAATATGTGCTGATAGCCTCAAGCTTTCACTTCATGAATAATCCTTCTAAAAAAGAATTGTTTGTGTAAACTATTACTTTCTTGGTGAGATTGTAATGAAATATTATTTTTTCAATAAATTCACTGTTGAGATTATCTACAGACTTCTCATAAATTGTTTGAAATCGTACGATTTTCTTTGAAATATTTATGGCTTAAAATTCAGTCAACTCTGTGATAATAGGCTAATTATTTGTAGCTAGAACCGTTATTCAGTACTAGCTACATTGAAAACTATACGTCTCACGTGCAATATCTTTATAGCTTCCTTATCTGTTTTTTAATTCTCTTTTATCAAACTTTTATGTTTTCTCTTTTATTTTTCACTCTTTTCATATTCTTTTCTTTTATTTACTACTTATTCTGATGAATTTTATTCTACTATCAAAACTGGCACTGTATTTCTATTTGAATTATGATTTTCACTCACTTGTACTGGAGGGATACATTACACTTTTTAAGAGAAGCTTCATCAGATTCTGATGGGCTTTATTCTGTCACTTTCTCATAAATTTTGATGTGAACTAAGGAGATATGCAAGAAAATAATTTACTCATAACTACTGCACTAGGCAAAACTCTTTATTGCATGTAATCTCCAGGCAGCACTTAAAAATGTCCATGAATTTGGCAAAAGATTACATAACCTATAAAAAAATGATGTGAAATCCCGGTTTAAATTATATAAATATTCAAGAAACAATTGAAAAAATAGTTGATAAAGCTTTTTATAGTGTACAAGAGTTCCTTTCATATCAAAATTAAGCCTCACCTGAACTACTTGATATAGTAATAAATTATGGTAACTAGTGTATAAGATAGTATAATTGTTAATCTGACTTGTCTTATACTCCTTAACTGGAGTCTCCAAGACGTAATCTACAAAAAAAAATCACTTGTTGAATGCAGGTGTATGACAGAGTAGAGCTGCCAGCGATGAGTGCATCAAGGCTCATTATCAAACTGAAGACGCTAGTATCGTAGATCCATTCTAGTATCGTAATCTACAAAAAAAAAAAATGATGTGAAATCCCGGGAAGTAAGATGGTTTAAGGAAATATTATATAAGATTTGTATTTATGAGAAGAATCAGTTTGAGTTTGTTGACTATTTGAGTCATGATGCTCTAAATTTCATTGTACAGTTATTAATGACGTTGTTATACAAAACTGGTTTGTTTTTAAAATTTTAATTTTGATAGTTCGTCCTCGAAATGTGTTCAAAAATTAAGGAAAGCTCTGTATTTATGAAATGAAAGAGTTTGTTGACTATTTGTGTTATGCTGCTTTCTAAATTTTATTCTATGTTTATTAATGGCATTGTATAAAAATGGTTTGTTTTGGTAATAAATTATTTTGGTAGTTGTACCATTTCATGTGTATTGACAACAAATTTGTTTAAAACTTACACAAATAGGTACTCTTCCATATTTGACTTCTGATGTAGTGTGCCTACCTCGACAATGTTTTACTTTTTCCCCTGCTAAGGACCGCACTCATTCATCATTCAAGTCATATTGGTGTCCTTTTTTCTCCTCCAATACTCCTTCATCCTAATGCTATAATTTATACAAGATATGTTTCATCAGTTGGAATTAACACCATCCAGCTAACCAAATCATTCCCAACCACAAATCGTTTTTTCCTAGCCCATGTTCTTTACCGTAACTACGCCTCACAGGATAATATTTTTTCATCGGCTTCTCTTCCTATTTTGAAAAAAAGACTGAAAAAATGGATGTTTGGAGTTGATATTGAGGGGGTCGGGTTACTTGTCTTGGCTGGGGGCGGCCGTGTCCGGCTTGACTGACTTGAGTGCGACGTTGTGGGCCCATCGCCTCACTACTGACTCTTTGTTTTGCTTTGATCTTCCTTTCTCACTTACATTTCTTGTATCTTCTTGTATTTAATAATATTGTCATGTTTGAGCTATATCAATAAACTCCTCTGGATGTGTTCTCCATCATCCAGAGAAATTATTATTATTATTATTATTATTATTATTTTAAATTGATTTTTCTTTCATTCATCATGTTTCAATTCATCATTTTCTGTGTGGCAATATCTCTTATTATCAATAAGATCTTTATTATAATATATCTTACATCATTCTCTTCATCTGTCTTGAATCCACTGGACGTCACTGTCTGTCCAATTCCTCCGATATACTATATCCAAATTATTTCAACTCGAGTCTACGCACAGGCCATAGTTGCCCATGTAGGCTCATTCCATTACATTACTTTATTTTGTTTGAAATTTATTGTTATTTTTTAATTATTTTTTCTGTGTTATTGTAATTTATTTTATTGATTTGTGGAATAAAGCGATTTTTGATTTTGATTTATACGTCTTTCTTTAGATCGAGTTTCAATTTTTGGTTCGTCATGGAAAACATTATTTTTCAGGAAGTGATAGCCGCGAGCCGTAGCAGGTATCTGTTCAATCAGAGAGATAAGCTGCGTTCTCATAGGTCCTGTTCGTAACGGTGACCGATTAGATTGGCCAGCAAAAAATAAACTGTTCTCTGCTGTAAAATCACTTCCCGGTGGTTCGGAACCCACCTAAAACTGTAGGTCCAACTCATCAATCACCATCATGCAACTCATTACCCACGCACAGGTCTCAGACCTATGTGGGCTTCATCCTCCATCCAAGTTTATTTCTCAGTCCTACTCTATTTTGCAAATTATTTTGTATTGATGTAACTCAGAAAAAACAGAACAAAATGTTTATTTTCAATAATATTATTAATAGATTTGTACGGTATTAATAGACTGCAGATCGGCCTTGTACTTCACAGTTCATTTGATGAAGTACTGCTGCGTTTCACAGTAGAGCTTTAGTGGGGCTATCAGACAGAAAGAGACCTTTGGCCTTAAACGACACTAGACTGTATTTTTCTGGGGTTTTTTATCCAATGTTAACACCAACAGTTCTCATCTGTCGTAGCTCACGTAGTCGGTCAGTTGTGTTCGATCTGTCTTGCGGTAGACATCTGCGTATAAATTGCGGGGATTTTTTCAGTTGAAAATAAGTACAGTATGTTTTATTGTGTTGATTATGTGCTCTGCCAGTAGAGTGCGTTAGTGTCTGTGTGTGAAGGTGTATTTCTTAATTATAGATAGTTCAATGTTTTGTAGGGTTTTTCTTATGAAAGTTAGATTATTCTGTATAATTATATTCTCTTGTAAAAACCCTTTTTTAATTTTTTTCTAGATTAAGTCTTGGGAGACTCCAGTTAAGGAGTATAAGACAAGTCAAATTAACAATTATATAATCTTATACACTAGTTACCATAATTACTATATCAATTAGTTGAGGTGAGGCTTCATTTTGATGTGAAAGGAGCTCTTCTACACTACGGTACCCTTTATCAACCAAATATTTTTTTAATTGTTTTTTTAAATATTTCTATATTTGCAAGACTCTTTAAAAACTGCGGTAGCTTGTTGTAGAGTTTCCTACCAATTTAACTAGGTTTTTGTTTTGAATAAGCTACTATATTGTGACTCACCAAGTGATCTTGTCTCAATAGGATTGGGTGGAAGTGATTGAGAGCTGTCTATTTTCTCCAGGTTTTCTCCCTTCGGGGCAACCTGTAGTTGGATTACAGGTTACCCTTAATATTTGTCATTTGAATTAACCAATATTAGGGTGTTGAGCTTCGTTCAGAGGTTAATGTTTGGTATACCTAACAGTTTAATGTTTTTTTTCCCAATACTGTTTCTACAATAACCTGCAGGGCTCCCTGTCCATAGAAAACAGTTCCAGTGGATTTACGGTTGAAATTCAGTAAAATAAGTAAACATGTGTATGGTGTCAATACACATGTGTATGGTGTCATCTCACTGTCCACTGTTTGCAGAAAGGAGCGCATATTGAAGCGTGGCTGTAACATGTGTAAAACTATGATGTTGAAGATCCATCTTGTTTCCACTAATATATAATAAAAACTTAAAAAACAATTTCAAGTGGTAATTAACTCACGTTATGGCGTGACGGCCGTTTCACTCTGTTGTCAAGAGCATCGTCAGACGACCCACAGTACACTCTTGAGACAGAGTGTAGGCCTACTGTGGGTCGTCTGACGATGCTCTTGACAACAGAGTGAAATGGCCGTCACGCCATAACGTGAGTTAATTTCCACTTGAAAGTGTTTTTTAAGTTTTTATTATACAGTATGTAAAACTGTTCCTTTCAGCGAGTTTTACATGAATGAGACAGTTTTTTTGCACCAAAAAGGTCTTATATTAGTAATTTTATCGGTGGTTAGAGCCGTTTTTAGATCTGTTCGACATACTTACATACAGATATTACTCGTTAAATATAATAGGATTGTATATTGAGAGGGAACTTAATTTTGTTAGATCAATTTTTATTCTGACTTTTCTGTGTTTTAATTGCCGTGAGTGAAGTAATTATCTAAACAGAGCCTCATTACATAAAACAATTGTAATATAGGATTTGTATTATAGGACTCTTAAATTAATAGTTTAATAGTTAGAATAAATAATAAGTCTACTATTAAAGATAAACAGTTGAATGTTTCATTAACAAAGACTAAACTTTGATTGGAAGGGTTTCATCTTCAATATTACTTGAAACTTTAAACTTGAAGTTTCGAACTTCAACAATCTTGAACCTTGAAATTAACAAAATTTGTAAAAGTTATTTCCATCATCATTCTCATTATTTAATTCCTTGATACCTTCAATCAATTTCAATGTAATAACTGGAAATAAATCTCAGAACTAATGTTTATTTAAAAAGACTCATTTCAGTTGCTAAGCTGATATAATAAAAACAAATGAAGGATATAGGTTGAAGGCTTGTTTCACACATAACCAGCAGTCGGGTGTCATTAACTGCATAATAAACATTGTATCATATGGAGCGCTTCACACTTACCCGATCTGTGATACAATGTAATTATGCCGGGTGAACGACACCGGTTGTCTGATGCCGGTTGTGTGAAACAAGCTTCTTCCACAACATTTCTAAACAATCTCAACGGTTTATCCTCATTCAAAAAGCGATAAGAGTACGGCACCGAACAATGTCTCCCTAGTTTTTCACCTTTGATAAATGATTCTCGCGTTGAATTCTAGTTCTTGAACGAGTTTTAAAATCCGTTGTAAACATTAACAACTTTTGTAATTTTCCATGTCATACAAAAACGCCATTATGTTAGTTTATGATATAATTTCTAAGAATGAAACACTCTTGAGTTTGTTTGTAATCAATTCCACTCAGCGGTTTAGACGTAATAATTTACAGTTGAAATATTCAGTATGCGCCTGTAGTTAAACTCTTGTACACTTGTGACAGATAGGAGATTGCATCATGTGTGATTTCAAACACCGTTGGCTCGTTTATCGTCCTGTGATTTTAAACAACAGTAATTTCATATTTCTATATATTTAAATCAGTTTTCTATATATATTTGTGGGTTGTGTATAATTGTTGTGCCCATCTTTACTAGTGATTATTTACATAGAGTTGGAGTTATTGGATAGCTTTCTTGGAGTGCAGCTCTGTGGTAAATACGTTTAAGAAGTCATCAAATTTTTCCCCTTTTTATGAAGTACCTATTTAAACTTGAAGCTTAGGTTGGTAGAATTGGAAAGTGAGGAATTAAAAGTCATGTAGGAATCGAAATTATCTTTCAAAAATGAATGAATGTGAGCTGTAACACTTATTTTCACTTGATGTTCTTAATAATTGTTTTCTTCTGGTGGTCTCTTAACATTGTGCCGTTTGTCTGTGTCACCCTGAATTTACCTCGACAGCCGTAGACTAGTAGACTAATATTTATTTTAAAAACTTTATTTGTAAGATACGTAGAGAAGACTTCATAGTCTTAACTCCCCCTAATAAAGAATTATTTTATTTCGTGCAATATTTCCAATTTTATTCCATATCAAATTTTATTTTCCAAATTAAAAAATACAAAATAAGAAATGCGCTATCTTCATTATATATTTACAATAGAATAAAATAAAGTATAAATTTCTTAGACAACTAACTAAAGATAATAGATACAACCATTTTTAATTTCACATTATTTAATGTCACAGTTTCCATTGTGTACTATGTAGGAATATCACGTGGTGTTCAAGGAAATAATGCCTGCAAAGGTGAAACCTGAACGCAGGTATGATATGAGTCGCTTACTGAAGCATGTGAATAGTTTATAGAAAAAGTCAAAACAAAAAAAAAAAAACGTTGAGAAGAAATTTAAAAATTTAAATTGATTAAAAAGAGAGGATAATAAGTTATTGATAAAGAAACGATAAAAGAAGTTCTCGGAAAAAACAAAGAAAACTATATGATTTCCAGAAAAACTACTACCTAAGTTTTGTCAATATCTGTCAAGTATTCAATGATCTTCTGCATTTTTAAAATTCCTTAGCAATCAAAAATTATTAATCAATACATATCAATCCTCTAAATATTTTCAAATTTTTACCGTACAGGATGAGCATAAATATTTGGATGCATTTCATTGGTGAATAAAACACATAAATCAATGCACCAACGTGAATGCAAATTAATTGAAAACAGAGATTAAAACAGTTTTATTTACTACAACCATTGATCAGGGATAGTAAGACTTACTATCTTAGTGGTTCTTGATGGTTCGTCTATGCTACAACTAACAAGTTTAATGCATTTCTACAAGAGTACCTATATTTCTAATTCTTATTGAACTTTCTCAGGGAGTGAGTATTGAGAGCAAACTATAGAAAAATAACTGAACTAGCGCGCCTATTCTTGTAACAACAGAATTATAGGTGCTGAATTGTAGTGATAGCCGTGAGCCGTAGCAGGTATCTGTTCAATCAGTTAGAGATGAGCTGCGTTCTCCTGGGCACTCTTTGTAAGGGTGACCGATTACATTGGCCAGCAAAAACACACTTTTCTCTGCTCTAAAATCACTTCCTGTTGGTTCGGAACCCACCTAAAACTATAGGTCCAGCTCATCACTCACCATCATCCAACTCATTATCCACGCACTCAGACCTATGTGGGCTTCATCCTCAAAAAAAAAAAAAAAAATTGAGGTTACCACCAACGAACACCGTCATCATTATTATGACAATTAGAGCAGGTGTGGAAGTGTTGCAGTTAGTTCAGAAGAGGCCAAGGTTCGTAAAAACATGTTTATAAGAATTAGGAGAATAGAAATACTCGAATAGAAATTTATTGAACCTGTCATGTGTTGTAAATAAAACTGAAATTCTATTCTATTTATTCTAAATTGTCTACTCAATAAATATGCATACATTATTATAGTAAATTAATGTAATGTATGTAAATCATACGTTATAATCTGCATTACACCAATTTGTTATTTTTTCATTAACCTATGAAATGCGCTCAATAATTCAATCACCATTCACATTTCAGAGCAGTTGATGCAAATATTTATTCAATTATCATCGAATACAGTCAATAATTTGAAGCAATTATCATTGGTGTTGAGTTCTTTTTATTCTCTTCTCGTTTGTTTAGAAGCTATAATTAATGTATGTGGCAAATTTGATGGCAAATACTGGCTTAGCTTTGTCGTGCTTTGCAGTTTCAGTTTAATTCTCTCTTGAACTTTGTTGAGGCTTCATCAGTAGTCTAGTTCAATTAATATTCGATTGATTGGAACATGCTCTGGTTGAATACGTTTTTTAACTTTTTACGCCATGTAAGTGTATTTTTAAAACAAAATTCTTGTCTTCTCAATTATTCCCATTATTATTTTGTAATTAAAATATTCCAGTTTTATTGCTCCACTGTATAAGCACATCAAGTTTTCCCGAGGTTCTCAAACTCTTCATTATTTAGTGCTTTCTATTGAAAAACAATGAACATTATTTTCCCAATTTTTCATTTTCTTAAAAAAAGGATTATGCTTATGATTATTTATAGAGTACAGAAGTGCTCCACTGAACAAGCATCCCAAGATTTCCCGACGTTTTTGAAAAACTCCTCATTGCTGCTGCCAATAGAAAAATGAACATGTTTCGTAAATTTTCATTGTCTTAAAAAAGGATATTTTTTGGAAAACTATTTTTGTTGTCAATTTTAAATTTTCCAATGCTCAGAAGTGCTCCACTGTACAAGCACCCCAAAAACTCCTCCTAGGTATTGTCAATAGAAAAATAAATATTATTTTTTCTAAATTTTCACTGTTTGAAAAAGGATTACGCTTATTATTTATTGAGAAATTGTCAACAATTTACAATTTCCCGATGTTTGGGACTCCTCATAGGAGCTTTTAATAGAAAAATGACCAGTATGACGTCTACATTTATCTTTATAAATAGAATGATTCTTGGGAGGGAATAATTTTTGTCGTCAAATTTTATAATTTCCTGGAGTTCATGCATGTTTACATCAGTGTTTATTATTTAGTATATAGGGAAGTGATAGCTGTGAGCCGTAGCAGGTATCTGTTCAGTCGGATAAGATAATCTACGGACTACTGTATCCTCTTTGTAAGGGTTACCGATTGCCAAAAAAGACTTCTCTGCTGTAAAATCACTTCCCGGTGGTTGGGAACCCATCTAAAGCTGTATCATAAATTACATCCAATTCATCACCCACGCACAAACCTCATACCTATGAGGGCTTCATCCTAAAAAAATATATAGTTGTTGTTGAATTCATTGAAAATCTTTTGACCGGTTGGCTGCGTTTGATTTCAATGATGGCCAATTATTAGTTTGACCTTAAACAATGCCTCTCAACAAACGTCATGCAGTCTGTACTGTATTATGGTGTCAATTGGAGCTACTGTCATAATTATATTCGCCATCTTTTTTAATTTTAGTTGGTTGCTTTTCTATTGTGCTAGCAACAGCTCTGGTGTCACAGCTTCCTTTGGCACATTTCAATGTTGCATAGAGTAGTGTGGATGTAGCATATGTTGCCTAGAGTGGTGTTTATGTAGCATACTGGTTACAGCATGTCTTCAAAAATCTATAAAGACACCTATCTGTCTGTGTTGGCTTCATTCACCCAGGTAAATTGAGGTTTTAGTCTACAGTTTTTCGAAATTAAGATTGTTTCATGAAGAAACTAGACGTTTGATTGAAACATGTTTGTCATTTTATCTCCCTTCTCTTCAAATCTCTATATCTTCTCCTTCTTCTCTTTTCCTTATCTTCTTGTCTTTTTCCTCCTTCTTCCTCTTCTTAACTTCCTCCTCCTTCCTCTTTTTCTCCTTATCATCCTCCTTCTTCTACTTCTACTTCTCATCTTCCTCTTCCTCCTCCTCCTCCTTCTTTTACTTCTCCTTTTTCTTCTTCTTCACCTTCTTCTCCTTTTTCTCTTCCTACTCCTCCTTACACTCCTGGTTCTTCTCCAGGAAATAATTCAGGTCTAAAAGTAATTGATAATTGTTGGCCAAATCGTTAATTTTAAATGTTTTACTTTTTGCAACGGCTATTTCCCGATTATGACGTTTGTACTCACAATTATTATTCTTTATACAACTATTCTTTATACTAACCCGTTCAAAAAGTTTACATACTCGGAATTATTCTAAATATAATATTTGAACGCAGTTTTTCTTTGTATTCATACAAATAACAACAGATATAACCCGATAAAGAAGTTTATATACTCAGTTCTATATAATTAAACTAAATATATTATATACTCAGTTATATACTTATTCTAAATACGGAACGCAGCTTTTCTTTGGATTATTGTAACTAAGTTTGATAAGTGAGGTGATGATGATGATGATGAATTTTTGTTGTTGATATAATTCGAGGAAGTGAATTTGGGTGAACTAATTTAATTAGCTAGTAATAAATTAGTGGTTGTGGTAGCGTGGAATGGCCTATAGTGTATTCGACAGTAGTGCCGAGTCTTTATCTCCGCGTATAAACGAGAGCGCCCATCTGTACAGACCCCATCGCAGCTACGGCAGTGTCTTCATGTACTACAATGTGTTCAAGCGCAGTACGTCGCTGAGTGTCAAGGTAATTTCTAGCGAATTAGCAAATTTATTGGCAATAAATTTGGAAAATATCATTAGAAGATTATTGTGTAAAAATCGTTTATAGGTAAATTGACAAAGATTGTCATGAAAAGTAACATAGAGGGTTATCCAGGAATAGCAGTAACTCATTTCTGTAATAATAATGATAATAATAATAATAATAATATTAATGTAACATAGAGGGTTATCCAGGAATCGCAGTAACTCATTTCTGTAATAATAATGATAATAATAATATTAATGTAACATAGAGGGTTATCCAGGAATCGCAGTAACTCATTTCTGTTATAATAATGATAATATTATTAATAATAATAATAATAATATATCAATAATAATAGAGAAACATAGAGCCGAAATTGCTGAAGTTGCTGCCATCCCTATGAGTTTAATCAATAAAAAAATGATAAAAACCCTATTTATGTAGTAAATTAAATTAGGCTCTAGGAGATGAAACATTGATTAAAACATAATAAAAGTCTGTAATTTTGTTGAAATAATCATTGAGATATTGTACAAAATGCGTAAAAGTGGCTATAAAAACATGTTTGAAGTGTAATAACTTGGTTGTTTTTGTCAATAAACAGATATTTAGTTTGTAAGCAATATTGGTTTATTGACAAATAACTGAGTAGATTAATTTCCTTTTCTGAAGCCGTTAGCTAGGCTTTTAGTGCGATGGTGCCGAAACTCAAATTTTCTTTTCCTTACCGCAGTTTTCAATTTTTTTTTGTTAACTATAAAATTTGTATTTTGGAAATTATATGAATAAATAACAGAATATATTAACAGAGTAAATAAGTTTCCTTGTAACAATATAGAATCTAAAAATGTACGTTCTATATCTATATCGATTTATATAAACATAACTAAAGTCTATACTAATCTGAAAGAGCAGATAAGATGGTGTAGAAAACCTCAGTTATAAAATTGGCTGTAATTCAATAATAAAAATTGATGGTGCTACTCTACTAGTAATTTTGCTATCACTGATTAGTAAATGTTCAATATCTTATCAAGTCGGGTTTATGTAACTAGGCTTGATATGACGATTTCTAAACTGTCAGTCACTCTCATTAAAACTTGAAATCTGAGAGATTTCGCTGTTGAGTATGAATTTAGAACATTTTCAGCGTTTATCTTGCAGTTTGAATTGAAATTCAGAGACAGGCAAATTGCTGTCTGGTGTGATAGTATGTGACTGGTATGTTCAATGCCAAAAGTACTTCATTTTTATACTAGTCGACTTAACTGAGAGTGGCTACAGTGTTGACGTTCAATTGCTGTAATTTATTGTTTTTCACAAGGTAAAATCTTTTCATTTGTATTTTTTTCTATTATGCGGCAGCATAACTTACTTTTTGAAAACTTAAAACCCATTGCATGGATCAGAAAATGTTTATTTGTTTCATATAATGTAGACACTTGGGTTTACCTACAGTTTCAATTAATTAGTTTGAAGAACGAATCAGGTGGGTGACATCCCTCTTTTTCATTGCTAAGAACTGTTTTGAGGGAACACTCCAAACGCTACATCTCAATTAGGGGCTCCCCGATTGATCCCTTGTGATTTTTGAAAACATCAAAATTACGGGTTTTTTTATAATCCGTGGTTATATGAACCGTCGAAGGACACTACAAGATTTTAAGTTGATCATTCACAATTTAAGTTATTTACAATCTGCTTCAATGTTAACAATGGTTTAAGGTAGACTATTCAGAGAAATGAAATTTTACAAAGGTTGATGGAATTTAATAGATATCTATAGGACAGTGTAATATTGATTTATGTACTCATAATCTTTGTCTTGACTTCTTTGTCTTGAATTTTGAAGCAACGGTCCTAATATTTATTTAATAGTTGAAAAATCACAGTCATACGGAACAACAAATACACAGATTCTATTTGTTTCCATTGCAGAAAATGTAATTTGTTTATGTGAATCAAGGAACAATTATTCAACCTATTGTGTGATGGTTTACATTTCTTGTTTTAATTTATCACTATATTAATTTTTTTTAAACAATATATGAACATAAATAAATGCATCTTACTATCAAAATAATAATTGCAATTTTTCTAATTAATAATGTTAACTAGACACCTAGCCCCAACACACAGTTTTTATAGTGGGGTTTATATGAGAGATTCAAATTATTTTATAAAGATTTTGTAATTAGTATATTTTGATGAATAATTCTGATTTGATTTGATTAGCTACGTACATGTATATTAATGTTTAATGAATAATAAGGCATGAAGCTGTCACAACCACATTTATTGAAAATAGTTACATAGTTTCGGTTGTTACACCATTATCAATCTTAAAAAAACTAAAGCTTTAGTTTGTTTGAGATTGATAATAAAACTTTAGTTTGTTTGAGATTGATAATGGTGTAACAACCGAAATTAGTATCTCACTATTTTCAATATATGTGGTTGTGAGCTTCATGTCTTATTATTCATTATGGATATATACACAATATCACCTACCCCACTAATAAGAAAGATATTAATGTGTTCTGCAGATTAAGCCATGAAGACTCTATAAGATAAGTCAGTTCAATAGTTACTTTTTTCAAGTAATATGTACTGCGTAGTTCCTATAAATATTAAAATTAATATGAAATGAATGTTCTTATTGTAGTACAATCTAACTAGCAATACATGGTGAAAAATGAATTTCTGATCAAATTAGTGAATCGCCACTATTTTTCTGGTAATATGGATCTATTAGTAGCTGATGGAGGAGAATGATAATGAGGCCTCGCCGCAAGAGGATCTCGACGTGCCCACAGCTAGCAAGCCGCGTGCCTCTAGAGGCATGTCGCTGTTGCATCTACACATGCCCAGTGCGGCGATGAGCCACGGTCTGGTCACCTGGTCGGCCACCGCCATAGCCAGCTGGTACCCCTCGACCCCCTCGGTGGTGGTCACTGGACCCGCATCCGGAGCAGGGGGAGGGGGGGCCCACGGCAGGGAAAGCATCTCGTCGAGGAAGTTCAGCTTTGCCAGTTTGCGCCGGCTGTCCACCTCGGTTAGTGAGTGCTGCGAGTGTCTGCCTGATGTTTTATCTCTCTTTTCTCTCTCTCTCTCTCATACACTTACTCTCTTTTCTCTCTCACTTCTTCCCCCCCCCCCCCAATCATCACCACCCAAGAGTTTGGTTTGAAACATTATCTAACAACAATCTCCAATTCGATTCGGTTTGTTAATGGTTTTCTAATTGTTGTTGTTTTGGTTTTTTTTACTAAAAATGTTTAGTCCGTGGTTCGATTCCCGGCAGTGACTAAATATGTTTTTGTGCAGTAGCGTTCAACGATTTCCATCAGCTATTCAATGCTGTTGTCAATTAATAGCCGCCATTGTGGAAGTCTTCTCACTTCAGTATAGTATTGATAACACTTCTAGGAGTAGTAAATTAATAAATAATGTTCTAAAATGTTTTGTTTTGTTTGCAATAATAGTAATGTTATAAAGCTGTGGTTCCCATTGGTTTCTTTCTATATGTTTTTTTTTTTGTTAATTGTGTTAAAGAAGCAGTCGTTATGCATTGCATAATAAATAACATTGGGTTGAAGAGCAGCTGAAAAGGCTTGGTTATACTACACTTTATGCTTTCAGTATAGTTAGGGTACGGTTTAGTGTTTGAAGAATATTTTCATGTAGTTTTATAATTTCTAATTTATTTTAGTGTGTCATAAATTATAAATAATAAGAATATTTCATTGTTTTTATTGAATTATTTTATTTTTGTGCAGTTGAGAAAGCATTCTAAAAAATTAAAAAACGAAGGCCCTTATTATACAGAGCCACAATTAAGGATAAATTACACCAGCCGGGTAAATTTGTATTAAAAAATAATTTGTTGGATCTAAAAATATTAATGCCTTCATGTTCTTTTGACATTGCTGAGCTCAGTTAGACGCTCAGCTGATGTAATTTAGCCTAAATTGTGGCTCTGTATAATAAGGGTCTAATCCTATCTTTACCGGAAGGATAAAGTGTAGTGTATTATGGCCTTGTTCGCTGTACGTTCTGTTGTAAATCATAGCTTAAGAGTGCTTGCACAGTGGAGCATACAAAACTTGTTGATAACCATCATCTCAAAATCAGTCACATGCGGTGGAATGGTGCATGACAGACTGAAGCTGCGTGGATACCACTATTCCACAGCATGTGTTTGATTTTGAGATGGTGATTATTATCAAAAGACTCTGTTCTCTGCTGTAAAATCACTTCCCGGTGGTTCGGAACCCACCTAAAACTGTAGGTCCAACTCATTACCACGCACAGGTCTCAGACCTATGTGGGCTTCATCCTCCCAAAAAAAGTGCAAGCACAGATGAGCATTTTCTCAATGACATTCACCATCGTATAATCAAACACATGCTGTTGAATGGTGGTATTCACGCAGCTTCAATGTGTCATGCACCATTCTACAGCTTGTTATTGATTTTGCGATGGTGATAGAATTGAATGATTCTCTGTGCAAGAATTGAATTGAAAAATTGAATGCTTCCCTTAAACGTTGAAAATCTCGATGGAAGTTGCAGCAAATATGTTGAAATTAGTTCAAATTTATTTTGAAATGACTGGAAATTGAATTCCACATACAATGTTGAGTTGAAAGTTGGAATTCCCTTCTTAGGTGCTAATATTAGTACAATATTTAATTATTATAATCATGGCATTGTGAAATGGGTTGTGACCTTCTTCAAACATGCGTTGTTATTATTATCATCATCAATGCTATTATCAAATACAAGCCTAGTAATGTATGAAATGCATGTAAACATTGAAAAGTTTGGAAAATCAATTCCGACACTAATGTGTTGGGAAAACATCTCTTTTCTATTCATTTTGAAAATACACATACTGTATTTAATACAATTATAAATACTGTAACCATTGCCTGGTTGATAAGCTTTCCAGTCATAATTCCTGAATGTATTATCTTCAATTTTTTTAATTCTTGTATTGAATAATCAAGTTTGTTGATTAATCTGGAAACACATTTATTTATAATAAGTGCACTGTTTGAACTGTTGACAATCTAAAATCTAGCATCTATAGAAACTGTAGAATCTATAAAACTGTAAAATGTATAGAAGCATCTATAGTAATAGAAGCTATGTATAGAAACAGCTACAGTACTTAGTAGACATAGATTAGTTTGCATATTAAGTTTTTTTGTTACATGCTCGCGAACTGTAAACGAGTGGCATCTGTTCAATAACGTTAGCTCCAAGTGTTTTCTAATTTTTATTCACTAATTTAAAGCTTCATCTCTAAGTTTTTCAACTTTTCAATGGTTTTTTATTCTAGTATTCAGTTAATGCGGGAAGGATTGGCTTATGATTTGCAGTTTTCAACGCAAATAATGTTAACACTAATCTATAGTTTTAAGCTATTAGGATTTGATTTTTTACTATTAGAATAAAATTTAAATTATAATAGCTACTATTGGGATTTTTTATTGATTGCTTCCTAGTTTATCGCCTTGTTTTGATAATGCTCGTAATCCAATATTATAAGGTCTGACCTGTATATAATATCAATTATTTTACTAAAAATTATCATTTATGATTTATATAATCAATAATTATTTAATATCAATATCAATGATTTTTATGATAAAGGGTCAGAGGAGACTGATAAAGAATTTTAAAGGCATATTTTATACCTTTATATTTTGGGCAGCTTTTTTATCATCTAGTACTGGGATGTGATGTACTCAAAAGTGATGAGAATCTGTTATAAGCATTATTATCACTTAGCCGGTGGTTCGTAGCCCACCTAAAATTGTAGGTCCATAACGTGACTCAAACGGCGAGATGGAACGACTCGTAAGGGTCTCCCCACCAATTGAAGACATACGCTTATTATTATTATCATTTAGTGAAAGGAATATAATTTTTTTGAAAAGTAACAGAATATTTTGATTCTTATAACTTTGTATTAAAAAGCATCTTTATATTTGGAAAAAGCACAAAAACATGCACTTTGCCTATTTCTTTTTGGCATTTTAGGTCGGGAAGTGGTTGCCACGAGCCCTATAGCAGGTATCTGTTCAATCAAATAAGATAGGCAACGCTCTCCTGGGCCCTCTTCGTAAGGGTGACCGATCGGATTGGCCAGCAAAAAAGACTGTTCTCTGCTGTAAAATCACTTCCCGGTGGTTCGGATTCCACCTAAAATTGTAGGCCCACCATGTTTCCTATAAGGTGATGTGGAACTACCCGTAAGGGTCTCCCCACCAATAAAAGCCATACTTTTTTTAGTCGGGTCAAGATGAAATGAAAATATTTTCCAACTTGACTGCCAATAATTCTCAAGCTCAGCTGCCTGGTGCCTAGATGCGGGCAAAGACGTCTCCCGTTATTTATTTATTATATTTTTTACTAATTTAGTTGTTTTTCTCTCTTTTTTTTGGCAGTTGTTGAGAGAACATTGTTTATCATTCATTCTAATTTCAAGCGTTGACTGTGTGTCATCTTGATGTAGTGAATAAAATTTAAATTTGCCGTCTTACTGAGTAATTACTTGGCCGAGAATAAAGTCTTTTGTCTTTGGGTGCCTTAGTCGATGGGGAGGGGTATGGAGGGGGTACTGATGTGAGTCAGTTTGACGATAATTTAGTCTTAGTACGATGTCAAATGTCTGGCTACCAAGTTTTAACTGTAGTTGGATTTCAACTGTAGAGTTGGGTTAGCATAGAAGTGCTGATTTCTTGTGTATGATTTTGAATTTGTGTGTGTGTATTTGTTAAATAAGTTGGCTGTGAAGTGTTCTGATGCCTCATGTTCAAGTTTAAGGTTGGGCGCTCTAGTATGAAATATTTATGATTAACTTATACAAAAATGAAATTATATTTCCAGTTTTTTTTTTGTAGATTACGTCTTGGAGACTCCAGTTAAGGAGTATAAGACAAGTCAGATCAACAATTACACACTAGATACCATAATTACTATATCAGTTAGTTGAGGTGAGGCTTAATTTTGATGTGAAAGGAACTCTTGTACACTATAAAAAGCTTTATCAACTAAATATTATGGGTTAAATAGCAAAGCATTTTATGTGTACGCTATGGTTAATTTGATTCTTGGATTTCTTTTCCATTGTTGTTGATATTAACTTTTTTTTTGTAAATTTAACGACTTTCAGTCAGTTTTATATGTGAATAAATGTACTCACATTCGGCCGAACGTTTTCGAGGTATTAAATCTCATTAATTTGAGTTGTTTTCAGTGTGCTTAAGATCTTGCTCATACTTTAATAATAGGCCAGTGATTCATGTGACTGTGTAATCGAGAACTGGAAATCAGCACTTTGTTATTCGTGTCAATTTTTAGTGTACTTTATTGATTTTTTTTTATTCATTTAACTAACATAATACAATTACTGTGCGTACAATGTGTCTTTATTTGCTGTAGAGTGTCCAATGAAAGAATTACATGCATTCCATTTTTTTTTTTTTTGGAGGATGAAGCCCACATAGGTCTGAGACCTGTGCGTGGGTAATGAGTTGGATGATGGTGATTGATGAGTTGGACCTACAGTTTTAGGTGGGTTCCGAACCACCGGGAAGTGATTTTACAGCAGAGAACAGTGTATTTTTTGCTGGCCAATCTAATCGGTCACCGTTACGAACAGGACCTACGAGAACGCAGCTTATCTCTCTGATTGAACAGATACCTGCTACGGCTCGCGGCTATCACTTCCCATATCATATTGCAATTAATATTAACGAGAGTTCTTAAAATTTGCTGAATATTTTAGAAATTTGATTAATTTTTTTTTTTTTTTTTTTGAGGATGAAGCCCACATAGGTCTGAGACCTGTGCGTGGGTAATGGTTGGATGATGGTGATTGATGAGTTGGACCTACAGTTTAAGGTGGGTTCCGAACCACCGGCTTTTAGTTCAACTTTTTTACGTCGATGAATTGAATCATATCTAACATAAATTATAATTGTTGAAAATACTTTACTGGTGAATTGAACACGTACATATTCTTGTGAAGGCCATTTCGCATTGTTGTAATGCTTCCTCAGACACGCCTTCAGCCTCCAGTGTTTAGTAGGCCTCTAGACGTATCCGAGGAAGCATTACAATGCGAAATGGCTATCACAGTAATATGTGAGGAGGAAAGTGATAGCCGAGTGCCGTAGCAGGTATCTGTTCAATCAGAGATAAGCTGCGAAACTCCTGGGCCATCTTTGTAAGGGTGACCGATTGGATTGGCCAGCAAAAAAGACTCTGTTCTCTGCTGCAAAATCACTTCCCGATGGTTCGGAACCCACCTAAAACTGTAGGTCCAATTCATCAATCACCATCGTCCAATTCATTACCCACGCACAGGTCTCAGACCTATGTGGGCTTCATCCTCTGAAAAAAGTTCACTATTAGGTTATTTTTAACAATTATTTATGTTAGATATAACAATGTAAAAAAGTTGAGCTAAATTTATGTTTGAATATCTTGGGGATAATTAATATGCAACTACAACATTTCCATTATCTAAAAGCATATTGAATAGTGTTTTATAGTATTTCCCTATATGAAACAAAGTAAAAAATGAATTAATTATAAAGTGAAATTCAAAGAAATTAATGATGAATTAGCATACTTCCTGTAACTAGGATAACGTTACAAATACTATTCATTCAGCTTTATTTTTAGCTCATTTGCAAAGAAGAGCATGTTCTATGTTTTCCTTGTTTGAATACTGTATATATTGGATATTTTCACTAAAGCGTATAAAAACCTGACTATTTTATAATAGATTACTATTGGTAACTAAACCCAGGAATTTATAGCTATCAAATTTAAAAATTAATTGAAAATTCATTAAAACAATTTTCTATTTTTCAACTTTCTTTGTAATGGCGAATTTTCTCTATAGCTTCCGATTCATTTACAGGATGGTTTGCTTAGAGCTGTCAATACATTGGGTTTGTTGTACTCACTAAAATAATTTTAAAAAAATTATATTTATTTTATAAAGTTACTTTTATGTGGAAGCAACAGATACATCGATGATTCATTTTGCTCTCATGACACATAGATTACATATTAACATAGATAAGAAAATGCTTCGTTACAAAGTTGTAGATGGCGGAAGTTAGCAACTAGTCCCATCAATTTGCTATTCAGATATTTGTTGTGCCTCAATTATTCTTGTAATTTGGTAAGGTTCTATATAAAATAGGCTGAGAAATCGATTAAAATAAGTAAGGAGTCGGTAACTACAGTAATTTTGGCTTGTATTGTTTAATATTTAAAAATCTACTGTAGTTACCGATTTCCAGCTTGTTTTATTCGATATTTCAACCCATTTTACATAGAAACTGACAGAATTACAAGAAAAATGAAGGCACTACAAATTACTAGTAGATTAATGGGGCTAATAGCCAACTGTCGCCATTTTTACTCTATAACGGAGCAATTCCTGACCTATGTGTAGCCTACAACAAGCACACTAGGTATTGGTTACTCTATGCGAAACACCTGTATATTTTATATTCCTTTCTATCTTCCTCCTCATTCTCTTTCTTTCCTCCTCCTCCTCACTCACCTTTTCCTCCTCCACCTTCTCCTTCTCTTCCACCTTCTCCCCCTTCTTCTCCTCTTCCACCTTCTCCCCCTTCTTTTCCTCTTCCACCTTCTCCCCCTTCTTCTCCTCCTCCTCTTCCTCCACTCCTCCTTCACCTTCTCATCTTTCTCAACCTTCTCCTCCTCTTTCACGTTCTTCTACTTCTCCTCCTTCTTCTCTTCTTTCCCCTCCTCCTTCACCTTATTCTTCTCCACCTCCTCTTCCTCCACTCCTCCTTCACCTTCTCATCTTCTTCCACCTTCTCCTCCTCTTTCACATTCTTCTACTTCTCCTCCTTCTCCTTCTCTTCTTTCCCCTCCTCCGTTACATTCTCCTCCATCTTCTCCTCCTCTTCTCCCACCTTCTCATCTTCCTCCTCCTTCTCCTCCACCTTCTCCACCACTCCTCAACCTCCTCCTACTTCTCCACCCTCTCCACTACTCCTCAACTCCTCCTACTTCTCCACCTTCTCCTCATCACCCTCCTACTTCTCCTCCTCCTCCACTTTCTCCTCATTCTCATTCCTCGTCCTCTTTCTCTCTCACTCGCTCTCTGTTTCTCCTCCATCTTGTCGCCTCTCACTCTTCAAGTTTATAAATGTCAAATTTTGTGTACGAGTGCTTACCCAGAGTAGGCTAGTGTTGAAATTCTAAAAAAAGATCGCTGCCACTTAGATGCTAGTACAGTACTGATTCTGCGAGATAGACTCGAATTTTCTAATTTAATGGGGTGTTTACTGTAGTGGGTTGGGGGGGGGGGGGGGTAGCGAGGAGAAGGTGAGAGTGAGAGCTACCGAGGGAGTGAGTGACTGCTCAGTAAACATTTTCCTTCCTTGTCTAAATGCCTCCGCGTCACTAGCAAATACCAGCAAAAAATTTGTGTTTCAGTTGCTTTTCTAGCTTGATAGGTGTTTGAACCCTGTTTGCATTTTCATGAGAACCCAATTGGACAATTTTCTCATGAACAGATATGTTATATCTTATCGGAAGATATCTCTCAACAAGCTCTATGATCTAGCTGTTTGTATCTTTAATATTTTAACGTTAATAATGTAGCGTAATTTTAACGTTTTTATAGTTAATAATGTAGATTTAATTCAGTTGAATTTTTCAACTCTAACCTGAATGATTTAACTACTTGTATCGTTATTATTTTAAATAGTATTTAATATCTTATAATTCACCTGTAATATAACTCATTTTTCAAGTAAACCTGTGTGACCTAACACGTTTTATAATCATAGTTTTGAATAGCTGATTTTGGGCCGTATTTATGAAGTTCCTCAAGTTTCTATTGACACGAGGGACTCTTAAAATTTAATGTACTTATTTATGCATTTCAAGAGACCCTCGATTCAAGAGACACTCAAGGAACGTAATCTACTCAATTTTTAAAGTCAACCTGAATGATCCAAATACTTGTATCTTTATTTTTTAAATAGTAATCAATAACATATAATGCACCTGTAATAGAACTAATTTTTCAAAAAATTGTGTGAACCAACACTTTTTATTGAATAACTGATTGAATGGTTTAGTTTTGATAACTCATTTCGTTTTCAATAACTGAGGCATAGTGTTTTTATTAACTGATGTAATAGAATTTCTGTGAAAATACAGAATTTGAGCAAAACTGCTAAGTTAATATTCCAACCAATTTCAATTAAATTCAATAACTCTTTATTGTCACAGCAGCGCACACAACATCAACACTAGCTTAGCATAATCATAAACATAATCATATTGATTATCTTAAACTATAACAAACGTTAGTTATCAACAACAGGAAAATATATATTATAAACACAATCATCAGTGAGAACTCAATACAATCATAATATAAATAACCCGCCCAACACTGTATATTATCAAAGTTTGCCAACAGCAACAACAAAGGGATAGTCCCACATGAGTCATAGACTTGTGCGTGGGACGAGTACCACTCTTGCAAATTAATTATTGTTATTGACTGTAAATGGCAAGAAATTAGATATTAAATCAGAATAATGATAAAAAAAAGAAAGAAAAGAAAAAGATACTACCCAATTTAGTTAAGTAGTCATAAGACATATGAAGCTTTTAGGAGGTGTTAAACATAAAATTGTAGTGCGATGATCATGTGAGAACAGATCAATTGTGGAAGTGTAAATTAAATTGAATGAGGCGAGTATATAGGTATGAGGTTTACCTAGAGTTACATAGGAGAGCTATAACTCTAGCTATTCAGAGAGCTATAAAGTCATGTGGTAAGTCTTCATTATGTATACAGGTTCCAGCAGATGTTCAGTGCTATTGGCACCAATCTCATGTAACCAATTAGAAACAATCTTTTTGTAGGCATGTATATTTACAGTTGGCTCTCTAATCTCTCTTGTCGGTGCTTTTCTTAATAAAATGTTAGAAACATAAAATGGGTTACAGATTTGAAAATTCTGGGGACCTGTAGACCAACATTTTCAGAGCCCCTTGTACTGTAATTATGCGTTCTACCTGTGGCAATGCAATCTCTATTCCTGTAAGTGAAAATCAGTACATTTTTTATGTATAATTATGAATTATTGAAAAGTGCCTCCGTAGGGTATTGCCTCTCCAGCTTTAGGCCAGCTTTAATCATCAGTTTCTGGATAACATATTCACCAATCAAATGAGTATAGCTCAGAATATGATGTATTGTGACAATGAATAAATAAAAGAAAAAAAATATATATATAGTAAGTAGCTCGAGGACAGTTTTAGCGGCTCCACCCCATATAATTACACCGTAACTTAACATTGATTGGACGTAGGCAAAGTAAACTGTCCTTATTTCTTGTTTGTTCAATATGTAACTCAACTGATGGAATATATAAATCATGGGAAGTGATAGCCGCGAGCCGTAGTAGGTATCTGTTCAATCAGATAGAGATAAGCTGCGTTCTCGTAGGTCCGGTTTGTAACGGTGACCGATTAGATTGGCCAGCAAAAAAGACACTGTTCTCTGATGTAAAATCACTTCCCGGTGGTTTGGAACCTACCTAAGACTGTAAGTCCAACTCATCAATCACCATCATCCAACTCATTACCCACGCACAGGTCCCAGACTTATGTGGGCTTTATCCTCAAAAAAAAAAGTGCAAGCACAGATAAGCATTGTAAACTGATTATATGATTTTCGTATCTCAAGTTAGAGTCTATTATAAAACCTAAATAACTGAAACTTTTCACCCTGTCCATAGTCTGACAATCACAAACAGTGCTATGGACATTATCACAGTAATGAAGTTAAAGCACTAAATTATCGGGAGGCTCACTAGAGGGCTCCACCCTATACCTACACTATACCTCTGCTTGCTCTGAATGAAATACCCTGCTACAGTGCAAGCTGACACTGGTTAGCGGCATCTTTAGCGTAACTAATAAAGTAGCTTTAATTTTTTTTCAAGTCGACCTTAACGAACTAACTACTTATGGCAGTATTAATGAACGTTCCTCCAGTCTTCCTTGACTCGAGGAACACTTGAAATGTCTATATAAATACATTAAATTTCAAGAGACACTGAAGAAATGTTCATAAATACGGCGGGCCCTTAGTATATTGAATAGCATTTTTATTAACTGGTAATGCAGCTGTGATGTGATTTATTTCTTAAATATACTTGTGTGTATTCTTTAAATAATTATAATTTTAAACAGTATTAGATTACTAACTCTTTTGTGACATTTATTTTACTAGTCAACTTGCATAACTGGTTTTATTATTATTTCATTATTGCAAATAATTCCATAGATTGTGTGGGTCAAAAAAAGCTATGCAGAGGACTCAATATTTTTATTTTATTCCCTAACATAATATAAAATAATTTTAAATAGAAGAGTGCTTTTGTTATGTTACAAATAAGTTGTTACAAATATAATTGACTTTGTTAATAGTATTCTTATAATACTATACAGATATCCAGATTGATATGTACCATTTTTCTTGTGCGTTTGCAACGTCTTTTCACTAGAGTGGCTATTTATAAGTTTAATCATTTCATTAAAATTAATAAACAATTAATAGATTTGTTACATTATCGTCCATGTTTGTTTTATTGAGTTTTATTTCCAATATCTAGATTGATTTGCTCCATACGTTTGTGTGTTATTTTAAGAATGCGACTTTTTATTCATTGTTTATTGTTGTACTTATATCTGTGATTTATCAGCTGTATTGATGAGTGCTTTGCTTACTGCATTATTATTAAGGTTTCATTGATTGTGTTAGAAATGAGTAATAATACATTTTTTCTTTGCGTTTTGTTGATTTTTTATTCAATTTAGTACTTATTAACTTATGTTTTAATTATAGTTTTTTTTTTTTTAATAATAATAAACTGCGCCTTTATTCGATATTCAATTCCAAAATTTAATTTTTATTTAACAAATTTAATTATGTTGTAATCATTTCCTTTCTGTGCTTATTTATTCGTCTTACAACTTGAAAAATTAATTATAGTCCAGCTTGCATATCTTGAGTATTACATGAAATTGAATTTATTTTTTACCGGAACTTAATTTATCGAAATTATTTAGTGAAAAAGTTAATGTATTTATCATCATCTAAGTGTGGAATTAATTATTTACATTTTTACTTCCCTTTTATATATTCTTTAGCATTCTTTTTCTTTCTCTTTTTACGTTCAACCAAGCAAAAAACTATTCCTTTTAAAATTGATTTTAAACATTTTTGTTAAGTAGTTTCTCTTGCAAATGTTCTTCTAGATTATTAATTTAATTTATTTTTTTGAATATTCTTGTTTTAAATCCAATTTATTTTCGTATTTTGCAGACTCTTAACCGGAGTGATTCGATGGTGTCTCTATGCTACCGAGCGCTGTTCAACTATATTCAAGATGATAACATTCTCGGACTGCAAACCTACCTGGAGAATAAACGGGTGCTGGTCGATGATAGAGATGAGGTACAGTAGTCAATTTTTGCCTTATCCATTTTATACTATACCTAATATTTGTATTAATAAAGCCGCGTCTCCACATGAACATGCTCGGCGAACAGTGTTCGCTGGAATCAGCTGATGTCGCCGAACATTTTTTGGAGTTGGTTTGGTGTGGACGCCTTCTCGAACATTATGATCGGTGTGGTGGGTTTAGTGGCGGGAACCTGTTGTTGGTCGTCACTGTTCGCTCACAGACCGAACATTTCAATTGAACTCACGAACATGTTCGGTGACCCATATGTTTAATGTTTGCCCGTTTTTTGTATTCGCCAACATTGTTCGGCAGACGTGTTCGGTTGGTGACGCGGCTTAACAGAGAAGTGCCACATACTAAATGAAGAAATGCATCTAGGTCTTATCTAGGAATGGAAAACTCATTTTAGTAAGAACAACTGAACCGCAAATATTCCAGAATGTAATGATTGTGGGGAAGCAGCTCAAGCCTTTTGACCTTTAATATACTGTAGTAGTTTTGGCAACGATTGTATTATGACTGCCTTGAAGCAGCGAATGAGAACATCTCATGAGTCGCTTTAAGGAAAATAAAATCGCTGCATAAAATATTTTTAATACATAACGTTTAATTTAACTTACCAATCAATCCAATAGTATAACATAAGTTCGGAACCCACCTAAAACTGTAGGTCCAACTCATCAATCACAATCATCCAACTCATTACCCACGCACAGGTCTCATACCTATGTGGGCTTCATCCTTTTAACCTAACCTAACCTAACATAACATAACCTACATGCGTGATTGCTGTTGACAGTATCGATTTGAAATCCAGTTTGATTTCGAAGTGTTTCAATCATCAGCTGACTATTTATTGCATAACATTCACTTGGACACTGTTCCAAGGAAATCGTGAGCTCTGATTGGTCTAGACGTCTAGACTACTGTACTGAAAAGGACTATGTACAGACAAGTGTTGAAATAGCTTCATTACACAACTACAGTAGTTGGATAAAGCGTGGACTAAAGTAACCGGTATTTATAACTTTCTAACCGCTTACATCTACTACTGTAAAGTAACTGTATTTAAATTTATATATATTTTTTACTGATGATGCCCACATGAGTCTGAAGACTTGTGCGTGGGTAATGAGTGAATGATGATAACATCCATATGGCTGAATGAGATTCGAGCCCAAGGCTGCAAGAAACGAAGCCAGCTAGAGCTTTATCTTATCTCAGACAAGCGCTACCAGAGCCTTAAATATTGAATTTAAACAGCAAGAACCTAGTGGGATTTTCTTGGTAAAAGATCTTCAATTATCAATTAAGGCTTAAGTAGAGGCTAAATTTTTTAGGCTATTAGATAAAAAGATTGCCAATGGAATTTTGTACAAGCTGTTTCAATTGTGTTATAATGCTTAACTTTTTCAATGAATATTTTTTTGCAGAACGGTATAACCGCGCTTCAATTTGCGGCATTGAAGGGAAAGCTTGCCATCTGTCGAGAACTGCTCAATCATGGTGCTGATGTCAACTTGGAGGACAATGTAAGTGCAATCATTTGATTTTAATTTTTTTCTTCATAAATCTTCTATTATTCATTTGTAAACAATTATCTAGGGAAGTGATAGCCGTGAGCCAAAGCACCTATGTGTTCAGTCAGATAAAGATAAGCAACGCTCTCCTGGGCCCTCTCTATAAAGGTGACCGATTGGAACTGCCAGCAAAAAAGACTCTGTTCTCTGCTGTAAAATCACTTCCCGGTGGCTCGGAACCCACCTAAAATTGTTGACCCACCATGTTTCCTATAAGGTGATGTGGAACTACTCCTAAGGGTCTCCCCACCAATAAAAGCCATACTTTTTTTAGTCGGGTCAAGATGAAATGAAAATATTTTCCAACTTGACTGCCAATAATTCTCAAGCTCAGCTGCCTGGTGCCTAGATGCGGGCAAAGACGTCTCCCGTTATTTATTTATTATATTTTTTACTAATTTAGTTGAATTTATTGAAAATCTTTTGACCAGTTGGCTGCGTTTGATTCCAATGATGGCCAGTGATTAGTTTGACCTTGCACATCACCCACGGTTCGGAACCCACCTAAAACTGTAGGTCCAACTCATCAATCACCATCATCCAACTCATTACCCACGCACAGGTCCCAGACCTATGTGGGCTTCATCCTCAAAAGAAAAAGTCATTTTTATGTTATTATAGCTCCATATTAATTTTTCAATTAATATTTAAACTGTAGGAAATACTTTACTGATGAATTGAACACCTACTTATTTGTGTAATAGCTATTTCGCATTGTTGCGATGCCTTCTTAGACACGATTGAATCTGGTTTTGAAATTCGTTTTTATTTCTGAAGATGTAATAAATTTTTTTAGATATGCTAAAATTTATTTTATTGCTCAATGTTTGTAGCAAACTAATTTTGATGGCATTTAGAGTAAATTGTGAATTATTGAATTATTAAATTTTAAAATATGTAACATTTTTAATTTGTTTTTGCCAGGATAACTGGACAGCGTTGCTGTGTGCAGCTAAGGAAGGCCACAGTGAAATCTGCGAGGAACTGCTCAACCATGGAGCTAATATTGAGCAAAGAGATATGGTTGGTAACTGCGCACTGATTACTTGTTAACTAATGATTGAACTCATCTAGCTTAGGGATATTCCATAAAGAATGCAACCCCGGTAATAAAATTGATTGATTAATTGCCTTTATTAAGGGCGGAGTTAGGACTCTTAAATAAGGGTGGAATAGATGTTTTTTATTGCTTTCCAAGATACATTAATCTTGTAGCGATTTTAATCGAAAGAAGTAGACTTCAGTGTACCTCTTGCATGGAATTTGTAGAACATGAATTTCATTGAAACGCTCGAATGACATTCCAACTGAGAAATCTAATTGATGGTTGGGTACGATCCAAATAGCAATTCAGCAATATTTTAATAAATTCAATTCTTTAATCTCATACATCTACGTCGTTTTTCCCTTATCTACTTCATTCCTTTTTTCTTTGCTTTTTTCCTTTCCATCTCTCTATCTTTCTATTATCCTTATCGTTAACAGATTTTTTTTAAACGTTAGGCAAGGAAGGTGGAAGTTTTATTGTATTTTATTTTATTTGTATTGTAACTCTATCCCACGCTCAAGTCTTTGTGGGATATTCCTCTAATTTATTTTTGTATCCAATCAAACATTTGTATTTGTTTTTTATGTGGAAATGAAGTTTTATATTTCATTTCATTGCATGAAATGTAAACAAACCGATGACCTATCAAATTACAACAATATGTTTCAAAGTTGCTGGCTCTTTCTTGTCAAGAATGGTTGAGTTCATGGGAGCCACTTACTGGTTACCGGTGCACCGGAAATTAAGGTGTCTGATTAGTTTATTCAAGTTATTTATTTAATAATCATTGGTACCGTACAGTCGGCTGGCAGTCTAAGGACCCTGCCTACATACAACACGTCAAATATTTCTGTGATTTTCAGCTACTGTATACGTGCGTTATTTTCTATATTTACAACATTCTCATTTTTGCTTTCAAGTTTCTGCAGAAACATCAGCATAGATTGGATATTAATGAGTTTAATACAAAACAGGCATGATTTGGAGGTTCCTTTTGTTGGGTTGGAAAAGCTGAGGTCCAGTCAATGAGGATAAGACTTCTCAACAAATTTCCCCATCATTTGAGGGATTGTGTCCTTGATGAAAGCAAAAATATCTTTAAATGGCCGATTTTGAACCCATTGTATAAAGTAGAAGAGTTCTTATCATTTCGCACCTTCGAGATGTGCATGTGGACAGCATCCTTGGGTTTGGAAAGGATTATGAATTTAGTATCCACGACTCGGTCTAATTTAATTATGTATATTCTATATCTTTGACACGATCTGATGCATAGTAATCAGTGGCGGTTCACAGGATTAGCTTGTTCGAAAAATCCTCTTAGTACATTGGGTCAAAAATTTATAAATTGCTCCCATAAGATAACTTGGATAACATTAAGCACTTCAGAGGATTATTGAGGAAGCTGCTGATGGATGAAGCATATTACTCAATTTTAGAGTTTCTTGAAGAATAATTTTGAAAATTATTATGATGTGTATTTTTTTAATGTGTTGACTCATCCCCTGTTTGGTTTATACTAAATGTTTTTAGGATGTAATTATATATTATCTTAATGCCAATGGATCTTGATAATTCTATTCTATTCTAAGTAATTTTTTTGTAGGCAAATTTTGTCTAGGAGGCATATAATGGGTAACCATGAATGAATTATTTTTTTAATTTTAATGTTTTTTTAGGGAGGCTGGTCGGCGCTTATGTGGGCCACGTACAAGGGCCACACGAGCGCAGTGCGCCTTCTGTTGGAGCGGAACGCGGATGTGAATGCGCATGGAAACTATCACATATCGTCGCTGTTGTGGGCGGCCGGCCGGGGCCATGTCGACATTTGTCGTATGCTCGTCAAACGCGGCGCCAAGGTCAACGTCGGCGACAAGGTAGAGTACCAGAACCACCTAGAAAAAAAAGGCCAAAGTGCTCAAGTTGTGACGTCAACAGATCTCATAATATATCATACCTCAATGTTTACTTACACAATCAGAAATGCACAGTAAAAATAAAGTGCATAATTGGGCTAAGCAGTAACCTACATGATATTCTTAATTTTTCTTTGTATTGGAAATGAATCAGCTGTACAATGTTTTGATTTTAACTTACCGTGTGCCTACTGACAATTTGTTTTTAAATCACAGTTATTTTTATACTCGATACCCAATCACCAAAATCATTAGCAATCTCACTTTGACTATAAGGAAGCTATATACTAAGTTTCAAGAGTCTAGACTCTTACTTTCTAGCGTTAGAGCACGGACGGACGGACAACGGCACGATTTCAATAAGGCTCTGTCGGGCCCTTGATATTACATATCTCAATAAATAATGGTATGTTTTGTGTTTTTATTCTAGTATGGTACAACAGCACTGACTTGGGCGTGTCGTAAGGGCAATTCAGAAATAGTTGATTGCCTTCTGAAAGCTGGAGCTAATGTCGATACAGCTGGCATGGTAAGTAGAGTAATAGTTTATTTCAGTTCAATTATCAAGTTTCAATTCAAATTTTCAATTTCTCAAGTTTTACATTAGTTGAACTTGGATGTGAACATTAACTGTTACAGTAAGTATAGTATTACAACAGCATGAATGAACAAAAAATAGCACATAGTTGAATAATACAATAGTTATTGTACTTAAATATGATTGTAGGAGATGCAAGAGCATCGAACAATTAATCCGTTAACAATTAACAATGGCACAAGGAACAAGAAGCATGATTCTTTGAGTCGTTTCGAGCGTAGACTGGCTTGGTCGAATTCAGTAACAGATGATAGTATGGGAGGGGAATGAAAAGGAACGACAGGTTGGATGAGAGGAACAGAAATGGAATGGGAACGTAGTCAAGCTGAGCAGTGGCAAATTCAAAACTTATCTTAGTAGATTTACAATATTAAACAATGATACAAAGTTGATATTGGAAGTAAGCAAATGTAGTAATGATAGATAATTAAAGAAGTTGTAAAAAAGAAATAAATTGAATTTTAAAACTGAATACACTGTATGTAAGTGTGTTCAGTACAATAGCCGATTGCGACTGTAGGTGACTCTTTAGACCTCGACGTCCAAAGAGCCTACTACGCAAACGTGGAGTGAGGTAGTACTTTAACACTGTATAAAAATGAGAAAAAATCATTAAATTCTTAGATTTATGCAGTTAGACGAACTAGAATAATTAATTAATTAATTATGAATTCTAATTTAATGACATTTATTTTATAATATTTTCCCCACATTGATTAAATATTGTCAACATTATAATATTAATTTATTCATATTATAGTATTTTGAATATTTTGTTTCAACACTCCAATTGCTATAGAAAGTGATGCTGTGGTACCTTATTACTTTTCACTTAATATTTAAACATGAATAATCATTGAAATAAATTTACTATTGAATTCAACACTTATTATTCGTGTGATAGCTTTTTCGCATTGAAGTAATACTTTCTGAGACACGGTTGGAGGCCTACTCAAAGTACTGAGTGGACCTCCAACAGTGTCTGAGGAAGCATTTCACTAATGCGAAATGGTCATCACACGGATAAGTAAGTGTTGAATTAGTAGAGTTTATTTTCAATTATTGTTTATGTTCAAATATCGAGTGAAAAAGTGATATGGAACTACAACGATGTAAAATGACTAGTTTTTACTTCATTTCTCTACTTGAAGATATATTTTTAAATTTAAATTAAATATTTTTAATTTCAACAATTATTGAATGGAAATCCAAAACTGCAGTTGTAAAGGCGCGTTGTCCTAGCTGCGGAATGTTCTACACTGCGGGATGCGGAGAGTGGGCTGCGGAGCTCACTCCGCAGCTGACAATGGAACATCGTTGTCCAAGCTGCGGAGCTAGGACTCGATTTCCGGCGGGGAGAAATGACCTTGTGAGCAAGTACTGCGATGTGCGCAACCAGTTTATCAACTGCTTCGTTCACCACTTCGCAACCGACTACGAAAATGACTGCTCCGCTTCCGCAGTGGCTCGGTTCCGCAGTTCACGCTCCACCGGAAGAGTGCGTTGTCCGTTGTCTAGGACAACATCCATATGGAAAGCCGTGTAACCAATGGTCTGTGCATTTCGCTCTCCACTCTCCGCATTTCACATTCCGCAGCTAGGACAACGTGCCTTAAGAAGAATGTTGTTTGTATTTCGAGTGTAAAGCTTCTTTATCACTCTTAAAAAATCACTCGAGTGATAAAGTTGCTCTCTACTCTCTTAATACTTAAATAACTATTCTAATTTGTGCTATGTTTCTCTATCTTTTAAATGTTATAGAATAGATCCGCGATTACGATGGGAACCTCATATTAGTTATATTTGTAATAGATTAAGGAAAACACTTTATAAGTTTGTTCTATTGAGAAATGTGCTGTCCTTGGATCAGTTAAGGATGGTATTTTTGGCCCTTGTTTCCTCTCAAGTAGAATATGGTATTATTGGATGGGAAGGTTGTGGATCTATCATTTTGCAGCCACTTGTTCTACAATACAAGAAAATTGTAAAAATATGTTTGAGAAGACCAGTTAGGTACCCAACAAGTCTAATTTACAAAGAGTTCAATATGTTAAGCCCTGTAGAAATTTATAAGTTGAATCTGTTGAAATTCATCTTTCAAAGACCTTTAGATTTCCCAGTTGCTCCTGTCCATGGTTATTTAACTCGTGGTCAAGTCAGAGAACATGTGGAGGAGCCTCGATGTTTGACAGCTGCTGCTGCCAACCATTCTGCCTTTAGGGGTCCCCGGCTGTTTAATGCTCTGCCATTTGACGTCTCTAGACAGTCTTCTGGTCATGTATTTGTCAAAAGACTACAGCAGTACCTCCTAACAACTTGATGTAATGTATATCCTTCCAATTTATCATAATCCAAATTAATGTAATGTCTATTTTTCCAATGTATTTTAAGTGTATAATAATTCATGTTCACTAATGTATCAAATATTTTTTCTTTCTAATTATATTTTTGTATAATATGTATAACTGTCAATTGTTGATAGCAGCAGTACTTCAGTTCTGTTTTATTATATATTGTTATTGTCTTTTCTTAGTTGTATGATTAATTTCTGATGTTGGAGAGACGAACCATTCCTCCACACAGGCTATAGCCTAATGAGGAATGCACTTTATATTTTCTTCTATTCTATGTTTTTTATATTTTTATTTAAGTGAATAAATGTAATTGAATAAAAAATATATTTTTGAATTGTTCTATTTTTTCCTAGTACTCTTGGACACCGCTGTTGGTAGCCTCCATGGGCAATCATGTGGAGGTGATCAACCAGCTGCTGGAGTTCAGGCCCAACATCAATGCGCTAGACAAAGATGGCTGCACTGCGCTGACCATTGTCTGCAAGGAGGGCTTTCACGACATTGCCGTGGCCCTGCTCAATACCGGCGCCTATATCAATATTCAGGCAAGACATTTATTCTAATTTTGTGCTCTGATATTGATGGTGCATCACGAGACTGGCATCGACCAGGGAAGGGAGAAACAAACGGAGCTGTTAATCTACTACTGTTCAATTTAGACTTTACTAGTCGAATACAGTTGGCTACAGTATCCCAAACCATAAATTCATAAACACACGCATGCGCACTGGAGTCCTTCTCCTACACACTACTTGCCATTCTCCTGGTGCGCCAACTATACCATTCGGTGGTCTACGAAAAATCAAATTGTTTTATTGTTCAACAATATTACAAAAATGTTGTAGCAAACGTCATATTTCAGGTAGAGTTAGAAAATATCAGTAAAATTATACAGAACGTTTAGCAGAAGTGAGAAAAATTGATATAATCCTATACAGGATGTTTCAGGAGGAACCTGCAATATTGCATAAGCATATTCCTCTCATAAAAATAATGAAAAAAGTTCATATAAACATAGGTCCGGAGTTATACAGAGTGAAAGGTTTTGCCCAAAATGAGTGAAATGAAGACTTGCTGGAATCCTGGGATGTTAAATTAAGAGACTAATTCAGTTGATTCTTATCAACCTGAAAAATTGAACACAACAGGTTTCAGAACCGTATCTCTCTTAGTTTTTGTAATATTTCACTTGAAACATGAAAAATAGTGGTCAAGAAACCACTTTTTGATTAGTATGCAATAAAATAACAAAACAATACAGTAGCACTTATATACTGTAGTTAGAAGTTAATTGAAGTAAAATAAATTCCAAGTTAAAAGTACATTCTCGAAAATCTGTCCTTATACTTCAATGCACTTAGCAGCTCGCTTTCGAATTGGTCCTGTAGCTCTTCTCAATGATATGTAGTACTGTATTAATTGTATTATCTTTTAAATACAGTATTAACAACTTATTTCACCTTATACCTCAGTATAATTTATTTACAATTTATTGCGTTTTAATCTTTCACCCTGTATAACTCGGTAATGAAGCATTTCCAGACCCATTATGTTTATTAGAGGAATATCCTTATGCAGTATTTCAGATTCCTCCTGAAACATACTATATAATAAACAGCTACTTGCTGTTACCTGTCGACGAAACTCTAACGCTGGAGAATAGTGGATGGTTGAAGGAGGAGAGGAAGGAAGAAGGAGGAGGAAGAAGAGGAAAGAAGAAATAAGAGAAAAGAAAAGAGAGAAAAAAGAGAAAAAAGAGAGCAAGGAGAAGAAGAAGGGGGATTAAAAGGAGAAGTAGTTGGAGAAGAAAAAGGGGAAGGGAAAAAAGAAAAGGAAGACGTGGTAACACCTAGTTTAAAAGGAGCAATTTTGGGGTCGTCACTTCAGTTATAAATAAAGTATTTTTTACTTGTCGAAAAAAATATTTATGTTTTTCAAAAAAAATAGGATGCTTGCACAGTGGAGCATTGATATTCGATTATGATCTTTATTGCAAAATCTAACATAACTTGAATAATAATAGCAACCAAATAATATTTTTCGACTCAAAAGTTTCTATAAAAATTTTAAATTATTAACTATTTTTAACTGTTTTTAGTGTTTCGTTTCGAATGAACTTTTAAATTAATAGTGGTCAAGTGAGAAAATTCATTTTATTATTTTTCGAGTGAAGGTTTTCAGCATATTTTAAATTCTTATTCTGTGTTAACCTCAATGTTTTGGACAATGTTACATATCAAAATTTGTGAAGGGAGCAGTTTTGGACCTGAGTCTGTTGCACCTTCACACTCGTTGTAAATTTGTCACAATAAATAAATATTTTACTAGAAATACTTTCACTCAAAACACTACAATATTTTTGTATTTTTTAGATAATTGGGAGAGAGGTTGACTACTGATTAATATAAAAATATTAAAGTTATTGGTAGAAATATATTTTACGAAATTGTAATTGATTTCAGGATCGTAGCGGTGATACGAATTTAATTCATGCCGTGAAGGGTGGCCATCGCAGTGTTGTCGAAGCTTTATTGAAAAAATATGCTGACGTAGACATTCCTGGAAAGGTACGTTTATTTATTATTATTTTAGCTCTTTTATTGCGGATGATGCTCACATGAGTCTGGTGCGTGGTAATGAGGTGAATGATGAGAAACATCCATGGCTGAATGAGATTCGAACCCAAGGTTGCAAGAAACGAAGCCAGCCAGAGCCTTATCTTATCTCAGACAAGCGCTCCAACCAACTGCGCTACCAGAGCCGCTCAACTTATTGATATTAAAGACTTTTTCGTTTGTGTTAGTTTTGTAGTCCAATGTTTTATATTTAAATATGAGTAATGTCTTATAAATTCATCTACCATATAACTTGAAATTTATAAATTTATTATATAATAATATGAGCTGGTAAAATTTCATGGCAAATGTCTTGATTTATATCAAGAGTAGAGCATTAATGTGTGGTATATATTTTATTTCGTTTGGCTTTGTTTCCAAATACTGTAGTCTCGATAGATTGAATATCAAATCAAAAACATAATCACAAAATCCTTATAATTCAACTGAATAAGTACAGAATATTCTATATCAATAATTCACCATTAGAAATCTCCTATTGTTCTTAATAGTATCATTGTTTTCTATGTTATGTATTTGTGTTTAGTTATTACTATTAGGTATTAAATGTGAAATACGTGTATTACTTGTTTTAAATGTTTTTTTTTTTTTTTTTTTTTTTTGTTTTGTTTTAGGAAAGGAAAACAGCAACTTACACGGCAGTTGAGAAAGGAAACATTCCAATTCTAAAATTACTATTAGGTGCGAATCCAGACTTAGAAATAGCAACTAAGGTAAGTCTATTCTAGATTTTATTTATTTTATAGTTGAGGTCATTGGCTGAAATGCTATGGTAGAGTCAGATATTAGGGTATAGACGTTAAAAAATCGTTTTTAGAAAAGAGAAAGTAGACCAATGGAGAAAAAAGGGGACAATGAAAAATAAAAGGCATGGAAAAGTGATTATACAGATATAAGATTGCCTATTTTAAAGAATACATTTTCTTTGGCCTAATTTCCTAATTTAAAATGATATGTAATTTGCAGTTCTTAGTTGCCAGCAGGTAGGAAGCATAACAATTTACAACAAATACGATGATTTTTGTGTTGGCGAATACATTTCTTCTATTTGGTATGTAAACATTATTTATTAGCTAACGGTCTTAGAGAAATCATCACAGTTCATACCTTGAAGAAAAAATCAAGATATGGTTAACAGGTTACGGAATTGATCACAGTGAGCTATATTATTTCTTCAATAAGCTCATAGAAACAATTAAATTTAGATTTGTAATAGTAGCTTATGCAACGGTTGTATTATGAGAGCCTTTAAAGCACGAGTTAGATGTTAGTTAAATATCTCACGAGTGCTTTAAAGGCCAAATACAACCGTTGCATACACTATTTTATCTACGACCACTGATATACAGCGATAAAAACATTTTCAGAAAAAGAGTCAACATGATTTGCTTCTTTCCAATCAATGAATTGACTAGGTTTTTTCATACAAACTTTTCGATTTCTCAGGCAAAAGGCTCTTCAATGCCGAATTTGCCCTTTCAGTTATTTCTTCGGGTGTTGAGATAACTTCATTTTCACTGTCACTATTATTCATGTTTATTTGGATAGGTAGATCTATCATGTACCGGGGACCGGCACCAACAGTTCAGCCAAACATACGCATGAGCAACATAACCTATACAGTGCTTTTATCAGATGCGATACTGTTTTGTTCCGTTCCAGTATTTCGAAACTGGAACAGTGAACTAGGGTCGTGTTATAATGTACTAGTTGTACTGTAATGAGGTCATTACAGTACAAGTTTCAAATTCCATTTCGAAAAAGCTACTGTTTCGATTTCAATTATGAAACTGTAATAATTGCGTTATAACACGGTCGTAGATAAATAGTATTTAGAAAACTATCTCATATTCTGTTTTCTAATTATTTAATCATTTAGTGTTCATCGATTTTTACGCTCAATAAAACTTTCATTTCTATGGTTTGAACCTATAAGTTATTTTTGACTAAAGTCACAAGTAAGTGCGTATGACTTTTATTGGTGGGGAGACCCTTACGGGTAGTTCCAGCTTGCCGCTTGAGCCATATTATTGGAAACATGGTGTACTACAATTTGTCACTGGGAAGTGATTTTACATCAGAGAACAGAGTCTTTTTTCTGGCTAATCCAATCGGTCACCCTTACAAAGAGGGCCCAGAAGATCGTTGCTTATCTATCTGATTAAACAGATACCTGCTACGGCTCACGGCTAACGCTTCTCCTATATTTTTGACTAATCTAGTGGCACTTCAACACGTATTTTTATAGTGGGTGTCACCAGTTAACAATTTTGAATTAACTGTTATGTCTAGTGTTTAGAATCAATTTTAAACGTCATTTGATTGTAATATTTAAATTTACTGTTGAATAAATTGTTTATTTATTTGAAACAAAATTAAGCTATTGGTGGATCGCCACGAGAATGGCATCAGCTAACATGAATTGTAATGGCGGCCAATGCCATGATATAGGCTATGACTCTTATTCTAAAGATTTTACGTTTACTATTTTATAATGTCTCTATTATTTATAATATCTCTCTATTCATCTATATCTTCTATTCTATTATTATGCTGGAAACAAATAAAATCAATTCAATATATTCATTCAAAAAAAATTTTTCTAGAGATAATAACAATAAACTAATAAACGTCTTGAATTTCCATTATTAAACTTTGGGGTTTCTCATTTTTAGGAATGAAGAAACCCTCCCGCGTAGAGGACGATGTGAATTTCGGATTAAGCGTGTCAAAATACATATAAAACCGTTGGTTGAGGCAAGAGTTTTTTTTTCAATCAATCAATTTATTTACAATATCATTGCAACAAAGGTCCTCCTAAACCAGTAGGTTTTTCAGGAGGTGCCATATGCGTTCTCGTAGGTCCTGTTTGTAACGGTCACCGATTAGATTGGCCAGCAAAAAAGACACTGTTCTCTGCTGAAAATCACTTCCCGGTGGTTCGGAACCCACCTAAAACTGTAGGTCCAACTCATAAATCACCATCATCCAACTCATTACCCACGCACAGGTCTCAGACCTATGTGGTCTTCATCCTCAAAAAAAAAAAAATATATATATATATTGATATCATAACTGTTATTAAATATTGTTCTATTTTTTGTCCTCAATAAAGACGCTATTCTATTCTTTTTTTTTTTTTTTTTCAATTCAAATTTTATTCAAACACACACAAAATACAACAGAAAACAAATTTACAATACAACAGTACAATAGTATAATATACAAAACAGAAACACAAATACAAAAACAAATGGCTATATGGTGGGGTGTGCTGAAAAAAAAGAAAGGAGGAGAAATACCTAGCCAACTATGGTTTCCCATGTAATAGGCAGGTAGAGGGCAATAAGAAAGGAGTAAAAGGGAGTGAAAAACGGGGAAAGCAAGGAGGAGAAAGAGAAGATAAGCGAAAAAGGAAGAAAAATAAAAAATGGTAAGCGAGTCCACTGAAACTTGAAAAACACAAAGCTACAGAAAACATGGCATTCAAAGTAAGAGCAGAAATCCTAGGTCTCACATATCGATATAGAAGAAAAAATTACTGTAGGTCCAGTTTTTTATATCAAGTTTTGTTTTTTTACTAATTTTTGAGTTGATGAGGAAGTGGTCCGGGATAAGGTTTATTAATTTAGTACTAATGAATATCAACTGCCTCCTTATACATTCAATATTAGTGTTGTAGGTTAAATATTTGTTAGCAGTGCCCCTTAAATTATAGTTATTACTTATGGAGTTCAAAGTAAGCGGAAATTCGGATTTATATTTTATTATGTATTTAATTACATCTTTTATATACAATTGTCTTATTGTCATTACCTCAAAATCGCTAAAAACCATATCAGTTGGGTACAATCTAGGTTTATTTAGAATGATTTTAATTATCAGTTTTTGCGTTACAAATAATTCATTAATGTGACAATTGAAACAGCCCCCCCAAACAATTATGCCGTACTGCAGAATTGATTTCACCAGAGCATGATATATCATTTTTAAGTGTTTTTTATTAAGAATTCTATTTAATTGGTAAAACTTGAAAGATAAGTATCTGATTCTTTTACAGACGGATTTAATATGAACATCCCACTTAAGGTGATCATCAATTATAATTCCCAAGTATTTAATATTAGTGACTTTTTTTATTGAGGGACAATCACAATTATTGGAGTTAGAATTGCACCTGGAGTGGATTTTCAATGCCTGATTATCGATGGGTTGCCCTATTCTATTTACTGAAAACGTTATGTAATTAGTTTTATCAACATTTAAACATAAAGTATTTTTATCTAACCAATTTTTGATGGTTAACATGTTTTCTTCAGCTATGGTATGAACTTCGTTCCAAGATTTACCGTGGAAAATAGCTGCAGTGTCATATTATATTGATTTAATACAAGTAAATACTAATTTTGAACATATAAAATCAATTTTTCAACATACAGCTGTCTTGAAGTTAGCACTTTGAATTTCTACAAAATCTGAAAAGTCAATAAAATTGTATTTTTATTAACTGTAGGACGGCGACACACCTCTGTTGCGCGCGGTGCGTTCGCGCAACACAGAAGCGGTGCAGCTGTTGCTGGAGAAGAAGGCGAAGGTTGCCGCATGCGACAAGCGAGGCGACACCGCGCTGCATGTGGCGATGCGTGCGCGCAGCAAGGCCATCGTCGAAGTGCTGCTCCGACATCCCAAGAACAGTCAGCTGTTGTACAGACCGAACCGGGCTGGCGAAACGCCCTACAACATCGACATGAACAATCAGAAAACTATACTCGGACAGATTTTCGGTGCCAGTAAGTGTGCGCAATATCTAAATGTTCATAAAATGAATAAATATTGCAGTTTAATCGATTGATTGAAGCCACAAGTGAGATGTAAGCTCTCACTCACTCGATTAGATGTTTTTGTTACACCACTTGATAGAAAGTAGCTACTTTCCATAGATATGTCACGTATGGAAAGTGCCTCTTTTCCGATCGGAAAAATCAGCTGACAAATAGGGCCTTATAGCCGTACAAGATAGGAAAAAACGTATGGAGTGCGGCAAAGTTTTTCCGTTGACTCACATATATATATATTACTAGCTGGCTCGACGCGCGTTGCTGCGTTCTCATAAAAATTCTCCTTGATTTTATTATTCGCCGCCTCCCGCTGAGGTTACATTTCAAATTAGGAAAGAAGTTAGTCCTAGGGCTCTTCCAGCTGATCATAGAGGCTTCATTGTTATCTTAATCACCACTTCTGAATGAAGAAACATTTCAAATTTAAACCTCCTACGACTATAAGGGTAGAAGCTAGTTTTTGATTTTATTATTCGCCACCTCCCGCTGAGGCTGCATTTCAAATTTCTAGCTAGCACTTCATTGGTTAACAGATGTCATCAACCTGGCATAATTACATTTCATCATACCCAGTCGTATGTTTCCTACATATTGCAAGGCTCCGACTGCACGGTAGCCTACATGCAAAGTGCAAAGTCTTTTGCTGTTCAAAGACAGAGTAAATAACGCCACTAAGGGGCCTGCCATATGATTAAAAACTGTTGACTTCTATCAGCTGCTCCCTTAAGCTGTTTGGCCGGCAAGTTCAGTAGGTTAGGTCTATAAAATGGATTAATTAATAGTAATTATTAGCTCTTCTATTAAAATTCATGGTCAGAAACCATCCTCAATATTCACACAACATATTCCCAAAGTTTCATGCTAATCTGTCAAGTGGTTTTGAAGTCTATAGGGAACATACATACATACAGACAGACATTCATTTTTATATATATAGATATGTATAGATATAGTCAACTCATCACATTACCTATGACTCAATACCTATCTCTAATATTATCCAGCTGATTGCACTAGGCTATCATTATTTTGGTTTATATCTGGGAATTCGCCCATCAAATTGTGAATCTAAATAAAGCAGCTGATTAACTTGTCTTGAATACTTTTGAATGTCTAGCATATTATCCAGCTGATTGTATCATGCCTTTCTATCAAGTGTAACAAAAAATATCGTACATTACATGGCTGTAAACTTTTGCCGGTTCTCGGCTGCGCCTCGTGCATAAACTATCATATGCTCGACCGGCAAAACGTTATTTTCCAGCCTCGTAACGTAATATACTATAACCAGTTCTCATGAGCGGCTTAGGGCTGAATGCAATCTTTGCATACTGGAAATCAAATCACATTTATTCAAGTTCCGTCACATGATCAAGCCAAGGTTGGCTACGTTTGAAACGTCAAAATAATAATATTACACTATTTTTATATACAGTTACATAGATGTATACAATACAATAGAATGTATGACTATCTATATACAGAGTTCGAACAAACTGTCAATATTACTTGATGTGAATGACATCTCAGCTGATATGACCTTTTTTTTTAAGTCTGATAACATGACGCTATTTTCAAAACTATTAACTTCTCTGTTGAAAGAAGTATCTCACTTTATGCTAAATGTTGTACCTTTTCCTCAGGAATTATAATAGATAGAGCCCTACGGCTTGTTTTTTTTTTCAATTTCAATTTATTAAAATCTATAAAAAATCTCAATTTATAAAAAAAGATTAACACACACATCCCAAAAACAAACATAACAATACCACATTTATGTATAACACTTAATAAGAAAAAAAGAAGGCTGAACAATAAGGAGTTGTGGTGTAGCAAAGAGAGGGGAATAGAAGGTCTTTCAACTATGGTTACCCATGTACTAGGAAGGCCTTCAATCCATAAAAAAGGAATGTTGAGAGAAAAGAATGAGATAGAGGGAAGGGAAGGGATAGTCCAATAGATCAGTAAGCAAGCTCACAAATCAGAAGAACCGTTTCTAGTACTATTTCATACATAAAAAAATAATTCCTCTTAATCCATAGTTTAGTTTTATTTTGAAACGTATTACCTTCTATTATCTTTAGTGTTCATGAAAGTTTTAGAGGCAAAAATGTATTTTTTATAATTATTGGAATACCAATAGTCTGAAATTTTAACAAAACAATAATATTAATTTTGTTTTTATGTTTGCAATATCTATTTAAATTTCACAGCTGGTAATTCCCATAAAGGAGTTCTTGGGAGTACCTAATTTCTAAAAAAAAAATGTTTAATGAATAGTATTATTTAATATGTAACTATTTCTGTTTTATTTAAAAATTGTAATGTTCTTTTTGAGAGAAATAGATTTATGTATTTATTTATTAAAAATATCAGCACTTCATCCCTTATGGGAGCTGTGAAAGTTCAAAATGTTGAACTTATGGTACGTAAAGTTAAAAAAACAACGGCTGAGAAAAGGTGCGAAAAGGGTAAATAAAGATGAAAAAACTTCTTTTTGAGAAAAACTCAATTTAAGTGGGTATTAGGTTGGTCTTTTATGAACATACACTTTACTCAACATGAATATACTTCTGGTTGTCATTTGAACTTCGTTCATACATTTTTTTTTTTTTTTATTATTTTGCGGACTCCAATTAGCTTTGGGTAAAATGATTTTGTTGATGCTTAAAAATGAGAGAATACATTTGACTTATAAAAAAGGCTTCTAATGTGCAAAAGTACACTTTCGTTTCTTGCATTGTAAGAAATTGATTGTTCATAAGGTCATAGTAGTCACTGTTATTTAAAATATTCTTTTATTTTTGTCATATACAGTACATATAAATAGCAATAGCAATATAATGTACTGGACAAGTGGATTGACGTGGATAGAAAAATTCTCCAGAATATTATTTATAAATATTTTGTTAGATTCTATTTTCTTTTCGATCCCTGACAATGTTTTTATCATTATTAGTATAAGATAATAATTCATTTGAAATGACTTTTAATAAAGTAAACACTTATTAATTTTCTGTGCTTGTTTTTGTTTCTCAGGGAGACTGAATACAAACGAAGACAACGAAAATCTGCTGGGTTACGATTTGTATAGTAGCGCTCTGGCCGATATTCTGAGCGAGCCTTCGCTGTCGATGCCTATCACTGTCGGCCTCTACGCCAAGTGGGGCAGCGGCAAGTCATTCCTGCTCAACAAATTGAGAGGTACGGTACCGTTGATACACACCCTAACCTTGTCATCTGGAAAGATGGATCGACCTAATAAGTAGTTGAGTCCTCATCTAGCAAAAACAAAAAACGTCTTTTCAACTTATTTTCAGTTTCAGTGGGCCTACCTCTTTCTCCTAGCTACAAATATGTATTTCTGTTGGTCCTAACCTAACTAATATTGTTTTCATTCTTGGATTTCTTGTTCCATGACGATCTGCGTTGTTAATACTAACTTTTTGTTGTAAATTCAACGACTTGCAGTCAGTTTCATATTGTGAATATATAATAAATGTATCCACATTCGACCAAACGTTTTTGAGGTATTGAATATCATCTTCAAGGCCTTGAAAATGAGTTTCAACAACTCAAAAATGTTCGGTCGAATGTGAGTACATTTATGATATTTTCAAAATATGAAACTGTCTGCAAATCGTTGAATTTACAACAAAAAGTTAATAATATTTTAATTTGTATCAACTACAGTACTTCTGTTTTTGTTATTGTTGATGGCATGGTAGTTTATACAACCTATAGCGCTATTAACGGTGTCTCAGTCGGTCAGTAAATCATTCAGTAGCTATTGATTTAATAGCGGCCCTAAGGCTTGTTTCACACATACCTGGTAGTCAGGTAACTGGTGTTGTTTACCCGGCTTAATTACACTGTATCATATGCTTTCAAAGATCGGGCAAGTGTGAAGCGCTCCATATGATACAATGTTCCTTCAGCTGGGTAAACGACCCCGGTCACTCGACTGTCGGGTATGTGTGAAGCAAGCCCTAGGGCCGCTATCAAATTGATAGCTACTGAATGATTTAGTGAACGACTGAGAAACCGGGCATGATTAATGAAGAATTTGGTTTCATTAGAAAACACGACAAATAGGCCTATAGAATGTTTAAAGTTAGAATTTTACAGATTGTTTAAGGAAGAATCTGCCAACCGTCTCAGTATTATTCCTTTCATCAAAATAGTGAATCTAGATCTTAGGCCCAGAAACGCTTCGTTACAGAGATAAAGAAGTTGGCAGCTGTCCATATAAATATACTTAATCTTTACGGTCCTCATTTCGGTGAAAAATTGAATAGTTTTTATGTAAAAGGAGCTGAAAATTTGAATAAAACATGTTAGTCTTCAACTACTGTACCGTAGCTATATTTTACAAAGTATGCAAAAAAGTCTAAAAGCATGTTTCAAGTCTTCAACTATTGTACCGTAATTATTGCGACATTTTAAAAAGTATGCAGAAATGGCTAATAAACACGTTTTTAAGTTTAGTAATAGTAACTCATGTTCTGGAATATTTGGTTTGTATTAATTTTTCTTTGTATTCATTTTGTTTTCAGAGGAGATGAAAAACTTCGCCCGCCAATGGGTGGACCCAACGTTCCAGTTTTCGTGGCTTCTTCTAGTTCTGTTAGGACATTTTGTACTAGTAGTCGGTGTAATTTTTACCCTAATTGTCGGTAATTGGATTGCCGGCATTGTTGTTACAATTGCTATTTTTATACTAATCTATGCATTCCTCATTGTTACCGGCTTCGGTAGTCAAAGGTAAGTTATACGATTTTTTTCTCACTTTATTTACAATGATTAAGTTCATTTATGCCAAGTAGTACTGACTGAAAGCGTTTTGTAAAATTGATATTTTTAAAATAATTTCAATTTCCTATTTTGAACAAAAAACAATTCTATTCTCTATTTTATACTCTGCGGCTCTGGTAGCGCAGTTGGTTGGAGCACTTGTCTGTGATAAGATAGGGCTCTGGTTAGTTTCGTTTTCTGTAGCCGAAGGTTCGAATCTCATTCAGCCATGGATGTTTCTCATCATTCACCTCATTACCCACGCACAAGTCTCCGGACTCATGTGGGCATCTTTCGCAAAATAAGATTGTTCAAAAGCCTTTGTTATGAAGGCTACCTTGAAGTTTTTTTAATTAAAGGGAGACAAGGTGCCATATTTATGAACGCTCCTTGAGTGTTTCTTGACTTGTTGGACTCTTGTAATGCCTATTTGAATACAATACATTTCAAGAGTCCCTCGAGTCAAGAAAAAGTGAAGGAACGTTCATGAATGCGGCCCTAGAAAAGCTTTTTGAGTGAAAGTTCCTCAAGTGTCTCTTGAGCTGGGGAAACCTTACAGTAGGTACGTGAATTCGGACCCAAGAACTTGATTTTAATACTATAATACATGATATCTAGATTAATATATTCCCAGAGTATGCTAAATGAGTCTATCAATTCACCAATTTACTTATTATTTAGTGAATAGTTATTTAGTGAATTAGTTATTTAGTTATTATGAATTTAGTTATTTAGTTATTTTAGTGAATAAAATCGGACATCGGAAAAAACTTGCTCTTTATATTTATTTTTATTTTATTTATTCATTTTACACACACATGCAAGCAAATTTACAGAGATGTAAGTGAAAAATGATAACAACAATAACAATAATAATAATAGTAATAAATATAAGAGGCTAATTCGGGAATTGTAGTGAAAAATAGGGGAGGATTGTAAGCTCTTCCAACTTTGGTTACCCATGTACTAGGAAAGCCTTCAATCCTTGAAAGGGAAGGTAAGGGATTATAGGAAAAGCTGAAGAGGTATGGGATATTATAGGATAGGTGGTAGCAAGTAGTTACAATAAAAAAGTTAAAGATTGAAAAAATAGTTGCTTTTTATCCAATTACCAATGTTATGTTTTATTTTCTTGGTAATTTTTACATTATTTAAAAGATGATCTGGAATTCTGTTTATTATTCTGGGAAATAAGTTGTCTTCTGATTGTTTCAATATTGGTATTATATATTAGATACTTATTCGAGGTGGGTCTTAAGGTATATTGTCTGTTTACTGTGTTATTAGTGCCAGGAAAATTAGTTCTATTTTTTATTACATACTCTTAATTATGTATCGTTATTACAGTACAGAGTTATCTTATTTGTAAAACTGTTTTGTAACAAAATTCAAAATTATGTCTACTTACTCTGAACTATTGGACTGTGTTAGTGCTGCATTTTCAAACTGACCTCCTTAATGGATATTTTTGTCTTGGTAAGAATCAGTAATTGTATTCAAAGTGAAATTCCTAGTTCAGCTTGGGTATAACCTTAAATTTGTATTTTTAATTTAAAAAATTGAAAGAAAGCAGTACTGGGCTATGCCTGTTGTATCTTCCACTTGATTGTGTTCTGTGTTATAAATAAATGATATGCTATTAATGTTTCATATTATATATTCATTACATTTATGTTTGTATTATGCTTCATATTTTATTGAATTTATAGAAAATCAAACTTTTTACTGTACGTGACTAACAAGATGGCTAGTCTGCGCCATGCCTTTTAAAATTTCGTATATAATAAACAGCTGTTATCTGTCGACGAGACTCTAACGCTGGAGAATAAGGTATTGAAGGAGGAAAGGAAGAAGAATGAGAAGAAGATGAAGAAAGAGAAGAGAAGAAAAAAGAGAGAAAGAAGAAGAAAATATGGAGGAAGAGGTGGAGCAGTAGGAGGAGGAGGAGGAGGAGGAGAAGAAGAAGAAGAGGGATAAGAAAATAAACTATTAAATTTGTAGATAGGTTATTACAGATCATAGAAATCCATTTTCAATGGAATCGGGCAACCTGCTAGTCTCATAATACGCATTTAATACCGTTTTCTATACCAATATGATTTTGGATAAATGAATTTTAATAATTGAAAATAAATTCATCAAAAGTGTATCAGACAAGCATGGATGCTATTTCTCGATTTAATTTAATTTATTTTACTCAATTTTAATTTTTCAGTTTAATTTACTGGCCATCTCCTTAGACACCGTCTTTAGCTACTTTTCTAGCAATTCTGTTCATTGTAAAAATCGCAAATCTTCTATTGTTAATAGTAAGTTCAATAATTTCTTGTTTCTTTTGACTATTACAGGTATAATTGGGATTGGCCTTATAATTTTAATGTGTACCTAACACAAAAGATGAACGCAATCAGGGTTGTTTTACAAGTGATTTTCTGCCATCCGCCCGGCAAACAGTGGAGCGACTCACTCACAGCTCAGCCAATCAGGTTTGTTTCAATATTTAACTATTTTTGTAGTTGTTTTATTTGTGCTATCATAATCCATCAGTGGGTTTAGGTTTTCTCAGCCCAAAGTCAAAAACAAGTTTTTTTTTTCAACAAGGAACTGGAACAGTGTGGACACTGCCAAAGGTTCACCATTTAAAGTTCTCTTGATGCATCAAACCAATGTTGATTCCTCCGTATCAACTTCATAAATCTGTTAAAGATTCGAAGTAGCAGTTTTCATTTCTTCTTGATTAGTAGGCCTATCCGATAAATTTATTGAAAACAAAAATCTGGTTGGGAAATCTTTGTACGCTTTCCTCTTTTTTTAAATATTGGACTCTAAATATTGGGAAATCTTTGTACGGTTTCCTCTTTCTTTAAACACTGGACTCTATTAAGGCCACGACAGAATCTTAATGTATGCAAACATAAATTTGATGTGATTGAAACCGTTTGATGATTTTGAGGTGATGATTATCTCCATTAATTCAAAATTCTCCAATCTTTTCGTATTGATTGTTTGGTAATTTGTTTTATTGACTTTCATGTACAATTTCTTTAAAAAAAATTGATATTTTTTTCTCTAGTGAAAATTAATAGTAAAACTGTGAGTTCTCGACATAAACTTTATTTGGACATTTCTGTATTGAAATTCAGAAGAGGAAGCAGTTTTGGGCTGTGAAGCCTGTTGCTTCCTCTTCATTATACTGCAATGTGATGATGTACATACATGATAAATAAATAAATATTATAAAAGTGTAATGGTGTACATGTCTATCTGCACAATCTGGTAGCTTAAATTGAGAAGCTTTAAAAATTAGAGCCTAAATAGACTTTTTTTTTTCCTTCTTTCAATTTGTTTATTTCAATGAACTCCGCTCTAGCGCACAAGCTTTTGGCTTATGCTGGAGTGCATACAGATTTGATTTATTTCTAACAAATGTGAAGTAGTTTAATTTTGTTATGACTTTGTTGCACAACCATTATTATTCTAAGGGTTTGTTGTAATATAAGTACATGCTGTAATTTGTTGTCTGTATGAATAAAATGATGATGATGATGATGATGATGAGATGAACTGTGTAGGTGTGAACCATACTATAAAGATAATAGAGTGAAGCGATGAAAGAGTGCAAGTGCATCCAATACTCGAGGATAATCACCATTGTAAAATCAAACACATGCTGTTAAATGGAGTATGACACATTGGGCATCGTGAACACTACCATTGTTCAGTATAACTTAGATTTTGAGATTGTAATTATTATCATTGATGCTCCACTTCTCAAGCTCTCATAGCAGTTTTCTCATTGCAGGCTTTAGCCTAATGAGAAATGCACCTGTTAGTTAATTTTGTATAAATTTTTAGTGTATTTTGTTTGAGTTGGTGAATAAAATTGTTTGGTTTGTTGCCATTTTCAGGTTCTATTTTACGGACTTGACGCGAGTGAGCAGTACAACGGCGGGCGAGAATTCGGTGGTGCAGATGATTGGCTCACTGTACGATTCAATTGAAAACGATTATGGCGCCCTCTCCACCCGTCTCTACCGTGCATTCCAACCAAAGCCTTGTCAGTATATTGAATACATATAAATAGATATATTCATAAAATACATGTAAATATTAGTTTGAAGTAACTGACAATTTTACAAACTGACAAATTTACGGAAACAGAATTTATCAATTTCAAAGTGCTATTAATTTATACTGATCACTTCCGCAATGGCGGATATTATGACAACAGCATTGAATAGCTGATGGAAATCGATGAATGCAAAAATATCGATCACCACCGGGAATCGAATAGCACTTAATTAATAAATTATGTTTCTGTATATTTGTCAGTTGGTTAAATTGTCAGTTACTTCAAACTAACATGTGAGATACGAGCCGATATGGCCAAATGAACGCTGCTGTGTAGAAAGGTCACTGTAGTATAGTGGTTAAGGCGCCCGACCGGCAATTTGGAGGTCCGTGGTTCGATTCCCGGTGGTGTCTGATAGTTTTGTACAGTAGCATTCATCGATTTCCATTTCAACTATTTCAGCTATTCAACGCTGTTGTCAATATCTGCCATTGCGGAAGTGATCAGTATAAATTAATTGCACTTGAAGGAATTCAAAATTAATAAATTCTGTTACTATATAAATATTATTTCAATTTCATACTCAGATATATATAAATATTATACTTGAAAATATCAGCGTAATATACTTGTCATATCTATTTCGATCAAGATCCGAAAGTGATTAGTTGTGAGCCGTGCCAGGTATCTGTTCAGTCAGATAAGATAAGACACAAATACTTGTGCTCTTCTTGGAAGGGTGACTGCTTTGGTTTGGCCAGCAAAAAGACTCTGTTCTCTGCTGTAAAGTACAGTTTTAGGTGGGTTCCGAACCACCGGGAAGTGATTCTACAAGCAGAGAAGAGAGTCTTTTATTTATTGAATGCTCAAGTAATGTGTCTTTATAAATCTTCTATACATTATAGGCCAGATGCACGATAGAAAATTAAATTCAACCACCGTAAGATGACGTCATCTTACAGAGCTCAATAGGGAAGTCGTTGCACTGGCTCCGTCAAATGACGTCATCTTACGGTGGTTAAATTTAATTTTCTTTCGTGCAACGGGCCGTTTGTCCACTAAGTAGGGAATCAATCATAGTAACTGATTTTACGTGAGAAAACTGTTCATATAAGCCGCGAATAATAGAAGAGAGGTAAGAGAGAGACTGATAATATAATTATTATTCTTCTAAATAGAGTTATATAAACATTCTTCAACAAAGTTTCGATATAGTATTAACATGGGAGGAAAACTGCAGATTATCATTTTACTTATTCAGAAATTTGATATCATATGTTATCTTCTAGAACATTTTTTAATAAGTTGATTTTTTCCTGTTTTTTTTTTCAGTGAAATCGACAGCAAACTGGAGGTGGCGTAAGCTGTGCTGTTTGCCGAACGTTGTTATGTTTGAGGTGTGTTTCATTTGTACGCTGGTTGCCCTGTTCGTTCTGGCTGTCTATACTGTTGATATCAGGTACACTGAGTAAGTATCTCTACTCTTCACTGAAATAATAACAACTATTCAACTAGTAATATTTTTAGAAAATTGAGAATAAGTAAACACAATTGTGGAGATATAAGTACAATCATATTTTAAGTTTCTGATATGTAGGCTGTAATTGTTTATTTTTCAGTTAGAAAACTACATAGCAGGGTCAATTTTTTTTCGGATGATGAAGCCCACATAGGTCCGAGACCTGTGCGTGGGTAATGAATTGGATGACGATGATGATAAAACGTTGTCCATGAATTGCCGTTGCGCATCTGATTGGACCTATTTTATAGAACAAATTAACTAGTACTTCTGTCTCCAACACCAACATTTTTGAAAGACTTATTTTCAAATTGAATGACACAATATTATTGTTGTAAAATCGGTTCTATTCTTGCATTATTTTGAAAATGATATCGCAAGATTTTTTTTAAGGATGAAGCACACTTATATCTGAGACCTGTGCGTGGGTAATGAATAGGATGTTGGTGATTGATGAGTTGGACCTATAGTTTCAGGTGGGTTCCAAACCACAGGGAAATGATTTTACAGTAGAGAAGTCTTTTTTTTCTGGCCAATCCAATCGGTCACCCTTACAAAGAGCGCCTAGAGTTTCGTAGCTTATCTCTGATTGAACAAATACCTCCTACGGCACTCGGCTATCACTTCCTTCCAAATTGGAAGAGAGGGTCGGCTGCACTTGTTATCAAGATATTAAAATTTCATGTATTGCCATGAGTGAAAAAAGAATTTTTTTTCGTCAATTGTTTAGTGAAATTTCGGGGCTCAAATTTGAAAGTTTTGGTTTTTGGGAGCAAGTGATCTCAACTACGAGTAGTTTTAAACTTTGAATACTTTTTATTCCTAAAGGACACCTTGGGTAATATAATGACATAATTTTCTTTTTGATTAAACTATTAGTTTTTTAAAGATACTTTTTTACAATTTCAAAAATTCAGTATTACAAAAGAAATCCAAGATAGTATTTGTTTGATTGAAATAAAATAGATGTTATTTTATTCCGCAAGGTGTCTTTTACTTAATTATCGGAAGTTTGAAATTATTCGTAGGTGAGATCAATTACCAGCAGAACCGAAAAAATTCATCTTTGAAACCTAGTTTTTAAAAAATAATTGTTGAAAAAAATTTATCTAATGGCAGTAGATAAAATTTTGATACCTTAGTAACATACAATACAAGAAACTTCGAGAAAACTATGACCAAAAACCCTGCACACAGCCTTAGCTATGTTGTAAAATTCAATCTGGAATATTTGTCCTGCGACAGCTCGCTAGATTAAATGACAAAAAGTTACTTTTTACAGCTTACCATGGACTCTTACTGTCACATATTAGGTATGCTATCTTAGTATGGGGTAATTCATCAAAACAAAATCTTGATAGGGTGTTTAAGATCCAAAAGAAAGCGGTTAGCTGTATGGAAAGAGTACATAGATTAGACTCATGTAGGGCGTTGTTCAAGAGACTTGGTCTCCTAACTGTACCCTGCTTATATGTGTATGAAGCTACTTTATATGTAAAAACGAATGATATTAACCAAAATCTTGACTTACACAATTATAATACAAGAAGCCGAGGAGATTATCACTTGGTGAGTCACAATAGTAGCTTATTTAAAAAAAACTGTTTATATTGGTAGGAAACTCTACAACAAGCTACCGCAGTTTTTAGAGTCTTGAAAATATAGAAATATTTAAAAAAACAATTGAAAAAATATTTAGTAGAGTAAGGATAGTGTACAAGAGTTCCTTTCACATAAAAATTAAGCCTCACCTCAACTAATTGAAGTAATTATGGTATCTAGTGTATAATTGTTGATCTGACTTGTCTTTTACTTCTTAACTGGAGTCTCCAAGATGTCATAACATGTTTTAGAAAACTAGAAATATAATAATTAATAGTTATTATATATATTTCTTCTAGCATTCTCCTCCACCTTCTGCCACTTTCCTTCACATTCATCTTCCATGCATCATTTCTTGCGCACTTTAATTTATTATTCTGTATTTTGTTTGATTTGTAATATATTTTGTGTCTGTTTCAGTTTATCGAACGCAGTGGACAGACTGACAGGCGAGGTGCTGCTAATCTCGTGCTGTGCCGTGGTGCTGCTCTGCTTTGTTGCCAACATTTACACTGTTGCCAGACTGCTCTCTTCGTTAGTTTTCTCACAGCGCAGACAACTGCAGCGTGCTATTTCCCGTCTGGACACACTCAAGTCGGAGGGCTTTTTGCAGGCGCTAAGGTCTGAAGTTAGCCTTATGACTGAAATGGTGAGCACCGTCACTAGATCATTGAATCGGGAAATTTTCTTCTTGAAATGCCTAATAATTTATGCCCACCCTGCATCTATTTCATTTTGTAATGCGATTTGCTCTCTTTCCAAGTGCATGGTCACTTCCAGTGCATAGGGAAGTGATAGCCGCGAGCCGTAGCAGGTATCTGTTCAATCAGAGAGATAAGCTGCGTTCTCGTAGGTCCTGTTTGTAACGGTGACCGATTAGATTGGCCAGCAAAAAAGACACTGTTCTTTGCTGTAAAATCACTTCCCGGTGGTTCGGAACCCACCTAAAACTGTAGGTCCAACTCTTCAATCACCATCATCCAACTCATTACCCACGCACAGGTCTCAGACCTATGTGGGCTTCGTACTAAAAAAAAAAAAATTGTACTACAGTACAGAAGGTACTTAATTCCACAATAGAGTGAGAAGAATTTCACTTAACTATTTGGTATCTAAGTTTTGTAATTTCAAGGGAAGTGGTCTTGTTAGTTGTATAAGAATTGAATCTAATTTGTGTCAGTATACTGTATTGTATTTTACTTTGTGGAATAAAGAAATTTACTATTTTAAAAATAAATTTGCCAGTATACCGTATTTTACTTTATCTACGACCATGTCATAATGTATACATTACAGTTTCACAATTGATGCCAAAACAGCTGTCTTTTCGAAATGCTTTTTGAAACCCGTTGCATAATGAGCTCATTATAGTACAGGTTCTACAATATTATAACACGGGTTCTGGACCAATCAGAAGCATTTTTGATGGAATCAATATCGTAATTCAATATTGTGAAACTATCAGCTGATTTGATCAAACTGCTACACCAGCTGCTTTAACCTAACAATCTACTATAACTTCTCGTATTTGAGATGAGAGGTTAGGTGTCTCTGACAGTCACAGGTAAAATGAAATTGTTTCAATTAAATGTATACTAGTGGTCGTAGATAAAATAGTGTATGCAACGATTTTATTTGGCCATTAAAGCACTCGTGAGATATTTATAACACTCGCATTCGCTCGTGTTATAACTTACATCTAACTCGTGCCTTAATAAGGGTCAAAATAAAATCGTTGCATAAACTACTATTGTGGAATAAATAAATGTGACATTCATCCCCGTTTTTCCAACAGGTAAAGTGCCTTGATGCGTTCACACAGCAGCAAACTAGACTGGTGATAGTGGTGGATGGACTGGACAGCTGTGAGCAGGACAAAGTGTTGATAGTTTTAGATGCCATTCACGTATTGTTCTCAGACGCCAACACGCCCTTCATCATTATTCTGGCCATTGATCCGCATATCATATCAAAGGTGAGAGAGTGAGTGGACTACATTCTTTATCAAATACTAGCATTGATTATTCAACTAAATTTAATTGTTATTTTCGCTTGTTTCGTTCTTGAGGTACGCGAAACCAATGTCCTCTATACTGTTTATTTATTCATTCATTGTCACAATACATCATATTCTGAGTTATACTCATTTGATTGGTGACTTGTCAATTGCTGTAACTAGTTACTTCTAGATTAATACCAACTATTATAGTATAGATCTGTTTTAAACTAAAAATCGACATTAGAAGCTCAAATCATAAAATCAAAATACTTTAAATTGTTGATAAAGTTATAATGTTATTTTCTTGTTAATAAAATTCTGTGATTGTGTATAGGCTTTTCTCTATCAATTTTTTTTTGACTGCCTGTTTGAATGAAATGACTGATTCTATATTTCGGATGGCTGTTGGCAGCCTATTAAAAAGTCTCATTCCAGAGTAAAATGGAGTTTTTTCCAATGCTACATTTCTATGTATTGGAAATGCAATGATGTTTCTATTTCGAGTATTATATTGATGATTGTCTGTACATAATTGGAATTTATTGATATTTAATTTAACAAAAACTACTAGCTGATAAATAGAAGGAAGTGTAAGGATGTTGAGGTCTTTGAAATATGCTTTACATGAGTCTCTTGATCTCAATCTACAAATGACTCAATATCTGAACTTATGTACTTACTTATGTAAATACTTGTGTATTTATGTACAGTACCATAGCCGATTTCGACTGTAGGTGACTCTTCAGACCTCAACATTATGTTTTGGTCTAAAGAGTGTACAACGCAAGCGAGGAGTGAGGTAGGTTGTGAGTACTTTCCTCGAGTTGTATCTATGACAACCCCATCGAAACAAATTCTGAATCTGTATGCTTATCAGTCCACTCCCACCTTTATACAGGGTCTGGCTTCACAGGTGGGGTGTATACGTTCTAGCACACCTCTGTGCTACTTCCTGCTTACAAGCCATTATTCGACAGAGACGTATGAAAAGCAACACAACTGATGTAGCCTTTTTTGTGTCTGAGATGAACAGAACTAAATTCAACTTAATCCACAATAAGCCCTCTATAATATTATAATTTATATTCAATGACAATAATAAACGGATGCAGCGGAGTATCCAAGGATCCGACCCTGAAATGGAATATTATCATTTGTGCTGATAATCCTATGCACCAGTAAATTCCATTATTCCTATACACATATGATTTCTGATTCACAAAATAATATAAAGACTTTCATGCCCGTACTTACGAACGTTCCTTCAGTGTCTCCTTGACTCGAGGAACTCTTAAAATGCCTATATAAATACATTACATTTCAAGATTTCCTCGAGTCAAGAGACCCTGAAGAAACGTTCATTTTTTTATTGCGGATGATGCCCACATGAGTCAGGAGACTTGGGTAATGAGGTGAATGGGTGAATGATAAGAAACATCCATGGCTGAATGAGATTCGAACCCAAGGCTGCAGGGAACAGTCAGCCAGAGCCTTATCATATCACAGACAAGCGCTCCAACCAACTGCGCTAACAGAGCCGCCAAAACGGTCCTAAAAGCATGTACTATATATCTACTCAAACAATTGGAAAACCATAATAATAATATTAACTTTATTTTTCGCATGTACATTAAATGTTCTGCAAACGTCAATACAATAAACCTAAAAATACAATATAATCAAAATAATCACTGTCACCGTCTCAATACTAACAAATTAAGTTACATTAAACACAAGTCAAGAAATAATATTGAGTACAAGTATTTAAGGTGACACAAATATAAGAACATTATAGTGGTAAAGTTCGAATTCAAATCTATGCGGTCTGCTTATTTTACCTTCTTTCAGAGTATTGATATATATGATATACTACTATGGGGTAATAGTAGGCTTATTAAAAGGGTAAAAGGTTTATAACTTTAAAAAAATACAACGAATTGACATTTTTTTTATTTTCTGCATGTAGATTACATTGAATGTTTTGCAAACGTCATTACAAAAAACATAAAAATAATTGTTGTCACCGTCTCAGTAATAATAAATATAGTTACATTATAACTAGTCAAGAAATAGCCTACAATATTTTTGTCAATAATAAATAATTAAATAAATTAATATTGAGAACGATTATTTAAGGTGACATTAGTACATAAACATTATATAAACATAAATTTCGAACAAATCGACGTTCTCTCTCTACATTCTATTCGTGAGCGAAAAACTCTGACAAACTGTAAAAGCATCTGTCCAGCAGCCAGTTCTTCAACAGTTTTTTGAATAGCTCAATTCTTGCAATGTTCAGAAGATCAGCTGGTAGACAATTGAATATTTTTCGACTCATATGCTCTGGATTCATTTTAAAAAATGTAGTTCTATGAGACTGGGGTCTCAAAAGATTTCTTGCTCTTGTATTGTAAGTGTGAAGAGCAGCTCCTGTGATCCATCCTTCTCTGTGATTAAATCCATGGATTGCAATCTCGAAGATATATAAACATGGTAAAGGCAGAATCTTTGCTTGTTTGAATAATTCTCGGCAGGGGGTCAATTGTCTGTTATTCACTGAATTCAATGACATTAAATTTTTAACTATCTATTCAATGGGCTTTTCAATGTTCAGGTCTCCCTCGTGTTAAGGTAGACTGAAGGGATGTTCATAAAAATCAGGGCCCAAGTAATCAGGTCTATGAGGTGCCAACGTGGAACAGCGGATGGCTGATTGTAGTTGTGTGTGTTGCAGGCAGTGGAGCTGAACAGTAAGCGCCTGTTGACGGAGTCAAATATCGGCGGCCATGACTATTTGCGCAACATGGTGCATCTGCCGTTCTATCTGCAGAATTCCGCTCTGCGCAAAGTGAAAGTTGCGCAGAAATCGGCGCACCACCGCAAAAGTGTGACCACGCAGCCACCGTACGAGGCAGCCAGTGACGCCGCCGGCACCAGTCTAGCTCCGTCGGTAAGATAGGACCCTTTCACACGTGGTCGCCAGACCACTCAATAACTCGGCGACAGTAGACATGAGAAAAGTGTTACTTTGCTTGCTAGAAAGACTGTCGAGGTGGTCCCGTCACTCAATCATTTATTGCCATAAACATTAAAATTGTTAAAACAATCGTAATTTTCATAATCATCGTCTTCTTTGCAACTAGTACAATAAAAACAATAGTCGTACAAAAGTAAATCTTATAAAAATATGACATACATGGACAATGAAGTTGTACATGGACAATCTTCGTACATGTAAGACAAACAGAAAATATCGCAACATTCAAAATATGCTTCATAAAGATCTTAGATGATTTACAATGCTATTTATTTTTTATTTTGGACTTGCATGAAATGACGTAACCCAAATCTGTCTTCACAACATGAACTGCCTTCATAATTACAATGATTATATTGAAATGCTTCTGGAACTAAAAAAAATAAAAGACATACATCTTGTGGATTTCAACAAATAATAATAAACATAATAGCATAGGATACAAAAGCATAATAGTGCGATGATGATGATATACATAAAAAGTGTGTTTTATGTAAAAAAAAATATAGGATGAATAACTTCAACAGAAATTGGTTATTCTATTAAGAACTTCTCAGGTACTCACCAACTCCACAAAAAGCTCTCTTTATTAAGCCAACTCCTCAGACTCTCTTGAAGCAATCAAAAGTTTACACCTCTTTCAGCATCACAGGATGGGCATTGAATTTTTTCCTTGTGACTTGGACGTGATTCATAATTATTGAGACATGTACTATTAATTCTCAATAACGATAGCAATAGCACTTTAATAGATTACTAAAAGGTGGCTCGCACTAAATAGCTAAATCAAAGTTTTGAGCTTTCTAATCATTTCACATTACTTCAAAAAACTATGTTCCTTTGAAAGCCCCTATTAACTTACACCAGATTTTTTTCATATCTTTTAGCTTTTCAAATCAATTTCGTATGAATAAGTGAACATGTAATTTTCAACTGCATTTTGTATAGAAATCTGCGACTTAAAAATAAAAGATTTTATGAAATTCCGGAAAAAAATTAAATACACAATCATTTATAACTGTTGTGTTTTTTATTTGTGAACAGGCTTCAAACAGACGTCTGTCAACTGAGTCGGGTTTAAGCAGTCAGGAAAAATTAAAAATTCCGAACCTGAGCGTGGCGAGGAAGGGCTCGCGCAAATTGAAGCTAAGCGAGAGCATTGCCTCCAGCATGGGTTCCAATCTGAACAGGGCGGGCGGTGCTCATGACCTGACCAAAATGCTTCTGACCGATGATTACTTCAGCGATGTCAATCCGCGCAGTATGCGACGGCTCATGAACGTGGTTTACATCACCGGTTAGTTGATTAAATTGAGAAAAACTGTAATTTTATATATTAGAACAAGACCAAGCTTGTAATGCGTGGAACGACCAATGTGTGGACAAGCTTGTAATGTCCCGTTTTGACAAGACCATTCCGTTTTTCACGTCTTCTCTTTCCTGTTTCACAGATGTCTATTCAAATCAAATCCATTTTATGATGATGAAGATGATCCATCTTGTTTCCACTAATATATAATAAAAACTTGAAAAACACTTAAGTGGAAATTATGACTCACGTTATGGCGTGACGGCCGTTTCACTCTGACTATGCTGTGGGTCGTCTGACGATGCTCTTAACATCACAGTGAAACGGCCGTCACGACATAACGTGAGTCATGACTTCCACTTGGAGTGGTTTTATTAAATCCGTTTATTACCGAGTACAAGCATTAACACTTTTGAAGGCCACTTCGTGCTGAAAGAAACATCACGGTCAACTTATTTTCTATCAACTCATCAATTAAACATATTAACAACTCATATTGTTAAAAATTCTCCATACTAAAGCACAAAAACTCATTGATACTGAAAAAGCAATTTCTATTTAAAAACATTTTAAAATTGAAAATTCTCTACATATACCTCCATCTTCTTTTTTTGTACCTAATGTCTCTTTCTTCCTATTTTTTTTCATCAAATATTCCTTTTTTCAGATATGTTTGGATAGTTTTTGGATATTTCTGTAAATCCTTATAAGTTCTGAAGTATATGATTGTGTTCAACATAGTTTTTATATCACTCGGCTCCTGCGCACAGACTTGGCCTTTGAGGGTAGCCTCCTCATTATATTTCACTGTTTTATATTTTTATTATATTAGTCTATTTTTATTCTATTCAATTTATTTATTTATATTAGTCTATTTTTATTCTAGTTTATATTGGACGGTTATAATCGTGTGTCTCTTTAAAAATGATAAATTGATTTGATTTGATATAGAATTTACTCTTTTACAAAACAAACAAATAATATTTTTCAACTTGATGTAGAAATATTTCAAATCGAAGATTGATTGATTTATTTTGATGCAAGGTCTTGAGAGACCTATTTCATTATCATTTACAAAATATACAGTTTACAAAAACAATAGCAGCAGTTATTAAGAAAAGCAATTGACTAAACTAATTGACCGATTAGATTGGCCAGCAAAAAAGACACTGTTCTCTGCTGAAAATCACTTCCCGGTGGTTCGGAACCCACCTAAAACTGTAGGTCCAACTCATAAATCACCATCATCCAACTCATTACCCACGCACAGGTCTCAGACCTATGTGGGCTTCATCAAAAAAAAAAAAACTAACTAGAACTAAGCTAATTAAATAAACTTTAACTAGATAAAAGGTAAGACCAAAGGAAGATGGAGTGTAAGAAGTAATAACGGATGTTTATCTATACTTTTATAGAATATTGATATTTATTTGTTTATCACTTTCACATGAAATAGATGGCACAATCATAAGATATAATTTTACAGCCTCAGTGGTGCAATCGGTTAGAACGCTTATCTCTGTCTGACTGCTACTTTTGCTGTCATTGGTTCCAGTCTGATAACTTGTATATCAAGTTAGTGCTTACATTTTCTAATGCCTTACCAAAGGTCACCAAACATTTTTTTTAAATAAATTAAAAAACGGGAAATTCTTAGTACTGTAGTTTTCATATAACTTGGCAGCAGTTGGGTTCAGATGTAGCAAGTCCTCCCATCTGCTACACGCTGCCAAGTTATATGAATACTACAGTAGCTAACTCTATTTTTAAGTCGACGATTTCCTGGACTTGAACTTCATCTATTTATTATTCATAATCTGTGATATTTTGTGATGTGTAATATACTTTTGACAACTATGTATGTTATATACTTGACCATGCCAATGCAAAAATAGTTATTTGTTTTCATGGGCAGTAAAAAAATCTTATTCTTATAGATTTTCTAAATCACTGCATACCTTTCTATTCAGTCTGAATAAGGACGATGTTGAGGCTTATTACAGGGTTATAGTCTGATCCTGGATTTGTATTCAAATAGTTCAACCTACTCATTTTGTTCCGATGAATTTCAGGATTAATAATTATTATATTTGCTCTCACTTCCTTCTTACTTCTTGTGTTTCTGTTCACTCTTCGCCTTCATCATTCATTCATTCATTCCTTTTCTTCCATTCTCTTCATTCATTCTTCTTTTTTCATTTAGGCTGTCCATTGTCATTCATTTCAGTACTCATTATTTATATATTTTTTACATTATCATTAAGTACTAAAGAGATAAAGGAAATATTGTATATTATTCTTAGTCCTTGTTGAACTCCCACCCTTGTATAAGGTAGACTTGTCGTCTTACCTTCATTGGGTGCGTATATTCCTCCTTACTATTGTATTTCTGTATTATGTATTGTATTGCAAAAAAGAAGGAATAAATTTGAATTGAAAAAAAAAATTTTGAATTGAATTGAATAGAAATGATTTATGCTTGCAGGTCGGTTGCTGAAGGCGTTCCAGATAGACTTCAACTGGTACCATTTGGCCAGCTGGATCAACATCACCGAGCAGTGGCCCTATCGCACCTCCTGGCTCATACTCTGCCATGACAGCATGACCGATGAAAACATCGAGGACAGCACGCCTCTAAAAACACTATATGACAAGTAATTGAAACTTTATTCCACACAAAAAACGAATACAAATGTTTGACTAGATACAAAAAATAAAATAGGGGAATATCCCACAAAGACTTGAGTCAGTTACAATAAAAATAAAGTAAAATAGAACAAGACTTCCAGCTTACTTGCCTAACGTTTTAAAAAAGATGTTAAGGATAAGGGTAATGAAAAGATAAAGAGGTGGAAAGGAAAAAAGGAAAGAAAAAAGGAATGAAGTAGGTAAGGGAAAAACGACTTAAATGTATGAGATCAAAGAACTGAATTCATTGAAATATTGCTGAATTGTTAATGGATCGTACCCAACCATCAATTGGATTTCTCAGTTGAAATGTCATTCGGGCGTTCATTATATTATTTGGTAGTAAATTGATTAGTTTATGACTTGTGTAAATAAACAGTCTCCTGCATACGGTTAAATCTGTGTTAAAAATTTCAAAACCTGGATATCGGATGTTGTAGTTAGTTTCCCGTGTAATGAAAAAAATTCTGTTTTTAATTATGAAAGAGTTTTGGTGTATAACTGTTTTATAGTAAGTATGTTAAATTCTTTAAACAGGTTTCTACTCGGATATAGCCTACCCCTCAGTAAAGAAGCCTTAATAATTTACTTTTGGATGGTATAAATTTTATTTATATGAATGCCTCTCCCCATTCAAGTATTCCATACTGGAAGATCGATTATGCGTAAGCGAAATAGACTAATTGAGCAATTTCTATACTTTTTAATAAATTATAATTTACCTTATTCGAGAAATTTAAAATTTGTACAATATATATTACAATTTTTATCTTAAGTTTAGTTTTAACTTTTGTGACACATGATGATGGTCTTATATGTTTCTGCAATAAATTATTTATTTACTGTATTTATTCTACTTCCTGCCCGAGTTCATTGCAAGTCAAAATTTGTTTATCTTGGAATAGTGACTGTTCCAGCCTTGTCCATCTCACAGAGGTTACTGTATATAAAAGACAATACTCATTTATACGATGAATTAGGTTCTAATCACGGTTATAGAACAAGGAATAGGATTTCTCCAAGTTAAATAAGGTTTAATTATAGGGGAACTCAAAAAACTTTTCATTTTATGGCAATGAAGTTCAATAATGCCCTCCCTTCCATTATAAAACAATTAATTGAAAATAATTTTAACTAGAAATTGAGTGAATAATATAGATAATTTTTCAAAGTTAGTTTGACCAAGATTAATACCTACAGCATGAATGTTATTTATTCGGCAATTTCTTAAGGTTTGTAGGATATATTATATAATATGCTAGGTATTTCGAAATTAATTATCCTGTGAACGTGTAGAAATTTAATTATTGATGTTTGTGGTGTTTTAAATGCAATGTAATGATTAGACGCGTCACTTGGTACGGGAGCTTAGCTCGACATCTGCGTCTTAACGTGGCTATTTTGAAAAAATAAGCTAATAGAATAGTAGCTTCTACTGAAACAGCTTGATACTATCAATGCTATAAGACGCCCAATTGGGAGGTCCGTGGTTCGATTCCCGGCGCTGACTGATTATTTTTGTCCCATTGCAACGAGTCGACGGCTCGGCACATTTAGTGGCTTTGTGTATCTCTGTAGAGAAACATATTTTATTAAATAGTATGATAGTTATAGCAAGCCTATTACGGAAATGATTTTGCTATTTTTCGACTCGCTGCTAGCGCTCAAGCTTCGGCTTCTGCTGTAGGCGTCTAAAATATATTATGTTCTTCTTTTTTCGTTTCCTTGACATTGAAATGTTTCATGCTCTATTTTTGGAAATAATGTCTTGTAATATTTTCATGTTAAGTTTCGTTTTGTAATTCAGGAAATTGATATTTTTGTTTCTATATTGACAGGGTGCGACCTCAAATTCCAATATCAAAAGAGGTGGAGCCGCTGTTGGAGCTGGACAGAGATGAACGCAAATTCGACATCTTTCTCTCTTATCATCGTAGCAGCCTGTTAGTGAGCGACCTCAGAGTGTTTTTGCCTTTCACCATCAATCTCGATCCTTACATCAAAAAAGTTATCAAAGGTTGGTTTAGTTGTTGAAAATCTAAATAAATATTTCATCAGTAAGATGAAATGTACATTATTATGGATCATAGAGTTGAAAAAGCAGTCGTTAAAAAAGCGGCGAGGTGGGGAACTTACTACCCGTAAGGGTCTCCCCACCACGAAAAGCCTTACGAATTTACTTTATAGAGTTAGATCTCTAAATAAATATTACATCATGAAGTGTACAAATATGAATTTGAAATTCTAGAATACAATTATTAGAGCACAAAAAATTACTTTCCACAAATTAATAGTTGAAACTATATTGATGACTTAAAACTAATAGATTTTAAAATACATTATTCGTTGCTCAACCCTGATCAATATGAACAAGTGATAGCCGCGAACCGTAGCAGGTATCTGTTCAATCAGAGATAAGCTACGAAACTCCTGGGCGCTCTTTGTAAGGGTGACCGATTGGATTGGCCAGCAAAAAAGACTCAGTTCTCTGCTATAAAATCACTTCCCGGTGATACGGAACCCACCTAAAACTGTAGGTCCAACTCATCAATCACAATCATCCAACTCATTACCCACGCACAGGTCTCAGACCTATGTGGGCTTCATCCTCAAAAAAAAGACTGGCGAATGTAGTACAGTATTTATCAATTCATTCATCTTCACACAACGATATTGGAAAGGAATAACAGGGCTTTCAAGTAAAATCTATTCATTTTATGTTGAACTTTTCTTCTTTTGTATGTTTGTTTTCAATTTATAAATCTTATCTTAAGGCTTTTTAAACTCAAGGGAGACTCGAAAAGCTTTTAATTATTAAAAGGGGCTTTTCAAGATTACCTTGAGACAAGGAAGCCTGAAGTTCGGTTAATAAAAACTATGGATTTTATGCCCCTATTTATGAACCTATCTTTCATATGCAGACTTTTTATATACAATTGTCTCAAATTCAGCACACACGAATTCGCAATAACTTTAATACTAGGAAATAATTTATCTACATTTAAAATAGTTTTGATTCTTCTCTTCTGAATATCATAAAAAAATAGAAAGAAGAGAAGGAAGCCGGGAAGTGATAGCCGCGAGCCGTAGCAGGTATCTGTTCAATCAGAGAGATAAGCTGCGTTCTCGTAAGTCCTGTTTGGAACGGTGACCGATTAGATTGGCCAGCATAAAAGACACTGTTCTCTGCTATAAAATCACTTCCAGGTGGTTCGGAACCAACCTAAAACTGTAGGTCTAACTCATAAATCACCATCATCCAACTCATTACCCACGCACAGGTCTCAGACCTATGTGGGCTTCATCCTCCAAAAAAAAGTCAAATGTCATTATTTTGGGAATAAATTTCAAATCAAATCAAATCAAATCAAAATTTATTCAGATTCTCTTTTGACATATACAAACAAGATAATTTAGAACATTTTAAAGAATCCATTATACCTGCAAGGAACAATCCTGTGCGCAGGTATGAGTTGCTAAATAATTTTTTTTTAAATAAACAATAATACAAAAAATGAATATAGAAATAAAGCAGTGAACAGAGAGAAAAATAGAAGGAGATGAAGGAAGAGAGAGAGAGAGAGAGAGAAAGAGAGAGAGAGAGAGAGAGAGAAGAAACGGAGGGTGATGGAAGTGGTTTGAAAACATGCTGTAAAAAATTAATTTCATGTAATAGTAGACTATTAGAATATTTTTTTCTCAATTTTGCTTGTCAATATCCATGAATCCATTTCAGCCATAAATCGTTTATTTTTGTTCCTGTGAGTATTTTCAAGATATACTGAGGGAATGTGATTAATTAGTTTGGTGGATGTGAAAGAAAATTGTCTCCTACACACATTCAAGTCCATTCTAACATGTTCAAATAAGTTTTGCAAGGGACGTAGATTAAAGCGAGATTCACGCAGTTCAAAAAGGTTTCTATTTTTTCTGATGTACAATATTAAATTTTTTATATAAAGTTGTCTAACCGTTAATACCTGAAATTCGTTAAATAAATCTTTAGTCGGATAAAGTCTAGGTCTGCCTAAAATAGTTTTAATAATATGTTTTTGGATTATAAAAAGTTTCTTGAAGTGTGCATTCAAAGCTCCCCCCCAAGCCCTTAGACCATACTGAAAAACAGATTGCGCATAAGAGAAGTAGATCAGCTTTGCTATCTCAAGGTTATTCAGTTGTTTAATTTGATAAAACTTATAAATAAGGAATCTAAGTCTCAAACACATGTTATTTATGTGAGTATCCCATCTCAAGTATGGATCAATCAAAATACCTAAATATTTAACTTGGTCTTTCTTTTGGATATCAGGGCAAGGGCAAGAGCCTTGACTGTTACAGCTAACCTGATGGATTTTGATACTCTTTAGTGTAAGTGGTTGAGTACGGAGATTGGGCGAAAAAGTCATAAAGACACCTTTACTTGTGTTAAGTGTTAACAAATGCTCCCCAAGCCAAGAATCCACAAACTTCAGTCCACTTTCTGCAAAAATTCTTACGTCATCCCACGAGTCTCCAGTAAAAGTAAGAGCAGTGTCATCTGCAAATGATATAATGCTACAATTATCAATATTTAATTTTAGAAGATCATTTATGTACAGTTGGAATAATATTGGAGATAAGACTGTCCCTTGAGGTAGTCCATACTCAGTGAGTTCTTTAATACTTTCAATGTTATTTATTGTAAGAATTTGGAAACGGTCTGACAGGTAGCTATGAAACAATTTTAAAGGTAGGCCTCTAATTCCTAGGTGTTCCATTTTTTTTAAGAGTCTGGCTTGAGAAATGGTATCAAATGCTTTTGCTAAGTCTAGGAAAGTTGTCAAAGTTTTCTTTCTATTGTTGAAATTATTTGTTATTATTTCCAATAGCTTAGTTATTGCATCCTCTGAAGACTTACCTTGTTGAAATCCGTACTGATTTTCATTGATAATTCTGTGTTTATCAAGGTAACTCACCAATCTTTTTTTAATTAATTTTTCCATTATTTTGGCTAATATATTAATGAGACTAATAGGACGGTAATTTGATGGATTTGTTGGATCACCAGATTTATGAATGGGAACAACTTTAGCGACCTTGAATTGTTTTGGAAAATAACCTAAATGGAAGCATTTATTGATTATATCTGTGAAAGGTATAATAATATAGTGAGCAATTTTTTTTAGACAAACAGTACTTATGTTGTCGATTCCAGGAGCTGAGTTACTTTTAAGAGAATCCATAATGCCCAATATCTCTACACCATTTGTATCAGTCAAATAAAATGAATTATGAGAATTAATTGTAGAGTCAACATGAATATTCTGTGTGGGGATGTTACTTATTAATTTATTAGCATAAAATTGGCCAATGTGTGCAAAATGATGGTTTAGTACTTCTGAATCTATGTTGGGCGTACATGTCTCTCGTTTCTTGTTTAGTAAATCATTGATGCATTCCCATGTTTTTTTCGATTTACCTTTACACTGTAATAGTTTATTTTTGTAGTAGTCATATTTGCATTGTTTAATCATACCATTTAAAATATTCCTATAATTTATAAATTTCAACTTGAGGTTAGTGTTGAAGGGTTGCTTTTTTAGTGTCTGATACATACGATCACGCTTCCTTATTGAAATAATAAGTCCAGTTGTTATCCAAGGCTTGAGAGGTTTCAAATTGTGTGGTACAGTTTTGATATAGGTTTCTTTTTTTATTTCTGTTGATAATCTATTTATGAAGAAATCTATCGCATCATCAATATTTGAATCAAGTAATGCATACAAATCGATCCAGTCGCAACTTTTTAAATTTTTTATCAATTGAGTGTAGTTAATGGATTCCTTATGATTTATTATTGGATTTGTTATCTTTCCATTTCCATGTAAACCTATACTAATGGAAGTCAGATAATGGTCGGTTACACTTGTTTTAATTATAGAGCCAATTGTAGTGTCACTGGGAAAAGAAGTATTTTTATAGAAAATATGGTCAATACATGATTTGGAGCCGTTTGCCACGCGAGTAGGTTTATTTATAATTGATTTAAAACCATTAGATGAGAATGAATTAAAATATTCATTTACTACCTTAGTGTTTCGGTTTAGATCTAAGTTAACATCGCCCGTTATTATTATGTTTTGACAGTTTAATTTGTTTAGATAGTCTATACAATCATTCAAACTATTGAGAAAAGTATTTATATCAGAAGTAGGTGATCTATATATCGCAACTATGATTAACTTCAAATTGCAATTAGGAATGACAAGACTCAGTATTAAAGAATTCGCTTCAAATATGTCGAAGTTTATGCGTTCAACCTGATAATCATTTTTACTAAAAACACAAATCCCATCACATTTATTCAGGTTACTTGGGACACTATGGACTGAATAATTATTTAAATTATAATTGAAGTAATTATTATTAGTCACCCAGGTTTCGCTCAGTGCTATTATATCAAATTTTGTATCGCAGTTCTGGATCATATAAGCAAAGTCATCAAAATTCCTATTCATACTTCTAATATTCATGTGACACATATTAAAGAAACTGCATTTTTTATTAACATAATTCTGGGGCTTAAAACTAAAAATGTCATCCACTTCAATAGTATCATAAGATTCTAAGGAGATTTCATTATCGAAATTGTTTATCAAAACCATAGAAAGAGGTTAGAGAGCAAGGGTAGAGGATAAGATACAGTGAAAAGAATGAACAAACAGAGATAAGATAAAGTCCTGAAGCTGTAGTCTATGAGCGAAAGAAAATATCTAATTGCACTCACAGTATCTCGCGCAGCACAGATCGTCGCACAGAAATACATACTTTTCCTGTTTAATTCCTGTAATAATAGATTTGTTTTGTTTTATTCGAATCCATTCAAGTCTTCTTCCCTAGCAATTCGCTGCACTGGAGAATTCTGTTTTTCACGGATGAGAATCTTCGCATCACTAACCCAAACGTAGGCTAACTTGTTTTTCTTCTGTAGGTCCTTAGCTTTACTCAAGAGGAATTTATTGTAGACAGTGAGATGATCATTGAAGTAAATATTTCCTGGGGGAAGTTTACTGTTCAAATCCTTGGTACTAAATTTTCCCTTTTCCTTCGCCGAATATTTCCAATTCATTTTGGTCGATCTGGACAAAAAACGCACTATAATAGATTTTGTCTTGTTTTTGAATGAGGGAACCCTATGAGCGATGGAGATTTCCTCTCTCTTGAAAGGTGTATTTATTACTCCAGCAACCGATTGAAGTACCGCGTAAACATCTTCATTTTTTGTCTCTGGAATTCCAGTAATCTCCAAGTTGTCTAACCGGGAATATTGTTGAAGATCATTCATGTCGTTTCGTAGTTTCTTGTTGTCGATTTCCAGTTTTTGACAATGTTCCTTAATAGTTTTGTTTTCTTCACGCACTACGTCTAGGGAAGATTTTAAGTCTTCAACAGTTTTTTTAAGAGTAGAGATGTTGGTGTTTAGTTCGTTGAATTTATCATTTATTAACTGAGTAAGTGTGTCTTTGATGGTGTATAAAGCAGATTCAAAATCACTGTCTACAAGAGGCGACTTTTCTTTACATTCTTCGCACTTCCAACTTGTTTTTCGTGCTCCTAGCTTTTTGAAATTTTCTAACGTACGAATTCTAGTGCATGTTGGATGGAAACATTTTTTGCACTCACAGCACTCCAAAATTTCTTTTGCGTTGTTGAATTTTGATTCACACTTGAAGCAGTTGTCAGCCATATTTATAAATTTTTAACGAATTTAAACAGGAATAACACTTTCACAATTATTTGACGATTGCGTACGGGAGAGAGCGGGCTTGTCTTCAGTAAATATTCACCATTATCATTGGATTATTTTAGAACCGAAATTCAAAGATAACGCAGCTCGATAAACACAACTGTTCGCTACGAAATCCGTACTGCAAATTTAAACTTGAACAATCTTTTTTTCGGAGGATGAAGCCCACGTAGGTATGAGACCTGTGCGTGGGTAATGAATTGGATGCTGGTGATTGATGAGTTGGACCTACAGTTTTAGGTGGGTTCCGAACCACCGGGAAGTGATTTCATAGCAGAGAACAGAGTCTTTTTTGCTGGCCAATCCAATCGGTCACCCTTATAAAGATGGCCCAGGAGTTTCGTAGCTTATCTCTGATTGAACAGATACCTGCTACGGCACTTTCAATTGTGCATTTTCTTTTCGCCCTGTAGAGGACCAACAGAACCTGGAAGAAGCGGGCATGATGAGCCCGTTCGGTGGCCCGGTAACCAGCAGCAGTGGCGTCACCACAGCCTGGCAACCGTTGCCGCCACCCGGTGACTCGTCGCTCTGGAATCGCAAGGTGGGCGCCCTGCGTCGCCAGAAGTCATTGCAGCGCCACCACGCAGCTGCGGTCAATGCAGCCAGCCACCCGCAGCCACTGCATCCGCCACCAGCGGTGGCTGCCGCCATGTACGCCTCCAATCCGTGGCAGCCACCACCTGCTGCCGCCTGGTTTCCAGATGTGGCCACTCATATTCTTCCTCCTCCAAGACCTGTCAGCTATTTCCCTATGGCGCCTGCTATTGCTCTGCCGGTGGGTTTCTTATTCAATTCTAAATAAATAAACACTTTTTCAACTTAGTATTTGTTGATCCATGGCGAGGTGTGAGAGTGAATAGTTGATGTTTTCACAAAGAAGACATGCAGAACTATGTAAAATGATAAAAAATTTGAATATTTTTTCTTTCTTACTTGAGGCAGAACATGTTTCGGGCTGAAGCTCATCATCAGTGCCTTGATTATCCTGCAGAACATGAAGCGTGATCGGTTAGAAAACAAATCAAAATAGAATATTTTGCCTTCAAAATTAATTTAATCAGGAAGAAACAAAATTGCTCAAATGAAATCATTTTATTTCGGAAGATGTTACTATTTTTAATAATTTGTTAAATTTTAACTAAACATTAATTTTGAATCTCGTATTTCGTTATTGCGGACATTGTCAACTCGATAATTAATAAATTGAATAATTTGACTTTTTTATTGTTTCGTTTCGAGTTTACTTTTAAATTGATAGTCGTTGAGTGAAAAAGAATCATTTTTTTTCGAGTTAAGTTGTTTAGAAAATCTAAATGTTAAGTCTGTGTTAACATCAATGTTTTGGACAATGTAACATATTCAAAATTTGTGAAGAGAGCAGTTTTGGACTCAAGTCTGTCGCTCCTTCAAATTAATTGTAATTTTGTTACAAACAATAAGTGAATAAATAACTTAGTTACTGAAAATCGATGAATGTCACAATAAAAACTCAGATCTTTCAATCTAGTGGTTGAAATGTCCGACCGGCAATCTGAAGATGAATAATAATAATAATATCTTTATTGACATGAAACACCAAAATTACAGAAAAACTGTTGAGGCAGATGTCTCGTCAGAAAATTATTAGCCTAAACAATTTTTAATTTATTACCAAGTCATATTGAATAATTGATATTCTATAAAAGATGAGTGGTTCTATTCCCGGCATATTTTTGACTGTGGTGTTCATCGATTTCTGTGTAAGCTATATTATATTTATACAGAGTGTTTCGGAACTCTCTACCAATACTTCTAGGCAGTGTTTCTGGACCACTAACAAAAGTAGATATCGTAATAAAAATTTTCTAAAGTCCTCAGTTTCTCACACAGCCGCCATTTTGTTTTTTTCACTCTTTATTTTTTTATTCGAACATCTCTGAATGTATGATTTTGAAATTTTGCAAACAGCTTTATAACAATTTAAACAATCTTAAAAAAATCAATCAAAATTTTCCGACATCAAAAAACAAAATGGCAGCCATTTAAAATCTTTGAACAGGATTAAATTAATAATGGCTGATGATATCAAAATTTGACTAGAATAACGTTTTTTAGATATTTTTATTGCAAATCCAATGATACCTCATTTTCCGAAATTGGCCAACAATTAACAGAGATATGCTACTTTTTAGGGTGTGCAGTGGTTGAAAGTGAAAAACTGCAACCCGTTCTCAACCACCGCACACCCTAAGAAGTAGCATATCTTTGTTAATTGTTGGCCAATCTTGGAAAATGAGGTATCGTTCGATTTGCAATAAAAGTATCTTAAAAACGTTATTCTAGTCAAATTTTGATATCATTAGCCATTATTAATTAATACCTGTTCAAAGATTTTAAATTTCCGCCATTTTGTTTTTTGATATCGGAAAATTTTGATTAACTTTTTTAAGATTGTTCTAATTGTTATAAAGCTGTTTGCAAAATTTCAAAATTATACATTCAGAGGTGTTCGAATAAAATAAATAAAGAGTGAAAAAAACAAAATGGCGGCTGTGTAACTGGGGATTTTAGAAAAATTTTATTACGATATTTACTTGTGTTGTGGTCCAGAAACACTGCCTAGAAGTGTTGGTAGAGAGTTCCGAAACACCCTGTATAATGAAGTTGTCAATGGTTGACTTCATGGGAGCCGGTAACCGGTTTGAATAGACCAATGAGACGCCACCGGTAACATTTACTGGTTACCGGTAAGGTAACTCAACCAGTGACCGCCTCAGCGGAGACTCCAGAATATTTTTCAGCATTAGGAAGAAATTTAAAATTAATTAATGTGTTATATTTATCTTTTTCCTGTTTTCAGTCTACTCTGTTGGACACGCGTCTGTCAGAGTTGAACGTAGATGGAGTGTGCGACCTGATGTTGAAAATTGAAGATCTGCCCAAAGCGAATGCTCAGAAATATTTTCAAATTATCAAAAATCATAATATCTCTGGCCGAGTGCTGCTCTATTGTGATATGGAGGATTTGAAAAAGGTTGGTATATTTCTTTCAATATTATGAATCATAAGGTGATGTTCTATGAACCGTATGAGCAGCATAATGGAGTGTATTCATTCAATGTCTAGGCTGATTTTATTTATTCAACAGGTTATCCGTTATGTGACTCCTATAAAAAATACATATACAAAAATTACAACTTTTATAAGAAAAAGTAAAATATATTTACTCTTATACAGTGATGATATATCGGAGATAGTGTGTAGTATATAGTGATGAAAATACAGACTAAAGAACAGTGATTAGATAATAAATGTGAAAAAATCAAGAGATGAATATCATGGAGACAACAGGCTACTCCTTGAGTGCCTCCTATACAAAATACATGTTACAAAAAGTACAACTTATTTCAGAACAAAGAAAATATTTGTATACAGTGTTAGAAAGTACAGACTAAATAACAGTGGTTAGAAAATAAATTTGTGAAAAGAGAAAACCAAGAGCTAAAATCAAGTAATGAATAAACATTTAAAAATGAATAACAAGAAGGAGAATTAATACAATATAACTATCTAGTTTAACAAAGAAAGGGAATATGTTTAAATACATTTTTAATCTTTACAAAATGTTGAAGGACTCAAATTATAATCAATGTTTACTTGAGAAATCACAACAAAAGATTAAGAAGACTGAACCAATCATTCAATTTTTTTATTACTGATGATGCCCACATGAGTCCGAGACTAGTGCGTGGGTAATGAGGTGAATGATTACACATAAATGCCTGACGGAGGAGCGGGATTCGAACCCACGACCGCTGAAACGACAGCAAGGCGAAGTTGCGACACCCCAACCAACTGCGCTAAGCGGCCCGCCATTGAAAATAGATTAATAATAATAATAATAATAATACCAATATTAATAATAATAATAATAATAATACCAATATTAATAATAAAAATAATAATTTTATAGACAGAAGATGGAATATGACCACTACCTAACTCCCACATCTTCAAATAATTCAGTATTTATTCTCTGAGGATGGGACTCTAGTCTTGAAACGCGTCCGATACTACTCAAAAAAGTAATCAAGTGCTGTCGTAAATGCAAGTTTCTAATCGTCATTATTTCTCTGTCTTGTAACCCGAAAACAGAGACTATACAAAAGTAAATTACAATAAATGAAAAATATTCAATAGCACAATTTGCCAATCAATTGTAGCATCCCACTATAGAAACACCGATAACTGTCAAAAGTTCATGTAAGAATGGAAAACGGAGAAGAAATTGAAATAAGAGTTGGCAAACTGGTTGTAAAGACGTTTCATATTAGATTCATATCTATTTCTAGATCTAGTAGAAAGTGATAGCCGTGAACCGTAGCAGGTATCTGTTCAATCATATACGCTGCGTTCTCCTGGGCAATCTTTGTAAGGGTGACCGATTAGATTGGCCAACAACAAATACACTGTTCTCTGCTGTAAAATCACCTCCCGGTGGTTTGGAACCCACCTAAAACTGTAGGTCCAGCTCATCAATCACCTACTCATTACCCACGCACAGGTCTCAGACCTATCCACGAAAAAAAATTGTGTCATTATATTATTTTATATCTTATATTTTTTTAAATATTATTCTTTAGGTTCTGCAAATGACTTTTGGCGACTGGGAAATATTCAAGAGTGTAATTGCATCATTGCGAGAGCATGAACATAGCAGCGTTGTACAAACTGAGGAGACAAAGAATGTCAGATTCCTGCAGCGCAGTAACTCGCAGTCGGAGAAACGAGGTAATTCAAATTGAAATAAAGTGTATTCATTAAATATAAATTATGAAAAATACTCATTGAAGAAGCCTCACGCATGAGGAGATGTCTGTGAGTGAGGGGGAAAAATAGAGGTCATTTTAAACTTTTTATCATTTTTGTTTTTAATCCGAAAGATTAGTTCAAACGGATATACGTTTTGTGTTAGGATGCTTGCACAGTGGAGCATCTTATAGTCACCATTGCAAAATTGAACACATTCTTTTGAATGGTGCCATTAAATAAATAAATAAATAAATAAATATAATTTTATTGTCATTCATGTCATTCAACATAGGTTACAGTTATAGACAACGTCAAATCAGCTTAGCTATAGTCATATATAACAAAGTCATAACATACATAGCTTAGTCAGAACATAGTAATATTAAGAACTGAAACTTACAATTATTAAGGTTGAACTTAAGGTTAAGGTTAAACGTACTAACTAGGTTAAAATAATCAAGGCCTATTTTATAGAATAACATTTTGAAATTCTAAAAATTAATTTACAGAGTAGAAAGGGTTTTTAATTAGCCAACTGTACAGCCTATTTTTGAAAACTTGAAATGGAGCTTCTATCCACTCTTGTGGCAATTTATTGAACATTTTCACTCCAACAATATCATAGCTATTCTGCGACCTGGCTAGTCTACAGAAAGGTGTATCAATATTTCCGTTGCCCCTAGTGTTATGAGAGTGTATATTCCTTCTAAGGTGATGCTTAGTCAAGCTATTTTTTGTGTTTAATAGAACATTATATATGTACAAGTTTATTATGGTTAATATCCTTATTTCAACAAACAATGGTCTGCAGTGAGCCAATCTTTCAGAGTTTGTGATGATTCTAATAACTTTTTTTTGAATTAATAGTATATCTTGCACATGTGCGCTATTTCCCCAGAGTAGAATCCCATACAAAATAATGCTTTGAAAAAACGCAAAATATGCGGACCTTACATATGACTTGGGGACACGCTGCATTCACGCTGCTTCAATCTTTCATTCACTATTCCACAGTTCATGTGTTAGATTTTACGATGGTATTTATCATGGATCGAGTATAGGATGCTCCACTGTGCAAGCACCCTTATAGCTCTCTGAAACAATCTAGGCTTTTGCTGCAATGTGGTGTAAATACTAATAAGTTTTGCCACTTCATTAGATAGTTTTAACATTTTTCTATATTTTCAATTCCAATTCAATTTCATATTATTATTAACTTTCATATTTCATATTAATTTTCATTAAATACCGTTATGTTTTCATCTAAGAAATCTTTGATCAACAATTTATTTTCATTTTATTCCTGTTTAACAGTTTGTCATCTATTCAAATTCACTGATGCCCGTTGTCTCAGTCTTTCAGTGGCTATAGATTCAATAACAGCCCTAAGGCTTGTTTCACACATACCCGGCAGTCAGGTAACCGGTGTCATTTACCTGGCATAATTAAAATGTATCAGATGATTTTAAAAAAACGGGTAAGTGTGAAGCGCTCCATATGATACAATGTCCCTACAGCTGGGTAAACAATAACGGTTATCTCACTGCCGGTTATGTGTGAAACAAGGCTTATGGCCGCTATTGAAACCGGGCATCAGAATAATTGTTGTATTTGTTTATTTTTGTGTAAAATTATTTTGTAATTGATCATTTGTGTTTTCTAATAGCAAGTTGCTCGATTCAATTGAATCTGGAATTTCTTGAATGATTGTGTAATAGCCCCGGAACCCCGCCAAACTGGGCTGGCGGCAAAGTGTGCTGGCGACAAGCTGGGCTGGTTTTCCAGCCCACGGTGACGTTGCATGCACCGCCAACCTGGCACACTTTGGAATGCAGCCCACTGTGTCGGCGTGCAAGTTTGACGCCGGCTGACAAAATCAAAAGAGTGCCAGTTTGTCGTTGCATGCACCGCCAACCTGGCACACCTAGGAATTCAGCCCACTGTGACGGCGTGCAGCTTTGGCGCCGGGTGACAAATTTGGTTGAGTGCCAGTTTGTCGTTGCTTGCACCGCCAACCTGGCACACTTAGGAATTCAGCCCATGGTGACGGCGTGCAACTTTGACGTTAGCCCAGCTTGTCGTCAGCCATGCTTGTCGTTAACTTTGACATCGTCCCATAGCCCCTATCGACAAATTAAATTCAATAGTCTCTTTCTTTTTATCCCTCTTCTTCTACTTCTTGTTGTTTTCCCTTAATCTGCTTCTTCCTTTTGCTCCTCATTCTTCTTCCCCTCGTCCTCTAATCCCTCATTCTCTAGCGTGAAAGTTTCGTCGACAGATAGCATCAAATAGCTGTTTATTATATAAAATTCCTATTGTTTTCTACTAATATTTTGCATTCAATTCTGTATTATGGAATCAAAATGAAGCTTTGTATCTGTTGCTTTCACTTTGTAGTTATCTCTTCGAAAAAATTAATATTTTATTTAAATTATTTATTATATTTAAATATTTTATTAAATATTATATTTTTATAATTTTGTGCTTTATTTTTCAGTAAACTCGTTGAAAACGCAGAGCATGGGAATTTCGCAGACCGACAAAAATGAGAGAGTGGTCGCCAAACAGAGTGTAATGGAAAAACAGGTAGATTATTTTTAAATACTACATTTAGATACTACACATTTTATATACAGGGTGTTTCGGAACTCTCTACCAATACTTCTAGGCAGTGTTTCTGAACCACTAACAAAAGTAAATATTGTAATAACATTTTTCTAAAATCCCCAGTTACTCACACAGCCGCCATTTTGTTTTTTTTTTCACTCATTATTATTTTATTCGAACTCCTCTGAATGTATAATTTTGAAATTTTGCATACAGCTTTATAAAACAATCTAAAAAAAATTAATCAAAATTTTCCGACGTCAAAAAACAAAATGGCGGCAATTTAAAATCTTTGAACAGGTATTAATTAATAATGGCTAACGATATCAAAATTTGACTTGAATATCGATTTTTAGATATTTTTATTGCGAATCCAACGATATCTCACTTTCCAAGATTGGCCAGCAATTAATGGAGATATGCTACTTTTTAAGGTGTGCAGTGGTTGAGAACGGGTTGCAGTTTCTCGCTTCCAACCACTGCACACCCTAAAAAGTAGCATATCTCTGTTAATTGTTGGCCAATCTTGGAAAATGAGATATCGTTGGATTTGCAATAAAAATATCTAAAAAACGTTATTCTAGTAAAATTTTGATATTATTAGCCATTATTAATTTATACCTTTTCAAAGATTTTAAATTGCCGCCATTTTGTTTTTTGGTGTCGGAAAATTTTGATTAATTTTTTTTTAGATTGTTTCAATTGTTATAAAGCTGTATGCAAAATTTCAAAATTATACATTTAGAGGTGTTTGAATAAAAAAATAATGTGTGAAAAACAAAATGGCGGCTGTGTGAGTAACTGGGGATTTTAGAAAAATGTTATTACAATATTTACTTTTGTTAGTGGTCCAGAAACACTGCCTAGAAGTATTGGTAGAGAGTTCCGAAACACCCTGTATTTATTGAGTCAAAATATCATGCAATTTCTTTACAAGTAATAATTATAAATTTTTGATAAAAATCGTATTTTTAATATTGTTGGATAACAAAATTCACTAAGTTTTATTAAATTATCATTTATTTTGCATCCTTATCAATCCAATTTAATCACAATTATTATTTATCACCTTTTTGCCTTCTCCTAGCTTTACTCATCTTTCCTATTTAGATTCTGCAATTCAACCAATGTAGAATAAATAATATTCTATCACTTTTATTTGATAAATGTTTTACAATCCTTGTTTGACGCAGTTTGTAATTTCTAAATCTAGGATATGTTTAATGGTCCATTATCTTTTGAGAGGCAAAGTATGGAAAGTAGTATTTTATAGTAATTTTTTATTGGTTATTGGTACATATATATTATTACACTTTGTCTTATTTGCAAAATTGATTGAGTTGAAGTAATAATTTTTCCTGTGCTTTATATTATTTTATAAAAGATTAATGTGTCATTCCTATGTTTGATATTGTTCGGAAAAATAATACTTTGTTGAAATTGGTTTAGAGTAGTACTTAATTCATTTTTAATGTTGTCTGTTATTTTTGCTGCATGATGGATTGCAGTATCAGGTAAGTTATATGTTATTCGAATGGCTTTTGATTTTTCGATATGTATTAAACAGCATTTGGAGCTATTTGGATGATGTTACAATTGTTATTGCTGAATGTTAAAAATTTATTCTTCAGAATACTTAGCCTAGCATTTAGAAGGAAATTCGAAATGAATTATAAATAAATTACACTTAAAGCTGTATTTAAAATGTCATAATAAGAAAAATAAAATTAAATTCCTCCTCAAGAGATGGTTACATTCAAAGAATGTTGATGAGGTTGAGGGCATGTTTAATGTTGTGCTTTGAACTATGGTGATACTGACCTTGCTGCAATATTCAACCAGTGATCATTCCATGACAACATCATCAAATCATGTTAAGTTCTTTTAAAATTTCTACCAGCTATTAATTCGCTTTCAATGCTTCAAGTTATCAATTCTTTTGAATTAATGGTATATTTTTAGTCCTTATTGTTTCTACTCCTACATTTTCGTACTATTATTATTCTATGTTTCCTCCAAGTGTTTTAATTCTATTATTCATTTTTTTTATTACATCAATTCATGGCATCTTTGTTGGATCCTATGATGCTCCTGTATGCGGACTTAATTTCACAATGAAATTATATGCATACAGTATTATTTCTGCAGATATATTTTTTTTGTAACATTTTATTTCTTGTACATGATAGTTAAGTTGATCTAAGTATTTTTTTTCTTTGTAACTTCTTGGTTTCTCTCCTAATAATTGATTTTTTATAATAATTATTATTTTCTATCATGTATAATTTTTTTTCTTGTGTATTTTTTTTGCTTGTTTGTATTTGCGGAAATAAAGATTATTATTATTATTATTAATGTATTACCCAATTGAATAACTTAAGATGCATCAATGTATCAATGTAGTTTTGATATCTGCAATACATTTTTAATTTTTTTTCTGGTTAATATTAGTTGGTGTGTTGTTCATTTTGCAATAAATGTGCGAGTGCATTGCATTTTTGTACGGAGTGTATTCGTAGGAATCTGCCAAACTTCTTAAAATTATTGCCCTCGTCAAAATTCATTTCATTTAAGTTAATAAAAGTTTATTTTAATTTTAACATACGCTTTTTTTCAGAGGATGAAGCCCACATAGGTCTGAGACCTATGCGTGGGTAATGAATTGGATGATAGTGGTTGATGAGTTGGACCGACAGTTTACGGTGATTTTAAAGCAGAGAACAGAGCCTTTAATGCTGGCCAATCCAATCGGTCACCCTTACAAAGAGCGCCTAGGAGTTTCGTAGCTTATCTCTGATTGAACAGATACCTGCTATGGCACTCGGCTATCACTTTGTTACAAAAATAAAGATAGCTAAACTTGGCAGCTGTCCCCATCAATTTACTCGATGAAACATCTCTTGGGCATTCGTTTAGGTGTTAAATTGAATCGGGTTTATGTAAAAGAAGCTGAAAAATCGAATTAAGCATGTTTAAAGTCTGCAAATGGTGTAATATTGAGATATTTTTCCATATTCCGCTTGAAACACTCTGTATAAAAACACATTGAGCTTTAAAATTTATTGCAAAAACAAGAACACACTAATCAATAATATATGTGTATAAAATAATGTATATTAAATTATATTTTTTTAATAATAATTTAAAAAATTATTAATTTTTTTCAAAGGTGACACTCGAAGAACAAATGATCTGCGGCGCTCTGCAGACTCTGAACGAAGAGGCGTGCGAAGATGTACTGGAAGAGGCGGAAGTGGGGGGTGATCCCCCCGGGCCCCCTTCGGCCCCCTCCTCACTGCTGGTGCCCGAACCAGGTCAGTCTCAGTCTCACTCTGTTGTTGATGTTGATAATGATGATGATGATCATCTGCCACTAGCCGAAGACTAGAAGGCCAAATTGCAACCACTCCGCACCACTACATATGCACTTTTACATGCAACTCTATTATCTAGTACTCTATCATCTTTGTACAACTCTATATAAATTGTATGCAGGTGTCCGTGCATCTCTAATATCTAGTACGTCTATCTGAAGAAGGCTAAATTGCAAGAATTCTATACTAATTTTTTGCATAACTCTATATGTATATTGTATTTTATGCACTTGTACATGCATCTCTATTATCTAGTACTTCTATCTGTAGGAGGCCAAATTGCAATAGCTCTATACGCAATTCTTTGCACAACTAAATGCATATTGTATTGTATAACTGTTATGCTCTTATCCATGCTAGTTCCTCCATCTATCTATCTTATCATGCAGCTTAACTTTAATCAAGTATACTACTGCTCAACAATAATAGTTTTGATTTATAGTGTGTAAACTCCAAAGAACTAAATTTATTTTGTAGCATACACTTTTAAAGTGGCTTCAAATTTTCAGACACAACGTATCAGACACGTAATGACCCTTTATTTCGCATCTACAGACACATAAGAGCCTTATTATATAGAGCGACTGTATTGGCGAACTCACGCCATAATTTAAGGCTTAATTACACTAGCCGGGTAAATTTGATTAAAAAATAAGCTAATAAACAGTTGAGGGCTCTAAACATTTGTATGCTTTTGTGTACTTTGACATTGTTAAGCTCGGTCAGACTGATGTAATTTAGCCTAAATTGTGGCTTGCGACCGCGACTGAACTGGCTCTGTATAATAAGGTTCAAACGTATCAGACCAGACTTATGCACTTTTAAGATTCGGTTTCCTAGATCGCGGATTTGCACTAAATGGACAGCAGACAGGGCCACATATTTAAACTCAATTTGCTTTCGAAATATAGTTTATAATAATATGATATCTCCAATTAATTATAAATAATCTGCTATTATTGTATTCATGTATCTTCTTCCATACACAATTCGCTTTCAATAATAGGTAACAAGTTAGTTTATAATTTCCAACAAGTCGCCATTTTGATCTGTTGAGCGAGTAGGTGAGACATCGGGATGGTACCCTACAACAGTGGACACACACTCGAGATGAAAAGCTTCATATCCTGTGTGTTTCTACCTTCTTAGTGTTAATAGGCTATCAGCATGGGACAGATCAAGAATCAAGAGAGCGTTTTATTGGAAATTGTGACTTATTATTGAAAGCAGATTATATATGGAAGAATATACAGGGTGTTTCGGACCTCTCCACAAATACTTCTAGGCAGTGTTTCTGGACCACTAACAAAAGTAAATATCGTAATGAAATTTTTCTAAAGTCCCCCAGCTACTCACGCAGCCGCCATTTTGTTTTTTCACACATTATTTTTTTATTCGAACACCATTGAACGTATAATTTTGAAATTTTGCATACAGCTTAAAACAATTGAAACAATCTAAAAAAAATTAATCAAAATTTTCCGACATTAAAATACAAAATATCGGCCATTTAAAATCTTTGAACAGGATTAAATTATTAATAATGGCTAATGGTATCAAAATTTGACTGACATTTTTATTGCAAATCTAACGATACGTCATGTTTCAAGATTGGCCAACAATTAACAGAGATATGCTACTTTTTAGGGTGTGTGGTGGTTGGAAGCGTGTTGCAATTTTACGAACAAACAAGGAATAACTTACAAACAAAGAATAAAATGAAAGTTTATTTACCATAGATAATTACAAAAAATAAATAACCATGAGAATGAAAGCCTTGCAATGACAGTTTAAAGAACTGCAACCCGCTTCCAACCACCGCACACCCTAAAAAGTAGCATATCTCTGTTAATTGTTGGCCAATCTTGAAACATGATGTATCGTTAGATTTGCAATAAAAATTTCAGTCAAATTTTGATATCATTAGCCATTATAAATAATTTAATCCTGTTCAAAGATTTTAAATGGCCGATATTTTGTTTTTTAATGTCGGAAAATGTTGAATAATTTTTTTAGATTGTTTTAATTGTTATTTAGCTGTATGAAAAATTTCAAAATTATACGTTCAATGGTGTTTGAATAAAAAAATAATGTGTGAAAAAACAAAATGGCGGCTGTGTGAGTAACTGGGGACTTTAGAAAAATTTTATTACGATATTTACTTTTGTTAGTGGTCCAGAAACACTGCCTTGAAGTATTGGTAGAGAGTTCCGAAACACTCTGTATATGAATACAATAGGATATTATATATAATTAATCGAACATATTATTATACACTATATTTCGAAAGCAAATCGAGTTTGTACATTGTAGTGTATGTGGCCCTGTCCGCTGTCTATTTTGTCCAAATCCGCGTTCTAGGGAATTGAGCCCAAAGAGAGGTTTAGCATGCTGTTCGTTATTTTGTACACGTTTGAGAATAACGAGCGGCAAAAATAACGTACGTTATTCCTAAAACTCTTATATTTTGTGAAACTACTATTTGTATTTTTGACAGAACTATTCCTGCTTTGAATACTTTACTATGTAAATATATTGTAAATAGAGAACGTAGAGAATTTGATATTATTGGGAAATGTATTGAACCTAATGGGTGTTATCATTTGCTTGATGGGTGCAGGTTATTAGTAAATATTTCTGATATTTATCAGTTTTATCAATACTTGGATCAATAGTTGAGTTCATGGGAGCCTTACCGGTAACCGGTAAATGTTACTCGTGGCGTTTGATTGGTCTATTCAAATTCATAGACGTTGAAAAATTGGAATAAACCAATCAGACGCGACCGATAAGGCTCTCATGAACTTAATCACTTTTACCTTGTAAAATAATCCGTATAATATTTGAAAGTAATCATTTTTACAGTAATCACAATTTGTTTTTATATTTTTTTTTCGTTGTATGAGCTCAATCCATTCCAGTATTCTCTTATATTACTATTATTCATTCTCATTATTTTTGTATACATAAACTCTTTTTTTCGTCTTAAGCTTCTCCTTATATCAATTACAAACTGTATCTTCATATTCATACATGTCTTCCATCACTTCTGATTTATTCTATTTTGCATTCATCTCAATTATTTTGTTCTGATGATATTATTAAGTTGTATTAAACTTCTTATTTTAAATAGTTGGTGTATGTTTAGAATAATTTACAGTCTCTGAACTTTTTATGCCATTCCACGTTTAGCTACTGTGTTTTTAGAACTTTCAAAATTGAAGTTGGAAAATTAATAGAAATCAATACCCAATCAAATATTTTTAATTATTTTATTACAAGTACAATTCATCGTTTTATTCGACTGACTCCTTTCTAAGTGGGATAAATACTCATCCTTTGTATTATATTCCAGTATTATTTCTTTTCTTTCTTCTTAATTATTTATACAGCTCCTTTCTCTTCTTTTTATTCTTATTTAGGTGCAATCTCTTTTAAACGCATTTCAGTACCTTAGGGTTTTCATGCCAAGCTTGTAATATATAATTATAGCATTTATTTTATTATGTAACATGATCTTATTAGACTTTTATTGTATCCAACTACAAAGTAGAACTGTATATTGAATTTTATCAATCGGTTCTATCACTAATATATTTTATCTCATTTCAACTTGATTACCTACATACCATCCATCACTGTTTATTATTCTACTATAGTTTATCATAGGAGTTCCTTAATGATGTTTACTATAGCATATTTTTATGTTAAAGGGAATTGTTTCTAGCTAGTCATTCCATATATAATATACGTCACTTTTAAATTTATCATTTTTTAACAAGAAAATACAAAATCTACAGTTTTTTTCATTATCTGGTAATAGAAACTTTCACCTCTTCATGTAACATTTTATATCTTCAACTTAAACTCTACATAAAGTTGTAAAATATTTATATATTTTTTCGCAACCGTGTCTTCAATTCTGTTAGAACTGTTTAGTAGCACATTCTGTATATTATTTATGTACATTGTACCTTTAGACTTGTATGAATTCCAAAAAACTATTTGTTTGCCAAAGAACCTGAATATATTCACTAATTAATTAGTGAAGACCTCATATATTTTACCGAATTGTAAATAGTATTTATACATTGCTTGTGAATGCCTTGCACAGCTGCTCGCTATTAAGAATAAATTATTTTAATTCATTTGTTACACTTTTCATTTATCTGTATTTTAGTTGTCTATATGTCTCCTTTCCTATTTCTATGATTTATTATTCAACTGTTCTTCAAGTTTTGAAAAGTTATTCTTGGAATATTTGAATCAATTTATGCTCATTCTTACATTTCATTCGCATTAGATTTTTCTTCTAGTTTTATTTGAAGATTTAAAAAAGCAGTTCTATTTCAAACAGATTGCTTTCTAATAATGTTGGTTCTGGGTTTAATTCCAATCTATTTGCAATAGTTTTCTTGCTTTTTAATTTTTTTCTACAATTTGAAAACAATTTTTTTCTATTTCGTCAGAGCCAATAAATTTGGACCAGGTCATCTTTGATTTAACATCTGAAAATTGTAAGTAAATACTTTGATGCTGAAAATAATGTGAGGCTTTTGCGCATTCGATTTTATTACTGTATTGCTATCAACACACTAATTCACTCAAGAGAGGGCCGACTGTGTCCTAACTCCGTCCTCTTAGCTTTCTAGCCGTTATATTCTCATCTACAGATTTTTCAGATTCTCTACTAAATACTTTACTAGCTAAAACGCCAGCTAGTAGCGATATTACAAGCCGACCCAGTTCTAATAGTGTCAGGTGTGGGAATCTGAGTCGGCTTGTAGTGTTGCTACTCGCTGACTTTTCAGCTAGTAAACTTGCTAAAAGTAAAGTCTAGTACTCTAGTAAACTCGCTAGTAAACTCTTGTTCGAAGAGCTGTTTAATATTTTTGTTATCTTTGAAAAACTTAAATAGCACTTTGAGGAATTCGAATTTAATAAATTGTGTTTTTAAAACTGTTAATTATTGATTTTAACTTTAGAAAAAAACAAAATTTTCTTGACTTTGTTTAATGGTTTTCCGAATTTTTTATTTGGCTCTGAGTTTTATGTATGTATGATTGTTTGCATGACAGCTCGATTAGATTTCACAATTCATATTTAATTTTTAAACACATTCATTAAGATTTCACTGATATTCATCCAGATTTAATTTGTTTTCTGTATTCTTTTGATTCCATTCACCTGATTTACGATTGGATTTTTACTATAATAAGATATTTGGAGTGTCCTATCAAGTTTAACATGTTTGTAAAAAACTTGAAATAACACATGAAATCATAACATTTGTGTTTTTCCCATTCATATTTTCAATGGAAAAAATTATGAAATTCCTTTATTAGGTGGAGGTAGTAACAACAAACATGTTGGTGTTAAACTTTGAACCTTGGCAGAATCTTGAAGTCTGCATCTCTTGGAAAATGATACGCTTTAGTTTATACAAATCAATGATAATAAGGCAAAATAATGAATAAATATGCTAAAACGTTGGTACATGTGTCCGCTGTTTGAAATTTCGCTCTTTTTAGAAGAAGAAAAGCATAATTTTTTTAATTGATTTTGTATTTGCCCTCCTTTATTGACAATTCAGTACTGCCCGCTAATATTGAAGATATTCAGTTACCGATTACATTATCACTAATTCTAAATATTAAATTCCTGGATTTCTTGTTCCATGACGAACTGCGTTGTTAATATTAACTTTTCATGTGAAATTTAACGACTTGCAGTCAAATATTTGTTAAGAATAAGTATAATAACTCACTTAATCTGGCCGAGCGCTTTCGAATCTATGAGATCCATCTTCAGAGGCGTGGGTTCCTAGATCATCATGTCAGTTTTTTGGTTAGAAGTGTTGTGGTTTTTGTAAAATGTGATCAAAAAGTTTGTGATCTTTTTGTGAAATCTTTTTGTGAAAGTTTGTGAAATATTCTCAATGAACAACTAAATTTTAAATCTCACAAACTTTTTGATCACATTTTACAAAAACCACAACACTTCTAACCAAAAAACTGACATGATGATCTAGGAACCCACGCCTCTGAAGATGGATCTCATAGATTCGAAAGCGCTCGGCCTACAGATTAAGTGAGTTATACTTATTCTTATTGAATATTTGACTGCAAGTCGTTAAATTTCACATGAAAAGTTAATCTAAATATTATTCATTATGAATATCTTCCACAGTATCACCTTCGCCACTACAAAGAACGATTTTTGTGTTGAGCTATTGTATGTTTTGTAACCTTTATTTAAGCTATTTCATATTGCAATATTCTTTAAAAATGATAAAGATGAGAACTCGTACCTTACACGCAGGCTTTTGCCCATGTGAGAAACTTTCTTTAAAATTTGTTGAATAATTTCGCTTACGTTATTGTGTTTATCAAGAAAATAAATCAACCAATGGATAGTAGCATTATAAGTGGGTAGGATTTGTTTATTTACATGTAACAGATTACACATTGTACCTGCATTAAATTACAAAAAATCTGCAACTTTACATCTGCATTTAATTAAGATAAATGTTTTGAAGAAACATTAGTTGAAAATCTAATTTCTTGTTGCTCTGATTATAAGACTGCGTCTGGATGGGTGACCGTGCTTCTATGACTTGGTGTAATAAGCATTATTGTCACCTACCCGGTGGTTTGGAACCCACCTAAAATAGTAGGTCCACAATGATCTTCATAACATGGCTCAAACGGCGAGTTGGAACAATCCGAAGGGTCTCCCCACCAATAGAAGCCATACGCTTATTATTTTATTGTCTATTATCAACTTTCTCAACTTTCTATTTTGTAAATTTATAATTTTTTAAATTTTGTTTTAGGTGATCAAGGAAGACATAGACACCGAACCTCCAGCCAAGGCAGCTGCATCTCATTGGCTGAACAAAATGAAACAGACGTTCTAATTTTACAGGTTAGTATATCTATAGATTCATCCATTAATCATATATTTATTTAGGAATTGTACTGATCACCATTTCTGGACATTCTTCAGTCTTAGCAACCAAAAGAACCCATCACTTATGTCTGTATTTATGAACTTTCCTTGACTCAAGGTATTCTTGTCATGCATATATAAATAAGGTACATTTTAAGAGTCCCTCGAGTCAAGAGAAACTGAAGTAACGTTTATAAATACGGCCCTTAGTATTTTTTCATCACCTGTAAACTTGCATGTGATAAGCTTTTATTAGTGATGACCTTTACTGTTAGTTCCACCCCACCTTTTGAGCCAAGTTGTGGAAAACATGGACCTACAATTTTAGGTGGGCTCCAAACCATCATGTTGCATGCTAACTCACTGTCTCTAACAATAGAATTAAGAATTTACTATCATTATTAATTTTAAACTGAGCTGCATTATGAATCACATCTAGAAGCAAACCTAAGAAATAATATTTTCCTACAGTGACCCGAAAAAGTGCCTATTTTTGCACCAACTGTAGCACGCAAAATAGTCTATTCCTGCACCAGTGCGGGAAAGTAAATTCCAGTTCGGGAATGTACTTTTCCGCACTCCAAATTTGCAACCTAACAACACAAAATAGTGAGCATGTAATACGCAGGTTCCCTATTCTGCATTCAAAAATAGGATGGCTACTCTGCTTCAGCTGCGGAATAGTCGTAGTTGTTGTTGTTGAAATCGATTTGATTCAAAGATAGGTTATGTGAGGAATTGTCAGGTTATGTATGCCCTGTTTTGTTCTGTTTGAATTACTTTATACATTACTGTAGGAAAAATTTAATGTGTAATACGAGCGCAAAGTATTGTTTCTGCACTCGAGAAACTTTTTTCACTCGCCTTTGGCTCGTGAAAAAAACTGTTTCTCTCGATGCAGAAAAACGCTATTTTGCACTCTAGTTATATACAAATAGCTATTTCCTACAGTGACCCAACAAAGTGGCTATTTATGCACCACTCATTATAGTACACAAAACAGCTGATTCCTGCACTATTTTACTTTGCCGCACTCCAGGTGTGCCAACTGTAGGAGAAATGTAATCTGTTACTCGTGCTTAAAGTATCTTTGCTGCACTCAAGAAACTGTTCCGCACACGCCTTCAGCTCGTGCGTAAGGCATTTCTCTCGTGCAGCAAAGAGCGACTTTGCGCACTAGTTACACAAATAACTATTATAAGGCAAATACAATTAAGTATAGCTCTGTCTATGGCGGCCAGATACAATTTTATGTATTAAATTTATGTATTAAATTTGCATTTATACATATACATTATAAATATATGCATTTTGTTTTAATAATAATTATGATTCATTTATCCAAAATCATGTTGAAGTGAGTACACTTTATTTTATTATTTCTACCTTTCTGTTACTTTATTCTACAAAATAGATACCTGTAAAGGTACCGCTAAAGGTACATAACAAGGTACCTGATTATAATACAAATACAAAATTTGTGGAATACAATGTTTCAAAATAAAATAAAACGATCGGTTTTTTATAATCGATTAAAAAAGATAATGTTCGAGAATAAGTGGAACAATTTTTCTGATATCTTATTTCACAATATGCATGTTTTTATTTTGTATTGGATGATAATAATAGCGGCCTAAACATTGAATTGAAACGCTTGTTTAACCAAAGATATTAATGTCTTTGCAAGCCCGTATTTATTTCAAGGGAAACTTGAAAGTTAATCTTTTTGAGCGAATACTTCTCAAGTCTCCCTTGAGCTGAGGGAACCTCAAGGTAAGGTTCATAATACGGCCTTGACCTTGGAACAAATCTACCGAATTTAAGGCCCATCTAGAATATGTACTCCCTGATAGTTTTTCACAGACATCAGCACCATCGCACCGGTTGTACTTGTAGTGTGTAACATGTAGTTTAGTGTAGTTGTGTAGTGTATTTGTAGTGGTAACAGTGTAGTTGTTGTTTTGTTTTGGCCAGCACTCCCCCCTGCACCCCACCAGCTGGACAGCGGCGCCCTACGAGAGTCAGAGCGATTCCAGTTCGGTGCCAGATGACACACCGGTATTGCCAAGGCGACAAAAGGTCTGCACTTTAGTTAATAGAATTATGCACCTCTGGTTCCTCTGTCGTTCACTAGCTATTGATTCAATAGCAGCCCTAAGGCTTGTTTCACACATACCCGGCAGTTGGGTAACCGGTGTTGTTTATAGGGTAATAGGTGGACAATGGAATCCTTAGATAATTGTGTCGTATCTGTTGAAATTGAAATAAACGAATTTGAGTGGTTGGTGTAAATAAAATCGAGTCTGTTGAGTAACTCACGTTTTGACTCAGCGCTTGGGATCCTTTCATTATTTGATGTGAATAAAAGTTTGAGTCAATCACTACACTGTTTGTCACGCATTTCGATCGGACTCCCGTCGACTCAGCAGATCAACAGTCACTCAACAGAGTCAACTCAATATGAGATGACTCAACTTTATTCACACCATTCATTGCATCGTATCGAGTGATTCACACTTTCCCGATTTTTGAATTCATATGGTTTAATGCAATTATGCCAGGTAAACGCCACCGGCTACACGACTGCCTGGTTTGTGTGTGTGAAACAAGCCTTAGGGCCTTTATTGAACCAACAGCTACTGAATAATTTACTGAACGACTGAGAAACCGGGCATTGGTGTTTTTAATTTTTGGAATTTTGCATCCAAACACTTTATGTAGGAAAAAATGCATGTTAGTATTATGTTCACTGCAACTTATGATAAATAATCATAATACGATTAGGGAAGTTGATGATTTAATTATTGATTGATTTGTTTTGTAAGAGAAATTCATTTATTCAGTTAACACTTTTCTACATTATGATTTTGGAGATCCATCTTGTTTCCAATAATATGTAATAAAACACTTTAAATGGAAATTGTGACTCACGTTATGGCGTGACGGCCGTTTCACTCTGTTGTCAAGAGCATCTTCAGACGACCCACAGTACACTCAGTGTGTGCTGTGGGTCGTACTGTGTGGAGTGTACTGTGGGTCGTCTGACGATGCTCTTGACAACAGAGTGAAACGGCCGAAAGTCACAATTTCCATTTAAGAGAGTTTTCTACAGTTTCTTGAAAGTCAAGTTGAATTTTTTATACAGTTTTTTATAAAGTAGACATTCATGATGAAAGTATTGACAATATTAATGTCAACCCAATGCGTTTTTAAAAGCCATATTCTGTCTCAGCTGTGATGGAGTTTAATCGCTTTCACAACCTTGCTGACTGAACTACTTCATCATGCTAAAACTCCATGAGCTGAGACAGTATTGGTTCTGTGAAGTTTTCCATGACGAAATACTTAATGAACAATCTAATATTAAAACTGACACTGTATTTCACTTTTATATAATGTTTTACTCACTTATATTGGAGATATTGGCAGGCTGAAGAAGCTTTTTTTCAGAAGTGAAATGCATTCCTCAAACAACTCCAATATATGTGAGTAAAATATTATATAAAAGTGAAATACAGTGTCAGTTTTAATATTAGACAGTATTGGCATTGAAAAAAGCATTGGATTGACATTAATATTGTCAATACTAAGGTCTGCTATAGGTATGTATTAAGTTGAGCCCTAGCAAAAAAGCGGGGTTGCCAAATTTTTTATTTCAACACATGTGTAATTTAATGTCTGAAGCCATGTGTATCAAGTGAAATTAGGATAAATGTTGGATAACGTCAATCAATTATAAGATATAATGTATTTTACAAATTGAAAAAAAAATTTAATCAGGGTTTTTAATGTAATGCAAAGTTAGGTTATTTCTTAACATTTTAAATTTTTTTAGTATTTTTGTGCTATTTTTAATTAATTATGCTTGTAATTTTCGCAGTCTGGAGATTTGAAGTCTTCGGTGCCGAATTCCAGGCCTTCGTCATTGCTGGTAGCCATTCCTGGAGAAGACGATTCCAGCACACAGCATTCTCCAGCACTGCGCTCGCTGTCAGCTGATGATGGAAAAACGGTAAACAAATTCTCAAAGTTACTTCAAACTTGAACAATTTTGCTGACTAAACAAAAAATTGACATACGCTGTGGCGTGTCCTCACTTGAAATCTTGGAAAAGAAATCTGAACTCTGCTAATGACTTGATGTTACAAGCTTTATTATCACTTACCCGGTGGTTCGGAACCCACCTAAAATAGTAGGTCCACCATGTTCCCCTTAACATGGCACAAACGGCGAGGTGGAACTACCCGTAAGGGTCTCCCCACCATTAAAAGCCATACGCTTATTATTATTATTATTAGATGGAGTGGAGTCTAAGGTGTGCTTGAATAGTAGACCTCCGATACTAGAGCCTAGAGCATAGCTGCAAAATAAAACACATTCTGTGAAATGGTGAATGCTAGATGGAGCCCAATTCAATTGAATTTGAATTTGTAGAATGTGTAATAACCTATCTAGAAATTTAATTTAATAGTCTCTTTTTCATTTCTCTTCACCTCCATCTTCTTCTTATCCTACTTGTTATTGTTCTATTACTTTTTATTTGTCGTCTCCTCCTCCATCTTGTTATTTTTCTGTCTTCGTCATCTTCTTATTGCTCTTTTCCTCTTTCTCATAATCTTTTTTCATTCTTATCATCTTCTCTTTTTCCTTCTTCTAATCTTTTTTCTCCCGTTTCTTCTTCTCTTCTCCCTTCATCTTCTTGATTTATCTTCTTATTATTCTTTCTCTCCTCCTTCAATTCCTTATCCTCCAGAGTATGAGTTTAGTTGACAGATAACAGCAAGTAGCTGTTTATTATATAGGATAAGTTTGGACCACCTCATTCAAATTCAAAATAGATTAGATTCATGTAGGCCGTTGTTCAAGAGACTTGGTCTCCTAACCGTACTTTGCTTATATGTGTATGAAGCTACTTTATATGTAAAAAAGAGTGATTTTAAACAAAATCTTGACTTACACGATTATAATACAAGAAGCCGAGGAGATTATCACTTGGTGAGTCGCAATAGTAGCTTATTCAAACAAAAACCTAGCTATATTGGCAGGAAACTCTACAACAAGCTACCGCAGTTCTTAAAGATGTAGAAATATTTTAAAAACAATTGAAAAAAATATTTAGTTCATAAAGATTTTTAGTGTACCAGAGTTCCTTTCATATCAAAATTAAACCTCACCTCAATTAATTAATATAGTAATTATGGTAGCTAGTGTATAAGATAGCATAATTGTTGATCTGACTTGTCTTATACTCCTTAACTGGAGTCTAAGACGTAATCTACAAAAATTCTAATCAATTATTGCCTTGAAATACATTTAGAAAATACAAATAAAATAGACTTTTAATATTTCTATGTACTTTTTGAACCATCTCATTCTAATATTTCTATGTAGTTAGTATTTCTGTGTATTTTTTATGTATTTCTGTGTTTTTATTCATGTATCAGACATCAAAACAGTCAAGTGGCTCCTGTTCGCTGTTGGCCTCGTTTCTGGTGTCCAAGAACGGCGGCAACAGTGCAGCCAGTGTTGCCGCTCCGTGCGTGACAGTAACACCCGCCTGCAGCCTGGAAGCACTCACGCGCATGCGCTCCAACTACAACAGCCGGCAGGAGTCGAGCGATGACGAGAGCACGCCATTGGTCAGCGAAATGTCTTCCCCCACCACCACTACTACCACGCCCACCGCTGCCGCCACCAGCTCGACCAGTGGCGAGACGAATCGCGGCTATGGGGGCGGGGCCGCTCTGCTCGCATCGCCCACTTCCCTCAAAAGCAATCGCTCGTCCAATGATCGCACCTCGTCGAATGAATCGATCAGCAAGGCAGGTTTAACAAACGTTTTAGTAATTATTATAACTTTGTAATAATAATATTAATATTATCAATAATAATAACAACAACTGACAAGATGACTCCCTTTAACAGACCGGATATTGTACTAGTGAATCATAGATTAAAACTCACCTTCCTGATTGACATACCCATACTATTGAGCAACAACCTGCAGGAAAAACATTAAAAAAAAGTTGAAAAATATGTACCACTAGCTGAAAAGATAAAAGACATGTGGAGGCAAGAGAGAGTCCATGTAATACCACTCATCATCTCAGCAACAGCAGTCATTTGCTTCTCAAGGGCATTGACACACTGAAACTCCAACCAAACTTATACATTGAATTACAGAAAGCTGTGGTGATACAAACATGTAGAACGGTAAGAAAGTTTTTTGAAGAAGGAGTTCGCCACACATATTACGGGCTATTGCCAAGGTACTGTTACAATAGCTTCGTTATGTAATGGTTTTGATCAGGCATGAATGAAGATAGCGTTATACATTACCTTGGCATTAGCCCGTAATATGTGTTATGACCAGGAACTTTTGTTATAATAATAATATTGTGTGGCCTGGCTGGCTCCAGATCTGAAGTCAGAGTTTTCAAAGGTTAGAAGGTAATGTATAACAGCTATCTTCGTTCATGCCTGATCAAAACCATTGCATAATGAAGCTATTACGACACTGCCTTCAGTTCTCAGTATAGGCTCATTATATCCATGTATAGTGCCATATCCGATTTCGACTGTAGGTGACTCTTCAGAGCTCAACATTATTAATTTCTATGTGGTCGTGGGTTCGAATCCCGTTCCTCCGTCTGGCATCTATATGTGTTATCATTCACCTCATTACCCACGCACAAGTCTCGGACTCATGTGAGCATCATCAGCAATAAATAAAATAAAATTGTTTTTAGGATGAAGCCTACATAGGTCAGAGTAATTAGTTAAATGATGATTGATAAGATGGAATGACATTTTTAGATGGGTTCCGAACCAAAGGGTAATGATTTATAGCAGAGAATAGAATATTTTTTGCTGGCCAATCCAGGAGTTGGTAGCTTTCGTATCTGATTGAACAAATACCTACTGCGTGGCTATCACTTCCCATATAAATGATTCCCGTATTATGTCTTTAGTCCTAAGATCGTACTACGCGGACGGGGAGTGAGGTAATTTGCAATTATTGTTGCTTTCCTCACTAACCTAACAGAGTTATATTGGTAAGTCTAGCCCACCGAATCAAAATCTAAAGCTCTATGATTAACAGTCCACTCCCACCACTACACGGGTCTACCTGCATAGGTGAGTGCGTATGCTATCTAGCACACCTCTGAGAGCTACTTCCTGCATACTGTTGTGGTCTGACGAGTTGATCTCTGGCCGATTCTTCCCCTTCTCCTCCAACTCTCTGCTACTGTGCGTTGCAATGACATTAGCCCTAGACTCAACTAGTCTAGTTCTAGTTGAAGCGCAGAAAACTTGTTTGTCTCTGGCCGTAGTTTTCAAATTGGGAGTAAAGCATGAATAGAGCATGCGCAGTTGGCTTCCTACTACCGCCGCCCGCTCCCGCACCGAAAAACCTGAGATCAACTCGTCAGACCTCTACAGTACAAGCATAGACAGAGATATATCAGTATGCTAAGCCCACCGAGACAAAATCTGAAGCTCTATGCTTTCACAGTCCACTCCTATCACTACACGGTTCTGGCTGCATAGGTGACTGCGTATGCTATCTAGCAGACCTCTGTGAGCTACTTCCTGCATCCAAGCATAGATAAATGGACTCTTTAATTAGTATCTTAAGTTCGTGGTCTAAGCCATCATTTGACAAGAGACGTTTAGAAATCAACACAATTGATGAAGCATTTTTGGATCTGATATGCTCAACAGTCCACTCCCATCACTGCACAGGGTCTGAGTGTGTAGGTGAGTATGTATACTAGCTAGTACACCTCTGAACTACTTCAAATTCAGTTTTTAAAATTGTGGAGGTCCAAGCTGATTGTCAACAAAAGTGTGTTAACATGAATGAAATGGAAATTTAAATTGTTAATTGTCTTATATAAATTTTTGTCTTTATTGTAGATAAAATAGTGTATGCGACTTATGTATTAAGCATTTAAGCCACTCGTAAAATGAATTGAATTGAATAACTGAGGGCCTTTATTTTTTACTCCTGGGAGGGCGAAGTTAAGGCGCAGTCGGCCCTCTCCACCACTCAACTCTTTAGAACACTCGCTTCGCTACTGTTCTAACTTTCATCTTACTTGTGGCTTAAAGGCAGTCATAATGCAATCGTTGCATTAACACTACAGATGTTAAGTTGTTAATCTGTAAACAGCTGAAATTAATACGTTGACTTCTTTTATTTTGGTTGTTAAATCTAAACAAAATTCAAAATTATGTCTACTTTCTATTGGATTGTATTAGTGCTGCGTTTTCAAGTTGAGCTCCTAAATTGATACTTTTGTTTGTTTTGGAAAGTATCAGCAATTGCATTCAAAGTGAAATTCCTAGTTCAACATAACCTAGAATTTGGATTTTTCTTTAAAAATTTGTAAAGATTGCAGTAGTGGGCTATGCCTGTTGTATCTTTATTTGATTGTGTTATAAATAAATTGTCATAATTTGTATACGGTAATTTATAATACAAATTGTCAATTTGTATTTTAAATAAATTAATGAATGAATTTTGTTTGTAAAGGAATCTATCTAATGGAATGCAGTTTTGGTTTGGTTTAAGTCGTTAATGAGTATAGAATTTTTTCAATTAATAACCATACTTTTAGAAAGCATCAAAAACGTCCCAGGTATCAAGCGTCGTGAATAAATGGCTGTCATTGTCTGGGTGGTATCCTTTAGGACGTCCTAACAGTTTGATCGACCTACTGCTAGCGCAGCCATAACTGCATAACCAAACCTAACCTAACCTGGTTAAATGTGACTGAACCACCTTTGTTTACTAGGTCGGTCAAAACGACAGTCGTACAAATGGTGTCCTCACGTCATTGTCAGTGTTGACTCTGAACAGACGATCGCAGCCAGCAAGCGTCAAAACGACGTTTGGCGAACGGTCCTTGAGTTGGCTAAGGACCGTATTTATGAACGTTCCTTCACTTTTTCTTGACTCGAGGAACTCTTGAAATGTAATGTATTTATATAGAGGCATTTCAAGAGTCCCTCGAGTCAAGGTAGACTGGAGGAACGTTCGGGACTTTACTTACTGGAGAAATATTTTCATGAAATAATATTTAAAACGTTGAAATCTAATGGAAATTTATATTTGATCGGCAGGTGCTGGAAAGCTGCGAAGAGTTTTACAACAATTTGTCGCTGGTTGAAAGTCCGACGGGCGATCAACACTATACAATGTCGCCACGTTTACATGCGGCGTTGCCACGTCAGAACGCCGTGGAAACTGACGACGATGCTACCAAATGCACGTGGAACGACCCTGAAACAACTGTGTGAACGCTCCCATTTGATTGTCCACATTTCATTATGGAAGTTGCATCCGATCGTGTGAACGCTCCAATTTGATTGTATACATTTCATGACGGGAGCTGCATCCGATCGTGTGAACGCTTTAATTTGATTGTATACATTTCATGACGGGAGCTGCATCCGATCGTGTGAACGCTCCAATTTGATTGTATACATTTCATGACGGGAGCTGCATTCGAACCTGTAAACGCTCCAATTTGATTGTATACATTTCATGACGGGAGCTGCATCCGATCGTGTGAACGCTCCAATTTGATTGTATACATTTCATGACGGGAGCTGCATCCGATCGTGTGAACGCTCCAATTTGATTGTATACATTTCATGACGGGAGCTGCATCCGATCGTGTGAACGCTCCAATTTGATTGTACATATTTCATGACGGGAGCTGCATCCGATCGTGTGTACACTCCCATTAGATTGTACACATTTCAAGACAAAAGTTGCTCTTGCCTGCGACTTAATCCTCCGTGAACACTCCCATTTGATTTAACATACTTCATGACAAAGTTGCGACTAGATGCTCCGTGAATTCTTCCATTTGATTATACACATTTTATGACAATGTACGACTAATTCCTACGTGAACACTCAAATTTGAATGTACACATTTTATGACAAGTTGCTTCTTTGTGAACGCTCCCGTATTATTGTATTTATTTCATTACTAGACTTGCTACCAGTTTGAAGACTCCACGAATACTCCCATTTGATTCTACACTTTTCATTACAAAAGTTGCTTCTGGTTGCGGCTAATTGCTCCGTGAACGCTCCTATTTGATCGTACACATTTTATGAACTGCTCTATGTACGCGCTTCCATTTGATTATATAGATTTGTAGACAAAAGTCGCTCAGAAGTGCGACTAGCCTTAATGCGTTTAACACGCTAGATAAAAGATATGTATTTGCACTTGAAACTTGAGTGAGATCCAAGTTATGCTTTAACAAATACTGATGTATATCTATAGATACGATTATGTAAAGAGAATTTTTGTAAAATTTGGCATTTTAAATACGGATCTCTCAGTTTGAAACTAATTTGGCATTTCAGATACTATTTTCACATCTCAGTTTTAGGTTTATAGGTTTCCTATAGTTTTGAATGAGTTGTATAAAATTTTCCAATACATGATGAATTCAGATTTCTAGTAACAGCAAACAGCAGTCTATATCAAATTTTTTTAATTTTTTTATTTTAATAATTATTGTAAATTATTCTATTATTTGAAGTTGGTTTTAGGGAACTGACAATTGCTGAAACTGCTAAATGTAACGAACATACGGTAATTTATTAATTTCGAATTGCTCAATTCAATTATTCTATTGTTTCTTGCTGATGAAGCCCACATGAGTGGGTAGTGATACTATGAATGATGAACCTAAATTTTAGGTGGGTTCCAAACGACCGAGTAAGTGAGCTGACATGCTATAATTAATTTGTACAATATTGTTGGAAGCTAGCTCTACAATTATTCATAGATAAGTAATGAAATATCTTCGATAAACATGAACAATGTGATTTAAAATCTATTCCATGTCTGACTACTCTGCCCTGCTAAGAAAGAGAGCAGTAACTGCAAAACATCTGTTTTGAGATAGAATGAAACAAAGTTTCAATTAGCCTACCCTTTTTATATTTAATAGTGGATTTTTTTCTCAAAGTCTTTTTGTTTTTTTGTTAATTATATTACTATTAATGATTACAAACAACAAAAACACTAAAATAAATCAGTTTTAAATAAATAAAATCACTTACTTCTTTTTTATCCAAATAAATGTTAAGCAAGAAGGCAGTATCTACCAGTTACTGTCCTTTTCCTTAGCAAATGTGAAATGAACTATGGCAGTAACTACACGTCTTCTGTTCTTTTAAAAAATGATTTATTCAAATTAAGGCTATGAGATAACTAGGCTATAAACAGTTCGGTATTATTCACATTGAGGCTATGAAGTAAATCTGGAATCAAAGCTAATTGTAATTATAAGGGCACAACAGTCTTTTGAAATTCCACTTAAGAAGTTGGCAATTGCTCCCAAAATATTTTTCTATTTTCTGGTATAGTCCCTTTTATGGCATGAAGCAACTCTTTTTTTCTTTCAGCTGGGAATCCTTTTGGTGAGACTAATTTGGCTGGTCCAGGTATACCCTTTTTCAAAATCCTTGGCTGCAAGAAATGAAGTTCCTTGAAGTCATCAGATTTTTCATATGTAGTTTTGTACTGCAGGCTGTGTTTTCCTCTTTCAAATTTAATATGAACCATATCCTTTAGGAAAGGCCTGTTTGGCATGGCTTTCAATTTTGCTTCAGACTTCCAACTTTTCCATACAAAAAAATTGTCAAGGCTCATTGCAACTACATCAACATGACCTTTATTGGCAGCCCCTACAGCAGAAGTGAAATCATGAAAATCATAGGTTTTTTTCTGTGCTTTCAGAGAGAGTTCCACCTGGTGGTGGAAACTGTCAGCACTCATAAAGCTGTGCCCAGGCTCAAAGTAGTAAACTTCAATCTCATTAGCTTCAACAGTAGTTGAATTTACAATGGTAACAAAAAATGTTAATAAGCACCAATTTTTGTTCTGTGCACTACAGTTATCTAGCCACAAGGTAAACTTTTTAGTATCACGGTAATGGTTGAAAAATACATTAAAGGTGCTCACAATGTCTTCTTGATTCCTGCCACTTATAGCACTGTGCCACAACACTGCTAGTGGTTTAAGCCTAGACCTTTTCCCCACAGGAGCAAATGTTTGGTTATATGTTGTGAGGCGTGGTGCAAAGATGATTTGCTTGAACATTTCAAACCGAGGCAGCATGATTACTTTTTCCAAGTCTGCACTAAATGTGATCTCATTATTCGAGTTTAAATCATTTGCTTTTTCAGCATATTCTCTGTACAAAGCCCTGCTCTCTTTAACCAGTTTGTCATGGTATTTCCAAGAATTACAAATTTCACAGTTGTCATCCAAGTTGTCCTTTGTGTGGTTGTGAAGATAATAAAAGTGTTCACAAGCCTCACACTGTTCATTTCCTAATCTTGTGAATGAAATTTTTTGTTCTTTCAAGATACGTCCATACAGTTCATATGAAACACAAGACTTAAATTGTGGGTATTTGTCAATGAAGTCTCTATGCATAAGTGTAATACTTAAATCACTAGGTAGATATCTAGTTAAGGGAGTATGTTCCCTTCTGTAGTGTGGTACTTCTGGATTGAAACTCTCAATATGATTGATAATATCTTGGTGAGGACCTTTCTTCACCGATGGCTGTCTCCCCCTCATGCTTTTTTTTTTGTCTTATTGCATCTTTCTCAGTAGAAAGTATTGTGGTCAAAAATTTATCATTTTTCTTATTAAAACCTAAAGTGGTTAAAAAAAATTCTTTGCACACTTCTTGCTTTTGGCCATTCAAATCCTTTAGGAAATATTTAACTGTTTTGTTCCTTCTAATTTCTCCACTACTAGTTGTTCGCCTTTTGACTTCATGTCTCTCACATTGATTAAAAACAAAACTCCTCCTTTCTTCTAAATCTTCAATGTTCCAAAAATACTCATTAATAACTTTTCGACGTTCCTCATTAACTTTTGTTATGCACTTCTTTTTACATTTGTTACAAGGAGGCTGAAGGATGTGGGCTTTCTTGTCATTTTCTAGTTTTAGCTTTTTTCGTTCAACAGCTGAAAATTCTTTCTTCTTTCTCTTACGTGGAGCATCTGAGATTACAGTTGTATTACTAACTGATGACTGGACACAATTGCTACTGTCATTCGGCAACAAAGATGCATTTAAGCTATTATCTAAGGAAGCAGGCTTGCTTAAACAGGCATCAGATAAAACATCTAATAAATTATCATAATAGTCATGGTCCACTTGCAGCGAATTCTGATTTTCTTTTAGGCCTACATCTGAATCATTATTGGAGTCGAAGCTAAAACTGACAATTGTATTATCAGATGTCAGGGTTTCATCAAGGTTTGAATTATTTGTTGATGATAGCTGAGGCAGCACAAGAGAATTTTCATTTAAGTTTATGTTATTGGCATCCAAATTGTTGTCTGTCCATGTAGAAATCACTTCTACCTCCACACAGTTGGTTAACTGACCATTATCATTATAAATTTTCAGTTCATCTTCACAAAGAATAACATTTGATCCTACCTTTTTGTTAGCTTCATCTGATACTATGGACACTTTAGTGTTCTTGTCTTGCAGCACAAGAGAATTTTCACTCACTTCATTCAAGTTTATGTTATTGGCATCCGAATTGTTGTCTGTCCATGTAGAAATAGCTTCTACCTCCACACAGTTGGTTAACTGACCATTATCATTATAAATTTTCAGTTCATCTTCACAAAAAATAACATTTCATCCTACCTTTTTGTTAGCTTCATCTGATACTATGGACACTTTAGTGTTCTTGTCTTGCTCACCTATAATTGATGTTTCACTATTTAGGCATGAGTCACGCGATAAACTTTCTGCTAGTCCTAACTCATAAATACGTTTACTTCTTGAAGAGATAAAATAATTATTCATTGTAAGGAGAAGTAATCAACCAGCTACTTGCACACAACACACATAGAATACATTGAGAAATAACTAACCTCAACAAATAACAACAACATAGTACAAAATGGCAGTAACATGAAACAGCTGGGAGCAAATGCCAAGCAAATCAGCAGTATCTACTTCAAGCTAAGGATAAAAGCAGTAACTGCAAGAAGATACTGCTTTCTTGCTTGGTTCTTTGTAGTTACTGCTTTCTTACTTAGGAATAGGATGGTTTTCCTTGTACTTACTGCTGATGAGATGGCTATTATCTCAATAACCATTGCAGATACGGCTTTTTTACTTAGCTCAATGGATTCAGCGTAGTTTAAACTGTAGATCTACATATATAACTCAAAAAGGACAATTTTGCAGATACTGCTCTCTTTCTTAGCAGGGCAGTACTGTCTGTGTAAGAGTTTGATTCCTGACCTAACTTGGCATTTTACAGTAAAAGTTAAAAACAATTTTAATTCATCATATAATGGAAAATTTCTACAATATTTCTGTAGACGTAATTTGATTTGAAGAAATTTATAATATGGTATCAATTATTTTAAGCTCGACCACTGTATCTCTGGTCCCAGGCTCAATGCTTGGCTACGCCTGGTATTTTTGTGTCATCTCACCTACAAGCTTGAAGCTAATTTGATAATTATACAATATTAACTATTAGGAAATTTAATTTTTATTTTAAGTATTGCTTCCAATTCTTCTTGACACGCTGTACTGATCAAATCAATGTTGATTTTTGAACAAATTTCAAAACAATAGGAAAAATAGATGTTTATTGGCACTGTACTATTTAATAATAATTGTTATCGTAATTATTGAATTAATATTATTGAAACAACTAATACTGTACGTGACTGACAAGTTGGCGTGTCCACAATAAATATAAAATGGCGGAAATAATTTTTAATTATGGTTAATTTTTCTATTTATTTGTACGTAGACAAATAATGTTCTGAGATTACTAAAGTAAAATGGTGCATTTTCGTCTAGTATATTTTTCTGTTTAAAATGAATTTGCCAGGTAACTGTTGGTAAAAGTATTTATTATTATAACTGATCGACTATAATGATCGACTGCATTCATTATATTAATTATAATAAGTTGAATTATTATTAAGATAGCCTCGCCAACTTGTCAGACACGTAAATTATTTTATTTCAAATTTATCATCATAGAAAGAGTGAGCTTAGCTTGGCGTAATCGTTGTGATAAAAAATTAGTGATAATAAATCCATCATCAATCTTAATTGTAAAGTAGTTTTAGTCGAAGGAAATTTATTTTTAAAATGTGAAAAACGTGGTCCCGATGTGTAGTTGATATTGCAGAAGAGAATATTTTTCAATGTATTTTGTCTTATTTTAGTACTTGGTTTGTTGACTATTAAACTGTTGATATTAAAGCGTGTATTATGGAGATGTTGTCAATGTCCAGTCTCTTTGAGAATTGCTGTGCTATTCATTTTAGATGTAATTGATTCTCTAGAAAGTGAGGATTGTGTTTTTTATTAAATGTAATTAATTTTGAAAACATCCGTGAATTTTTCATAGGAAGAATTTAGGAACTTTTTTTAATGTGTGGAATTAAAAAAAATTAACATGCAAATTGAACTTTAGACATTATTTTGACATAATTGAACTAAAGACATTATTTAAAAAATAGAACAAACTAATGTAAGGAACCGAAAGAAATATATATTTTAAGCGCCGCCAGCTGAAGCCGAAGATTGAATTGCAGTATATGGATCGTTTTAAAAATGTTTATTAGTGTAATACAGTATACATAATGTAATATATTCCTGTTTTATATAATATAGGTCACAATAAATTGGAATTACTGTATTGCTTTTTAGTCATTGCTGTCATTGATAGCTCTATATTGCTATTTTATTTCATTTTTAACAACAAACTTTTAACTTTTTTGAAGTTCTTTAATTTTATTCATTAATTAATTTTAATGTTCAATCAGAGAGATAAGCTGCGTTCTCGTAGGACCTGTTTGTAACGGTGACCGATTAGATTGGCCAGCAAAAAAGACACTGTTCTCTGCTGTAAAATCACTTCCCGGTGGTTCGGAACCCACCTAAAACTGTAGGTCCAGCTCGTCAATCACCATCACACCTACGCACAGGTCTCAGACCTATGTGGGCTAGAAGCTCCTCCATATTAATTTTAAAGTATGCAGGGTTACAATTTTCCATTCAATGTCAATATTTCATTTGGCGTGAGTCACTTTGAGCTAATATTTATTTAATTTATCATGTATCATGCATTTTTATTCTATTTATCATATATTATTCAATTTATCAAGATTATTTTAACACACTGAATTAGCTAGGGTTATTTTTCACTCACAAATAATAATGGCATTTAATTAATATGCGTTTCCCCAGCAACGCACAAGCGTTGGCGCAATGACGTCATAATCTCTCAAAAACACAAACTGCGCATGCGCATCTTGAAGTGTTCATGACGTCATCAAACTTGACATTCATTTAAAGTATCTGTGATTTATTTGTAGTTCATTTTTCTATTGTTTGTTATCTAGATAAGTTTTAAGTGTATGATAATAACATGACTTTGTTAATTTTAGGACCTAGGCTACTATCGAATGCTGCTTTAGTTGTAAACTATATTGCAGGATAAGTACACACTAGGAGACTTGTCTCATAGACTAATATACATGTCTAATGTTGCATTAGACATTGTATAATACGTATCTCAGGTAGTCTATGTAGACAGTCTATAGACAAATCGGTCTCAGAAATTGTTAATTTAGTACTTACATCTGTACTTACCTATTTTTTTTCTCTTGAAAACTATTCCACATTAACTAATTTAGTCTCTTGTAATTTATGTATCTTGTATTTAGTCTCTTGGAATTTATTTAACTAGTATTTGACAAGAATTTGAAATAATAAACTTTCAAGGTACTTAGCATGCATCCCAGATATAAATGTAATGATATTATGCGTATTTTAAAAATTACAAACTCCAAATTTAAGTAAACTTATTAAAGATACGGAATAAACTTCAAAATACTATGAAAATCTTTTACTAAAAATTCTCTATAAGTTCCCCACAAGCAGTAATATGATCAGAAATTTGATGAAAATTAAATTTATCTCAAAAATTCCCATTATCTGCATTCAAAGGAAGTATAGAAATTAATTGTTTTTGTCTTGTTAGTTCTATGTCATTAGGTAGAGATTTTTTCGTTATTTTGTGACAGAAATAAATACAAAAACCTCCTCTTATATTCTCTAATGCAGAACTATTATGAAAATTTTATGTCATTGTCTAACTTATGTTATAAATAGCTAATTTATTTTAAGTTGTAAATGGTATTAAGCTGTTGTGAATATATAGAGCATATAGATTATTTAAACCTTCAGAATTTTGCTAGTATTTTCCAGTTTATTCCATATATATTTAATAAGTCTAGGAATTGAATCATGTTTTGAAGCACTATTTCACAAGCTATCTATAAAATACATTAAATGATGAATGTAGTAAATGAAATTCAATTTATCATTAAATTATTTTTATGATCTGTTGTGTTTTCCATTAATTTTCTTATTGTTTGTTCAACTATTAATTGTAAGTGATTTCTATCACATCTCACCTAACTCTATTGAATTTTCTAATGATTTTACTGCTGTATATTTTATTTTAATATGAATTCGAAGAAAATCGTTGTATTCTTTCAATCAAACCTTATTACACTCATTGCAACATTTTCGGTGCTTCAGTTTCAATGACTGCAGTTGTTTGGTCATGCTCATGAATTGGTTGTTCCTTCTAATAAATTATAAGAAGAGGAACACACCTTCCACCCTATCCTGTTTGAGGGTTATCGGATGGCAAATTAGGTAAATTTACGATAGATTGGCCGCAGAAAAACTGTCTATTCTTCTTCACTGCTCTCCAAGAAGCCAGGATTCAACCACCTGTGATTCTTTCCTATGAGGTACATAGAAGATGAAATGTTTTTTACATGACTGCTAGATAACACTGATAACTGCAGCGTTAAAAACTTGGTACCAAACATATTGCTTCTGGGAAGAATAAAGTGGAATAACGCTTCGTTTAAGAAATAATTGTGATGGGAGATTTGAGATTTTATTTTAAATTTATACATTCCAACATGTTGGTTGTAAATTTGTCATTTATTTATTGCGTTAAAATGACAATGAATGCAGATGCAGCAGCCATGAAGTCCAAACCTACTTTGAAGATAGTTCACAAGAAAAATTTCACTCAGAAACTTGACTCTTTCTACTTGAAGGCTACTGTTTAAAAGAGTAGAAAATATTTATTTCCATGTAAAGCGAACTGGAAAATCTTTCAACATATTTTGCATGTCTAAAATTATACGGTAGTGAAAAGTGAGTATTGAGCTATTTAACAATAAAGAAAAAATGACTATTGAACCATTTTTTTAAGATGATAAACTGTGTTAATTATTGTTGATAAACTGTTGATTCTTCTCGAAAAAAACTTACTTCTAATTTAAGTCAAGAATCAACTAAAGAAATTTTGTTAATAATAATAATAGTATTGAAAGGAACAATCTCTGAAAAATTATGGCATGTAGTGTAGAGTACCTAGCCGCTGAACGGAGTTTTTCCTTCTTATTTTATAAATTTGTAGCAAAAAGTAAATAGGTCAGAAGTAAAGCACAAATTATAAAATCAGAGCTAGGGAGCTTCATAAATTAGAGCTAACTTATCAAGAGTAATAAAATGCCGTATTTGTATCTTGGGAAACCTGTAATGAGATAAGCCGATTTTAACATTGCTAGTATAGGAAATACATCAAACAGTTATGGAGAGAGCTGCAGTGTTTTTACACCGAGAGCTGCTCACTTGATACGGGACCGGCCAGTGCAACACAGATGATACGCCTGTTCACAAGCGGCCAAAATAACATGTTTAGGCTCGCTTTTCTTGAGAACCATTCATGTTATTAGAAAATATTCTCATTAATTGAATTTTTTTATTTTTATTACCAATAGCGTGAATAGTGACCTCTGCATAAAAATAAATAAATATTATTACTATGTGTACGGTAATTTCGATTCAACTCCCCCCACACTGTGTGAAGTTATGACGATTTACCACCCACTATCACGAATTTCGCAAAAAACGCAGGTGCACTTTGCAATTTTGTTTTTGCATAATTATAATTTTTCGGCAGCTCGTGTTTTTTTATTCAACTACTTACATGCTTAGTTTTTTCCACAACTTGAAATATGACTATTGAAAAACAACACGAAGTTTGCAGTTTGGTTCTAGAAGATGGCAAAGTGTTTACAGGTTTGCGATTCGGGGCACACGTGGATTGTGATGGTGAAGTTGGTGAGTTTTTATTGAATTTCGTCGAAATATTTGCTATTAGCTCAATTGTTGAGGATTTTCAACGATGAACTACAAATAATTTGTATTTTATGGACAAAAACTTGAGTCTTTTGCATTGATGTTCAGATTTGTTGGTTATGTACAACGAGTTGTCTGGAGCGGCTTTGAATTTTGCAGTGTCGATTTATTTGGAACTATTCAGTTCCCTAGTTATTCTTCATCTCTTATTTCATATTCTAATTGTTTCGGTTTATAATTTTAAAAACATTCTTTTTTTAAATGTCAACTTGACGTGTTTGTTAACATGGAAAACAGGTTTCAGCCGACAGTAAACAAAACTGCAGAAACAACTTTTAACTGTAATTTTTCAAGGCTACTAGATCTATAGGAGTTGTTTTTCCTAAACTGACTTTAATTGTATGGTAATTCTTGAGATGTATTTCAGCTTGTAAAACTTTATATCTAGAATCTAGATACCGTACCTCAAAAAGCGCCAATCTATGGAAACCAGTAGGTTTTGCTTTGAGAGTTCGTACGAATTGAAAAAAACAGCAAACTAATCTGCTCTCTGTTTTCTGCTGTAAAATCATTTCCCGGTGATATGGAACCCACCTAAAATAAACTCTAGGTCCAACTCATCAATCATCCATGCTATGTGTTCTTCACACATAACGTGTTTCGGAGGACACGTTAAGCCCGTCGGTCGTGGCTGCCTAAAGAAACAGTTGTTAAGTAACATCAGGAGCCCTGAACTTGTGCTGGTGCGGCTTGAGAACTCTTGACACCAGACCTGCCCCCAGCCAGATCACACGGTATTATTATTATGTTTACCCTCTTAATAAATTTTTATGATAGAATTTGAAATTGATAATAATATTCTCAGTGCTTCAAGTATTTTGTTTTTCTAAGTTTTGTATTAATTTCCAGTTTTTCAGACCGGGTTAGTAGGCTATCCTGAATCACTCACTGATCCATCCTACCATGCTCAGATACTTGTGCTAACTTATCCACTGATTGGAAACTATGGAGTGTTCGGAAATGAAGAAGATGAATATGGCATTCCCAGGTAATAAAAAAACATATTTTATATATTTATTGACTATTTTACTACTGGTTTTTATTGTTCAGTGTAAAGCTAGTTCGCAGAGAGTTTGGGCAAAGCCTCGATAACCTGAACACTTCACGTATTTTTCGGCACCATAGAACCTTACTTTTAGAGCAGGCCGATGCATAGAGTGCTCAGGTTAGCGTTATCGATAACGTAGTTTTGCCCAGACTCTAGAAATTTGCACCATGAGTTATGGGTGACGCTAACTGAATGTAAAATGTACTTCCTAAGGTCTGATCAATAACAAGTTACAAAATAATAATGTACTGTAGGCCTACAAGTATAGAATCTCCAATGGATTTTGAATTAACTACAAACACAAGTACTTATAATTAGTTAGTAAATTGTTACAAACTTCACATTACAAGTTGTTTCTGAAGCAACTTGATAGCATATACTGGATTATAAAAAATTAATTTTTCAATTCGGCCTATTACTGATTTTGAATGAGAACGTAATTCTTTCATCAGTCTAGAATAATTATTCTTGTAACTGTGCTTTCCCGGTGGAGATTCGCTACTAGGGCCTGGTTCGGGACCCACCTAAAACTGTAGGTCCAACTCATCAATCATCATCATCCAATTCATTACCCACGTACATGTCTCAGACCTATGTGGGCTCCATCCTCCGAAAAATATAAAAAAATAGTATATCAGCAGTTGTATGATGATATAGTTGTAATTATGACTCTAAAGTCGCGCAACCCAAACCCTTTTAATTTTTCTTATCTTACCAAATTACAAAATAACATAATAATGATAAAGCGTTTTTACTGTCTACAATAAGAAATGATTTGATAATGTTTATTAAAAGCTTTCCAATTTATGATTTTTATATTTTTTCCATTGAATTTGTTATTTTTTGTGATTTGTTTTGTATCAGGTGTGTCAATCGTTGTCCTTTTGGAGAGGTTTTGTGAATCTACACTAATAGATGTATGTCCTTTTTTAATTTTGATTTTTTCGCACCTGAAAACAATAATTATTAATTATAAACAATAAATACTATTTAAAATAGTCACTTAATTCTTTCACTTTAATTAATTATAAGCGATCGCACAGTTACGGCTAACCTTTAACATCCGACTTTTTTATTCTCTATTTCACTTTTTATTATTCTCCATTTCACATTATTCTTTCCTTTTATCTTCATTCGTTCCTATCTTTATTTTAGCAGTAGATTCTATGCACTATGTGATTCACCATAATTCTTTTTCCCCTATATTTTTCAAATAACTTGTTTTTGAGGCGTTCCTCTTATCCAAGCAGCATCAAGTTCAAGTTTATAGCGTTTAGAAAAAGCATTTATGCCACTCGTAATTTTGCTTTTCTAACACATCCTAGAACTTTGTGCAAGGCCTGTGATACTACAGCATACCATAGGATAAGCTACTCAATCTTATACGTCATATATTGTTAAGTACTCACTAAAAAACTTTAAAACCAGGTTACCAAGTATATTAATTTATACTATTAACTGAACCCCTACTTAGAAGACTATGGCTCTTCATTAGGTTCATGAATTGTTGATTATTTATTTGAATTTACTGAATTTTTCAATTATTCTTCCTTTATTATATCTGCATGTTTTAAGGTGATGGTATTTCAATTGATTTTCATTCAATGTTTGTTTGAATAACCTGAAATTTTCAATTGTCCTTCATTTCTAATATATTGACGTTTCAAGACGATTGCATTCAATTGTTTTTCTATCAATGTTTTTTCAAATTACTGCAGTTTTTAATTATAGGTTCTTTCTAATATCTGCATGTTTAAAGATGATTTTATTCCTGGATTTCTTGTTCCATGACGAACTGCGTTGTTAATATTAACTTTTCATGTGAAATTTAACGACTTGCAGTCAAAAAGGTGCAAGTCGTTAAATTTCACATGAAAAGTTGATGATTTTATTTCATGTTTACTGAATTTTTCAATTATTGCTTCTTTTTAATATCGTTGCATTTTAAGATGACTATTTCAATTAAAATGTTTTTCTACTGTCTAATATTTGCATATTTTAAGATGTTTGTATTTCAATAATTGTTCTTTTCATTATCAATTTGAATAAACTGAATTTTTCAGTTATTCATTCTTTTTAATATCTTCCTGTTTCCACTTCGTTTTCACTCAAAATTTGTTCGAATGAAATGCAATTTTCAATTATTGTTTCTAATAGCCTATATTAATTTTTTAAGACGATTTTATTTCAGCTGTTGTTCATTCAATGCTTGTTTCAATGAACTGATTTTTTAAATGATTAATCTTTCTGTGTAATATCTGCATGATTTAAGTTAATATTATTTTAAGTATTGTTACTGTCTAATATCCTCATGTTTTAAGTCGATTTCATTTCAGCTGTTTTCCATTCAATGCTTGTTTGATAAATTCAATTATTCAATAATAAATTTTTGTTGCATTCTAATCTCTCTGCATGTTTTAAGATTATTGTATTTCAATTTTTTTTATTCAATGCTTGTTTGTTGCTTATTTTAGAAAATTTAGATGGTTTGAGTCGCACTAGACATGGGTGAGCGGATAATGTTGGATAATATGGATGTGTTTCCATTCAGTATTTACTTGATGTACCGAATTTATCAATTTTTCTTTCTTTTAATATCTTTCCATTTTTAAATGATTTTATTTGAAGTGGTTTACATTCAAAGTTTATTTATTTTCTATTTTAGACGGTTTGAGTCGCACAAGAAACATGAGTGAGAGGTTGATGTTTTAATATGGATGTATTTCAGTATTGTGGTTCATTCATTATTTATCTGAATAAACTGGATTTTTCAATTGTTACGGTTTGATTTCTGCATGTTTAAGGTGATTTTATTTCAATTACAAAGTTTATTTATGCTTTATTTTAGATGGTTTAAGTCGTACAAGACACATGAGGTAGTGGTTGATGTTTTAATGTGGATGTATTTCAATATTGTGGTTCATTCAGTATTTATTTGAATAAACTGGATTTCTCAATTATCAATCTTACTGTCTAATATATCCATTTGTAAAGATAATTGTATTTCAGTCGTACAAGACACATGAGGTAGTGGTTGATGTTTTAATGTGGATGTATTTCAATATTGTGGTTCATTCAGTATTTATTTGAATAAACTGGATTTCTCAATTATCAATCTTACTGTCTAATATATCCATTTGTAAAGATAATTGTATTTCATTTTTTTCATTTAGTATTTATTTGAATGAACTAATTTTTCAATTGTTACTGTCTAATCTTTGCATGTTTTAAGATGACTGTATTTCAGTTGTTCTCCTTTCATTGTTTGAATGATCTGAATTCATATCTTGTCATTTTGAAATGTTTCCCCCACCCCTATTCAAAGTGTATTTATTGTTTATTCTAGATGGTTTGAATCGCACAAGACATGGGTGAGTGGTCTGGTGGTAGGGGAGGTGTGTGAGACGCCCTCTCACTGGCAACAGAAACAACACCTGTCGGATTATCTGCGGGAGGCCGGAGTACCCGGTATCTGTAACATAGACACACGTCAGCTGACAAAGCACATAAGAGAGCGCGGGTCGATGCTGGGCAGAATAGTTGGCGGCACTGTCACTGTGGAGCAGGCTGCCAACTTCAAATTCGAAAATCCCAATCTCAGGAATTTGGTCGCCGAAGTCTCCACAAAGGTGAGCATCCACTTATCCATGGTCGAGTTCCTGGGAGCATTACCGGTAACCGGTAGGAACTCAACCTATGGTAACATTTATTCTTTTATTTAGTAGTTTGTGATTCTTCCATATTGTTTGTTGTTTAATTTTATTATAAATTTGCTCTGAACTCCTTCTTTGTTAATGTAAAACCACTTGTATGAATCACTAACTTTATCAAGCTCTACTTTAATGATGTATCTAAGCTATTATTATACTGGTGGTTTGGAACCCACATAAAATAGTAGGTCCACCATGTACCCCATAACATGGCTCAACCGGCGATGTGGTAAGGGTGTCCCCACCAATAAATCATACACACATTAATATTATAATTATTATTATACCAAGCTACTATCATACCATGCTACTCTTATACCAGCACATCATTCAGTATAAAAGTGTTCGGTTATTCAAGCAATGACAGCTAGATTACAATGCAGCCAACAGAGCCAACTAAAAATGTAAATAATTAAAAGAATAAAACACTGTTAAATGTTGTCAATTCCACTTCTTTAGAAAGAAGTGGAATTGACAACATTTAACAGTGTTTTATTCTTTTATTATGGAGTTCCACAACATCAACCAAAATTCTACAAATATGTAAATAATTGTTGTGAAAATCCATTTTCGTGGACTATTATAACTATTAATTATATATATATTATAACTATTTCGTATTATAACTATTAATATGTAGAATGTGGCTGTAGAATATGTAGAATAAAAGGTATAAACGTATAGGTATAATGGTATAAAAGGTCAGTTCTGCACAGCAAGATTGTACGTACATATTAATAAAAATGGCAAATTCTGAGATCAAATGAACTTGAAATTTATATATTAAATAAATTAGTTGAATAATTCGTTATAAATTGATTTATTTGAATAAATCATATATAGTTTGGTGAGTGAATTAGCTTATTGAATTGTGAAATACTTTTATTAGTGACTAAAATTGGCTGTTTTAGGGTAAGGTGAGTTGAGTTATAACAACCTAGCACATGTGCGTGAATGAACGAACCATACAGGTTTTTATACATACATACGTGTATTTATACATTTTATTCGCTGGTATCTCTGTTGCATCGTTCAAGATGTATAGATCATACGAATACTAGCTTGTATATAGGTATATGCTTTCACATAGCAGCTTGGTATAAAAGAAGTATGGATAATGAACCATCATTGAAGTAGTGCGTTTCTGCAACCGAGGGTTTGTGTGTAATTCTATCTATGCGATTTTTTTGTATGCATCTCTTTTTATCTATCTATCTTACTATCTACCCAATTACTTGTTGATCTCTATTCATCTATCTTAGTTGTGTCTATGCGAGCTCTAAACTATGTATATTTGATACAGACTGTAACTCTATTATTAATCTATGCACTCTTTGTGTGTAAATATCTATGCAATTTTTTGTATTTGTACATACTTGCAACTCTTTTTATCTATCTATCCATGCAATTTCTTGTACGTCCCTGTCTCATTAATAACACAGATCCCGCCCGGTTGGCGAATAGTGAAACTTATGTTGAGTATGTTGTTAGATACAGGAATACATATTTATTCTTTTTTTCTTATCATAATATCGTTACCGTGATCTCGATATTCTCGACAAAAAATTCTTAGTATTCTCGACTATGATCTCGACAAAAAAAAACGGCTACTGACATTGTATATATATCGAACATGTATGTATGTAACAGCTATTTTATTCTAACAAGATGTGGTATAAATAATTTATAAATAAATTTGTGATAGACACGTTAAGCTACAGCTATCGAGTCAGGCTCGCACAGCATGTGACACGTCAATTCACTTAAAGTAAACCAATTTATCGAGCGTTCGTTCATCTATAAAATCATATGTTACAAAATAGATACACTCTACTCAACATTTTGTCTCTGAAAAACCCCAAAACAGTCAGCCAGAGAGTAGTGACAGGCATCAATCAGCAACTTCCTGAGTCCTTTCAAGAATTTGTCTCGACAGTACCCCTTTAAAACTTTGGGCAAACAATTTATAATCTTTATACCAGAATAGTGTGGCGCCTTCTCGATCAAAGTCAGCTTAGGCACGGGGTACCGAAGTGTTGACTCTCCATGTCTTGTATTATACAGGTGAGCGATTGTGTTATTGTCCTAATTACTCTGGTTCCTATGCGAATACACGGCAATCTCAACACATACAGTGCCGGCATTGTAAGCAGTCCTAATTTTCTGAAAATAGGTTGACATGACTGCCTTGCACTGAATTAAAAAAAAAAATTCAAAATTCTTTATTGCCAAACTCTTGTAAATAACAATCAATCACACACAATACATTTTTTTTTGGCGCCATCAGCAAAGCATAGCTTGTTCGCTAACGACGAGTTCTCCTTTATTACAAATGAACATTTTTCCTCCTTACTACCCCAAATTACACTGGAATGTTCATCAATAATTCACTAAATCAAGCATCCAACCAATCAAAAAAATAGTCCAAAACAAAAAAAAACAGTAGAACAAAAAAGAAAATCTATCATCACTATCTTTAGCAAAACAACAGTAGAACGAAAAAGAAAACTTATCAAATACAATAAATAGGCAACTATTACTCAACCTAAACGTTACTACAACTTAAAATATGTGTTACTTTTGACCCATTCCTCTACATTTCTCAATAGAGTCTGTGTAAACCTTTGTGTTGAAAAGTGTGCAGGAATCTTGTTTATTAGCACCATGCAATAATTGGTGAACTGACGCTTACATACTGTCAATCTTGTATACTGTATGTTGTATCTATTTGTTAATAGCTTATTAATACTTCGATTATTCGCAACGCTTTCTTCTGTATACACTATTTTATTAAGACATGTGCTTGGAGTTATCTATGCTATTTATGTATCTATGGCCTATCTATTCTTCTCTGTATTTACCTTAGTTGTGTCTATGCAAGCATCTATCTAACTAGCTGTCCCTGTGTGAGCACTTCCTACTAAACCCGTGTGTGTGTTTTTCTGTTGGCGCAGCAAGTCAAGTCGTATACGGCAACCGCATCTGCTGCTTGTGCGCATGCGTGCAAACTGAAAGTGTGTGTTGTAGATTTCGGCCTCAAGTACAACCAGCTGCGCTGTCTGCTGCGTCGTGGCGTCAGTGTGGACGTCGTGCCTTGGGATCACGGCGTCGCGACGCCCGCTGACTATGACGGCTTCTTCCTAAGTAATGGACCGGGTGACCCGGTTTATTGTAGTGATGCGGTGGCCAATGTGCGCACCCTGCTGGCGACCGGTGCACCGCTGTTCGGCATCTGTCTTGGTCATCAGCTGTTGGCTACGGCTGCTGGGTGTCGCACTTACAAAATGAAGTAATTATTTTTTATTACCATGTTAGTCAGTAGTACCCTTTTGAAAGTCTTAAACTATAGAAGGAATCCTATATGGTCTATTGTACAGTGATTTTATATAGATAGACGCAAGGTTAGTAGAGAGAAAGGTTGACGCATCTAGCCAACTTCATGATCAACTTTGTCAAGTGCTATCACCCGTTTGTGACGTCATCTCGTGCCCAGCCACGGTGTTAGGCATATACATTGCTGAGCAATGAAATAACATTATTATTTAAATTAAAAGTTTTAAACTTCTTGAATCCAAATTCCTGGATTTCTTGTTCCATGACGAACTGCGTTGTTAATATTAACTTTTCAAGTGAATCAACGACTTGCAGTCAAATTTTTATTAAGAATAAGTAGTATTTTACTTACTCTGTAGGTCGAACGTTTTCGAGGTATTGAATCTCATCATCAAGGCATCCTAGATCGGCGATGTTGGTTAGAAGAACTGTGGTTTTTGTATAATGTGGTCAAAAAGTTTGTGTGATTTAAAATTTAACTGTTCGTTGAGGATGTTTTATTTGTGTGTGGTGTGTTTGTAAATTTCAAATTATTCCAATGTGTTGAGTTCGTGTCCTTTAGATTTTATATATAGAATGTGAAGGTTGGTTGTGATGTCAGTAAAAGTCTGTCCAGTTTGAATGATATGGTCTGCAAATGTCGATTCTGAAAGTTAATTCTTGAATCCATTGTCGAAACGATACTTAACGTTCCATAATATCACAACTTAAACATCACATATCACCAACAAATAAATCTAAAAACACATACAAGACAGTAATTGGAAAGGGGAATGTGGGAATTTTGGCAAAGGTCACTGGGTGACGTCACACCGGCTACTCCCAGACCAGTTTTTGTTACTGCATGGAGAGATAGGGATGCGTCAACCTTTCTCCCTACTAACCTTGCTATGAACGCATCTTGAGGCTTTCTTAGAGCCTTATTATACAGGGCCACTGCAGTTGCGGTTGCAAGCCACATCCGTGCTCAGAATTTAAAATGTCATCAATTTGATAAAATTTGCAACATTTTCCTAAATAACTATATGATAAGGCTCATTTTTGCTTCTAACCGCCTCAATTGTCTTGTCTGATGACTAATAATTCATTCCTTGTATTTTTTAGAGTTCATTTAATTGCTTTTTTGTTGTTGTGATTATTTAATTGCCTTTCTCGTGATTAATTCAATTTTTTCTTATTTTCCTAGGTACGGCAACCGTGGTCACAATCAGCCGTGCACCCATTTTGGCACACAGAGATGCTTTATTACGTCTCAGAATCACGGCTACGCAGTGGATGTGGACTCGCTGCCCAACGACTGGGATCCTCTCTTTACCAATGCCAACGACCACTCAAACGAAGGAATCGTTCATTCCTCGTTGCCTTTTTTCAGGTAAATTGTTCATATTAGTTGAGCGGTTAAAAGTTTATTATATTGTTCAAAGTTGTAATTGATTGAGAGTTTGAGCAAACGCCGCTAATTTTTTTCTTACCTCTAACCCAATTTCAAGTTGTTATACGCATGCTCCAACATTAACAATAATTTCATACTCATCATGTCAATAACAGTATTAAAAACAGGATTCCGTGCATAAAATTACGGTCATAAAATTATTCAATTGATTGTATTCATATAAAATTTGATAGTAGTTTTCTGGTCTAGACTCCTGTACTGTAAAGTGTCAGTAGTATAAAAATAGCTTTATTATGACACTAGCTTCATAAGGTCTGGAATAGAATAAACTGCAATGATATCACTTTCCAACCTCTTATAACCCCTTATCTTCTCGTTCTTCTCACACAGGCTGATGCCCATGTGGGGGAATTTCTTCTAAATTTACTACTGTATAATTTATTTATTTATAAACACAAAAATACATTATTTTATAAATATTTAAATAGGATCTTTACTCAAGAAACTTTTATAGTCTTTTTTTTTCAATTATGATACCCCACTAAAATACTATGTGTCAAGGTGATCACAAAACGAAATTGTGTTACTGTTTCCATGAAGGAAATAAAGTTATCAATCAATGTCTTTATAACTTTATAACTTAGCCATAATTTAATTCGAAGTTCCTTTTTAATGCTATAAATTATATGATGTAAAATCTGTTTTAGTTTGCTATGATGCGGTATGTGAGTGTTTTATGGAAGTAACAAGAATTCTTTTCAAATTAATTTCAGTGTGCAGTTTCACCCCGAGCACTGTGCCGGTCCCGAGGACCTCGAGTGTCTGTTCGACGTGTTCGTCGACGTAATGCTGCGACGAAAACGTAACGAAAACTTACCGCCCATCAATCAGCTGATCAGCGACGTGTTGCAGCCGGCGGGCAGCAGCATTAGTCAGCAAAATGTGCAGAATCAGCAAAATCAGCCGAGCAAGGTGCTGATTTTGGGTTCGGGTGGATTGTCTATAGGCCAGGCGGGAGAATTCGACTATTCAGGATCGCAAGCGTTGAAGGCAATGCGGGAACAAGGCATACAAACGATACTCATCAATCCCAACATTGCTACCGTACAAACTTCGAAGGGATTGGCCGACAAGGTGTATTTTTTGCCCTTGGTTCCACATTATGTTGAACAGGTTGGTCTAGAAATATTCTATTTTTATCTGCTACTTCATTAGATTAGTCACTACTATGTCATGGCAGTTCTGATGTGATGATAAGGCAGAACAAAGCTATGAGCTATGAGAGGGATAATTGGTTTATCATCCTCTAAATCACGCTGAGAACATTTTGTAAGACTGGGAATACTAACTGCGCCCTGTATTATCATTTTTCATTGCTAAAGGGTCGATTACATTGGACGAGTTGGTAGCTAAGCGAGTAGAAACGTTTTAGGCCGACCGTGATACAGCAGCTCGGCACGCCAAGCCGAATTATAGAAAAATTATAGCCTACTTCCAAAATTACCCCCATACTATGGAATTTCAAAGACAAGAAATAATATTGCAACACAAAATTAGAATATGAAGTTTACCAACAATTATTCAATAAAATTTAATCAAAACAGTTCACAGAAAATACAATATGTCTCATCTGAAGTGCTATGTTGGCAGCATGCGCGGTTAAATGTCGGCTTTGGTCACAATAATATTGTATTTTAGTGTTGGCTACACTGCAAATAAAAATTAGACAGGCTCTCAACTTTTTGTTTGCCACTAGCTGTAAATGTCGCTCAAAGAGGCAGCCGTGGCGCATATTCAAGGTCATGTCGCAGGCCGTGAGAGTAGAGTCTTTGGGCTGGAAAATATTGGTTTCTATTTTCTTGCAGATTTGACCCCCAGTGAGGTCGGACTCGTCCAATATTTTTAAATCGAGGAAAATTAGGCTCGATTCAATTTTCTTTTATTGTGTTTTTATCTTTTATCTCTAATATAGCGTGCTATTTTGTTAAGGTAATTTGTTCGGAGCGGCCCGATGGTGTTCTGCTGACGTTTGGCGGTCAGACGGCCCTCAATTGCGGAGTGGAACTGGAAAAGTCGAAAGTTTTTGAAAAGTATGGCGTCCAAGTGTTGGGAACCAGTATACAGTCAATTGTCGAGACCGAGGATCGCAAAATGTTTTCGGATCGGATCAACGAGATCGGGGAGAGAGTCGCACCCAGTGCTGCTGTTACTTCTGTACAAGAGGTAAAGTACATAAATATATTATTATTAGACGTAAAACTCCCAAAGTGGAAGACGCTGTGTAAAGATGGTTCATTTTTTGGACTTGTTCTTCTTGTTTGCCCACCAGCTTTTCATTTTTTGTGCGAATTCAGCTTTTCTCTCTTCACTCCATTTTGTTCCAACTCTTGGAGGTTTTGTCTCTGGTATAACTTCCCATTTATAAAGTTTTATTCTGAAGATTTTGTATTGTAAATTTCTTTGTTAGTTATTTTGGCCAGCACTAGGTATTTTTTAGCATTTCGTATCCATTCTCCTACATTGACAAGTGACGCTACATAGTTTACAATTCTTTTTGTTAGTCTATTGTCTGGAAGCCTCATGATGTTACCATAAAATTTAAGGCGTCTTTTCCTCATATCTGTTTCTATATTAGAATATTCTTCAACTTTAGACGTTCTCTGTAATCTATATCCGTTTTCGGTACGCCTGGTCCAAGGATTTTCCTAACTATTTTTCTTTATTCCTACTTTAGATTTTCCATATCCATTTTCCTGTTCAGGGACAGGCTTTCGCTGGCATATAAAATTGCTGGTTTATCACTTATTATGTAGTAGTAGTAGTAGTAGTAGTAGTAGTAGTAGCAGTATTATTATTATTATTTTATTTCGTCATGTGAAACCGTGTTATTTTCATGAGCCCAGCTTTTACAGTGTATACATGAGTATACAGAGTATAACATGTCAATATATTTTTCCATTAGTTGTTAGATCACAACAGGTAAATTGTCAATAACTAAAAGCATAAAAAATTGCAAATATTTCTCTTAGTGTCACATCATTCCATCACTCATCGCACGTATCTCGTCCTGGCCCGAGACAAGCGCGACAAAGCCAAGTAACCAAAGCGTGTTGTCGGATTCACAATAATATATTTTACAAAATTCAACATTCATATCCAGCAAAATGCTTCAACAGAGCACTGCGCCAATAATAATTTTATCTATTTGATTTAAAATTATATTCTATAAGAATAATTTCTTTATATAACAGGAAAATCATCATGATTAAAGGTATTAGACATATCTTATTATCATTGCAATTATTTGTATCATCTGTTTTCTGTGACATGTGAAATCCTGCATTATTTTGACTCGAATATGCAATCAAATCAAATCAATTTATTGAGCCATAAAAACAATACACGAATAGGCCAAGTCAATAAGTATAAAGTGAATTATAATGTACAATCACTAATAAATATAATATTAGGTCAAATTTAACACAGTCTGCAACAAAGTGAAAGAATACCGCATTAGGTAAAAACATAAAAACAAAAACATAAAATCAATTCAGTCAAATTAACAACATAAAACATGTCATAAAACATGAAATATCACATTGAAGATAAAATAACTACTCTGTCACATTAGCAATTATTTGTCCTATCATTTAGGAACTCTTCCACACTGTAGTAGGCCTTACCTACAAGGAACGCATACAAATCCTTCTTAAATGTCCTAGATGAAATGGATAAAGATCTAGGTAATTTATTAAAAAGCTTTATACCATAGGAACTTGGATTTTTATCAGAAAACTTCAACCTGTGATGCTCAATGAATGGGTTGCCCCTACCTCTTGTATTATATGTATGTACTTGTGAATTTGTTTTGAAAGTGTTGATATTATTAGCAATGAAAAGAATGACTTTGTAAATATAAATAAATGGGAATGTTAAAAGTTGAAGATTCTTGAATGTGTTTCTACAAGGGTGATTAAAGTCCAGTTTTGCTAAATATCGTACTGCGCGTTTCTGTAAAATAAATATTTTTTGGGTATTTCCAATAGATGTACTTCCCCAAAGCTCAACACAGTAGACAAGATGAGTGTAGATGAGAGAAAAATATACAGTTCTTGCAATGTTTTGTGGCACGAATCTAACAATATATCTCAAGACAAACATACCTTTACTAACTTTGTTAGCCACTCTATCCACATGCTCATTCCATGATAGTTTGTCATCAACAGTTAAACCTAACAAATTCACTATATTAGCATTCTCCACAATGCTGTCATCTATAGATATTACTGGCATAAACAAATGACTCTTTTTTAAATCAAATTGAATGGCCAGGCTCTTATTTGAATTTACTGAAAGGGCACACTCATTGTAAAACTGTACAACTTGATTAGTGAGCAAGTTTGATTTCAGCTCAAGGTCGATCATACTGTCACTGTGAAACAACAAAGAAGTATCGTCAGCATACAATGTTATATCGACGTTTCTGGGAACTGAAAGATGCAGGTCATTAATGTAGAGCACGAATAGTAGGGGACCCAGTATTGAACCCTGGGGGACACCTCTGCTCACACTTAATCTTTCCGAATTTGCTGCATATCCCTCATTGCACAAACTAACATATTGTATTCTATGTGTCATGTATGATTTAATCAGTTTGCCAGCAACACCTCTCACTCCCAGATTAGACAATTTTTCCAAGAGAATATTGATATCAACGCTATCAAATGCTCTTCATAAGTCAAGAAGTACACCCATTACAAAATTTCCCTTGTCAATTTCTTCAATTACTTTTTTAATAAATTTAATTGCTGCAGTGACTGTTGATTTCCCCTTAACAAAGCCATTCTGACATTCACTTAGCAAGCCAAATTTTTTTAAGTAGTTTAAAATTCTGTCGTGGATCACCCTCTCAAATATTTTTGACAGAACTGGCAAGACAGATATGGGCCTGTAATTAGCCCTGTTAGCTCTACTTCCTTTTTTAAAAACAGGTATGACTTTGGCTATTTTAAGAGAGTCAGGAAACACACCAGACTGAAAAACGCAGTTTAAAATAAAAACAAGGGGTTCAGCTATTTCATCACAACATTTTTTTATTACTTTAATTGGAATATTGTCATATCCTACACTATTCTTCATTTTCAAACTTGCTATAATATTCACAATTTCTTTTCTATTGGTGGGACTAAGAAAAAAGCTATTTGAACTATTGTTGACTGATGTCCATTTAGTAGGTGATTGATTATTATGGGAATTGGAAGTCAAAGAGATAAAATACTTATTCAAAATCTCAGCCACAGCTTTAGCATCTCTGATTTTCGTCCCATTTTCTTCAAGTGTAATCTCATGTTTATTTTCATTGTGTTTGCCCCTAAAATTATCAATTATATTCCAACTTGTTTTAGATATGTTTGAAGAATTTCGAATGATATCACCATAGTATAGTTTCTTAGCATCAATAATCCTACTGTGGTATAGTTGTTTAACTTTTTTCACTAAATTTTCATCAATAGCAAGTCCCTGATCCATCTGATTTTTAGCTATGTCTAAAAGAGCCCGAATCTGTTGAATTTCAGGGGTAAGCCAGTCAATCCTATTTTTAATACTATTATACCCACATCTAAGCTTATCACCCGTTCTATTATTTTTTACTATCAGTGGGCACTCAACTTTTATATGGTGGAGGAGAGTACTATGGAAGGAATTGAATTGTTCATTAACTTCGCTCTTATCATACACAGAGAGCCACGCCTCTCTACTAAGAGCGGCTTTCAAACTGTTCAGATTGGAATCAGAACAGTTATAAGTGAAACCAGAAGAAGACTTTCCAACACATTTCCTGGTATCTAGAAAAATAGTGGTCGAGAATACCAATGCTGAATGGTCGGACAGGAGAGTATGCAAAACATATGAATCACAATCATTATCTTCAATGTTTGTCAATATATTATCAATCGCTGTCTTTGAGTTAGGTCTTATTCTAGTCGGCTCAGTTATAGTATAGTGCAAACCAAACTGATATTATGTTTAAGCCAATATTATGTTATAAGCTTTTTTTTTTTGAGGATGAAGCCCACATAGGTTTGAGACCTGTGCGTGGGTAATGAGTTTGATGATGGTGATTTATGAGTTGGACCTACAGTTTTAGGTGGGTTCCGAACCACCGGGAAGTGATTTTACAGCAGAGAACAGTGTCTTTTTTGCTGGCCAATCTAATCGGTCACCGTTACAAACAGGACCTACGAGAACGCAGATTATCTCTCTGATTGAACAGATACCTGCTACGGCTCGCCGCTATCACTTAATGTAAGCTATATTATCACTTATCCAGTGGTTCGGAACCCACTCAGAATTGTAGGTTCATCATGTTCCCCGTAGGCTCAAACGGCGAGGTGGAACTGGCTGTAAGGGTCTCCCCACTAATAGAAGCCTTACGCCTATTTATTATTATTATTACTACTACTTTTATTATTATTATTGTTGTTGTTGTTGTTGTGTTTGTAATCATCACAAATAATGTGAGTTTCACAAAGTTGGCCATCGGCAAGACTGCTGTTCTTTGTTTTAAACTGCTACATTGAGGAATGCCCTAACTGTGGATACCGTATTGAGCAAGACTGCCTTATTCATTATTATTATTATTATTATTAAGGTTTTTCATCTCATTTGGTTAGTTTTTTAATCAAAATTGGCCAATGGCAAGACTTTGATTAATTCTATAAGGAGTGCCCTAATCGTGGATACAGTGCTGAGTACTACAGCCGCCTTTGGCTACTAAGTTGTATTTAGTGCTTTTTGATACTCTCAACTCACTCAAATGTTCTTTAATTATAATAATAATAATTATTATTTAAATAAATTATTTATATAAGAATTTAAATAGAATCATTAAAGTAATTAGGAATACTTTAATAATTATTGTTAATACTGACTCTCTGAACTCTGCGTTACTGAAACTCTACATTTAGGTAAAATAAAATAATTTAATAATATAGTTATCCTTGTATCAATGTTCTTTAGTCATTATCCAATTCTAAATTGGCTACAGTTTAAGACAACTTTAATAATAAAATTAATGAATGAGTTTATTAAAGAGTAAGTGTTCTTCATTTAATTGTATTTTCTTTTGATTGATGGTTAAAAAGTATTAACTAATTAATATTCTACCTCGTGGTTTATTATTTTTTTAATTCATTTATTATTTCTTAAAATTAATTTTAATTATATTGGCAAACAAAACTGCGATTCTTTTTTCAACTTGTTTGTTTTAGACTGTCATTGTTCTGTACTACTAGGGGTCTTATCAGACCCAGTGGAAATTGTACAAATGTAATAAATAAATGTATTTAAAATAATTCAGTGTTGTTTTGTAGGCGCTATTGGCAGGTGAAAAGCTGGGCTATCCAGTGCTGGCCAGGGCTGCCTTCTCGCTGGGAGGCCTTGGCTCTGGGTTTGCCAGCACGCCCGAGGAACTGCGCCGTCTTGCTCAGCAGGCTCTCACTCACTCCAGTCAGCTGATCATCGATAAATCGCTCAAAGGATGGAAAGAGGTCGAGTACGAAGTGGTGCGGGACGCCTATGACAACTGTATCACGGTTAGTTCAGTGCTTTTTTTCTGATTGGTTGAGTTCATGGGATCCTCACCGGTTAAATCTGATTGGTCTATTCAAATTCATAGGGCCAGTTGCACGAAAGAAAATTAAATTCAACCAATGTGAGATGGCGTCATCTTACGGAGCTCAATAGGGAAGTCGTTGCAATGGCTCCGTCAAATGACGTCATCTTACAGTGGTCAAATTCAATTTTCTTTCATGCAACTGGCCGATAGACGTTTAAAAACGGGAATAGGCCAATCAGACGCCACCAGCAACATTTACCGGTTTCCCATGAACTCAATCATTATTTAATATTTGTGATAGTTTGATTGGTCGCACGGTGAACTTGCTCGGTCTAAGATACTATAGGCTGTATTAATGAACTTTCCTTCAGTGTATCTGGACTTGAGGGACTCTCGAAATTTAAAGTATTCATTTCAAGGGCCCCTCGAGTCAAGACACACTTAAGGAACGTTCATAAGTCACGGACCGTTGAGAATGCGCTTGGTTGGGTGATCGAACCGCTATGTTATTTGTTTTATTGTCACTTGAAAATTGTAGCCACTTTCTGATAGAAGGCATACGATTGTTTTATCGAAAAAACTTCAACTTCTTCCATCTTTTTCTTATTTTTTCGACTCCATCTTATCCTCGTCTACTTTTCTTCGCCACGTACTTTTTACTTTTCGTCTTTTTCTTCTCCCATCTTCTTTTTCTTATCCATCTTCTTCCTCACCTCCCATCTATTCCTCCTTTTTCCTTCCTTTTCTATTTCTCTTTATACATCATTTTTTCTTCACATTCTCATACATATCCTTCTTCAATTTCTAACTTAACCTTGCGGAGAACAGTATCAATACACTTACATATTAGACGATTTTGTTTCTGACGTTTGGACGTTTGCCTGTCCCACATAAATAAATCAGCAAAATAATTGTTTTTTATTGCTGATGGTGCCCACATGAGTCAGAGACTTGTGCGTGGGTAATGAGGTGAATGATTACACATAAATGCCTGACGGAAGAGCGGGATTCGAACCCACGACCGCTTAAACGACAGCAAACTGGAGTTGCGACGTCCCAACCAACTGCGCTAAGCGGCCCGCCAATGAATAATGGTGACACTAACAATGAATTCAATAATGAATTTTTAACATGTATAGCAAATACTAACTATTGGTACAAAATAGCCTACTGTATTTCAATTTGTTGGTCACGTTTGGTTTTTTTAGAATAGAGCAATCAGTCAGTGGTATTTTATTGCATTTATATACCATAAAGTAAGCTAAGAATTGAAAAAAATTGTGTTTTTTTTTATAAAATATTTTCTTTTACTTCAGTTACCCAGCAAAGCTAGTGGCACACTAGTTACACAAATAACTATTGTATTTTATTTGCAGTGTGTTGATATTTTTTTTTGAAAATAAATATCTATTAATTTTATTTTGTGTGCAAGGTGTGCAACATGGAGAACGTTGACCCGCTGGGCATTCACACGGGCGAGTCGATAGTGGTGGCGCCCAGTCAGACACTGAGCGACCGCGACTACAACCGCCTGCGTAGCACCGCCATCAAAGTGGTGCGCCATTTTAAAATTGTCGGCGAATGTAACATTCAGTACGCACTCAGTCCCACCTCCGAGGAGTACTACATCATTGAGGTACGTAAAGAGATTTCATTTGCTTCCCGGAAATATAAAATACGTAGCACAACGCAAATAATTCAAAACCCTTGCATAATTTTTTTATTTTAAACACCAAAAACAAATTTAATAGTACATCACAATCAAATACACTATAATAATAATATAATATTTTTATTTCGCCAAAATACAAAAATACAATTATAAGAAAATTCACAATATAAAGTGTATAACACATTTTGGCACAGCCAGCAAAGTAAATACTTGAGCGCTAGCTGTGAGTTCATTCAATAATATTACTAGTAAACATAGAAAGCTCGTGAAATGATAGAAATCAATAATGAATTTAAAGGTAAAGTAATAAAGATCTTAAAGTATCTCCATGAGGCGACAAAACTAAAAGACACAATTATCATCCTTTCATTGTAAAACAATCGAAAAACACAGCAAAAAATATTCACCAAAATACAATTCAATAACATACTCTTTAAAAATAAAAAAACAACAAAATAAACCGATATAATTCTTCCATAACTTAAGAACAGAAACAATCAAAATATTAAAACAAACCCATAATTACAAAAAGGACAATGTTAATTACAGGTTTTTGTTTAGTTCAAACCCTGTATTATTATACCGTAAAATAACCCCAAAAAAAAACTAGCTTGTGACACCAATTCAGTGCCTGCAATCTAAACTATGTGTTTATACAGTACATATAAGAAAAAATATATATACTTACTTTATTTATACTTTAAGTATATATATTTTTTCTTATATGTACTGTATAAACACATAGTTTAGATTGCAGGCACTGAATTGGCACTTATTGTACTGAGTCAACGAGAGCCACATTTTCAGCTGCCTATAGTTGGCCATGACAGTTCCGTTTCGTTTGGAGGCTATGTTTGGTCAATGAACTGTATGCTACATTGTTATTAAAAATGAATAGAATAAATTTGTTGATAGTCACGTTAAGCTGCAGCTATCGAGCTAGGCTGTGGCCTGCGTCATTACGTACGTAGGCTCGCACAGCATGTGACACCTCAATTCACTTAAACTGAACTATCAGCTGTTTATCATCAAGCGTTCTTTCATCTATAAAAACATATGCTACAAAACAGATTCACTCTACTCAACATTTTGTCTCTGAAAAACCCCAAAACAGTCAGCCAGAGAGTAATGACAGGCATCAATCAGCAACTTCCTGAGTTCCTTCACGAATTTGTCTTGACAGTACCCCTTTCAAACTTTGGGCAAACAATTTATAATCTTTATACCAGAATAGTGCTGTGCCTTCCCGATCAAAGTCAGCCTATGCACGGGGTACCAAAGTGTTGACTTTCCATGTCTTGTATTATACGGGTGAGCGATTATGCTCTTTCTTTACAAATTTTTAACAAAAATCTAAATTTTAGGTTATGTCCAAGATAAACTAGAAATTTTACTTTGAAGTTCAATTATTGTTTATTTTCATTATAAGGGTCTTATGTATTTATAATTAATTTCCATTGAAAAAAGAAATATTTAGAATCTTAATAATCTTGTATTTGTAGATTTAACTTATTTAGGGTGTCTAGCAGTCGGGAATGTCGGGAAATAGCATAGAAATGAAATAATGTCTGGAAAAGACGGGTGTTACCGTAGAAATTTAAAGCTAAGTCGGGAAGAATGCTGCTGAGAAAATAAAAGCAACCCTTGAAATAAAGGAGTTACAGGAGAAAAGATAAAAAATTGAAGTGATAAAAGAAAAGCTCATTATGCTTGATGAAGAAATCAAGCGAAAACATTTGAATTAGAATGAATCTATGTTGAAAAGTGTAAACAGTTGTATAGTGTATATCGATTTTTTTGATAGACTGTGCAGAATTTATACAGTAGATACTGTATCCTCATCATGTGTATTGGTAAGCCCTTCCTGCTTATTCTACTTTTTGGCATAATAAAGGGTGAGATGATGCAACAAGATGTTTTTCTTTTCCTTTAGGGTGGTTTTTTTACTTTAAGTAGCCTACAGTTACTGAACAGTTCAGTAAGTAACTATTAAATGTACATAAACAATCAATTTTAAGCATTGGCATTAAGTGTTGATTTTTAGTTGAGCGTATAATCAAAAATGAAATGAAATATATTTATTATTCTCAAAAACAAGATACAAGTGAGAAAAAAAACAACAAACTATGAATATACTCCTCACCTAGACACAGGTCTGTGTGTGAGGAGGGTCGTTTTTATAATAGTTCATGACTGTATTGTCATGGCATGATAATTTTTTTAACATGGGAAATAGAAGTCAAATCATACACAAGAAAAATAAATTCAAATAAATTTTCATATAAACTCAAGTCACTTATATAAACAAATGTAAACTACCCAAGGCTATTCATAATAATTCATTATTTTAAATACAATCTAAGTTTAACCAGCAGAACAAGAAGAAAAAAAAGAATGAAAGAAAGAACAGCAGCTATTAGAAAACATGAAAAATTCAAAGAGCAGCAACAATTCAGGAAACAAGAACAGAAAAAAAAGGATCTTCAATCAGACTTATAATAGCTATTTGTGTAACTAGAGTGCAAAATAGCGTTTTTCTGCATCGAGAGAAACAGTTTTTTTTTCATGAGCCGAAGGCGAGTGAAAAAAGTTTCTCGAGTGCAGAAACAATACTTTGCGCTCGTATTACACATTACATTTTTCCTACCATAATGTATAAAGTAATTTAAACAGGACATACATAACCTGACAATTCCTCACATAACCTATCTTTGAATCAAATCGATTTCAACAACTAAAACGACTATTTCGCAGCTGAAGCAGAGTAGCCCACCTATTTTTTAATGCAGAATAGGGAACCTGCGTATTACATGTACACTATTTTGTGTTGTTAGGTTGCAAAAGTACTTTCGCGCACTAGAATTTACTTTCCCGCACTGGTGCAGGAATAGACTATTTTGCGTGCTACAGTTAGTGCAAAAATAGGCACTTTTTCGAGTCACTGTAGGAAAAGTACTTTTCCGCACTGGAATTTACATTCCCGCACTGGTGCAGCAGCAGTAGACTATTTTGCGTGCTACAGTTAGTGCAAAAATAGGCACTCTTTCGGGTCACTGTAGGAAAAATCATATAACGAGTTGCAACGTTTAAAAACGCGTAAAGAAACTTTAACTTTGTCTTAGAAAAAGCCAGGAAAAAGTCTTGAATGTAGTTCATGCAATTGGCTAGACACTCTGTTATTAAATGTATATTGTGTAGTTTAAACAGGGCAAAAAAGGCTCTCTATCAAAGACACTACAACCATCTAGCACCAAAAATCTACAACTTAATTCCTGAAAACATTAGAGCAATAGGACAGATCAATAAATTCAAGCAACAGCTTCATAACTGGCTAATAAATATTGACAGACAGCATTTAGAGAGGATTTTTTCATACAATTATTATGATGGAAACTTGTAATTTTGAAAGCTGACCAACCCTTAATCCTATATCCTATTTTTAACTAAACCTCCTTTTTCCTCTACTAACACCTACTCTAGAACATGGCATGCTATAGTGGGGTAGGATGATTTCCAAAATATATGTTTTATTTATGTATCTTATTACCTGAATAGAATTATTGAACCGCTTGGTTAAATTTTTTGTATTGTATATTGAAAAATGGAAATAAAATGATTATTTATTTATTTATTTAAGATTTATTGGAATTCGTTTTTTGATGATTCTAAAATGATTTATTCTGGTTTTGTCTAGGTGAACGCGAGACTGTCGCGTAGCTCTGCGCTGGCAAGCAAAGCGACCGGCTACCCTCTGGCCTACGTGGCCGCCAAGCTGTCGCTGAACATGCCCCTGCCCGAGATCCGCAATTCGGTCACCACCTCGACCACTGCCTGCTTTGAGCCGAGCCTCGACTACTGTGTCGTCAAAATGCCTCGCTGGGATCTCAGCAAGTTTTCGAGGGTCAGCACAAAGGTCAGTCCACTCTCCAATTACTTAACCATCTATAATTATTTTGCGGATGATGCCCACGTGAGTCTGGAGACTTGTGCGTGAGTAATGAGGTGAATGATGAGAAACATCCTTGGCTGAATGGGATTCGAACCCAAGGCTGCAAGAAACGAAGCCAGCCAGAGCCTTATCTTATCTCAGACAAGCGTTTCAACCAACTGCGCTACCAGAGCCGCCATCATATCTATGCAATTGATAAGCAAGTGTGTTTTTGTGAACATGCTTGTAGGAAAAACTAAAATACTATTACAGTTTCAATTGTTATTTTAATTTTCTAAATATTCTGACCTGTTATGGTCTACTCTCTTTTTTATTATCAATAATTATTTATACTGTACTCATCACTATTACTAAATAATATTTTCTTTTGTCTTCCAACATTTTTCTATCCTCAACAAATTATGTTTCTTCCCTTTTATGTTTCAAAATGATGCATTGGAGAGGTTCTTTGTTTTATATGAATTTTCAATAATATGAATTCTCTGATGATAGTTATCCTCTTTTTCTCTTTCATTTTCATCTATTGATCTCATTCCTCTTTTCTTTTAGATTGTATTCAAATTTTTCTTTTTTTCCTACTTCAAGTTCACTGTTCAGATAATTTCAACCAGTTTATCTTTCCAACTCAATTTTTCGTTTTAATTTTTTCTATATTGGACTTTCATTTTATATATGGTAGATTAGATCCATTTTTGTTTGTTAACTTATCTCTAAATATTTAATTCTGTTTGTATGGGTTTGTTCTCAACGTGGTTAAGTGATGGAGTGGACATTACTGTCCAAACTTCGCCACTTCAACAAATAAAAAAGTCATTCTATTCTATATTTGAATTTTTATTGTTATATTTTTAATTGCTAGCAGGTAGCCCAATTCTATTGAATCAGAATATCTTCTTCGCCATCTCCTTTTTCTCCTATTTCTATCTTTTTTTCTTCTCTTTCTTAACCTTCTTCTTTCTTTTCCTTTTTCTCTTCTCTTCTCCTTTTCTTTCTATCTATTATATCTACTTTTATTTTCTGCAATTATAGTTAATTCTAATTTTGTATTTTCGTTCAATGTGCAATGGATCTGCCAAAACCTAGTACAGACAATAAATCAATCAATCTTTCATCAACGTCTTTTTCTCTTCTCATTCTTCTTCTCCTTCCTCTTCTCCTCTTCCTTCAATCCCTTATTCATTCTTCTTCTCCTGTTTCCTCTCTTCCTGAAATCCCATATTCCTTAGCGCTACAGTTACAAAGGACAAAGGACAGCATACAGATGTTAATATGTATTAGATATATTAGACGTTCTTATTTTTCGAAATTATATTCTATTTGTTTATTTTCGATATTTCTGTTGTGTTTAAGATTGGCAGCTCGATGAAGAGTGTGGGTGAGGTGATGGCGATTGGCAGGAAGTTCGAGGAGGCCTTTCAGAAGGCGATGCGTATGGTAGATGAGAACGTGCTCGGTTTCGATCCTCTAGTCAAGTCTCCCTCGGATGAGGAACTCGAACAACCCACCGACAAAAGGATGCTCGTCTTGGCTGCCGCATTGCACGCTAACTACTCTGTTGACCGGCTGTAAGTTCTCGATACATTTTATTTTGTCAATGAAACTAGTCTGTGTTTAGCCTGCCAATACATCAAATTAAATTTTATTTTTATTGCATGAAACATTTTACAAAAAGAAAAATATCATTCACCAATTCCAACACAACACAAAAGACATCATAGATATCTGATATTACATAATATAATAAGTATAACTAACATGTGAAATATTAAATTAGTCATGCGACTAATCCACGAAGTCCAAAGCCTGTGTGTGGATGGGAGTCTGTACTAAACTACAAAAATTGAAAAGAAAGAATAATTACATTTCTTTAAAAGTTCAATAGTTGAACTTCCAATTATCAAGACTTAATTTAGAAAAAGCTAAGTTTCAAAAAATTGAAAATAAATAAATAGAGCTGTAGTTGGAAACTGAGTAAAGAATGAAAGAAGAATCAATGAAAGGATAGTACTGAATAATATACGAAGTTGTATTGGGTTCAAACAACGAAAACTTGAGAGCTTGACATGGGAGAAATACTATATATGTATAAATAAATCTATAAACATTTCTATTTCATTAAATGAAAAATGTTAAAATACGTATGAAGTAAATGATTATTGAGAGAAAAAATAAGATATTGTTCAATATAACAGAGTTATGTGCTGGCTGTTTTAAGACTTTATAGAAGCATCTGGATCGGCAGCTAATTCTATCAGCGGTAAATGGAATGAATTATGTGTTCTACATTTTCCCTTCCTCTCTCGTTCAGCCACATTTTCATGTATTTCTTGTAAATGTAAAGAGATCAGCTAACCTTATACAGTGGAAATTGTCTATAGCTACATCGGTTGTTACGACAAACTGACTATAATAGCGACAATACATTTTTCCCTGTTTGGTTAATAGTACAGAAGTTCATAATATCTGAACAAGATAATATATACCTAATATAACGACATCGGTTGTTAAGACATAACCGGCTATAAAAACTAGAATTTCATGGGAAAACGATTTTTTGTCTATAACGACGGCGCGTCTACGTAAGCCTACCGCATATATAAAAATTTAATATTATAAACTATTTTTAACAGTTTTTAGTGTTTCCTTTCAAGTAAAATTTTAAATTGATAGTGGTTAAGTGAGAAGATTCATTTTGTTATTTTTTGAGTGATGGTTTTTAGCAAATATTAAATTTTTAGTCTATGTTAATCTCAATGTTTGGACAATGTAAAACATTCAAAATTTGTGAAGGGAGCAGTTTTGGACTTGAGTAAGTTGCGCCTTCACATTCGTTGTAAATTTGTCACAAAAAATAAATTAATAAATTTAGGCCTATTGTTTACTGTATTAGTCTATTCGGAGAATTCATTCAGTGGATTACCAATACAGGATGTTATTATAGAACTTCTGAGTACAACAACGTTACTGTAACGTTATACAGATTAGTTAGTGAATGAGTCAGCAAATGGAGTTAGAAAAATGGATCTGAATGTGTTGTACGACAAACATAAACGACAGTATTGAAACAAGCATGTAAACAATTTCAATTTCAATTTCAATTTTTCAATTTCAATTCAATTTATTCAGGAAATAAATACAATACAGTAAATAGTTAATATAATATGAATAGACACCCTGCTTGGATGATTAGTCCGTGTGCAGAGAGGAGTCAGTATTGAACAGAATGAGTTACATAGGGAAAAAATCAGTAGAATAAAATACATGAGAATAAATAATGCTAGTTATGTTGAATAAATTAAATAGTACAAATGTAAAAAAGAAATGAAAAATGTTTTTTTGAAAAAAAAAATCTCTTTTTCTCTTTCACTCAACGGCGTTCATGGAGCTCATTTGATAATAACAGCTTGAAAATAGGTCCTGATAGGATGATAGGATTACTAATATAGGAATCAAATCAGGGCGTAACATCCTTGTTAGGCCGTGTATCGCTTGTTGCGTTCACCGGCTTTAACAACCGTTTTTGGCCGGTCCCTTCGAGGTCGCTATAAACAATTTCCACTGTACTTTAGTATATGGTTAGTGTACGACTTACTCTTAAGCTTTCACCAATATGAACAATCTAAAAAGATTTGGATTCTGTATTCAAATTTCAATGAGAAAGCAGTTTTGGGAGTGCAACCTGTCGTATCTTTACACTCCATTGTAATAAAATCATAAATAATATATGCTATCATAGTGTGGGGTATCAAAACAAAACTTGGATAGAGTGTTTCAGATTTAAAAAAATCTGTTGTGTATTAGGCAGGAGCAAAGCGATTGAAGAGGCTGTGTCTCTTGGGGTGCTTGCACAGTGGAGCTTCCTAAACTGGGTCATTATCGTAAAATCAATAACATGCTGTGGAATGATGTGACATATTTAAGCAGCGTCATAACATCATACAGCATGTGATTGATTTTATGACGCTGATTATTATCGAGTATTGGATGCTCCACTGTGCAAGCACCTTCAATGGGTGAAATCGTTTTTCAGAAGGAAAGTCTTCACTTTTTTAAATTGAGATTATTTTGTGATTACGACTATTTACAATAATTAATTAGAGGAATTGTGATCCTTTGTGGTGACGAATCCTTGTCCAAACTTCGCCATTTCATGTAATTGCATCACTTAGATTGTCATTACTGTAGTTAATATCATACAAATGAGATCATTGTACATAATTCTTTGGGCTATAAAAATAGTATTTTCTGAGTTCACTACTGTATATACCTAAGTGATGTTGATAATTTTGATTTTAACCATTCATATGCAAATTTGTAAATTTACTTGAATAAAGAAATATAATCTAATCTAATCTAAGATGACGTCATCTTACGCTGGTTAAATTCAATTTTTTTTTGTGCAACTGGCCGTAGTACTTTTATACATACATTTAATACTTTTTGATCTATATGTCTTGAAACTAATCAAAATTAAATTTGATTTTTTGAAGATACGAGCTGACCAAAATCGACCGTTGGTTTCTGCACAAGATGAAGAACATTATCAGCATGCACAAAACTTTGGAAGGTCTGACGTCACATCAGCTCACTTCAGCCATCATGCTCCACGCCAAACAGCTGGGATTCTCCGACAAGCAGATCGCTTTTCTAGTCAAAACCACTGAGTTGCCTATCAGGAAGAAGCGTGAAGAGTTCGGTAAGTCCTGCGGCCATATTTATGAACTTTCCTTGAGGGTCTCTTGACTCGAGGGACTCAAATGCTATATAAATACTTCACATTTCATGAGTCCCTCAAGAGACACTTGAATCTTCCAAGTATTAGGGCTGCGTTTATGAACGTTCCTTGAGTGTCTCTTGACTTGAGGGAGTCTCTTGTCTCTTAAAATGCCTTTATAAATACTTCACATTTCAAGAATTCCTCAAGTCAAGAGAAAATGAAGGATCGGTCATAAATTCAACCCATGATCTTGTTCGTGTTTAAACTCATAAGTTTTTCCAAGTGTATAGAACAATACATTTCTATAATAATAATAATAATAATAATTCTTTATTTGCCAAAATATAAAAAATACATCAAATCATAATAGACAATGACAAAGCTATTCACAAATAATAAAAACAAAACAATTTCTGTAAGTACTGTATACTCGTATAGAATAAACTTTGTCAATAATATTTTTAGGCGCTGCCTGCAAAACCTAGGTTTGAGTGCTGGCAGCGAGCATCATTAACAACTTTCAAGATACAATACAAATAATTTATTGAAATGAAAGTACATATGGATATGAACTGAAATGAAAATATATGAATAAGATGAACAAATGAATAAAATGGCTAATATGAATAATATGAACCAAATCAAATAATAACATGAAAACAGACTGAATTCAAATGTGTAACAATTACGAAGCATTTTATAGTACAGATGCAGTAGGCATTCTGCGCTTTATACATTGGATGATTGATCCTGAGTTGTGCTACGAAGTAAATATTTGAGTTGTACAAATAAAAAAAAACAATTTAACATAAATTTATTGAAATTGAAAAAAGTGTACAAATACAGTAAATTATTCTACTGAACATCAAATGTCTGAAAAGGAGTAGTTATAAATCTAAATCTGTAAAAATACTGTACATTCAAGTGGTTATTATTGCTCTATTGTTCTGGTAGCGCGGTTGGTTGGAGCGCTTGTCTGTGATTAGATAAGACTCTAGCTGGCTTCGTTTCCTGCCGGCTTGGGCTCGAATCTCAGCCATGATGAGATTCAGGATGTTTCTTGTTTTCCACCTCATTACCCACGCACAAGTCTCCACGCTCATGTGGGCAGTATCAGCAATAAAAAAATTGATTGTAATTAGGAGTGTTAGAGAGTGGCCGTTGATTTGATTGTAGTTTTCAATATAGAGAGTGGAAAAAATTACGTTAATAATAACACGAATGCTAACCTGAAAACTCTATGCATTTACCTGTTCTAGAATAAATAAATAATTAATAAAATGAATAATTTTTTTTAATTCAACCAATCAAAATGTACAATACATTTTCATATAAGACACAATGGCATTCCAAGATGCAAAATATATAAGTATACAATAAAATAAAGAAACTTGAGCAGGCAGATGTAAAGACTGTTCAGGTTAGCAATATTGCTATCGTTGTCGTAGTTTTGCACTAAGTCTCAATATTGCTTATAGTTTTCGTGTTGAGAGAATCCAATTATATATATATATATATTCTGATGATGAAGCCCACATAGGTATGAGAGACTTGTGCGTGGGTTATGAGTTGGATTATGGTGATTGATAATTTGGTCCTACAGTTATATTTGGGTTCCCAACCACCGGTAAATGATTTTACATCAGAGAACAGCTTCTTTTCTGCTGGCCAATCCAATCGGTCACCCTTACAAAAGGGGCCCGGGAGTTCGTAGCTTATCTTTATCTAACTGTACAGATAGTGACTATGGCTCACGGCTGTCACTTCTAATGTTTATCCATGTTGTGTTGTAATAAAATGTTATTTTAGAATGTCAATTTGCTTGTAGATTGTACCATCACATCTTGATTAATGTATATATTTTTTAATTTAATATTTTTTTACATTATTAATTTTGCAGGTGTGCTGCCATTTGTGAAGCAGATTGATACAGTGGCTGCAGAGTGGCCGGCTTGCACCAACTACTTGTACGTCAGCTACAACTGTAACGCGCACGACATCGCATTCCCCGGCGGTCACACCATGGTCATTGGTATGTACGAGTATCACCATTCTGTCTGCTTTATTTTCACTCAGTGTTTCGGAACTCACATAAAATTGTAGGTGTCCCATGGCTAGGACACGAGATAGAAACTACCCGTAACGGGGGTTTATTAGACGTCCGCTCTCCGTGCAATGACTGTATGGAAGTGAAATATATTGAGTTATGGAATATAAGAAATTGAATATCATAGAAAAATATGAATACCATGATAGAAACATATTTTTCGTCATACTTGTAGGTTATGGACAGTTTACCAGTCAAGGAATCAATCTGGTAAACAGCTGTTTACAGAAATGAAAAACAGCTGATGTCATTTGATGATTATTACCGCACACTGTGTGGTAAAGATCATCAAATGATTATTACCGCACCCTTATGGGTGGCTACTGGCTACTATTTCACTGAAAAACCATTATTTGACCGAAAGCTAGATCAGCTGATCAAGGACCATTATTGCCCATTTCACCTAGAGTTGCTGTGATTTGGCGTTATGAGGTTATGTTTGTATAACAATGATTTAAGCTGGGCATTCACGTTCCGATTTGCAGTACGACTAGTAGTACTGCTAGTTGGATAGTCGACTCCACTCACGCTCCTACTTGCAATCCAACTTTATTCCTAGGCAGCTGTGAGCATCGCTCTCGAGCTGAAAAATGTAACCGAAGTTGCCCGGTGTTGCCCGAACTTGCCCGAAGGTCAAGCACTGACTGAGATAAGTTGGACGACTTTGATCCGACTCCCCACACACGCTCCAACACCGTCGACAGTCGGAAGTCGGACCTTCCAGTCGTCCATCTACACTTCCAACTATCCAACCGGCCCATTCACGTTCCGATATCGGATACAACCTTGGTGGTTGGACTGCAAGTCGTACTGCAAATCGGAACGTGAATGCCCAGCTTTATAGTTTCTTTTTTAACTTATCTGCTATTTTAGATTTGTATGACGAAAAATAACTTACATAACATGTCTGGTAAGGTGTTTACCGTACTCTTATGACAACTCTTTATCACAATAAACTATCATACTCGTACGTTAAACACCGTCTTCAAATTCAAATTCAAATTTATTTATCAAAAACATTTTTACAATACAATGAATGGATAATAAATATTATATATAATACAACGATAATAATTTCATGCCTCAAGTTTTTTTAAATATAAAAATGTAATTAATAAATTAATATACCCCACTATAATACTATGTGTTGGGGTTTTTCTACTTCAAATGTTTTCTATATTACTCAAGATATTAGTGTGTAAGTTTTAAAAGTGATTAATTACAATGCATTAAATAAAAGTGAAAAAGAAAATTAGTTGAAAAGTTTAAAATAAGTCATGAAAAAGAACGAAAAAAGTAGTTGCTCAACTATTTACAGTCTTACTAAGTTCTCACTAATGTCCACTCCAATGTCTATCAGCCATTGACTAAACTTCTTTTTAAAATGATATGTGTTAATTTCTTCTTTAATATTTGCAGGTATTATGTTGTAAATTTTCGGCCCTAGGTAAATGTAATTTCGTTGTCCAAAAGTTGTGTGCATCCTTGGTACTATTGAATTTGTGTTTCTTTGCCTTGTTTGGTGTATGTGATTTACCAGTCTTAATTCTTCGGTGTTTTTCTTCATTCTTGTGATGATAGCCTGGATGTAGAGTTGCCTCACACTGAGTACTTTACTGTCCTTGAAGAGAATTTTCGTGGGGAATTGATTCTCCTTGAAACCAATTATTTTTAGAATGCGTTTTTGAATTTTATAAAGTGGTTCAATATGGATGAAATGTGTAGCTCCCCAGACAATTATGACGTATCTTAGGATTGATTGGACTAATGAAAAGTAAACGGTTTTTATTGTATCGTAGTTTAGGATTTTACGCAGTTGATAAAATTTATATAGAAGTTTCCTAATCCTGGTTACTGATTGATTGATGTGCTTGTCCCACTTGAGTTTGCTGTCCACTATTGTACCTAAATATTTCATCTCGTTGACCTGTTGAATTGAGGGGCAATCACATGTGTTGTTGATCCTTCCACAGTGATGCAATTTGATTGAAGAGTCAGGTGGTCGCGTGCGCTCTGTCAGAGAAAAGGCCAAGAATTTTGTTTTGGTTGCATTTATTGTGAGCAAATTCTCTCTTAACCATTTATTAGCTTTCAACAATTCTTCCTCTGCCAAATGAAAAACCTCCTCCCAGGTGTTTCCCTCGAACAGTAATGCTGTATCGTCAGCAAAGGCAATGACTCTATCCTCTATCTGCAACGAACATAGCTCATTTGCATATGCCAAATACAAAATTGGCCCCAGTACCGTTCCTTGAGGAATTCCGAATTTCATTGTAGTTTCTGAGCTGAGGTGGTGTTCTATCTTGACTTTCTGATGACGGTCACTGAGGTATGATTTGAACCATTCCAAAGTTACTCCTCTAATTCCCATGGCTTCTAATATTTTCAGCAGCAGACAGTGATTTACAGTATCGAAAGCCTTTGCCAAATCCAGGAACACTGCTGCACATTTTTTGTTATTTTCTAGCTTATCTACGACAAATTTTGACAATTCTAATACCGCATCCTCTGTACTCTTACCCTCACGAAATCCAAATTGATTTGTGGAAAGTAAATTATTTTTTTCCAAGTAATTCACCAGACGTTTTTTAACTAGTTTTTCCAAAATCTTAGAAATGTTACTAATTAGTGAAATAGGTCTGTAATTGGTGGCATTTGTTTTATCCTCTCCTTTATGCAATGGTCTAACACATATCTCTTTCAAAGCATTTGGGAAAATTCCTTTTGTCAGACTCAAATTGAATATGTGTGTTAGTGGCTTATCAATATAATCCTTTATGCACTTCAATGTCCTATTATTGAAACCATCAAGTCCTGGGGCACTGTCATTACGCAAAGTACCAATAGCTTCAAGAAGCTCTTCTTCATTTATTGGATGAAAATACATGGACTTTAAAGTTCTTGTAATGGGTTTATGTTGTGTTATGATTTGATCCAGTGATTTATTCAAAGAATTTATTATTTTCTCAGCCATATTTTCTCCAATATTAGTGAAAAAATTATTCATGTGGTTGAGCACAGCTTCTGAATTTTCCTTCAATGTTACAACTGTATCATCTATTTTTATAGCATCCAAATTCATTTTTGTTTTCTGGTTAGAGTCAGTGGCGTCTCTGATTAACTTCCACATTTTTTTATTGTCCTTTCCAGCTTCATCTAATTTTTCTTTATAATATTGTTCCTTTGTTTCATGAATTAAGGTTGTGAGTGTATTCCTATATCGGCGATAGTAGTTGGATAAGTTTATGTCATTTGGATTTTCCTTTCTTCTTTTGTTAAGCAAGTTTCTGGCTCTTATTGCTGTTACTAGCCCTCTGGTGATCCATGGTTTAATAGGTTTGTCCTTCTTCCGCTGCCGATGTTGTTTAGTATTATTTTGTATATGCTGTTTTAAAGTTGATATGAAGGTGTTGTAAGATGTATCCGGATTGTTATTTTCAAAAACATCAATCCATTCCTCATTTTGTAATTCATTTTTCAGGCTATTGATGTCTATCCTCTCATATGTGCTATTTATTTTCTGCATTTCCATTTCATTCGCACTAATTCTTGATTGATGTTGTAATCCTAGTATTGTGGTGAAGTGATCAGTTATTGTTGATTCATAAATTATTGGAAAGAGGTTATCCCTAGAGTTGGTAATAATGTGATCTATACATGAAGATGTTTCTGTTGTAATTCTGGTTGCTCGTTTGATGCAGTGCCTAAGCCCATGTTCACCTAGAAGATCGCAGTAGTCATTATATTGATGATGTGGCCGAGGTTGAAGGGTGTTAATATTCATGTCTCCTGCACATATGATCTGCTGACCTCTTAATCCGTTAAGCACTGATTCCAAGCCCATTAAAAAATCGGAAATATCATTGAAAGAGGGTGATCTGTAGATTGCAAGGATGTTGATTCTCCTTAGTGCTGTTTCCAATCGAATATGTAGGATACTTGCCTGATCAATTCGTAGCTCCACACATTGAACATTCAAACTTTCCTTTACATAAACAACCACTCCGTCGTTTTGTAATGAGTTGTTTGAGGTGGAAAACACATTATATCCATGGATAGATTGAGGTGTGAAATCGTTCCTAATCCAGCATTCGGTCAGAATGATAGCATCAAAAACAAAATCCATTTCACATAACTGAACCATCAGATTATCATAGTTCTTCCTGATACTTCTTATATTCTGACAGAAGATGCTTAAATCACATGAATTCAATACTCCACGAAGGTGATGACAGCTGTTGACCACTTCATCATCTATCTCTTCAAAAAGATCGAGTTCCTCAAAATTATCATTCATTGTTGATTATTGATTTAGCTTCCACTGCGCCTGCCTTTTCCTTGTGCCAATGTATGAGATATGCATCATCAAGATTTTGAATTCTTTTTGTGAATGCTAGCATTAAATCATCCTCTCCTGTTGTTATATATCTAAATTTGTGTGTATGTCTACTCAAGGCTACAATTGTATGGTGGATACTGTTATAAATTTCCAAATGTTTAGTATTGATTCGCACTAGGACAACATTTTTATGAGTAAGTCCCTGAGCTTCATGAATGGTGTGGATCTTCATAGTACTATCCAATTTATTGTACACTACCTCCTGTAACATTAACTTCTCAGCCTGTGTGTAAGTTAAAAGAAGTGTTTCTGGCTCCAGCTGTAAAAATTCATCACTATAGATTGTCTTTTGTATTGACCTGATCTTCGTAATAGTTGTCTTTATATTATTGTAGTATGTTGAAAGCAAGAAGCACACATCAATTGGACATCTGCGTGTTAATGATACCTTTCTTACTTGTTCACAAAATGAAGAAGGGTGAGACCATTCCGTTGGTAGTTTGCTCCTTTCAATATATGGAATCTGTTTGGAATCATCCAACAGAAATATTTTTGAAGAACCTGATAACTCTGAGATAAATCCTATATAACCTGCATGCATCAAGACCGCCTCGTCTATGAAAACACGATCATATCTTTTCCTAGAACCATTTATTATAAATGATGATACTGTCCTGTAGTTTGTTTTAATTATATCATCATACTTTCCTCCATATATTTTATTAATTTCATTCCTGATTTCACTGATTCCTGCTCTTGTTTGGAATAGGACTAAATCAGAGCCCGGTTTATGCTGGTTTAGAATTGTATAAGTTTTGCCGCAACCTGGTACACCATCTATCCAAGTTATTTGAGGCAATATGCAGGCTGATATATCCACTGTTGATATTTTTTTATATAATTCACTATTTAACATGATCTGCGTATCCCTACTTACAAGTATGTAATTCTGCATTGTTAAAAACCGTTTGCTGTGTGAGCAAAATGGAACGAATGTTCCTCCATTTTCCAAGCTGAATCCCATTCTGTAACTCGTATTAGTAGGCCACAAAAATTGTTTCGATCTATTATCATAAATATTCATTCCATTTGACTTGATTTCATGAATTGAGGAGCATGATTCCAATAAATTATTACTAGTGACACTTTTAAGAACCTTCTTATAAATATCTGCGTTCAATTGGTCATATTGCCTTAAAAGGTTCCTTAATTCTATCATACTATTAATATAATTATGTTTTGTAGATCTTTCTGGTAGATTACTGGTTGGACAGAAATTTTCATTAATTTCCACTCGTGGTATGTTCAAAAAATTTAAATTATTCATTCCTCTATAATAAAATACATATTGAATTTTTTTTGTTGACTTGACTAAATTCAAGAGATCAATACTCGATACATCGCTCATGTTTCCAATTGTATCAATTCCTATTGTTATTGTTTCATTTGATGACGCCCAGCTATCCACAACAAGCAACAACTGTTCTAGTTTGCGAAACAAATTGTTATTATCAGACAGAAGGTACAGATTTAGAATTTTAGATGTCTCGTCGCATTTCACGGTCAAATCCATTTGCTTAGTTTGCAGAATCACTGTTGTTAAACGCTCAAAATCAGGTCGCCAAATTGATTTTTTGTTGATTATTGTTGCAATGCCCTCGGAAAGGTTTATTTTATCTTTATTAGAACAACAACCAAAAGCAATGTTTATGTTTGTAAATTGTCCATAATTTATGTAAAGACTTGTCCTACTCTTTGCTTTTTGATCAATTTTTATTTTACTTGATGAATTTAAGATTTCAATCATGTCAATAAAAACCCTATTATTTTTTTATTTCTTATTTGAATATATATTTTTTTTAAATCTCATAATTGGTTCTATCGATTAATTGTTGCAGAGCTTTCTCATTGCACGGACATTTAGTATCGTTTACTTTGTGATCTGATTTTTTATTAAGTTTTTTGCAATTGACACAAGTTGGGTGCTTAGACAGATTCGGGCATGCTTTAATGTTATGATTTTCCAAAGCACAGTGACCGCAAATTTCTTTTTCTACTTTGCAAAACTTGGTTATATGACCGAAGCTCTGACACTTGAAACATCTTGCTACTGCTATATAATCGTTTACTTTACAAGACGTCCAATCCAGAAATACTCTTTTATTATTAATCAACGCATTCCTAATGTTAGGTTCACATTCCAGAACCCAATGTACCTCTTCCTTATTTCTTGGGCCTAGTTTGAAGAGAGGCCTGCAACCATTTACAAACTCTGATTTTTTAACATTGTTTTTGCAAAGTTCTTATTGTAGATTTCTTCTGCTAATTCCTCTCGTTTAAGCTCTACTGGTACATCGTAGATTATTAACCTCGGATTTTTATTTTGGGGCTCAACTATTTTTAAATTTTCTTGTTCATTAAGGTTTTTAATTGCCTTATTCTCAACTATTTTCTTTTTTTCTAGTTCAGAGTCTAGGATTATCAGTAGTCCTCCTCCTCTTACATTAACAGTCTTCTTAATTCTAATGTTTTCCTTATCATTAATATTCTTTCTTAGTATATTTCTAATCTTATTGCTATTTTCAAGATCATTTGAAACTGGTTGAGTAGGTTTTATCATAACTACATGCTCTTTTGGTTGCAATTTCCGTACATTACTCTCTTCCTTTTTGCTGTTGACATTATTTTTCCTATGCAATTGAACTATCTCAGCAAAACTTTTTGGTTTATCAGTACTCTTCATTGCTTTCACTGTGTCGTTTATATTTTTAGAGATTCCTTTATCCCGCAATTACTTTTCCCTATTGTTGCTGCCAATTGTGTAATAGTAATTACTCTAGTTTCCAGCCTAATTATATTTTCTGACAACATATTTGCTAATGTCAGGAACCTATCATAATCATTTCTTGTGAGTTCCTTTTGTCAAATTCAGCTTCAGCCCAGTCTTTTAATTCATTTCTTACTCCTTTCATGCCATTTATATCCTTTGAAAATTCACCTTGAAAAAAACTGTATGTGTCCATGTTACCTGTTGTTGATGTACTCTTGCTGGTTAAAAACCCGGATACCTCAGCTGCTGCAGATGATGGCTGCTCTTCCTCTTCCATCTCCTCGAATTCTGGAATTAGCCCGTCGGGTACTTTGATTGGTGTTCCCATCCGATGCAATCGTCCGGTTCAGTAGTACTCCAATGGCAAAAGTAGAAAAGTAGGCCAACCACAACTAAAACTAACTAACTACACTACTACTACTACTATTACTCCTCACTGTTTACATTCGATGTTTACAGTTCGGCTGCTAGTTCAAGATTACAGTTCTAGTTCAGGTCTTATCACCCTTGTTATGTAATACACTATTTTGCTAGCCTGGAAATCTAATACAGACCTTATTTCCGGTAATATACCACTAAGGAACCACTTAGACACACTCACATCTCTGTAAAACATCATTCATTCCAACAGCAGAGTCTTCAGTGTAATTTGTAGCATTATTTTGCAGCATGTTAAGAACTTCAGGTCTCAACTTTAAGTCAGTTGTACATAAAAAATTGATATTGTTTATAAATTGCAATAGAGATGTATTCAGAATAAGACAATTTACTTACAACATACGACCGTTAACAAATAACATCCTCATACCTAACTGGAATAAAGTATTTGCAGGCACCAAACACATCATATTTGCTGTAAACTATTCAATATCTTACCAACTGAACTATTATCATTTAATAATAAAAAATCATTTAGTTTTAAAACTTGAGAATGGGTCAAAGGGAATATGTTCTTTAAAATAGGAAATTTAATCTAGTTTCTTGATCTTTTTTGTATTTATTATTTGTCCTTATTTTTTACTTATGCTTATTTTGAATAATAAGACGAAATTGTCGCAACCACATTTATTAAAACTTTGATAAACTAGTTTCGGTTGTTACACCGAAACTAGTTTCTCAACGTTTTAATAAATGTGGTTGTGACAATTTCGTCTTATTATTCATTATGGATATCTTCCACAATATCACCTTCTTCGCCACTACAAAGAAAGTTATGCTTATTTTATTATATCTTAAATTGTAGCCGTAGTGAAAGCAAGCTATGCTTTGCTGGGTCGAAATATGGGTAACTGAATAGTCTAGAAGCTTAGTTAATTTATTATTATTTAAATTGATGTATTTTTGTTTGATTGGGAAATAAATCTTATCTATCTAAAAAATTTAACTGTGACCTCTAAATCAAAATAATTTTGCGACGTATTCTTGCTTGAACTCACTGAAAAAGGCTTTCAATTGATAACTTATAATATTTTGATGCACTAGGGAAAATGCTTAATTAAGAGTCAATAACTACAAAGCATAAGTAGTGTGCTAGCATTCCTAGAAATATGGGTAACTGAATAGTCTAGAATCTTAGTTAATCTCTTATTATTTAAATTGATGTATTTTTGTTTGATTGGGAAATAAATCTTATTCTTATTCTTCTGTAACGGTTACTGAAAGTAATTTCGAAAATTAATAAGTTTTTAATTTTTTTTTCTTTTGATTGAGAGAATAAATCATTGCTTGTTTATTAATTAGGTTCGGGTGTGTACCGTATCGGAAGTTCGGTGGAGTTCGACTGGTGTGCAACCGGCTGTTTGCGTCAGCTGCGTGAAATGGGCCGCAAAACCATAATGGTCAACTACAATCCGGAAACGGTCAGCACAGACTACGACATGAGCGATCGCCTCTACTTTGAAGAGATCTCCTTTGAAGTAAGCCAGCCAAATTAAATTGTACTACAGATTCCTGTTGAATCTACATCTAAAATATCAGAGTATCGAGTTTTGCTCGGGGTGTTAATGTTTGGTATGCCTGAAAGTTGTATCTTTTCCAATCTGTTTCAATACAATCTTACTTCTGTAATGTCACCATAGAAAATACTTCCAACCGTTTTATGGCTGAAGTAATATTCAAATATATCACCTCACTGTCTATTGGTTGCAGCAATTAGCGTTTATGGAATCAAACTTTATTGCCAATTAAATACAGTGATACAAATAAAATTCTTGGATTTCTTGTTCCATAACCATCTGCGTTGTTAATATTAACTTTTTTTGTAAATTTAACGACTTGAAGTCAGTTTTAAATTGTGAATATATAATAAATGTACTCACATTTGGCCAAACGTTTTCGAGTTATTGAATCTCATTTTCAAGGCATCCTAGATCGGCGATGTCATTTTTATTTTTTGACGTCAATCACCGGAAGTTTTGTTGTTTTAATATAATCGAGAAATATAAACATCATTGGAATTCACAGAAATTATTTGACATCTAATCGATCGCATTTAAATAAATTCAATCACATCTAGGTTTTTGATCATCCATCTTTTCAGTCCAATATCTCAACTCCTACTAAAAATCTATTTCACCAAAACATCTGTACAAATGACCAGCTTTGCTAATTTTGATAATTTATGTCTGACACATAACAACAAGTGTCTGATGGCAAAAAATGCAATCTATCTATCTAATAGTATCATTATAAGTCCTTGATATATTGTAGAATAAAAATTCCAAGAGTGTATTTTCGGAGGAACCAAGTTAGTTAGAAGAGTTAATTTATTTCAAATGTTAAAAGAAGGCTTCTTGCTCATAAATTCAATTCTATTCTTTATTTGCAAGTGAAATAACACATTTTACAGTACAAAATATGGTCAATGGAAAAACATTTCCCCGCATGGACTATTGATCCATGCGCGGGGAAAGAGCTCATAATCTAGAAGACATATTATAAAAATGTATTATGTATTCATATAAGTAAGTTAAGTGCTTAATATTAAGTATTTTCTTCCACACATGAAGTCCTGATTCAGAATACCTGATCTTTCGTAACAAGGTCGAATAAATGAACTTTTATTTATACGTGAAACGACTAGAAAAAAGGGGGGAAAACTGGCAACTTAAATTCATTAAAGATGCATGGATCATTTTAAAAAATCCTAGTGTGCAACTTTTCAAGAATCATTAATTTTTGTTGAGTTTTTTCTAACTTTTATATTATTTCATTGTCTGAAATTTGTGTTTGTTTCTGTATTTCATATTCCACTTTTAACTTTTGTTCCTGTTCATATTATATCATTGTACCGCATCATTTGAAAATATTGTAAATAAATAAATTTTTTATTTCCATCCATCAAAAAATTAAAGTAAACAAAAATTACATGCGTATAAAATATTAACTACAAAAATAAAAAAACTACACAGATTTCTAGCAATTAAAAGTAGATGGAAATTAACCTACTCAACTATGGTAACCCATGTACTAGAGTAGGTGTGAGTAATATTTGGGTGAGAGTGCAAATATCTTGGGTAAGTGAGCTCACATATTATTTGAAATAATGCTTTCTATTTAATGTCTTCCTGTATTTATTATCCATTTTTGAACCAGGGTTTTAAATTTCTTGGGTGTGTTATGTCCTTGATACTTTCGGGAAGCAGATTGTGCATTTTTGGTGCTAGGTGATTGAAGTGTCTCTGGTATAGCGCTTTTCTAGCGACGTTAGTGAGAAGAAGGTTTCTATTTCTTGTGTCATGGCTGTGGTTCCTATGTTGGAAGTTATTTGTGTTTTTTTGAAGTCTGCAAATGATTTCCTGGGAGTAAAGTTGCCTTGCATCCAGCACACCGAACTCATTGAAAAGCTGGTCTGACGGATAGCGCGGTGGCTTTTTGTTGATGACTTTCATGATCAATTTTTGCACCTTTAAAAGTGTGTTGATGCTTTTTTAGGTGGTAATGGACATCTACGAGCTGGAGAATGCGGATGGCATAATTCTGAGCATGGGAGGCCAGCTTCCCAACAACATAGCGATGGATCTGCACAGACAGCAGGCGCGAATTCTGGGCACTTCGCCAGAGAGCGTGGATGGCGCCGAGAATCGGTTCAAGTTTTCGCGCATGCTCGACAGAATTGGAATATCTCAGCCAAGGTAGGAGTTGTCAAGCAAAGGATTTAAATTTTAAGTAGAGAGATACTATTATTTTGATCTATTCCACTCTTTTTACTAGATAACGTCTTGGAGACTCCAGTTAAGGAGTATATGACAAGTCAGATTTGTTTATTTGTTTTTATTGCGTCTAGTTTGCCTGATACCGGCGTCAGACAAGTCAAAGTGCTTGACATAGCGAGACACAACTCTACTGAAAAAAAAGAAGAATAAAAACATGCACTCGTCCCCCGGAAAAGATTAAGTTCTTACTGGATCAGAACATTCAAAATACTCTGCCAAACTGTAAAAACATTTGCTAATTAAGAACTTTTATAGCCTTTGTTTGAAGTCACTCACATCCCCTCCCCCCCCCTCCCCCCAATTATCTTCCTCAGATCTATTGGCAGTGCTTGGTAAATCTTTCTACCTATAAAGTGTTGGTGTTTTCTTCAAACAGAGTCAGCCTATGGTATTGAGAACAATTATACAATCTTATATACTAGCTACCATTATTACTATATCAATTTGTTGAGGTGAGGCTTAATTTTGATGTGAAAAAAAATCTTGTGCACTATAAAAAGCTTTATCAACTACATATTTTTTCAATTGTTTTTTAAATATTTCTATATTTTCAAGACTCTTTAAAAAACTTGTTGTAGAGTTTCCTACCAATATAACTAGGTTTTTGTTGGAATAAGCCACTATTGTGATTCACCAAGTGATAATCTCCTCGGCTTCTTGTTTATAATCGTGTACAACAAAATTTTGGTTAATATCACTCTTTTTTACGTATAAAGTAGTTTCATACACAGCAGGGTTCAGTTAGGAGACCAAGTTCCTTGAACAACGGCTTACATGAATCTAATCTATTTACTTTTTCCATACATCTAACCGCTTTCTATTGGATCTTTAACACCCTATGAAGGTTTAGTTTTGATGAATTACCCCATAATAAGATATCATACCTAATATAGCATACCTTACTGACATATGGTACAGTTATCTGTGGGAAATTCAAGCCCTGTAATCGAACCTTTCAAATTGCAAAAGAAGGCATTGAGAGTAATGGTAGGTGAATTCATGAGAACCAGCTGTCGGCCGTATATCAAGAAACTATAAACGACCCGTTAATCCTCCAATTGGTAGTGAATAGAGCGCATGCGCGAACTGTTAGTCTGCATAAAACAACAAAAAACCTAACCAACTAACGTTTCTATATTTATTAGGGATATTATATTCAGTATAGAAAGTATATTAGTATAGAAAGGTTAGGTTAGGTTAGTTTTTTATGCAGATAAACAGTGGCCATGGCTTCGCTACACAGTTCGCGCATGCGCTCTATTCCCTATCGATTGGTGAATTAACGGGTCGTACTAGAAATTCTCCCACTACCATACTCGAAACCATCTGCTTCATAAAGAAACATGAACATAAATTTAATACAGGTGAAATATTTCATAATTATTAAGGAACGAGATGCAGGAGTAACTCTTGAGGGACAATCAACACCAGACATCCATGTATGAGCGAGGGGTAAAAAGTATGACAAACTTACATTAATTTTTCATGGAAATTTTAAGGCTTATATGAGTTATTTACATGCTACAAGTCTATACTGAAATTACCAAAGATTTACTTTTGTAAAAATTAGTAGGCAATTCTTTAAGTGTACATCATTGTACAATTCTACTACAATGATCGATCGAGTTCCGGAGAGCCTTATTGGTAACCGGTAAATGTAATGTTACCGGTAACGTCTGATTGGTCTATTTAAAATGTTTAATGTCTATAACCAAGGATATGACGGTCCTTATTGGTGCTGCGATGAACATTTTGAGTTGTTTTAGTTATTTTCTAGCTAACCACATTTTTTAAATTTATTTTCAGGTGGAAAGAGTTGACAAATCTGAAATCAGCGATAGACTTTTGCGAGGAGGTGGGCTATCCGTGCCTGGTGCGACCCTCCTACGTGTTGAGCGGGGCCGCCATGAATGTGGCGCACTCTGAGAAAGATTTGGAGAACTATTTGCGGTCGGCCAGTGACGTCAGCAAGGAGCATCCGGTTGTCATATCGAAGTTTCTGCTCGAAGCTAAGGTCTGTGTCTCTTTTTGATTGTCTGGTTTTAAAAGGCATTAATATAGGGCTGGCTTTCAAGAAGAACGAATAGATTTGAAGCATTTATGTTTTCCATTTAAAAATAAATTATTATTTATATAAATAATAGTTAAATATTATTACTTAAACATAAAGTATTACTGAAATACTTTTGTAATGAAGTTGTAGTTTCATATTATTTTCACTGATATATTTACACATAAATTAATACTGATATACTTTTGTAGTGAATGTGAACACATACTATATATGTCTGTGACGGCCATTTCGCATTGTTGTAATTCTTCTTCAGACACGGCTGGAGGATTAATGCTGGGGACTGACAACATGACCCCTGACGCCTGAAGGGGAGAGGTGAAGGAAGGTGTAATGGCGTAATAGCTCCACTATGCCTTGCGCTAAATGGAGCACGAGTCTGAGCCAGTGGTATTTGGGTTCTTTACATCACTGCTGTTAGTGAGCCAGTTGAGTCGCTCTCAAATGTGCTGTATTCATCAATATTCACTGCGAATTCCTTTCAGGGGTCAAGTTGTCAGTCTCCAACAGTACTTATTCGTGCTTACAAACACGCATTACAACAAAGCGAAATGGCCATCACACACACATAGTAAGTGTTCACATTCACTACTAAAGTAGGAAAGTAATCAATTATTACGAAGTTGAAGACAAAATTTATAGTTAAAATTTTGTATGTAAAAAATTTAATTGAAGAGTCAACATTTCAATAAAATTGTATATTCAAAGTTTTTTTGCCTTTGAACCACTTACAAGATGTTAAGAACTGTCGCTTTTCACGTGTCCTAACTTACATCTCACATGTTGCTTAAAGACAGTCATAAATCAACCGTTGCATAATAGTAGTTTATGCAACGATTTTATTTTGACCCTTATTAAGGCACGAGTTAGATGTAAGTTATAACACGAGCGAATACGAGTGTTATAAATGTCTCACGAGTGCTTTCATGGCACAATAAAATCGTTGCATACACTATTTTATCTACGACCACTAGTATACATTTAATTAAAACAATTTCATTTCACCTGTGACTGTCAGAGATACCTAACCTCTCATCTCAAATACGAGAAGTTATAGTAGATTGTTAGGTTAAAGCAGCTGGTGTAGCAGTTTGATGAAATCAGCTGATAGTTTCACAATATTGAATTACGATATTGATTCCATCAAAAATGCTTCTGATTGGTCCAGAACCCGTGTTATAATGTAGAACCTGTACTATAATGAGCTCATTATGCATCGGGTTTCAAAAAGCATTTCTAAAAGACAGCTGTTTTGGCATCAATTGTGAAACTGTAATGTATACATTATGACATGGTCGTAGATAAACTACTATTGTGTACTTGTTCAATTTTATTAATTTTCTATTATTTATTTTCAATTTTCTATAAAGAATAGAAAATCCTCTTTCTCCTCCAATTCATCTTTCATCTCTCTCATCACCTCATCCATACTCCCCTTTAACTTTTATCTACCAAATGTTGTTTTTCCTTAGTTTATAAGTTGTGCACCGTTTCTTCTGTTTTACTTTTATTTGTTACTCTTGTATAATTTTGCTATGTTAAGGAGGCATAACTGGGTATTGTTACCTGTTGCTTCCATTGAAAGTTTTTAAATAAATAAATTTCTTTGTTATTTGTCAATAATGTTTGTCTGTATATTCTGTTCAGGAGATCGACATAGACGCAGTGGCGTGCGACGGTCAGATCCTGTGCATGGCCGTGTCTGAGCACATTGAGAATGCGGGCGTGCACTCGGGTGACGCCACACTGGTCACCCCGCCTCAGGACATCAACGCCGAAACCCTCACCAAAATCAAGATCATATGTCGCGCCATTGCCAGTGCACTCGAAGTCACCGGCCCCTTCAATATGCAGCTCATCGCCAAGGTCTGTGTTCATTTTTAAGACTGTATAATTTACAACAAATTATAATATTTTTACAATTTATAAGTTTTATTCTCTATCCTCCTGAGACCTGAAGCTGAATATGGTTTAAATTAATTAGAGACCGGAGTGACTAATACTAGTACATCGGCAAACACCAGCTTGAGACCCAACATTCTTTGTCACTAGACTAGAAGTAAGACCGAAGTGCCTAGTATTAGTCACTCAACTTCAAGATTCATTGACACATGTTATGTCTGGAGGAGTGAGCGCTAGGTCGCTATTCTAAAAACACGTAAAAAAAAATGTTCAGGTCTCAAGAGTAATTTTTGCAAGTGACTAGTATTAGGCACTTCGGTCTTAATTCCTAAATATCCGAAAAAATCCAGGTCTCAAGTAGTATAAGCCATAGTGGCTAGTATTAGGCTCTTGGGTCTCAGGAGGCTATAGAAAAGAAAAAAAGAATAAGTAAAACTTCCATTATAAGTTGTTTTCAAATTGTTTTATTACATACTTATTAGCAGGTTGCCCGACTCAATTGAATCTGGGCATCTAAAACGTGTCAATGTAAGATCAATTTTTTTATTTAATAAAATAATACTGTAATAATAATAATAAGTGTATGGCTTTTATTGGTGGGAATACCCATGCGGGTTACCACCTCACCGTTTTATTTAATAAACGGAGTGTCCAAGGACCCGACGAATTTACATTATATAATTATTATTATTATCATCAGTTGTGCTGATAACTTCTTTGATTTCTATAAACATCATATGCTGCCCAATTCACAAAACCATGCAAATCCGCAATTCTTGAAAAATATGCTTGTTTATTCTTCTTGTTCAACAGATCGCATAATAGAGTAAGTAAAGTTTTGACGTGCCACTGTTTGTGGAGCATAGCTCCTGATTTCAAATGTTTCTGACGAATAATAAATACAAATACAATGTATTACCCTATTTTAATAATTGTTTTATTATCGATATTTTATGTTACAGGACAACGAGTTGAAAGTGATCGAGTGCAACGTGCGTGTGTCGCGTTCGTTTCCGTTTGTGTCGAAGACGCTGGACCACGACTTTGTGGCGGTGGCCACTCGAGTCATAATGGGCGAAAAAGTTGAGCCGGTCGACGTCATTGCCGGCTGCGGGGGCAAAGTCGGCGTCAAAGTGGCCGTATTCTCGTTCTCCAGACTGGCAGGTAGGCTATCGAAAATTATTTGAGGAAGAGACGATGGTTTCGGTTGTAAATACTCTTTTTAGATGTAGGTGGTTAGGTTTGGGGCCGTATTTATGAACCTTCCTTTAGTTTCTCTTTACTCGAGGGACTCTTGAAATGTAATATAGGGATTTCAAGAGCTCCTTGAGTCAAGAGACACTGAAGAAGGTTGGAAAATACGGGCATACATTTTTTGAGATGCTTCTCCAGATCACTTTTCCTACACTGATCTAACAAAGCGGCTATTTAAGCCTCGGTTCTCGAGAACGCGGATTTGGACTAAATGGACAGCGGCATTAAACTCGATTTGCATTCGAAATATAGTTTGTAATAATATGATACAGTAGTAATATGATTCAATTGTAGTACTCGTGGCGAGCGTTATAGGCAGCGAGTTTGGTATTGCTGCCACCACCAGGTTTTAAGGGACTGGGCCCTGTAATTTCACTGAACAAATATATTTTAATAAATAAAACATTTCTATACTTTAACATACGTTCTAATTCCCGATTCTACAACCATAAAACTTATGCCTCAATACTCTCATTACGTACTATTCCTAATTCACATTACAACTCTTTCTCACAACCGTTCACCACCGCAGTCCAGCCTAATCTGACCCGCGGTCGTCATCACCTCCAGCTCACCGGTCAAGAGTCCACCTCGGTGGCCACATCACAGTGATGACTAAGCTTTCCTAAATTATAGGCTGGGTGTTTGAATTGCTACACAATCAATAATGTATAACCTTCTATTATACTCATATACTTATTCCATACGTAATTGCTGCCAAGCATAAGTTAGAGGTTAACATATAATTTCCAACAACAAGCTACCTTGATCTGCGATACATCAGGCTGATAACCTATTAAAACATTATGAAAGTAGAAACACGCTGGAGATGCTTTTCATCTTGAACGCGTGTCCGCTGTGTTAATGTTGTAGGTTACTATCCCGATGTCTCACCATAATGCCTCAACTTCGCCCTCAGCACTTATGCTAGTAATGTGTAAATAAAAAACATTTATCTATCTATCTACTCTATGGACAGATCAAGATGTCTTCTTGTAACCTATTATTAAAAGCTGAAGAAGATATAAGAATATAATAGCAAGTTATGTATAATTAATAGAAGATATAAGAATATAATAGCAAGTTATGTATAATTAATAGAATATATTACCATATTATAAACTACATTTCGAAATCAAATCGAGCTTATATATAGTAGTGTATGCGGCCCTGTTCGCTGTCCACTTAGTCAAAATCAGCGTTCTAGGAAACCGAGGCTTTAGGGTGGCTTCTCCTAATCAGTTTTCAGAGCTCAAAAGCGGGTGCTAAAGTTGACTTCTTTTCAATATTACGTTTTGAAGCTGGGTCTTCTTGCAGCGTTGCTACTCGCTGGCTTGTAAACTCGCCCAGTGTCATCAAAGCTAAATAGCTCTGAAACACCCAATCCAGTTTTTTGATGAGTTGTCCTATACTCGACCGGGAAAACCGGGAAAATTCAGGGAATTTTTAAATTCTGGAAAAGTATAGAATTTGAAAAAAATATCGGGAAAACTTCGTAGTAATTATATACTTTACTAATTATAGAAACCCTTACATGAATAGCTCCAATATCGAACTTGAAATGCGTTTTTAGATGGACAACCAGACAAATAAGCTAGGTAGGCTAACAAACATAAAATTGTTTTGATTATTCGCTTTGTCTTATGTTTTTCATCTGTATAAAAGCCAAATACCCCTGATTCACTGACTCATTCATCAGCGTTTCTCGTAAACCTCATGGCTAATTAAGTTGAAATTTGGTACACATGTCCCGTAGATGCATGCTAAGAAAGAATTTTGTAAAAATAAAATATTGCCAAATAAAATTCCAAAAAATATGGAGTTGTGAATTGAATAACTGTGCCCGTATCCATGACTACAGATGATCAACGAACAAAAGTGCTGGATCGATTCACGATTTTGTACGAATTTTAAACCACCTCTGGCTTGACGGTCAAGGCGAGCGAAGCGAACCTGCCGGATAGTACTTTATATTGGTCAGGGAAAATTTTATTAAAGATCAGGGAATTTTGTAGATTACTCTGCTAGTCACCCTGTATACTAATATATCGTACCTAATATTTAAAAACAAGACCTTTTGGTGAGCTGTAAAAATCTAAATTTTTATTTCAAGCTACAAGTTTAATATAATTACAGTATAATAAAGTATTAAAGATTGTTTAGGGGTAGTTAACTTCTCCTTTTTGAAAGTAGTAAACATTAATGATACCGTAATAGATTCCACAACAAGCTGGTAGGCCTAGGTCTATTTGGAGCAGTTGATTTGGTTACAAACAATAGATTTTTTATTCAGTTTTGACACCGAAGTTCATTTAAATAATCTGCATTTAATTAATGTATCAATTGATATGATAAATTCCACAACAAGCTGGGAGGCCTAGGTCATATCGAAAAGGTTGAGCCATAATGGCGAACAAGAAAAAAGTTGAATAATTTGCAATATACAGAAACAATTATTTAATTTTGTAATGGAAATAGATATTTATGATAAATTCCACAAACTGGTAGGCCTACGCCTATTTAATTGAAATCAGTAGTAGTATATTAAAAACGAGAGTATAGTGTCGAAAAAATGGATAAAATATTAAACTTTGAATAAAAACAACGATAAAGTGGCATGAACAGTTTGTTGCAACGCTTGGCAAGGCTTACGTATCAAACAAATTCAAAACTTTCACTCAGATTGACAAAATCCCATGAGAATGCATTGCAGCCTCCAGCAATGTGTATGATACGTCGGAGGTTGTGTATCATCTGATGCGTTGCACAAAAAACGAGTCACGTATCACAGTAGGCTCACTTCTCCTGTTCGGCCGATCTCAAAAATCCTATTTCCCCATTTAAAAGCATTGATGACGAAGGGCTAATATTCTTACGCAGAGGAAACTCACTCGCTACAATGAGTTTTACTTTTCAAAGCCTGCTAATGACATCTAATAGTAGTAATTTGGTACTATAATTTTTCTATTTAATATAAGTTATGTAAATTATTAAAGTAACTTTTTGTTCGCTGTCAACTTCACTGCTTAAGGAGACCTAGGTCTACCAGCTTGTTGTGGAGTCCGTCTTTAATAAGATATATCTGATGTTTATTAAAATGTAAAAATCTTTCGCCATGATAATGTTTCTGCAGACTATAAATGTCTTTGTTGGTTATCATCTTGAATAGGCGTTGGCCTACCAGCTTGCCGTGAAATCTATCTTATTAATAATATTTTTCTATTGAATGCAGATTGTTTTAATAATTACCGGTATTCAAGTTATTTATTGTACGTTGGTATAATCAATTATTTTTGTTTGTCATTGGCTCTACTTTTCAAGTAGACCTGGGCCTACCAGCTTTTTGTGAACTCTGTTATGAATACTGGTGCATCTAATGTTGATAATTGAAAAAATTCATTATAATGATGTCTCTGTGTACTACAGAATATTATGAATGCTTTTGTTTGTTACCAAATTGCTTGTTGTTGAATCTGTCACCATTGGTTTTAACGTTGAAGTTTGTGAGGTATAAGTTTATTTCTCAAATCTGATTCAAGGATTATTTTCAGTAGAATGTTTTATTTTAAAACACGTTGTGACATTGAGGAGGCAATAGATGTTGATTAGGTCAGAGGTATTTCAATGCCATACATGAATTCATTTGGGTTTGACATTGAGATGCTCATAACATTTTTGTTTCTAATATATTTAAGGCATTATCAAGTTACTTGGAGGGTTAGTAGATGAGTCAGTAGTTGACTAGCAGTGAGTTGGTGTCTTGTGTTGATGGATGCATGATGGAACAGAAGCTTCCATCTTGCATGGCATCCCATCACAAAAGGTAAGACCTTATAGTAAATTTTACAATTTCTTTCATGAGCTAAATAATAGGCCAACCCCCTAATCAACATCTACCTTGCTCAATCTTGCTCTAATATTTTAAATATTCAGATATGCTAAGCGAGTTGCCAATCCCCTTATTTATATTAAGAGCTTGTATTGAAGTCAATGTAATAAAATAATATTATATTTTGTTGTGAGGTTACAAATCTATCATATTAATTTATTCTACTCTTGAATGCAGATTGTTTCAATGATTAGGTAATGATTGACATCGCTTTCTAACCTATTATGTTCCACTCTATAACGTAGCCTTAGTATAGATAAAAACATATTATAACTTTGTTATGTTTTTTTACCTTTATAATGTTTTCCTGTTTAATTTTTATTATTTTCCCTGTTTTATTTTCATTATTTCTTTGTTGTTTTTTTTTTTTATTAGGAGCCGATGTGATGCTGGGAGTTGAGATGGCCTCAACTGGTGAGGTGGCTTGTTTCGGTGAGAATCGCTATGAGGCCTATTTGAAGGCGATGCTGAGTACCGGATTCCACATACCTCAAAAAGCGATACTTCTATCGATTGGCAGTTTTAAGGTCAGTTCTTACGCTAAGTTTACATAAAATAATGAGAAATATTGATTTTATATTTAATAAATGAATATTTTACTAAATATGTTATGCTATGTTCCATGTTATAAGGGTGCTTGCACAGTGGAGCAGCCAATACTAGTAGATGATAATCACCATTGCAAAATAGAATACAATATATAAATTTTTCCTATTGTAATATGGGCATACGATATGTATGATCTGAAAGATGGAGACTACCGCTTTCCAAAGATATAAACATGTCAAAAGTGAAAAAAGTGGACATGCAATGTCTGTGCTTATAACCATCGACATGCTCTGTAATGATAATAATAATAATAATAATAATAATAATAGTGTTTTTATTTTCATTTTTTTGTAACAATAAAAATTTAGAAACATCAGAAAATACAAATAGTAACAACTATGATGTACGACGGATTCGAGAAGCGTAAATACCACCATTTCACAGCATGGGTTTGATTTGCAATTGTGATTACCATCGAGTAGTATTCGATGCTCCACTGTTCAAGCACCGTAGTCTTGCATCGCATTTTGCAACCCACGCATGTTACACCGCAACAATTATTGGGGTTCGGGGAGGGGGGGGGGGTGTTGCATGTTATTTTGGGATTTAAATTGGGGGAGTCGGTGGGCTACGGGGGGGGGGTGGATGAGTTACTGGAAAACATTTATTTTTTTAGTTGATTGACAGGCTTTCATAACACCAAAGAATTGTGTGTTATTGATCATGTATGACCTTCCTGTGGACTCATTCCCGCGCACAGGCAGTAATACCTATGTAGGAATTAACTATTTCTTATCTTTTAGTGGTGGTAGTTTGTATTTATTTTTGAATATGAATGATCCTTTTTTCATTTTACACTGAAAGTTTGTTGTAAACATTGGTTTTTGTTTGAAATAGACATGAATTTGAATTCTTCTACCTCATATTAATTACAGGTTAACTACTCTTTATAAATTATGTTTATTCGTATGTATGCTTTGTATGAAGCCGATAGGACGATTCAATAACTATCAATTGAGTTTTAAATATGATTATGTATATATATTTTTATTATTATTATTATTATTATTATTATTATTAATTTGCTGTGTAGTGGCTAAGGTGATAGCCTATTGTGGAAGATATCCAAAATGAATAATAAGACGATTTTGTCACAATCTCATTTATTAAAAATAGTGAGATACTAGTTTCGTTTGTTACGCCATTATCAATCTCAAACAATGTCAAACGTTTGTTTGAAATTGATTATGGTTTAACAACCGAAACTAGTATCTCACTATTTTTAATAAATGTGGTTGTGGCAACTTCGTTATTTAATTTGACATATCTTTTGTTTTGTTACAGCATAAAGCAGATCTGCTTCCCAGCATCAAGTCATTGCATGAGATGGGATTCAAATTGTACGCCAGCATGGGCACGGCCGACTTCTACAACGAGCATGGAGTTCATGTGAGTTGTTTTTCAAGTAGAGTTAAATTTATATTTTAAGTTTTCACTAAGCTGAATCTCTACTTTTTTTTGAGGATGAAGCCCACATAGATCTGAGACCTGTGCGTGGGTAATGAGTTGAATGATGGTGATTGATGAGTTGGACCTACAGTTTTAGGTGGGTTCCGAACCACCGGATACAACTACTTTGTTAAATAGTAGCTTACGAGTAATTTGAAGTCTGGATCAAGTAGTGTTTATGCCTATTTTTTCGGAGATAAAGCCCACATAGGTCTGAGACCTGTGCGTGGGTTATGAGTTGGATGATTGTGATTAAACATAGAATAGAATAAACATTTATTTCCAAAAAAATCAATTCAACAAAAAATTGCTCACTTTGAAAGACATTTTACTCTGCAATTGAACGAACGCTGATTTGAACATTAAAATTAAATTAAGCATAGATTGATGAGTTGGACCGTTTTATTTGGGTTCCGAACCACCGGAAAGTGATTTTACAGCGGAGAACAGTCTTTTTTGCTGGCTAATCGTACCGGTCATCCTTATAAACGGGGCCCAGGATTTCGTAGCTTATCTTTATCTGACTGAACAGATACCTGCTGCGACTGAGAAACTGGGCGCTGGATTTACTGTTGGATATTTAATAACATTTAATTTTCTTTAAAAATTGATTCATTTTTTCATAAAGTTATTATTTTTATTCATCCATAATTATTTGAGATTAATAATTTATGCCCATTAAGTTGAAAATAATTGAAGTCAATTATTAAGCACAAGCTTTTCTTAAAGAGGGATGCAACAATTATTTCATTTATGATGTTTTATGTAGATATTCATTATTGTTATGAGAAGTGGCGTATTTTTTGTTTGAATATATGAACGAGAGTACCTGGCCCCAAGGCTATTTAACAAACTACCTGAATGGCTGGGAAATATGACTTACATGAGGGGATTTAAATATTCACCGAAGGGCTACCTTTTAAAAGTTGAAAGGAATTCTGAGATGGAGATGGTGATATAATTGAGAACTCCTCACATGTTCTTATGAGTAGAGTTGTGTGTAGTTGATTTCCTTTTTTGACTGTTCTAGTCATCAGTATCCTTGAGTCAATTGTTACACTTCATTTTTATTTTTTTCATGATGTTTCTTAACTATACTTTTGATGTAGTTTTCAATTTTTTTCTATCGTTAAATATATTATTAATAAAGTTTTTCACTTAATGCTGTACTGTTGAGAATTGCTCCTCCTCTGAACTAGGACTTGCTCCATATCAAAGGAGTAAATTTCTTTATTTAGATATATTTTATTGTCTATATTACATCTTATTTCAATTCTTTATATTAATTCGTTTGTTTTTTTATACCATGTTGTACGATTTTGAACTCACTGCTGGCGAACAAGTTCGCTTATGACAGTAGTGCCACAGTATGTGAATGTAACATCTATGAAGTGTATATATTGTATTGTTTTTTGTGGCGAATAAATCATTCATTCATTCAGAAATATATTATTGCTGTTTGTATTTTTGTTTCTGAAAATAAAGCATTGAAATTGTTCTATAAAGTGTTGTTAACAATAAATAAATTGAATTAAATTGAAGGTGGAGCCAGTGCAGTGGACATTTGAAAATTTCGGCGAAACAGCGACGAGCGGCGAGCTGAACAATTTGGCGGACTTTTTGGCGCGCAAGGACTTTGACCTGGTGATCAACTTGCCGATGCGCAATGGCGGTGCGCGCCGCGTCTCCTCCTTCATGACGTACGGCTATCGCACGCGGCGGCTGGCCGTCGAGTACTCCATCCCGCTAGTCACCGATCACAAGTGCGCCAAACTGCTCGTCGAGGTCAGTTCTACGACTTATTTTAGTTACTTTCCCTTAATATACGAATCACACTACTTCCCGGACACTTGAAAACAAGAGTATCTACCAACAAATTGAAGGAAAATAGCTATTCGTGTAACTAGAGTGCAAAGTGGGGTTTTTCTGCACCGAGAGAAACAGTTTTTTTCACGAGCCGAAGGCGAGTGTGAAACGTTTCTCGAGTGCAGAAACAATACTTTGCGCTTGAATTACACATTAAATTTTTCCTACAGTTACGTATAAAGTGATTCAAACAGAACAAAACAATACATAGATAGATAGATAGATAGATAGATAGATAGATAGATAGATAGATAGATAGATATATAGATAGATAGATAGATAGATAGATAGATAGATAGATAGATAGATAGATAGATAGACAGATAGATAGATAGATAGATAGATAGATAGATAGATAGATAGATAGATAGATAGATAGATAGATAGATAGATAGATAGATAGATAGATAGATAGATAGATAGATAGATAGATAGATAGATAGATAGATAGATAGATAGATAGATAGATAGATAGATAGATAGATAGATAGATAGATAGATAGATAGATAGATAGATAGATAGATAGATAGATAGATAGATAGATAGATAGATAGATAGATAGATAGATAAATAGATAAATAGATAGATATATAGATAGATAGATAGATAGATAGATAGATAGATAGATATGGGCAGCGTCCACTGACCTCCTATAGAAGGGGTATCTGTCAAAGTTCTACTAAAAGAAGTTCTGCTATGATATGAGATAAAAAATTTATATGCAGTGTAAATTAAAATAATTATAATTCTAAAATCGTCATGTATGATTTGTGTTGGCATAGTGACTAATATACTCCGGAATGGAGTAAAAACAAAATTCTTGTAATTCTTTTTTCAGCTCATTCTTAAATTTACTAATTGGAAGTGTTCGGATACGGGCAGGTAAGATATTAAAAAGATGAATTCCTAAACTCTTGACGCCCTTAGTGTAAAGTGTTGTTCTATGGCTGTAATCTCTTATTTGGTCTCTTTGCCTTGTTTTGTATGTGTGAATCATAGATCCTCTAATTGAGCTATTTTCTTTTTTTTTAATAAGGCGAATACTTTCAAAAATGAAAAGGCTAGGCAGAGGGAGAATCTGCAACTGTTTAAAATATGGTCGACAACTTGTTCGTATTGACTCCCCTACCATCACTCGTATTGCCCATAAACTGGCAATTCCTCACATAACCTATCTTCGAATCAAATCTATTTAAACAACAACTACAGCTGACTGTATTTCGTAGCTGAAGCAGAGTAGCCAACCTATTTTTGAATGTAGAATAGGGAACCTGCGTATTACATACTCACTATTTTGTGTTGTTAGGTTGCAAATCTGGAGTGCGGAAAAGTACTTTCGCGCTCTGTAATTTACTTTCCCTCACTTGTGCAGGAATAGACTATTTTGCGTGCTACAGTTAGTGCAAAAATAGGCACTATTTCGGGTAACTGTAGGAAAAATACATTAATGGTAAACAAATCTCGACCGCAAATCATAGGGAATATGTTCACAAATTATTTAGAAAGAAAATTGTAATGTTTCAAATTAAACAACTGCTCTATAACATGGCAGGCCATGGAGGAGTAGGTTAATTTCTGTATCAAATCAAAATTTATTGAGATTCTTTGACATAATTATGATAGCACAATTTATTGAAGGAGTATATCGTATGAAAAAAATAGTTCAATACAGTGTCCAGGGAATGTGTCAATAATGAATAATAAGACTTGAAGTTGTCACACTCACGTTTATTGAAAATCATGAGACACTAGTTTCGGTTGTTACACCATTATCAATCTCAAACAAACTGAGACTAAAGTACAGAGTAGCTTAATACTTAAAGTGGCCAAATTCAAAGTTGAGAGCCTGTCCACTTTGAATTTGGTCACATTTGATACTCGCTGGCAGAGTAGCGAACACCAAAATACAATATTATTGTGGCCAAAGCCGCCATTTAATCATGCAGGCTGCCAGCATAACAGTTCAGATGAGATATATTGTAGATTGTTTTGATGAAATTTTATTGAATAATTGTTGGTAAACTTCATATTTTAATTTTGTGTTGCAATATTGTTTATTGTCTTTGAAATTCCATAGTATGAGGGTGATTCTGGAAATTAAATTTTTAATATAATTTGGCTTGGTATGCTGAGCTGCTGTAGCACGGTCGGTTAGTAACGTCCTACTCGCTACTCGCTTAGCGAGTAACTATCCCAATGTAATCGACCATTTATAGCAGTACTGCAAGTGGTACTGCCAGTTGGAACGTGAATGCCCAGCTGTAGGAAACATATGACTGGTGAATCAAAGCTCAGCTTATGTTTCATCCATTATTTCAGTGGTGAAAAAAAAAAATTTTATTTCTTTATTAAAAATTAATTAAAATTATTAAAAACTCCAAAAAACAAATGTAATTGTACATCACAATCAGATACACAAAATTGAACTATGTGTTTGCACAGTAAGTTACATATATTACAAGAAAAAATATATTCTTCAAGATTTCCATCAGCAAAGCCAAGCTTGTGCGCCGGATGAAAATCAAAAAAATAACACTTATAAACAACCTTAAATATAACTTATATCCAACATTATAAGAATACAGAGCCTATTTTAAAATATACATTTGCCTTCACCCACGTATCTATTCCAAGAGTTTTAGTTTTATTCGTGAATGGTATTAGCTGCATGGGTATCACGTTAAGAAGTTTACAGCAAATATAGAGAGTTTGATGTCTGCAAATGCGTTTATTGAGATTTGGAATCAAAACTAGATCTCTTACGGTCTTATATTGTAATCAATCTGTCTGAATTTGAATAGTTCTCTATTGCAATTTATGTATACAATAAGTTTCTTCATAAATAATTGTCTTACAGTTAATACTTGGAATTCATCAAAGATCAGTCTACTTGTATAAAGTCTAGGTCTACCCAGTGCTGCTCGTATTATATATTTTTGAATAATGAACAACTTGTTAAAGTGTGTGTTCATTGCACCCCCCCCCCCCCCATACTTCAATAATACAGTATTGCAGAATGGATTCGGCATAAGCCTTATATATTAGTCTAATTATATCTAAATTATTCAACTTATTTATTCTATAGAATTGGAAAATTAAATATCTCAATCTAGAAATCAGATAATCAATATGACTCCCCCACTTGAGATGTTGATCAACAACAATTCCCAGGTATTTCAAAGCAGTTGGCCTATCCAAACAAAAATTAACATTTTAGGAAGGTGCGATTTGTGCTAGGCTCTTGGGAATTCGCCAGGTAGCACTATTATAACTAAAATACCGTTGCAACGCACGGGTGAACCGCTACTAATAATAATAATAATAATAATAATAATAATAATACTTATATTACTTATAATAATACTTGGAAAATTGAACTACATGTTTGTTTGAGAGGAAACTTTTTTGATTAAATTAATAATATGTGATCTCATCTTATAAGGTGTTGAGCTAAAGCTCTGATATGTATGAAAATTCTAACTCTAATTGCTCTCATTATTTTTCTTTCTCTATGTTTCAAGTAAGCATTATTATCAGTTGCATGCCCTAATTCGCTCAGTTCTTGAGCACTGATAAGTGCATGAAGTAATACTGTAATGATTGTTCAACAACAATAAACTAAAACTTGTACAAGAAAATTGTCAAACCCAGCATAAGCTTTTGCTTGCTCGTGCTCGTGCGTAAGTACACATGAATAATAATATCAAAGTAAATAATTTTATGATATTTTTTCTATACTGTACTCTTATGGAACAACAATCTATCCTAATTTGACTCTTTAAATATGATACTCTTGAGGCAATGAACTAAAAGATGCAGTAAACTAATCAATACTAGAGATTTTATGTTTCCAGTATCGAATTAACTGGTGCCTAGATTTAATGAATAATAAGACTAGAAGTAGTTACAACAATTCATTAATTGAAAACAGTGAGATACTAGTTTAGGTTGTTACGCCATTATCAATCTCAATAAAACATCAACTTTGATTGTGATTGATAATAGTGTAACAACCGATACTAGTATTTCATGATTTTCAATAAATGTGGTTGTGACAACTTCAATTCTTATTATTCATATCAAATCGTTTATTGCACAAAAACCGAATACAAATAATATACAATAATATTATTACAATTTCACACACAAAAATAAATACAATATTATTATGAATTTGTGCTACACGCCGACAAAAGTAAAAACTTGCTCGCCGACGTGGAGTCTTATCAACAGAATTTCTTTACTTGCATATTAATGACAAAAAAGAATACTCCTTATAGATAAATTGAATTGAAAGAACCTCATAGATAAAATTGTACGCATATATCACAGAAAATATTATTAAAAAAAAATATTTATTCACTATTATTATCATAGAATATAGGACTACAAACATAACAAAATTAAACCAGGTCATTAATTGAATGGAAAAATTAGTCCCTTATCCACATGTGTAACTCCTTTATTCTAGGCTTTTTAACTATCCAATCCCTAGGTATTGTATTGAATAATCTGTTTTTTTTATATAAGAAATGCTCCTTCGAGATGAATTATTAATTATGTATATGTTCCACAATTTGAAATGAAATGAAAAATTTCTTTATTAGGCGGACTTGAGACCATAAGTATTTTCTATCACTCAACCGTAGCCAAATATAAATAATATAAAATTTACACACTAACCTAACCTAACCTAACCGTTTTCAGACCGACTTGATGTTAGCTTTACAGATTAGAAATTTATTTGATGTGGATCTCAACTATATTGGCTGATGACAATTAGTGCTGATTTGTATTAATATTAATACCTGATGAATCCTTTTTTGCAGGCGATGCTGCGCATCAAGAGCGATCCGCCTCTGCGCACGCACACCGATTGCCTGTCGTCGCGACGCCTGGTGACGCTGCCCGGTCTGGTGGACGTGCACGTGCATGTGCGTGAGCCGGGCGCCGAACACAAGGAGGACTACCAGTCGTGTACTGCGGCCGCCCTAGCTGGAGGCGTCACTCTTATATGCGCCATGCCCAACACCGCCCCGCCCATCACTGATGCCACCTCTTTTGCACTTGTCAAACAGGTAAGGCTCCTACTACACGGGCGTATTCACACGTAGGCGCGCCTTTCGTTTATGGATATTGACATTAGAAGTTCAGTATATCATTCAGTAGCTCATGATTCGGGAGGACACTATTTGTACGACTGTCGTTTTGACCGACCTAGTAAACAAAGGTGTTTCAGTCACATCTAGACAGGTTAGGTTTTTTTTGAGGATGAAGCCCACATAGGTCTGAGACCTGTGCGTGGGTAATGAGTTGGATGATGGTGATTGATGAGTTGGACCTACAGTTTTAGGTGGGTTCCGAACCACCGGGAAGTGATTTTACAGCAGAGAACAGTGTCCTTTTTGCTGGCCAATCTAATCGGTCACTGTTACAAAGTGGATCCAGGAGAACGCAGCTTATCTCTATCTGATTGAACAGATTCCTGCTACGGCTCACGGCTATCACTTCCCGTAGGTTAGGTTAGGTTTGGTTATGCAGTTATGGCTGGCTATCGCTAGCAGTAGTTCGATAAAACTGTTAGGTCGTCCTAAAGGATACCACCCTTATGATTCAATAGTGGCCTGTCCCTAAAGCCGGTCTTCCACCGAAAGCAGAACAGGCTCTTTTAATGTCAAAGCACACGAACACATTATTAGGAATTCTAAGTTATTAATTATAAATATATACATAAATTATGTATAATAATGACTCGATTACTAATTATTCAAGAATGTAAATATAATTAAGTAAGTATACACAAGGAGTCCTAAAAATGTGCTCATGTGATTTGGAACTTTAAAAGAGTCCGCTCCGCTTTCAGTGGGAAGCCAGCTTAACACTGGAGAATAAGGGGTTGAAGAAGGTACAAGAAGAAGATGATAAAAAATATACAAGAAGAAGAAGAATATAAAGAGAATGGAAACAAAAAAAGAATATTAGTGGATAATGATAATAATTTTTGAATATATTCCTTTGGCGTTTGTTTTTACATTTTTCCATTACTTTTTGTTTCTCTGTAGACCTTCACTACAATCTTTCATTTTTTTTTTCACTGGAGTACCTACTTAGATTTACTGTTTCAATCATGTTTGTTTTTACCGGTTTTACTGATTGTACTTATTTGAAAATTGTTTCGTTTTCTTTTCTGCAACTGTCTGCCGACATTCAAGCTAAGCTTTTGTTGGTAGTGCCAGAACTTTTCTTTTTTAATACAGTTCAGTGTATGAAGGAGTTTTGTATATTAGTACTCTATATTGTAAGGTTGGTATACATTGTTACTGTACTGTACATTTTTTAAAGATTGTGTTGAGAATTTTTTGGCAATAAATTTCAATTTCAATTACCTGCCAATTTTTTCCCTGAAAAATATTATAGTATTGTTACCGTTATAGTAAGAGCCTTATTATACAGAGCCACTGCAGTCGCGGTCGCAATTTGAGGCTAAATCACACGAGCTGATCGTGTGACGGAGTTCAACAATTTCAAAGTACATTGAAGCATGCACTTTTTTCAATCATCCGCTGATTTTTTAATGAATTTTACACGGGTGGTGTAATTTATTCTTAACTAGCTGGCCCAACGCGCGTTGCTGCATTCTCATAAAAATTCTCCTTGATTTTATTATTCGTTATCCGCTGAGGTTACATTTCAAATTAGGAAAGAAGTTAGTCCTAGGGCTCTTCCAGTTGATCATAGAGGCTTCGTTGTTTTCTTAATGAAGAAAACCTCTGAATGAAGAAACATTTCAAATTTAAACCTCCTATGACTATAAGGGTAGAAGCTAGTTTTTTATTTTATTATTCGCCACCTCCCGCTGAGGCTGCATTTCAAATTTCTAGCTGCATTGGATAACAGATGTCATCAACCTAGCATAATTACATTTCATCATACCCAGTCGTATGTTTCCTACATATTGCAAGGCTCCAACTGCACGGTAGCCTACATGCAAAGTGCAAAGTCTTTTGCTGTTCAAAGACAGCGTAAATAACGCCATTAAGGGGCCTGCCATATGATTAAAAACTGTTGACTTATATCAGCTGTTCCTTTAAGCTGTTTGGCTGGCAAGTTCAGTAGGTTAGGTCTATAAAATGGTTTAATTAATAATAATTATTAGCTCCCCTATTGAAATTTATGGTCAGAAACCATCCCCAATATTCACACAACATATTCCCAAAGTTTCATGCCGATCTGTCAAGTAGTTTTGGAGTCTATAGGGAACACACACACATACATACATACATACATACTGTATATACAGACATTCATTTTTATACATAGAGATTGTGGCTCGCGACCATGACTGAAGTGGCTCTATTGTTATTTAAACCTAACCGCTATAGTGTAGTTGGTAAAACGATTCCCGTTTAGCCTGGCATTTTTTGTATAATAATGTATGTTATTGAATATAAATACCCACTTACAATATAAAATAGTAATGCTTCTATACTTATTTGCAATTTGATTTGCACTACACCATTAAAGAGCCTACAAGAATTTCTGGAGTAAGTAGGACAGCCATTGACAACATTGTTACTAACATTGAAGTAGAATTTTATGCTGTACAGATTGTTCACACACTGTTATCAGATCATACTGCACAGGTTTTTTATACACAATACGCTCATTTTCCCAAGAGATCCAAGACTAATCAGATACCATTTCATACTCCAATGTATAATTGCTCACAGGAGAATATAGTTAAACTGAAAATTTCTCTGGGTGGTGAATCATGGACATCAGTTTATAATGCGTCAGATGCAAACAACCAATTTGCGCGGTTCCATGAAGTTTTACTCAATCACTTGAGCATAAATTGCCCTTTAAAACGTCAACGTAAGTGGACTCAAAATAAAAAGAAATTTAGAGGTGAATGGATTACGGACGAAATTACTCAGATAAGGAATCTTTTAAAACTAGCTAAACACAACATTAATAACGGTGTAAGTATTGATGTGGAGCCATTAAGACGTATTCAACAAATTTATGATAATAAAGTTGTACAAGCTAAAAAGCAATATATAAGTAATTTAATTTTAAGAGCTTCAAATAAATCAAAGACAAGCTGGAAGATCATTGATGAATTTAGAGGCAAGAAAAAACCATTACAGCCAAATATAGAGCTAGAAGAAAATGGAAAAATTCTAACAGATTCCAAACAGATAGCTGATGCATTTAATAAATTTTTTATTTCAATGGCACCCACTATCGATGCTCCAAAATCAAAACTACGAATTAATAACGCTCCCTCTTCAAATAAATCAAATTGTAAAAATAGCCTTTTTTTCTTTCCAACTAATAGTAGAGAAATACTAAAAATAATAAAAAGTGTCAAAACAAAAAATAGTGTTGGATTTGATAATATTCCGGTGAATATAATTAAGGAATGTAGTAATGAAATAGTTGAGCCACTAGTTTTCATAATAAATAATGCGTTTGAAACTGGGATATTTCCAGATCTACTTAAAATTGCCAAGGTCAAACCATTGTTCAAGCAGGGTGTGAAAACAGATATAAATAATTATAGGCCCATTTCTATTTTATCAAGTCTATCCAAGGTATTTGAGAAGCTTATTTATTGTAGAATAATGAATTATCTTGAGCAGTTTGGTTTGATCTCATCTTGTCAAAATGGTTTTGTGAGAGGCAAATCAACAATGACTGCGGCTGTAACCTTCATTGAGAGTATCATTGATCGGGCTGATAGGGGCAATTTTGTTATTGGTACACTTTTGGATCTGTCCAAAGCTTTTGACAGTGTTGATGTTGACATACTTCTCAGTAGGATTTCAAGCCTTGGAATTAGAGGTATTGGTTGTAGCTTAATCAAGTCTTATTTGACAAATCGATTCCAATTCGTCACTGTTGACTCTCAATCTCGGGTAGCTGAATCAATGCAACTGAGAGTTACAAGAGGTGTGCCGCAAGGATCTATTTTGGGTCCATTGCTTTTTGTTCTATACACTAATAATTTGCAATCTTCTGTCCCAGTAGGTGTGAATATTACATTATATGCTGATGATACTACATTATTGTTCAACAGCAAAAATCTCAATGATCTTGAGGTGGATGCTAATCTACATACAAATTTAGTTGTACAGTATTACAATGAGTCTCTATTGTCAGTGAATCCTAAAAAAAGTAAGTGCATTCAATTTGGCTTCAAACATCATGTCTTTGAGCCTGTGATTAGCATTGGTGAATCTATTGTTCAAAATGTAACAGAAGCGAATCTGCTAGGGTTAATTGTTGACAAGGACCTTTCATGGAATGCCCATACTGATAGACTGGCAAACAGAATTAGTAGTAGTCTATTTATCCTGCGAAACATAATCAAGTATGTGCCCCATGAAACAGGAAGAACCTTATATTTTGCACTCATATACTCGCATATTGCATATGGAATAGAGCTCTGGGGTAGCACGTCTTTGCAGAACATTAATAAAATATTCATTCTGCAAAAGCGTGCTATTAGGTATTTAGCAGGATTGGGGATCAATCATCCTTGTCGGGATGCTTTTAAAAGGCTTTCTATACTTACTGTACCCAGTATTTTTATTTTTAAAGCTGTACTATTTGTGGTCAAGAATATTGGCAGTTTTACAACTAATGCACATGTACACTCACACAACACCAGAAATAGGAATAGCTTAACTGTTCAGACTCATAGGCTAACTTTCTTTGAAAAAAAAACCAGTTACATAGGGACAAAATTTATAAACAAATTGCCTAATAGTTTGGATTTCAGGAGTACAAATTTTAAAAGAGAACTATATAAGTTTCTCATTGAAAAAAGTTTTTATAGTGTGAATGAATTTTTAAGTGATAACCATGTATGACTGCATATAGGCTATATCTATACATTAAATATTTCATGTTAGGTTAGATGTTTTTTTTATTTTTTTTTTTTTAAATTTTATATTATTGTACTTGACGATATTCAATTGTATGGTTTCTGACTGTATTGTGTTGAATAAATAAAATATATTATTATTATTAAAATATATATTATTATATTATTAAAATATATTATTGTTTAGATTCACATCCATATCTAGGATTTGCAATAGATAATGCAAGTTGATTCAACTATTGAACTAGCTGATTCAAGCCCAATTGTCAATTCTATCTAGGTAATTTCCTTAATTAATTGATGTTTATTTGTGTTTTATTTTAAGGAGCAAATTAATATTTTTTGAATTTTGTTTGCAGCGAGCAGCGGCAGGTGCAAGATGTGATTACGCCATCTACTTTGGCGCGACTTCTGATAATTACAGCCTGATTCCCGAATTGGCGCACAAGGCGGCCGGCCTCAAAATGTATCTCAATGAAACGTTCAACACACTCAGGCTCAAGGATCTCACCGAATGGATAAAGGTAGGCTATTATCTACAACTATCAGATTGCGCGATTCAATTGAATTTGGCTTTCTAGAACGTTACTTAACCGATTTATAAATTGAATTTAATAATCTATTTTCTCTTATCTATCTTCCCCTTTTTCTTCTTTACCTTCTCTTTCTTCTTCTCATTCCTCTCCTCCATTACAAACTGATAAACAGGCATTTGTTGATTAGTCAGCATTTCGAAAATTAATAATTTATTAATTGGTTTTTAATAAAACAAATTATTTATCAGTATGCCAAAGTAACAAATAATATTATGTAGAATGCTAAGTGTCCTAGAGTATACCGTATGAATTGGTATACTTTAATTGGTATGAGTATACAGAGTATACAGTATGAATTGGTATACTTAATTGGTATGAATTGGTATACAGTGCTATTACAGTGCTACTACAATATAAGTAGAAAAATAATACAGATTAATAAATAGATTATAGATTAATATATATTAATATAAATTTATAGAAGTGGGATCGGTCAATAGGACCGATATTATTTATATAACTATTCTATCTATTATATATTAATTTTAGCATATATTAATTTTTTTAAGTTTAAATGTATTTTTTACATAGATAAGAATAAGAGTTCACAGTTCTGTTTGTCTCACACAGAAATTTGGTTGCTACTCATTGAATGATTTTCTGATAAAAGTTATCCTGTCATCCTCTTATTTTATACAAATTGTTAGCTGCAAGAAAGGTTGTTGGAAAAATAACGAATTTTTGTATTGCAAACTATACTGCTTTACCATTGCATTATTTTCTGATTAATTTTGCTGTATTTTTTGTTATTAATCTCTATATTTTGTTCGAATTGTTAGCTAGAATGGAAGATGCTTGATATTATAACTGAATCTTGGGTTGAAAAATAGACTGCTATTCATTGAAGTATTTTGTTGCTGTATTTTATGTTATTTTCTATGAATTTGTTTGTTTTTAGCACTTTGACAGCTGGCCCAAGACGAGGCCTCTGTGCGTGCATGCTGAGGGCCAGACGACGGCAGCCGTGTTGCTATTGGCCACTCTGCACAATCGGCCCATTCACATTTGCCACGTTGCGCGCAAGGAGGAAATACAAATTATACGCGCTGCCAAGGAAAAGGTACGCTAATATCCTTATTGATGACTGTGGTAGCCCAAGCAATTTTTTTAAACGAATGTTATTCCCTTTCAGAGCTCTCAGAGTAGACTGGCCTTACCAAGAACTCTTTGTAATAATTATATGACCCTTTTGTTTCTCTCAATGGCAAATAGAGATGCTTCATCCTTGCATTCACTGTTCTTATTGATGAAAATGTTTTATATGAATGTAATAGATAACGTGCCACCTTAGACACTATTATTGACACATTAGACACTATTGTTCAAATGACCGCCATCTTTAAGACAAATTTAATACGTGTTCTAATACTGTAGCTAGAAATGATAAATTATAACACTCCTGCTCTCTCTGTTAACACGAAAAAATCGAAATACTACTTTTTTAGATGAAAATGTTCTGATAAAGGTTGTACCAAGAATTATGACACTCTCCCCCGGTTGTCCTGTTATAATGATGTATCGTTATCCATGCCATTATGCTTATGACAGCAACAAATAATATTCCTGGATTTCTTGTTCCATGACAAACTGCGTTGTTAATATTAACTTTTTATGTGAATTTAACGACTTGCTGTCAAATATTCATTAAGAATAAATAAAATTTACTTACTCTGTAGGCCGAGCGCTTTCGAATCTTTTAGATCTCAAAGATTCGAAAGCGCTCGGCCTACAGAGTAAGTAAATTTTATTTATTCTTAATGAATATTTGACTGCAAGTCGTTAAATTCACATAAAAAGTTGACAAATAATACAATGCCTATATACTTTGTACATGCTGCCATTCGTATGACTATATATACGTGAATGAAGGTAGCTAGATCGGCTGAGCTTGAAAATGAGTTTTCTAGCTTGTACGACATGTATATATTACATTTGATTTACACAATATACATTGAAATATGTAAATAAATAAATGAAATATGTAAATAAATTATATTATTACATAGTTCGGAGAGTGGAGTAGCCTTTTGAATCATAAAATACTTGTATCAGTGATTAATATTGGTAATTCATATTATGAATTTCAGGTTAGGGTAACAGAAGTTCGCCTTTACATCAAATACTGCATACCTATCCAGCTCAGCATTGCAAGCATACATAGATCATACGAATGGTGGCATGAACATTTGTGTAGGCATCATATTATTCATTTGTTGTAAGCATAATAGCATAGATACTGATATTCACGATATACATAGATCATACGAATGTTAGCATGTATATAGGTATAGGCATTCGTAATTTATTGTTCTCGTAAACATAATGGCGTAGGGAAGTGATAGCCGTGAGCCGTAGCAGGTATCTGTTCAATCAGATTGGGGTAAGCTGCGTTCTCCTGGGCACTCTTTGTAAGGGTGACCGATTAGATTGGCCAGCAAAAGACATTGTTCTCTGCTGTAAAATCACTTCCCGGTGGTTCGGAACTCACCTAAAACTGTACGTGTAACTCACCAACTCATTACCCACGCACAGGTCTCAGACCTATGTGGGCTTCATCCTAAAAAAAATATAATAATAATGATACATTATTATGAAAGGACGCCTTTACAGTCGGAGGTCAGTATTATTTTCGACAGTGTGACACTGGCCTTTTTTTTTATGTATTAACCCTGTATGTTTCTTGATCAGGGCCTGCCGGTGACGTGCGAAGTGTGTCCGCACCATTTGTTTCTGACCGATGTGGAGGTGGCTGCCAAGCTGGGCAGGAGCAAGGCCCAAGTGCGGCCAGTGGTCGGCACCAAGGAAGACCAGCAGGCGCTCTGGGACAACCTCGACATTATCGACTGTTTCGCCACCGATCATGGCAAGTAAACACTGCGCCTCAGTTCATGGGAGTCTTACCGGTGGCATCTGATTGGTCTATTCAAAGTTTTCAACGTCTATGAATTTGAGTAGATCAATCAGACGTCACCAGTTACATTTACAATAGTGCTACTGATAAAGTCCCCATGAATTAAACCATTAAATAACGAACATTGGCTATTCTATCTTTCTACACAATAACTATACTCAATAAAAACTAAGGAAAACACATAAATGAATTTGAATGGATCAATTAGACGCCACCGGTAACATTTACCGATTATCTCCTTCTGTTTTCCTCTCTACTGTCGTCTTCTTCAGTCATCCTTTTCTTTTTTTCTTCTCTCATTTTCTTCTTTGTCTCCTCTTTCTCTTATGCCTATTATTTCCTTATTTTCCTTGTTTTTTCTCTAATATTCTTTTTATGTGTGATATTATATAATATATCAATATATTTGAAGCTATCCATTAATGAAAAGATATGAGCCCACATAGACCTAATTGGTCTGTATAGCGAGTCAGAGTCCAAGTATTATTTTATGCTAGTTGTTATGCTTTTGGTGTAATAAGCATAAAGTACTCCAGTCAGGAAAATTTGATTGAAAAATCAGCTGATTGGTCTAAATATGTGTATGCCTTCTTGTTCTTTGACAATTTTGAGCTCGATCAGACGCTCAGCTGATGTAATTTAGCATGAATAATTCAAAATTATTTTGGTTCGCTACCACGACTCTAGTGGCTCTGTATAAAAAGGCTTTTAGATTTACAAAGAGAGGCCGACAATTAGCTGCTACGGTGATGCATGCTAAATAATTCTTATGACTTTCATTTCAAGCCTCAATAGTGTTTATTTATTGTGACAAATTTACAGCGAATGTGAAAGTGAAACAAACTCAAGTCCAAAACTGCTCCCTTCACAAATTTCGAATATGTTACATTGTCTGAAAACATTGTCCAACGTATTACATCTATGTCACTTTTATCTTGGAAACCACTATTATAAATTGTAAACAGTGCTTCATATTCGAGTCTATATTCTGTGTTGTTGGAGACCATATTGTTTTAAAGCCTTTTATCTTCAATGTGTTATCGCAATGTCCATAATTTTTGCAATATATTAAATTTTTTTGTAATAGCACTGTAAGTGAAATTGTAATTTTTATTCAACTTATGTTTTGTACTTTGGAGTTTTATTGTTCTATACCACTGCGGGTCTCATCAGACACAGTGGAAATTGTAAAAATTGATAAATAAGTAACACTAAGCTGAAGGCTCACATATAAGATAAGATGACTGCTTTTATTTTTACCTTATTGTAGATAACACTTTTATTGTTAGTAAATATAATTTGTTAAAGTACTTATAATAGTATAAAGTATAATAGTTTTTATCTACGACCATGTCATAATGTATACATTACATTTTCACAATTGATGCCAAAACAGCTGTCTTTTCGAAATGCTTTTTGAAACCCGTTGCATAATGAGCTCATTATAGTACAGGTTCTACATTATAACACGGGTTCTGGACCAATCAGAAGCATTTTTGATGGAATCAATATCGTAATTCAATATTGTGAAACTATCAGCTGATTTGATCAAACTGCTACACCAGCTGCTTTAACCTAACAATCTACTATAACTTCTCGTATGTGAGATGAGAGGTTAGTTATCTCTGACAGTCACAGGTAAAATGAAATTGTTTCAATTAAATGTATTCTAGTGGTCGTAGATAAAATAGTGTATGCAACGATTTTATTTGGCCATTAAAGCACTCGTGAGATATTTATAACACTCGCATTCGCTCGTGTTATAACTTACATCTAACTCGTGCCTTAATAAGGGTCACAATAAAATCGTTGCATAAACTACTATTGAGTTTAATTTTGTATTTTTGCTTGCAGCTCCTCACACACTTGAAGAGAAGAACAGTGAGAATGCACCTCCCGGCTACCCGGGCCTCGAAACGATGCTGCCTCTGCTGCTCACTGCTGTCTACGAGAAGAGACTCACACTCGAAGTGAGTACAACAATCTTACTTTTATTTCTTCACATAAAAAAGACTTGTTCTTGAGTAATAAAGTAAGACAATAATAAGCGAATGGCTTTTATTGATGGGGAGACCTTTACGGTAGTTCCACCTCACCGTTTGAGCCATATGAGGTAAGATGACCAATAAATAATTTTTTTATAACGTTTAGCATATGCTGTTAGAATCTTTTTATTTTTTCTTTATATTTTTTAAATTGACCAGTCTTGCTTGCCTATAGACCGCTCTGAAGTCAGTGAAAATTGTTTTGGCATTAAGCTGTAAGCTTATGGTTGTATTGGTTGTGAATGTGTATTCAATAAATTAATCATTCAGTTGTTATCAATTCATTAGCAGCCATAAGGCTAGTTTCACACATGCCCGACAGTTGGGTAATCGATGTGGTTTTGCCCAGTATAATATTACATTGTGTCATATGATTTCAAAAATCGGGTGAGTGAGAAGCGCTAAATACAATGCAATGTCCCTAAGGCCGGGTAAACAACACCGGTTACCCGACTGCCGGGTGTGTGTGAAACAAGCCTTAAGATTCAACTGCAGTTAGACGAGAAAACACATTTTAGTTTAATATTTCTCCGCACTTCACAGCGTAGCGCTGAACGGAATTAGTGTACGCAGTAGGGAGTGTCTCCTTCCTACAGCGGCGGCTCCCCCACCAACTGACCATTAGTGGGTATGCGCGTATGAGAGTGTGTGAGGGAGCGATGGACAGACGTTTACAGGCTACATTTTTATCACATCAAGACTGGTTTCGCTAGTGAGTCATGAGCAAGAAAAGGAGAGACAAGAGCAAGAGAGGATGTGTTTTGGAATTGCAATCTCGGTGTCACACCGCTGTGTTTACCGCACTGAAAACTGAACAGAAAGTTGAATCCTAAGATTGTGAATTTCAACTAGTGAATTCATCCACATTACAGGGGTGCCCATCCACCCCTAGTCTCATGACGCACCCCGCCCCCTAAATTCAGCACCTGCCCCCCCCCCCCCCAATAAAGTAGGCATCCCCCTAAAAAAATGCGAAAAAATAAGCTCCAATATTCAAACAAAATTAAAAGAAGATTTCTATAGGTATTGAAAAAAATCAAACCCAGTCGATAATATACAAAATGTATGTATATTAAAACTAAAAGAAGATTTATATAGGTATTGAAAAAAATTAAACCCAGTCGATAATATACAAAATGTATGTATATTTCTTGAGATTCTTATAGGGCTTAATTTTCGAAATTGAGAAATACCGGAGCTCTGACTCACAGGCTGGTCCGGGGTCCTCCCTCGGAAAATGTTTGAAAATTACACTTGAATTGGTGCATTTTAAACGCATTTGAGCATGGTTAGTAATGCACATATAATATTACATAATATGCAAAATAACAAGCTAGTTCAGATCTGGTTTAAAATAAATGATTTTATTATAGATTTAGATAGCCGGAGCTCCGCTCCGATGTGCTCCGGCTGACATTAAGCCCTGGATTCTTTACATAGGTAAAATTTTTTTTTGTAAAGGTAAAAAGGAAATAGCTTAATAACTTCCTGCACAAATACTAAACATAACTATTTTAGCTGATTCATATTCAATACTGTAGTATAATAATAATTATAAATCTATTGTCATTAATGTTTTGAACAATGTAAAATATTCAAAATTTGTGGAGAGAGCAGTTTTGGACTTGAGTCTGCTGCTTCTTCACATTCATTGTAATTTTGTCACAATAAATAAATAAATAGACATTTTATGTGGTGACTTCATAATATATTTTTGAATATCGTCACGTTAAACACGGTTTCAATCAACTTTAGCCACCCCCCCCCCCCCCAACTTTTTTTAGAACCCCCCCAGGAATATCAATGACGCAGTCTGCGTCATAGCCCCCCCTCCCTCCTGTGGTCACCCCTGCACATTAAAATCTGATTCTGATTAATAAAAATATGAAAATTTTAGTATTAGCAACTGTAATGCACTAACGTAACGTACACACCCGCAGACCCGCCATGACGCGGGGGGGGGGGGGCCCGGACTGGAAATATATTTTTTTCAAGAAATGGTCCGTGCCCAGACTGAAATATACATATTTTTTCAAAAGAAATAAAACTGAAACACTGAAGGAAGAAAGAAAGAATGGGCTAAATATTGTCAGGTCAATGTTTATTGTTTACTTTATCAATTTGCTGATAGATTTAGTGGAGGAATTTAGAAGCAGGATGTGGTGACTTCACTCTTCAGGAATGGAGACATACAGAGGACAAAACACTCTTTAGACAAACTTATGTAGACTGTTATAAATCATGACGGCTATGTCTCCACAGTGCAAATATTAAAGGAAATTAATATTATTTTCTCATCTAATTCCTCAATGTATATTAGCATATACGAAGTAATGCGAAATGGGGGGGTTGTCTAGAAATGAAAGTCAATATTTTTCTTCATACAGTATTTTTAATCCAGCCTCTTGAATCGTCCTGTTGGATGCATGTAGGCCTACACGTGTCTGGTAAATTGGCCTAGAGTAAACCGTATGTATATTAATTGAGTTCGTGATTGTGAGTTAAATTATTTGGAGTGCCATTTTTTTTTCATTTCTATTCTATTTTTCAACATGCTGCGTTTATGGTATTGTGATGTTAAACGGTCATGTTTTAGTTATTTCTATTTTTTATCGACTAGTACATTTTTGAACAATGTTCAGAAGGAATATTTATACCCTTGTTTTTCGGATAAATTCCGTGATTATTGTATAAGTATATCCAGTTTTGGTTCAATTGTGTCAGTTCTCCCAACGCAGTTGAATTTTTTTCTTATAATAGGATCAAGTACTGTGTAAGTAGTTTACGTTTTTTCTATTCTGCCTCTTAAGAATAAATTTCTTTAATTTTTTCTATTTTCCTGACTATTTCCATCTTTCAGGAGCCCGTAGGCAACAGCCAAAATCATTAGACTAGCCCCACTTGAAACATGGTTGAATTTTTAAATTTAATAGACAAAAAGGTGTTTAGTTTTTACATAATTATAACTGTCCACAAAATAATTATGCAAGTTTTTCAGGGATGGGTGGCGAGGGTAAGGGGGGATATTTATATGATTTTGTGGAGAGGGGACGGGAAATCGATTGCAGGGGGGCCCAATTGGAAAACGTTACGCCACTGGGCTTCACGGCATAGGGACTAGAGATTTAGTTGGATGTCGTACCTTTTCCATGTGTAATGTACAAAAGTACTTCTTGCCGATTATATTACAATAATTAATATTGTTATATTTATATAGATTCCATATCAGTGGCTTCCAACAAAATATTTTTAAGGACCTCCTCATCGGTCGAAATATTGTACACCATCATAAGCTATTGAATTTCAGAGTATTGAACATTTTAGTAACTTACTACAATATTATAGTTTATACTGTATTAATTGACTGAAGAACTGTTTGAGCAAGGACACTTATTGCAATAGGGTGCTCTTGTAGAGTAATCTAGAGGCTTGCTGCATGAGTCTACAATCATTTGATTGGGAACCACTGTCTAGAAGTCTAGTTAATTATACAATAATTAACTGGGCTAAGAATGTAACAGCATTGGACTTGTTTCACACGTAAATATATAGTCCGTTTTCGGTTCTAGTCATTGAGGTAGGTATAAGCATAGACGAACCATCTTACTATCCCTGATCAATGGTATAAGTGAGTGGAGGGAGTAGTATTTGCACTGTGTATGAATTTGCTTCACTTCCTAAATTTATGTTCTCGCGTAGAATGGAACCGTATATTTGTATGAAACAAGCCTTATGCACGTTTTTCTAATAACAGCTATGAGTAAACACACACTAAACGTCACGAAGCATCAAACCTTCAATCAGCCAAAAAAGAGAAAAGTACCGTACGTTTTTTCTTGCGCGAGATCTACCAATCTCACAATACAGTAAACACTCAAGTACTTGTAGAATTGACTGGCAAAGAAACAACAAATATGTTCTTCAAATAAGTTTATTTAAAATCGAATTAATATTATTAGGTTAAGAATAATAGACTAACAAATTATGGGACTTTTGACACAACTATTGTCAATAATATATTTTTCAAAAATAAATGTTTTCAGCTATCTTATTCCTTTTTTTTAAATCTTGCGTGTGCAAAATTTATATCTTACATATTCGGTTGATACAAAAATCGTAGATTATTGTCAATTCGTAGATTATTGTCAATTTTTTCAGAATTTTTAGGACATGTGCACTACAAGTTCACACTTCTAGCATAGGGAAAATAACATTGACTCGTGACCTTGACCGCGTTTTCTACCGCGATATTTTAAAAGATCAAACTCGTTTAGAGAAAATATTAAATATTAAGTATTATAAAAAACTATGCTTGTGCAGAAATTAATTTTTATATATTCTTGTGGCACAAAAATCTTAGATTATTGTCAATTTTTTCATAATTTTTTAGACACGTGCGCTACAAGTTCACGGAGCTCGCTGAATGGCTTGGAGAGAGGCGTAAACGAATAACGACATCGAATTTTGGAAGGATTAGTAAGAGGACGCCACTCAATGGTTGTCAAAATATTGTTCTTGAACTTTTGTATGGGGGCGCTAAAAGTTCTTCAGCCATGAAATATGGAGATAAATAAGAAGGCTGCTCTTAAAAAAAGTTGCTGAGATGACCAGGAAATAATAATGAAATGTTGTCTGTTTCCTGATGCCAATAATACTATTAATTTTACTGTACTGTATTAGTCTATTCCAGAATAAAAGCAAAGCCCAAATCTGTTCTAGGTTACAACATTAATGCACTGTAGTGTTATGAAAATATCAGTTGAAGAGTATAAAAAAATTACCAAATAAACACACTATTCATAACATGATAAACAATGGACTGATAAAATACCATTATAGGTAAATTCATAAGACAGGAGTAGTCAGCTAATATTGCACTGCTAAATAAATAGTAAATCAATACCATACATAAAATAATATAATAATAAATCAAAGATCTAATACTTGAGAAGAAAGAAAAGCAAAAATAGTATTACACTAATATTATACAGTCATAAATATAAAGTAAATCAGTACCGTATCTAAAATAATATAATAATAAATAAAAAATCTACTAATTAAGAAAAAGAATAACAAAAATAAGAGAATTAAAAACCTGTTAAATTAAAATAATTAAATTAAAAATTAAAGACCTGGGTGTCAGCTTGGTCCAGTGTATTCTTTAACACTTTCTTGCGCCTCAATAATCCAATCCGGATTACAAAATAAGCAGTACTCACATTTTGAAACATGAAGTTGCCCCTGTATTTGAAAAAAACATGATTTTGACAACAAACCCCATTTTTCCCCTTTTGTCTACAAAAATCATTTCTCCAACAGCGCGCGCTCAATTTCAAGTACTTGTCTCTCTTCTTTGCATGTCAATACAAAGAGACTTGTCCCTCTTAGAGAAAAAGGTTTCAAATAAAAAATTTAGATCAGATCATTATCTAAAACTTTCACGCTTTCAAAACTTTCCTACCCAAGAAATGAAAAAAATTCTCGATTAGGGTCTGCATCAATGTCACATCACAAAGTTTTTGAAACATCGTTGGATAAATTCTCATATAAAAACTGAACGTGTGCAGGAAATTTATGTTTTTTTGCATCGCTCGAATCACAAAATATCGTTTCTTAAATCTACCAAATTTAAAAATATTCCATCAATATTCAGATAGTGAAATGCCATTGGGAATGAATTTGTACGGATCAAAATTCAGCAGACTTTTTGTCGTTTGGCGACAAGCCAATTCCCCCACTCGTTAGGTTTCACTTCGATGAAACCCCCTACGACTCCATGCTGTGGCGGTGGGGGTAATGGAGACCGGTGGCGCTTTCTGGTGAGCGACCAATTCAACTATTTTTCAAATGAAACCGTTTATTTCTTGTTCCAATTTCGTGACGTCATACGTTTTTGTTTCACAGTTTATGACAAAAGTATAAGGAATTTGAATAAAATTTCAATGGATTTAGATTCGTGTTGTTAATCTCTAGGTGTCTTGCTTTTTAATTTCGCTGATTAATGCTTCTTTTAAAAAAATGACATAATCATGTTAAATTCCCAAAATAAGAAAAATTGAAAGAAAAAACGAATTTTGAAAAGCAAGTGATCTTTGTAAAAGTATGAAGATAAATCATGTAAATTTTCAAGGCAATTTGAGGTTCCATTCTTGAGATTTTAATGAAATAAAACTGGACAAAATGCTCATTTTCTAGCTTGCTCAGTACAGGTGCAGTTGAATCTTAAGACCGCTATTCAATCAACAGCTACTGAATGATTCACTGAACGACTGAGAAACCAGGCATAAGTCTTGGATCAAATCTATTTAATATTAGGCCTAGTTAGTTTTTCAAAGACATCTATTAGTACGAACGAGTGTGAAGCACTTCATATGATTGAAATGCAATTTCTTTATTGCTTTGAAATACGTTTACAAAATACTTGAACATAATAATTATGTTTAACATAATTAAAAATTTTGAAGAATAAATAAATATTTTTTTATCACTTTTTTATGATGTTCCTATTGTAGGGTAGGGTAAATGACACTGGTTATCAGGCTGACGGGGTATGTGTGAAACAAGCCTTAGGGCCACCATTGAATTAATAGCTAATGAATGATTTACTGTACGATAGAGAAACCGACATTAATTTATTTCTACGTACTCTCACCTCTTGAAGTGTAATTTTCTGAGTTTGATTTGTTGGAATTTAGGTAGACGTGAAAGCTGAAATAAATGTTCAATTTCGTTTTGTAACTTTTGTAGGATTTGGTCGACAAGCTGCACCGTAATCCGCGCAGGATATTCAATTTGCCCGAGCAGCCGGCCACCTACATCGAGGTGGATTTGGACACAGAATGGCGCATTCCCGACAGCATGCCGCACTCCAAGTGCGCGTGGACACCGTTCAGTGGCATGAAGGTCAGGGGCATGCTGCATCGTGTCGTGCTGAGGGGCGAGGTCGCCTACATCGAGGGAAAGGTATTATTATTTATATTTATATTCCACCCTCCTCACACACATACCTGTGTCTAGGTGAGGTGTATATTCATAGTTTTTTCCCTCCTATTTGTACCTTGTTTTATTGAGAATAATAATAATATATGTTTTATTTCCATATTTTGTAACAATACAAATTTAGAAACGCCAGAAAATACAAAAAGTATCAACTATGTTTTCAAAATGCATACAGTATTGCAAAACTAACAATATCTTGAAAGTAACAGTCAAATTTTAATAATCAGTTAACAATAATAAAAACATACAAATTCAGTGCGGTACTATCACTAGAACTCATTGCCCAAAAGCTACAACAGCAATAACAAAACAAATAATAATTGTCAAAATAGTCGGTCATTTACGCTTCACTCACATAACAATTATCAGAACTCTTTCAAGCTATATAGGCATTTCTGAGCCATGAATTCTCTTAGCTTTACTTGGAACGCCCTTCCATGAAGTGCTTTAATGGTTCTAGGGAGTTTATTATAAAATATTACCCCATTCACCATTGGAACTCTCTCGCTAACTGTTTTGTTCACCCTGACTCTATTTATATTCAAATAACGGGGATTTTTGCTTTTAAACAGATCAACACCTTTTTACTAAAACGATTACTTTATAAACGTACAGCGAATATACTGTTAATAGATGCTTACTCCTGTTTAGATGCCTCTACCTAGTTTATATATATTTGAAACAGTCAATTTAATAAAGAAAAATGAATCAATGTTTAATAGGGGTTCCATGGTTCATTCTCATAACACTAGGTACAGGGATGAACTTAGAAATGAAACTCATCGCACTGCTCTCTATGCAAATGGTGTTAGAAATTCAGGAGTTCAACTTTTTAATGTTTTACCAGCCAGGCTTAAGAGACTTCCTTTCAAAAAATTTAAAGAGGTTTTCAAGAGAGAGCTAGAGGACTGTGGTTTCTATTCAAGCCAAGAATATAGAGACTATTATAAAAATCCTAAAGTAATATAGCCTGAATGGAAATAATAATTTTAAATTTAACATTGGACAAATCCAGATGGCCCCATGATGCTTAAATATCTATCTATCTATACCTGAAAAAAGGCACACAAGATTCAGTGAAGTCCATCCCAAAAGCAAATCTTAGTGCTCGCTTCTGAGCAATCAAATCCCGATTCATAAATATATTTCATTTCAAAATTCGAAAATCTAATCAATGAATAGTCCCTGATTGCAGAAACGCACTACTTTAGTGATGTTTCATTATTCGTTCTACTTTTATACCAAGATAAAACCATGCTACTTTGATATCATATCATTTACATTTTACTTTTAATTTTCTTTTAATAATGTTAATTACAGTCTTGAAAACTTACAATCAAACATTTAATACAGCGAACCAGCGAACAAGTTTTTATCCTTCTGCTGGTTGGTGCCAATTCAATCCATTTTTTTCTATTGCAATGAATTAGTGATGATCATTGTGAGCTAGTTTATTTATTATTGTTTATTTAGCATTGTTTACATTGCAATATAATTATATATTTTTTCTTTGTATCTTCTTTATCGTAATAAATCAATTTCTTTGGTGATTGCAAAACAAATTTTGAGATCAGCTGACCGTGAAATTTAGTATAAAATTAGTTGAATAATTCCTTATAAATTGAATGTGAATATTTGTACATAGTTTGGAGAGTAGGCTACATTAGATTTTTGAATTGATCATCATGTAGGGAAGTGATAGCCGCGAGCCGTAGCAGGTATCTGTTCAATCAGAGAGATAAGCTGCGTTCTCGTAGGTCCTGTTCGTAACGGTGACCGATTAGATTGGCCAGCAAAAAAAATTACATGCATTTGTTATTCACTAATTAATTCAATTACAAATACTATTTACAGTTAATATTAAGCTTGTTTTAAATAATGGCATGTTGAGTTTTAAAACAACATGGCGCATGTGTGTGAATGAAGGAATCATCTCTATACATTTTATATGCTGGTACCTGTTCCACTATGCAAGATAAATAGATCATACGACTGCTAGCATGTGGCCTATATAGGTATAATTTATATGCTTTCACATAGCAGCTTGGTATAAAAGTAGTACGGATAATGAACCATCAATAAAGTTTCTGCAACTGGGGACTTTTCTGTTATTAATTAATTTCCTTCAATTAATAGCTCACAAATTTTCTGTTTATTTTTTTACAGCAAGAAGATTGTTTTACGAGATAATTAAATTCAAGACTGTAAATGTTATAAATTTTCGAAAATAACTTGAGATTCTTTTTTTCGGAGGATGAAGCCCACATAGGTCTGAGACCTGTGCGTGGGTAATGAATTGGATGATGGTGATTGATGAGTTGGACCTACAGTTTTAGGTGGGTTCCGAACCACCGGGAAGTGATTTTACAGCAGAGAACATAGTTTTTTTGCTGGCCAATCCAATCGGTCACCTTTGCAAAGAGCACCCATGAGTTTCGTAGCTTATCTCTGATTGAAGAGATTCCTGGCTACGGAACTCGGCTGTCACTTTCCATCTCTTTATCTTTATCTACAACTGTATGACAAAGTAGTTGAAACAGCTGACTTTATTCATGCCTAATCAAATCTGTTGCTCCGAATGAAGCTATTATGACACGACATTCACTTTCCATTGCAGGTTTAAGACCAATGAGAAGGCAGCACTCGTTCCAATCAGTGCCAGAATTGAAATTATTCAACTGTTACATCAGTTTGAACAAACGTAAATCAAGTTGAAAATCCTAACGTGAATACATTATTCTTCTCATTGGCTTTAAAATTAACGATTTATTAATTGCATATTGTAAAATTCCTTATATTTTCAATCTATAATTACAGTTGTTGATTTTTAATTAATTTCTATGTCATTCCGTCTCGCAGGCTTAGCTTAAGCGATAAGAAATGCACTCCAAACTTTATTTTATATTAATATTCTCTTTATTTTATAAAGACTGCTTCAAATATTGAAATTTCAGGTTCTCGTTCCGCCAGGATTTGGTGAAGACATAAGAGAACAGCATGCCTTGAAGAAGGGCCAGGATAGTTTGCTTGGAGTGCCAGGGGGCCAAGGCCCTCCAGCTTACAGTCGACCTCCTTCCAGCTGTGATGGCCTATTGTCACCCTACAACCAAGAAGAACTGCCAGGTATCTCTCTCTCTCTCTCCCTCTCCCTCTCTCAACAATAAGAATTATTTAAAAAAAAAAACTAGTTAGAAATTGTTAGAACCTCAATGTTAATTTTGTGGAATATATACATTTTTCTATTTAAATTTATACAGTATTACTATTTATTCTGTTTGTGGCCGAATATTATTATTATTATTATTATTTATTGTAATACCTCAATTACAGGTCGCGAGCGGGTGATCAAGGCCATTTCTCATAAGGCATCCTCATACTCATGTTAATGACAATCATCTGTTTATTGTGTATAAAGTAAATAGATAAAATTACTTTTTAGACCTAGCTTTGAAGAAAAATTGACCACTCGCTCGCTATGCGTAATTGAGCTACAAACAATAATAATAATAATAATAATGTATTTATTAGATCCATAGATTCATGTACAGAAATATAAGATCTTGTCAATTGTTTAGGTCAGAGATACAAACACAACTAAATACACATATCACTTTAAGCTAAGTCAAGGTAAGAATGGCTATATAATAATAATAATATTTTATTTCGCCAAAATACAAATATAAGAAAACTCACAATATAAAGTGTATAACACATTTTTGGCACAGCCAGCAAAGTAAATACTTGATCGCTAGCTGTGAGTTCATTCAATAATATTACTAGTAAACATAGAAAGCTCGTGAAATGAGAGAAATCAATAATGAATTTAAAGGTAAAGTAATAAAGATCTTAAAGTATCTCCATGAGGTGACAAAACTAAAAAACACACAATTATCATCCTTTCATTGTAAAACAATCGAAAAATAGCAAAAAATATTCATTGAAATACAATTCAATAACATACTCTTTAAAAATAAAAATAAAAACAAAATAAACAGATATAATTCTTCCATAACTTAAGAACAGAAACAATCAAAATATTAAAACAAACCCATAATTACAAAAAGGACAATGTTAAATACAGGTTTTTGTTTAGTTCAAACCCTGTATTATTATACCGTAAAATAACCCAAAATAAAACTAGCTTGTGACACAAATTCAGTGCCTGCAATCGATTTTATTGAAAAACTAAATCTATAATAATTAAAATAATGATAATATTAAAATTTAGTTAGCGTAGAATTTTATCTAAAATCTAATATCACAGATAGAGTTTATGTATTCGTCCAATGAATAGAATGACCTTTAGACCAACCAATTAAATAATTGTATTTTTTAAACATTAATTGATACGTGATTGGCTTTCACAGGAAGTCTTTTAAATATATTTATTCCATTCACAAATCATGTGAATGAAAAAAATATATTTATAATAATCCGATACAACGTAGTATCTAACGCTGAATTGGAATAATTATCACTTTATTATTGAGATGATCAGCCTTTGTATCATTAAACTTCTGTGATTTATATAAACATCACATGATTTTCGCTTCACAAATATGCGCACCGGCAGTTCTTGAAATAATGTTTTGTTCCTTTTTATGAATAAAATTTCCAATTATTATTGTTTATTGGATTAGATTTAAAATTTAAGGAAAAATCACGACACAATCAAAAATAACAACTGTCATGTTTTGCACTGTATAGATGAATGGTGAATAACTTGGATGAACAACCTTTCATTCAAGTTTATATTGCATTTGAAATTAACCAGTCGGTAATGTGATAAATAAAAATAATCAATAAATAAATTTTATGCAACTTGAAAATTACAATCAAAATAAGGATACAAATTAGATTAAGTTCTTAACACTGACAGATAATTTAAAATTGTTAGTTGGTGACACCCACTTTATAAATATGCCATTTAGCGCAGTTGGTTGGGGCGTCGCAACTTCAGCTTGCTGTCGTTTAAGCGGTCATGGGTTTGAATCCCGCTCCTTCGTCTGGCATCAATGTGTAATCATTCACCTTATTATCCACGCACAAGTGTCGGACTTATGTGGGCATCATCAGCAATAAAAAAAAATTAATTAAATGTGATGATTTGAGCTAGCTCATCTAACCTAAATGCTATAGGGTCCATCCATTTCTAATCATAATTATTTTATAATTGACCCTCAAATTCCCAAATCGTCAGGGATCTCACTTGGACTACGAGGTAGCTACATATTACGTTCAAAAGTCTAGAATCTTCCTTTAAATGATTTTTCATCAACAGGCGGGCAACGGCACGATTTCAATAATGTCCTATTTAATGAAAAATATTATGTAATTTAAACAAGCAATTATGGTAAATTACTTTGTTGTGTATTATCCGCAGACCGGTCGTCCTCGATTTCACATCCACGGTGACGGCACTCCACTTTGACCCCGGTCGCCGCCACTGCATTAAAATCTCATCGTAACACTTTTCTCTTACTCCTGTTCGAATGAGTCAAAATTTAAAAATCATTATTTTATTCTTCATAAAATACTCTGTGTTGCAGATACAACGCCAAGAGTTGGAGGCGGAGGCGATTTGGAGACGACAACTGTGTCGCCAATCAGAGTGCCGCTGGCCATTCCGAAGCCAATTGGCCAGGCAATTGGGCAGACGGCAACTGCGCATGCGCACCACGCCAACAGCTTGCATCATCAGCACATTTTGACGGTGGACATGTTCAGCAAGGAGCAGCTCAACGAAATATTCAATTTGGCGCAGACGCTGCGTATCTGTGTGCTAAAAGAACGGCCGCTCGATCATATACTCAAGGTATTTAACAGTAACAGTTAATAATAAAGATGTGAACTGTTATTTAACAGTAACAGTTAGTATGGCTACTTAAAAGTGATGACTGAAAATATCAAATGTTCTGTAAACGCTTATACTTTATTGTTGATGACCCTAGGAAAGCCATTTCTAGAGACAGAGACACTCATTAACAATTTTACAATCTGCTTGCCGGAAATATGCTCATATTTGATTGGAGCGTTTTGCTGGATATGATTGTTGAGCTTTGTAAAATATATTATTGTGAATCCGGCAACACGCTTTGGTTCCTTGGCTTTGTCGCGCTTGTCGCGGGCCAGGACGAGATACGTGCGATGAGTGATGGAATGATGTGACACTAAGATAAATATTTGACATTTTTTATGCTTTTAGTTGTTGACAATTTACCTGTTGTGATCTAACAACTGATATGGATTAGGATTAAAAATATATTGACATGTCATACACTGTAAGAGCTGTGCTCATGAAAATAACACAGTTTCACATGACAAAATAAAATAATAATAATAAATAAATTTTATTGCAGCATATCAATATCAAAGAAATGGCGCATTACAAAATTTTAATTAGTGATAAGATGTGCTTTGTGACTGAACTTGTTGTGTGTGACACTACGTAATACTTGTACATTTTTTATGAATAAAGATGGGTCAAGCAGTCAATTTTGCATGTATCGCTAAGAGTGGCTTGACTGTGGCGGTGGCGCGCGACCGCGATTGCAGTGGCTCTTTATAATAAGGTTCTTTATTATTTTTTTAGGGTAAAAGAAAGGCTCATAATTACTATTTCAGCGTGAAAAAGGCTCTTAACTATTAACCCACGCACAGGTCTCAGACCTATGTGGGCTTCATCCTCAAAAAAAATCAGGGTAAAATAAAGTCTCCTGCTTATTATTTCAGGCTAAAATGAAGGCTCTTAATGATTTATTTCAGGGTAAAATAATGGCGTCGATCTTCTACGAGGTTAGCACGCGGACTAGTTGCAGTTTTGCGGCGGCCATGCAGCGACTGGGTGGCAGAGTTGTCAGTGTGGAGGAGAGCAGCTCGTCGGCGCAGAAGGGAGAAACCATTGAGGACACGGTCGCTGTCATGGCCGGCTATTCGGATGTGGTTGTGCTGCGCCATCCCAAACCTGGCGCTGTTGCTGTAAGCTGCTCATTATTTATTCATTTTTCATTTTATTCGACCTTTTTTATTAGTAGTTTATTCAGCGATTGTATTATAGCTGCGGCTATGAATACTGCTGTTTAGTATTTACACATTTTTCTTATTTTACAAGCTGGGGTTATTCTGGAATATGCTACAATTTATGAAATTGCAAAATGTTTACAACGTAATCTATTTCGAAATTCCTTTCTAACGGTCAAGTGTTGATGAGAAGGATATTTTTGAATATTCATCTTCCAAGAATGGGCATTTATATGTTCAAACTTCGCCGTTCCATGTAGATACATATTGTTGTTATCAAATTTCATCTCATATTCATATCTATATAAATAAAATTAGAGTTTTGTCTGTACATTTATCATAATTATATATTTTTTGGTTATTTTTACGTTTTATACATTAAAGAAGCCGAAACAAGTCTTATCTAAATTTCTGTCTGTCTGTCTGTCACGGCCCCGAATGCATTTTACGTGGCCTTCTCCTGAAAAACGAGAGCATCGATCGGGATTTAAGTTATTTAACAGTATTGAAAACTATTTGACAATGTCTTTAGCTATAGAAAACTAAATTAACTTTGTTTTAACAGAATAATAAACGTTTAAAAACCAAGTATTGTGCGATTTTGGATACATTTCTTCTAAGTTTTATTACCACGTTTCATTACCGAGAGCATCGATCGGATTAACAGTATTGAAATTTTCAGGCATAATGTAGAATAGTCCCGAGATGGTTCCTGTGAAGGTTGGGAGTTCAAAAGTCCTCGCTGAAGGACACAAAAAGGAGAAATCTATCCTTAAAGGAACAGCTGATAAAAATCAACTGTTTTTAATCATATGGTGGGCCCTTAGCGGCGTCATTTACGCTGTCTGAAGACTTGTGTAGTCGGAGCATTGCAGTCATTTGGGAAACATATGACTGGTGAATCAAAGTTCCAGCTTGTGTTTCATCCATTATTTCTTTGGTGAAAAAAAAAACAAAATTCTTTATTTCAATTCATCCAAACAAAAATTAACATTTTAGGAAGGTGCGGTTTGTGCTAGGCTCTTGGGAATTCGTCAGGTAGCACTATTATAACTAAAATACCGTTGCAACGCACGGGTGAACCGCTAGTCGTTGAATAATTCTTTAGTTTTGCTTTGTAAAATTCATAGAACAATTACTACAGTACTTTTTAACTATCATATTTTAGAATCTAAGACTATGAATTTTGTAATCTACACGAATAAAGTAAATAATGTAATTAATGCTATAATAGATGTGATTCTATGATTGCATTACTATTGTAATGCAACGATTGTATTAGGACTGCTTTCAAGCAAAGAGTTTAGTGTACTTCGCGAGTATTCTAAACATGACACTAGTTGCTTCAAGGCAAAATAGAATCGTTGCATACTATATTTTATCTGCGATTACCAATACATTACGTTTAATTTAACTTACCAATGAATCCGATTGCTTGCCAAAAATATTGGGAAGTGATAGCCGAGTGCCGTAGCAGGTATCTGTTCAATCAAAGATAAGCTACGAAACTCCTGGGCGCTCTTTGTAAGGGTGACCGATTGGATTGGCCAGCAAAAAAGACTACGTTCTCTGCTGTAAAATCACTTCCCGGTGGTTCGGAACCAACCTAAAACTGTAGGTCCAACTTATCAATCACCATCATCCAATTCATTACCCACGCACAGGTCTCAGACCTATGTGGGCTTCATCCTCCGAAAAAATAAATATGTATAACGTGATGGTTTTTCAATAGATTTTTCCAGCTTTACTTTTTCAGGTCAATCCAATGGAATCTAGTTCAATTGTATTAAAAAAAGCGGAGCTAGGAAAACTCTGCTTTACCTTTATATCCTATAAAATACAGTTGACAATAGTAGTGACGTATTTAATTTATAGGTTTATTTGGATTTGTTATTATTATTATTAAAATTCATAGGGTTAAGCTGCATTTTTGGGCCGTGCCCAAACATGTCAAATGTCAGTACAGAAAATGTCATTAGTTACAGAAAGTAGATGGATATTCATTAAGTTTATAACATTTGTATGTTGCACCTCTATCAACTTTATGTATATTTTTTATTATGTTTCATTGTTAATGCTTTTTGTGAATATGGCAAATAAATGAATTTGAATTGAATTTGATAGTAAGTAATATGAAAGGGTTGATTGATGGTTCTTATTATTATTATTATTATTATCATCATCATCATCTAACATCCCAAACATCTGATTGCCAGACTGGGGACAAGTCAAGAATAGGCGAAGTATAATGCTTATGGTACTAATACCAATATTTAAAAAACGAAAGTTTCTATAAGTCGTATTGGCCTGTATACAAATGTTGTAACTTACATAAATATTTTGAGTCTATTCTAAAAATTCATTCATTGAATAGAATGCCCTCTCTAAAAGCCATTTTTTAAGTTCCCTCCTAAAAATTATCAATTCTTTTAATTTTTTTAAATTACTGGGAAGCTGGTTAAAGCATAGGTCAGAGAGCTCTCAAAAAGCTGAGTTCTATGGGAGCTACTTGCCAATCTACTACTATGCCTTGTATTGTACCTGTGGTTCTCATTTAATGTCTTCAGTTTGTCCAAGTTCTTGTATGTCCAGGTACTAACCTCAAGAATATACAAGCAGGTTAGTGGAAGAATTCTCAGTGCCCTAAATAGCTCTCTACATGGATGGTGGGGTGATTGTTGTGTTGTTTATACCAGTCTTACTTTGTTAATATTTTAATCCTGTGTAATTCAATTTAAATTCAAGTAATATGAAAGGGTTGATTAATGGTTATTTGGTTGCTTATACCAGTCTTACTTTGTTAATATTTTAATCCTATGTAATTCAATTTCAGTGGTTTTTTTGTCGTGTATCGAGAGGTTTTAGCGATGGTGATTGTTTATGGTTTTAGAGCGCAGCGCAGCATTGTCGTAAGCCGGTGATAAATGCGGGTGATGGCACAGGCGAGCATCCTACGCAGGCACTGCTGGACGTGTTCACCATCAGAGAGGAGATCGGCACAGTCAATGGACTCACCATTGCCATGGTGGGCGACCTCAAGCACGGGCGCACCGTGCACTCGCTCGCCAGGTCAGTCACTCAACTCCTCACTAGTCTATTTACTGTAGTATTCATATAACTTGCCAGCGTGTAGAAGATGGGAGGACTTGCTAGATCTGAACCCAACTGCTGCCAAGTTATATGAAAACTACAGTACTTATTTCCAATGTCATCTGGACAGCACTAGAGATGCGTATTTACTGGAACGGGTATTTTTACTGAGTATTTGAACGTACGGACTAGCACCTAGTATTCGAGAACAAAATACTAGGTTTCAGATATCTGTGAGTATTTCTAGAAACTAGTAAACTACGCGACTTCAAGTGGAGCTTTGTAATTTGCAGTTGCACAGTAGCTAATAGCTCATTTATCATTATGGAATTATTCAACTTCTCACTTACTCTTCTCTCTATTCACTACACTCGATTATAGGCGCATGCTTATCTCGCTACAGCTACAGCACATTTGAGAGCAACTCAATAATTAGATTCGTGTTGTATTATTTTAACGCGAGTAAAAAATATTCGTGCTGTATTTAACGCGAGAAACAGTAGTAGTACCAGTACGGTAGTTCTACGTTTACTCTCTTACTCTGGCGAACTGGCTAATATGAAATACTACCTAGTATTTTGGAACAGGTGTTTGGAATAGGTATTAGAACGTACTAGTACTAGGAATATTCAGTATCAGAAAAACCTAGTACGACCCATCTCTAGACAGCACTATTGCACATGTTGATAATATTTTGGAATTTTCAATTACTGTAATGCTATTAATTGTGAATTGTTTCCAAACCTTCAAATCCTGATTAAAGCCAAGTCGTTGGGGTTTTAAGGTAAATTTAACTTCTTGTAGTTAATTTTGATTGAGAATAAATGTTTTACTCATGTAGGCTGAAACGTTTTCGGATCATGATGATTCATTTTCAACAGCATACTTGATCGTCAGTGTCGAGTTTGGTTGTTTGTGTGATTTAAAATGTAAATTCTTGGATTTCTTGTTCCATAACGGTCTGCGTTGTTAATATTAACTTTTTGTTGTAAATTTAACAGTCAGTTTTTAATAATTGTGAATATATAATAAATGTACTCAGATTTGGCCGAACGTTTTCGAGTTATTTAATCTCATCTTCAAGGCATCCTAGATCGGCGATGTTGGTTTGTTGGTTAGAAGAATTGTGGTTTTTGTATAATGTGGTCAAAAAGTTTGTGTGATTTAAAATCGTTTAATTTACAACAAAAAGTTCATATTTAAAATTTAATTTTTCATTGAGAATGTTTTGTTTATTGTGTGTGGTGTGTTGGCATATTTCAAATTGAGTTCCAAGATATTGAGTTTGTGCCCTTTAGGTTTTATAAGAATGCGCACGTTGGTAGTGACGTCAGTAAATGTGTGTCCAGTTTGAATGATGTGATCGGCGAAGGTCGATTCGGTTTTTGTATTTAATGCTTGTAGTTGCTCTTTGTATCGTTGTTTTTAATTATTTAATAATTAAAATATAATGTTTAATAATTCGTCTAACCAAAACCGACACTGACGATCAAGGATGCTCTTGAAAATGAATCATCACGTTTCGAAAACGTTTCAGTCTACGTGAGTAAAACATGTATTCTCAATTAAAACTTAATGCAGATCGTTATGGATAATGAAATTCAAGAATCCAAGTAATTAGTAGATGTTTTCACATTGGCGACATACCGAATACTCAAAATAAATAAGGAATTTAAACTCCTGTCAGCTCTATCATTCCTGGGAGCTTTACCGGTAACTGGTAGATGTTCCGGTGGCGTCTGATTGGTCTACTCGAATTCATAGACGTTAACACATTTGAATAGAGGTTATAGATTTGAACATTTTTCATTTGTTATTGTTTGTAACGTATTTTTGGCTAAACGCTTGGACCAAAGTCTATGAAATTTTGCATGGATGCTTCTTTTAGGAATGTCCAGCGATGTATGTGTAAGAATTTTTAAAATGTGCGTGCATTTTGTAGAATGCATTGTGGGTGTATCTTGTATGAAGGCGAGATGCCGCAAAAGATTATTTTTTCAAATGATTACCTATCACCCTGGAGAATTATGATAATCACCATTTCAAAATCAAACACATGCTGTAGAATTGTGTATGTTAGATTGAAGCCACGTGAATACCACCATTTCACAGCATTTGTTAAATTATCCGATAGTGATTATCATCGAGTATTGGATGCTTTAATAGCTAAATTTAAAAAAATATATATGATTCCCCACTATAAAACTATGTGTCAGGGTTTATATTGATGATCATCCCAAGCTTCACTGTCCAAGCACCCTTATTTAGGATCAGAAAACTAATTTTCAAATTCTACCAGCTTCGCAAGATCCTTAGCCGTGGAACTATAAATCATAAATCAGTTTATTATCCCTTAGTAGAATCTATTTTAAGGTATAACATAATTGTTTGGGGAGCTACAAATTACACTCATATTGAACCTTTATTTGTAACTCAGAAACGTATACTTAAATAATGCATTTCAAAGATAACCAGTTTCCAACAATTGAACTATTCAAAGAAAGTAAAGTACTCAATGTTGGAAAACCTTTTATTCAGGCGGCGCTCTCATATTTGAAGGAAAGACCAGAACAATTTAGATTTGTAGATCACATTCATCATACTAGGTTATGAAATGTAAATATTCTTATAATTTTTTTTTTGGGAGGATGAAGCCCACATAGGTCTGAGACCTGTGCGTGGGTAATGAGTTGGATGATGGTCATTGATGAGTTGGACCTACAGTTTTAGGTGGGTTCCGAACCACCGGGAAGTGATTTTATAGCAGAGAACAGTTATTCCCAGAATGAACACGGCAGTTGGACAAAGATCGTTTATTTACATAGCACCAAAGATGTATAACATTATTCCTGTAGATATAAAAGTAGAAAGAATTATTTATCGGTTTTTTTTTTTTTTTTTTTTTTTTTTTTTTTTTTTGAGGATGAAGCCCACATAGGTCTGAGACCTGTGCGTGGGTAATGAGTTGGATGATGGTGATTTATGAGTTGGACCTACAGTTTTAGGTGGGTTCCGAACCACCGGGAAGTGATTTTCAGCAGAGAACAGTGCCTTTTTTGCTGGCCAATCTAATCGGTCACCGTTACAAACAGGACCTACGAGAACGAAAATTAATAAATTGGATGATAGATCAGGAAGTAACGCAATTTGAAAATTTAGTAAGAGTTCAAATCAATTGATTATTATATTTTTGTTTGCATTTATTATTTTCTTGTATTACTATGATATTTTAATAATTAATATGAAGTACTATAGTATTCATTCATATAACTTGGCAGCGTGTAGCAGATGGGACTTGCTATATCTGAACCCAACATACTGCTGCCAAGTTCTATGAAAACTACAGTAGCCATTTTCTATAACTCTTGGTTGTTTATTTTTTCACATTATTAATTTTGTTTAATTATGCACTAACACATCTAACTTCATTTTTGAAAAATATTTTAACTAGGTATTATATAGCATTTAAAAAAAAGATGATATTAACAGACTCATATACCCTAATACATAATTTTTATAGTGGGGTTTCTAAAGGTGATATAACACATATCTGATATAACATATTATGTATTAATTAAGTTTAACTAAAAGGTTTTTGTAATTATTATGTTATTGGTTGATTAATAAATTTTGATTTGATTTTGATTCTTGGGCGTGAAGTCTACTGTTCACAGAACTACTATTTTTTAATATTTGTTGACAGATTGCTGACCCTCTACAACAACGTGCAAATCTATTTGGTTAGTCCCGAGGGCCTGGGCATGCCTGCAACGGTGTGCGACTATCTCAAGGCGAAGGGCGTTCACTACGAAGTGTTCAGCTCGCTCGAACACATTCTGCCCGCCGTCGATGTGCTCTACATGACTCGTGTGCAAAGGGAGCGATTTGCCACTCCACAGGAATACGAAAAGGTATATTCCACCTTCCTGCTTCTATATTGCCTCTATATTCTCTTCCCATACCCCTCCCAAAAACCTTTCCTAGTACATGGTGTTACCATAGTTGGAAAGGCTTTACATTTCACACCAGACTAGTCCTACTTCCTTATTTAATGTTATGTTATTTTATATATATATATATATTTTTTTTTTGTTTTTTTTTATTGTATTGTGTGTTATGTGAATAAAATTAAATTGAAATTACAGAAGAACAATAAATATAGTATACTAGATGCTATACCCGTGCTTTGCACCGGGGAAAAAAGTCGGTGTAGAAGGTTTTATATCATGAAACATTAAATTACATTACATTACAATTACATTGAATTACTAAAATAAAATTAAACAATATTTTTTTTTTAGGTGGAAAATAGAATATTTACTTTTCTATTAACTACACTATTTTGAAACTTGGAAATAATAGAAATAGCCCGACATGAAGTGAAAATTAAATAATTTGCAAAATAGAGCTTCCAATAGTACCTTAAAAATTAAGGTACTAGAAACTGATTTATTGATGGAAATTAAAAGAAATCTGCAAAATACTAATTTTCAAAGCGTGTAGATAATAATCAATATTAACTAATGCTGAAAGTGTTGTCAAAAAAAATTTAATCCGTCTTGGATTCGAACTCGCGAATTCTTACGTTTTGAAGCGTGTGAATGTGAATACAATATTAATCAAAGCTGAAAAAATTTCACCCCGGTCTGATTCGAACCAACGAATTCTGGGTGAAAAGCAGGCTTGCTAGCCAATAGACCAACGCTCATGTTCACCTAGAATAACAATTTTTTAGCATATTCAACTGCACATGGCTTTCAAATAGGAGCATTATTGTTGGGACAATCAATGGATGTCAAGTTTGATAGGTTAGGTCTGTAATTTTACTAATTATTTATTATTTATAACAACTATTGAAATATTTAAATAGGCCTATGTCCTTCCTTGGTATACAGACAATCTTTATGCAAAATTTCAGCTTTATCAGTCAAGTATTCTACGCGTGATGGATGTACAGACAGACAGACACCATCTCATTTTTATAATAGTATAGATGATTTTTGTGTATCAATGTTTTCAGGTGAACGGTAAATTCGTGGTAACACCTCAGCTGATGACAATGGCCAAGCGCAAGATGGTGGTGCTTCATCCTTTGCCCAGAGTCGGCGAAATAAGTCCCGAACTTGATTCCGATCCGAGAGCGGCTTACTTCCGCCAGGCCGAGTGCGGCATGTATGTGCGCATGGCACTGCTAGCCATGGTGCTTGGCAGGTGCTAAGTACTTATTAAGTCCAGGTACTTGATACTTAGCAGTAGATTACGGTACAGTCAACTTGATCATTATATTTAGTGCTATTCGGATGGTAGAAACAGCTTTCCAACATTTATTGCTTCTAAACTGCATATGATAGAAACGTAATTGAGTTCATGGGAGCCTTACCGTTGACCGGTAAGTGGAATTCTACCGGAAATCAAGCCGTCTGATTCGTTTATTCATTTTCAAAGACGTTTGAAAATTGAATAGACCAATCAGAAGCCTTAGTTTCATTTTCTTAATGGTAAAATTCAATTTATAGCCCAGTACTTAATTTTCTCCAAACCTTATTTGACTTCTAATTTATGGTGCTAAGTGCAATGGTTGAGTTCATGGGAGCCTTACCGGTACCCGGTAAATCTGTTTTATTTAAATTTTTTAATGTTTAATTTGAATAGACCAATCAGACGCCACCGGTAACATTTCCCGGTAACCGGTAAGGCTCCCAGGAACTCAACAATTGACCAGGTTCTTGGTAGTTGCCACTAGTACTATTATCTACCCTCTAAAAAATAATTATATTCTGTTGATGTAACATATGATACATTATTTTTTATTAATGTTTCACTTTTTCTTTATTGCTGTAATTTAATAATTAATTAGACCAACTGTAACAAGGATGGTAAAGTGTAGAATTCCATATTTTATAAGTTCCTCTTGTTTTAGCATTCCATTTTGAAAGCGCTTTGTAGCAGTAGTGAGCTAGCTTAGGCGTAGCTTCTATTGTATAAATTTTCACCGTAGATTAAGATTTACTTATCTTGGTACACTTATTAGAATTGATGTGTGTTTCTTGTAGTTTAGGTTCGTTTAGTTTGTTACTAGTAAAATTTTGTTTATTGTTCAATTCTTATCTTATTTGTGTTTCATTTATTTAAGAAGAATCTCTAAAATTTAATTGTTTTTAGTATTAATACTTACCACATCATTGTCACAATTACAAAAAAATACAGCAAGTACAAATAGTCATGTCAATTGGTGTACTAATTTATTTTTATCACGATATTATCTCAATAATTTAAACTAATTTTCAAATTATTTTTTCCAGTTTTCATCTCGATTTTTTTTGAAATTAATTCCAATGTTTTAGGATAAATTAATTTGAAATTACTTTTTTATACCATGATCCAAAACAAGCGAAGTAGTTGATACTTTTCTGTATGCGTATTTCTATGTTGATTTTTTTTATCCTGCATGATATTTTAATAAATTAAGATAATTTTTGTTTGTGATGAAAGAGTTACTAAAGATTTCTAATTTTTATTTGTTTTTTGCTGATAATTGTTTGGAACTTTGCAAAATCTCATGTTACTGTGTATTATACTCGATTGTCTAATATTATATATTTGATAGAATATTTTTTTACAATAATTTTTATCAACTGTATCCATGCATCACACTAGCATTCCAGTTTTTTTTAGCAACTATCTTTATTGTTCTATGTTATGTTTGAAAAATTTCATAAAAAGAAGTACATTTTTTAAAATATCTTATTTTTTGCCTCCGACACATCCCTCCAACCAAGAATTCAAAATCCCTCAGGAGATATTTTTATTTTTTGCCTCTAAAAACGCTCGTCCATGTTTTTTTTTGTCGAATTATCAAAAATAAAAAATTGCGCATACTGTGGTGGATGATAGTCCTTGAAGAGACCTTCAAGAATATGTAATCAGTTTGGTGAAATTCGCTCCCATTCAGGAGTTATGAGTATTTGAAAATGAATAGTACCGTAATTTATTTTTAATTTTAAAGGACTCGCATAGTTTACAGAACTAAGGTACTAATTTCTGATAGATATTTTTTGATAAACTAGTTCATTATACTCCATTATTATTTAAAAAAGGTTTTCTTCAATAATTTTAATGACATTATATTTGTTGAATTGACACAAATCTGTGTCGCATTATATTTGTTGAATTGCTAATATCAGGCCATTTAAATCGTTTGGAAGCCCATTATTGAGTATTAACAATGTTTTCAAGTAGGCGAATCAAAAATCATAGCGCGATGCTAGAGAAATTATAATTTTCCCCTTACTATTATTTTTTATTGTACTGTAGAATAGGCCAGTTGTAACGTCGGAGGGAAGAAGGGAATTTCCCTTTTCCCCACCATCTACTTACAGCTTCATCATGTCTGCCGGTGTAATTGGTTGGTTTAAAATTTGCAGGTAAACTGTGCGATTTTTCACTCGTAATTGTTTCAAATTACCCGTTCTGCCCTTGTAAAATATTTTTTAAATCGTAGAACATATCAGTGTATCTTATTTTTATTATAAATAGGCCCGTCATTGGATATCTTTCAAGTAGCGATGCTTCAAAGCCAAATTTTTTCATTCATTTTTAATCAGATTTTTAGACGACAAATCAACCAATATTTGGTAAATTGTTGATGAAAGCGTCAGACAGACGGAGTGACGTCACATCACGTGAGACCACGACACCCCAAAATGCAGCTCTCTGATTGGTCAAAACAGAATTCCTTTGTCCGTCTAGCCTAGCTGCTTGCAGTAGTCTTCAAGACTGTCGTCTAGCGGACTCTCACCTCTCGTTGCGGAGGAGCCTTTTTCGACGGTAGTGGGGGAGCTGTGAGCCAAGAGGGGAAGTTGTAGGGAGCTGTGCTTGGACGTGGAGCGTGGAGCTACACCTCTCTTGACTTATGTTCGCTGTCATGAATAATATTTTATCAGATACTATAGAGTATCTGAATGGTGGATTAGAATGAACATGCCGAGTGAACAGCTCCCCTACCAATGTCGAAAAACAGGCTTCTCCCACCATCGTCGAAAAAGGCTCCTCCGCAACGAGAGGTGAGAGTCCGCTAGACGACAATCCAACTCGCCAGTAGCCCGACCATACCAGTTGACAACCATAAACAATACTACGAAAACATCTATTACAATATCTATTACGTTTTCGATTACGATTACGAAAACATCTATTACGATTAAGATTACTTTTAATTAAATACAAACATTGTTCAAAGAAGTTTGTTATTGTGTTTAAACAAGTATTCTATTATGAAAATCATAAATTAAATTTCCGTTCAGCTTTTATTAGATTTTACATCTTTCTTACATTTGTTATATACCCAGAGTAGATAAGCTTGTACATTACTTCTATTTGCATAAACACTTTGTTTAAAGGAACCTTTTATCGTGTTGAAGCGAGCATTTTATTATGAGAATTAGCAATGAAATTCCTGTTGATTCTTTATTTGATTTTCATCTTTCTTATACTGGTTATATATAACGAGAGTTGATACGTTGCTATGCTTGCACAACTTACATGGTACAAAAATATGTTGACCAGTCATTCATCATGCTTCAATTCGCCTATTCTCTGAATAATATGAATGCAATCTGTGAATAATTTAAACTTTGCCATTTTCAAAACTGATTTTAAACAAGACAGATAACTGGTAACCCGCTGATATTCTATACAAGAGGGCATTGGAAGTTTGAACGTTGACATGGAGTTTGAAATTAACCAATCAGCGATCAGCACAAAGTGAACCGTCAAATTTGAAATTGTAAAGAGATTAAAAAATGTATTCCTACAAACTTCTTATTCACTCTGATATGATGATTAATACAATAAGAAGCATTATGACAGTAAAAATTTGAGATTCAAGCAAATGAACCAACATTGTCAAAAAAAAAATTTGCTAGTTTGTTGTAATTCAAATACTATACTGGAAATTAACTGAGCAATTCAACTTGAAACAGGGAGCTGAATTTGGCTACTGTATTACAACCAAACCTTTTGCTTTTCCTAGCATGTAAATTTAAGAGACGGAAGGACAGACAAGGGTACGATTTCAATAAGGCCCTGTCGGTTCCTTAAAATTACCCAATTGGTTTTCAATTTGTTAAAATGAAAATATTCATACTTATAACTGAGTTTAATAATAGCAGAGGTAGTGGGTAGAGGTACGATAGCCTAGGCCCATTATTACCAAACTAAAAATGGGAATTGATATTATTTGCCTGAGAACATGAAGTCTGATAGTACCTAACTTTATAACTCTCATGCAGTTGGGCCTAAACCTTTTATAGTCAAAAGATATATGGTGCAAATTTTCAATATCATCCACTAAAATAAATAGCTCATATTCCAAAAAAAGGAAAATTTTGAGATTGAATTTAAAGTAATCCACAGATTTTAATGATATGAAGAGCCTAGTGAACTTTTCTTATCGTAATCTATTTGATGTAACACTATATAAACTCCTGGATTTCTTGTTCCATGACGAACTGCGTTGTTAATATTAACTTTCTATGGCGTTGTTAATATTAACTTTCTATAACTTTCTAGGAACCCACGCCTCTGAAGATGGATCTCATAGATTCGAAAGCGCTCGGCCAGATTAAGTGAGTTATTATACTTATTCTTAACAAATATTTGACTGCAAGTCGTTAAATTTCACATAGAAAGTTAATACTATATAAACTATTAGTATAATATTGTATTATTACTAATATAAAATAATATACTAATATATACCTTGGGCTCTTACTGTAATTGGTGATTCATCAAAACAAAACCTTCATAAAATAAGGTATTTATAAAATCCGAAAGAAAGCTAGCTGTTGGGTGTAAGAAAAGAGTAAGTAGATTAGACTCAAGTAGGCTGTTTTTCAAGATACTTGGTCTCCTAAATGTACCCCGCTTATATGTGTATGACGTATATGTATGTAAAAATAGCGATATATTAACCAAAATCTGGGATGTACACAATTGTAATACAATAGAAGCCGAGGTGATTATCACTTGGTGAGTCCCAATAGTAGTTTATTCGAACAAAAACCTAGTTATATTGGTAGGAAACTACAAAATAAGCTTCCGCAGTTTTTAAAGAGTCTTGAAAATATAGAAATATTTTAAAAACAATTGAAAAATATTTAGTTGAAGCTTAATAGTGTACAAGAGTTCCTTTCACATCAAAATTAAGCCTCACCTCAACCCCTGTAGTAATTATAGTAACTAGTGTATAAGATTGTATAATTTGTAGATATGACTTATGTTCCTTAACTGGAGTTTCCAAGACGTCATCTTCCAAAAAATTACTTTACTCTATATATATAACGTACTAATAACTGTTAGTGATTATACTTGTAGGCTACTTTGATCATTTTATTGAGATGCTGTGTTGTTGCATGACTTGATAAAAGTGATTCTAGTTTCAGTTTGAATTTTTTATGTTTTAGTCTGATAAATTAATAATGAAAGGCATTTGCATTACTCACCAATAATTATCAATGAGTATTTGAATTATTTTTTCAATTGGTGCCAAGTGTAGACAGCTTATCTCTTTAACCCGGTAGATAACTGTATTTTGCTGTTATGAAATTCATTTTAATGCTGCATATTGGATGGAGAGGCTGTTCTGTATACTAGAAAGTAATTTCGTTTTTTCAACATTAGAGTCTGAAAATCCTTCCAATCACTGTCATATTAGATTTGTAAATGTATTTTATGTAATACTAAATGATAACGTACCGGTAGTAGAGATAAACAATTAATGTCATGACAGCGGACTTCATTCACGCTTGACAAAACAGTTGTAAAATGAAGGTATTATGTAATCAGAGTAATTTTACATTATTGACTCTCTAGACTAATGAGAATCCAGCATTACTGTTATAATGATTATTATGAATAGTCACATCAGCTGATCAGAAAACATTTCAAAATCAAATTCAGTTTCATTCCCATAACATTGTCAACTAGCAAGCATTGTAGGCTTTGTTAGTTTGGATAAGTTATCCAAGTGATTGGCAAGCTAAATTTACAATAAGTTATCGAAAGTTGTAGATAAAATATTGTGTGCAATGAAGTATGAAATGTGTGTGTTTAAGCCACTTGTGAGATGTTGAGAACACAAGCGACTGGCTCAAAGGCAGTCACAATACAATGATTGCATAATAGTATAGTTTATGCAGCTTTCTTTAAAGCAAATATGATTAACATATTATGAGAATGGGGCTTATGTGTTGACAATTTACTTTCTACAATTTATTGTTACAACGTTGTGTTGAATGAGAGCTCGGTCAATATCTGTCAGTCAAGTATCTAGGATGGGCACAGTCAAAATAAGAATCATGCCCTCTATATCACTTAATCTTGATGGCACGATAATCTGCATACAATTCATCACAACTGATGTGATGAAAGTAATGCAACTGTAGACAAAATGCACACCTACAAGATAAGGATCCGGAAAGATTAGCTGACTAAACCAGTTGCTACTCTATTATTGACAAGCTCACCTGCCAAATTGGAAATATCCCAGAACTTGATGTAATGTGAAGATTAGGTGAGTTTATAGGCGGTGCATCGCTTAGCAGTACACTCGGGACTAAGGCGTCTAATTGGTCTAGTCAAATTCATAGACGTTCATCGACCAATCAGCCGCCTAGTTTTACGGTGCACCGGTAAGAGGTGCAGCCTCCCACAACATACACTAATAAATCATATATAATAACCACGTAGTTGTAGTTTTCTGTCGATGATAAAATAAACTGAGTGCATTGTTGATAACCGAGTCTAGACCTCTGATATCAGGTTCCAGACATCCCAATTCAATTGAATCGGGCAACCAGCTAGTAATAATACATTGAAAGAAATAGAATAATAATATATATTGTTGACCATCGCGATATGAGCTTTATTTCCTTGTTCAAACCAGTTCTGCGCATGCACTGTCTATAGAGTGAGTGGAATTATAGTGGTCACTATTGTTAAGAAAAAGGAAAAAAGGAATGAAAAAATAGTGAAATGCGCTTATACTGTACTCTTTATCGCGCTAACATTATTCATATTCTGCTCATGCACACTGAGATTAAGATGTCTTGTTATGATTAAAAAACTGCCTATACTGTGTAACGAATTACATTTCTTGTCATGAAATTACATAAGCAGTTGACAGATATGCTTTCAAAAAGGGATAAAAAGAAAAACAGTTTTAGTGCAAAGCTTAATAAGATTAATCAATTAATCAACTATAAAGCTTCCTGGGATAATTTTTCGTCAACTTCTTTACACCTCTCGAACAAAATAGAAACTTCAAACTTAGCTTCTTGTATCGTAGTGACCAATATCCAGGACCGGAAAAGAATAAAATATGAATTCAAATTTATTTATTTCACATGAAACATGCAGACAATATAAAAACAGATAAGTATACAAAAAGTGGGATCCGTGTTGCCTTTATATTAATTTTCATAAAGAGTAATATTCATAAATTTAAATTTTGTACAGTGAGGCATAATTATTCCACACGTAATCATCATTTGCTGTTGTACCCAATTCATAGACATGCGACATATGAGAAAACCCCTTTCTATTCAGGAATAAATTACCTGAGACTATTAAAAAAATTGAAAATTTGAAGCTATTCAAGAAATCTATAAAAAGAATTTTAATTGATAAAGTGTACTGTTCCGTGGCAGATGGATTCAAATCTGAACAGTGATGGTGCTCACATTTGTTCTATCTTAAGGACTCAATGACTTTGTTTATATCATATTTGTATTGACTGATACTTTTTTTACATTCCTGGATTTCTTGTTCTATGACGAACTGCGTTATTAATATTAACTTTTCATGTGAAATTTAACGACTTGCAGTCAAATATTTGTTAAGAATAAGTATAGCTCACTTAATCTGGCCGAGCGCTTTCGAATCTATGAGATCCATCTTCAGAGACTTTTTTACTTTTACTAGTTAAATTTCCTATTTATTTACAAGAAAGAAATTGTTTGACAAATCACCTATCAAATGGGAGTATTCCCAGAAAAATGATGTAATGTGACGAAATTTTTTTAATATTAATAAAACTTCGAAACGTTATCTATTCCTGTGAGAAAATTTGCTTTCTTCAATTATTTTGTGCAATATGGGGGTTCGAAGTTGACAATTTTTGGGTTTTGGGGTCAATTGATCTCTTTTACGAGTTGTTTTAAACTCTTGATAACTTTTCTACAGCTAAAAGACAACCCACGGAATAAAACATTTCCAAGTCCTAATAATAGGAAGATGTCAAAGTGGGCTGACGACTAACTGGGCTAACGTCCACTTTTTCCGCTGTCACCATTAGCTGAATTACCATGTGTGCCAAGTTGGCGGTGCATGCAATTTTACAATTTACATTTCATTTCCAGATTTTTAAGATGCGTTAACCAACGAACCACCAATTGTCTGGCGAGAGCGAGTATGAGCCGTGAGGAAAATTCTCCGTCATGCCGACAATTAAGAGCCCGTTCCACAATCACCGCCCTGAACACAATAAAAGCCATATGTTATCCCTTCAGGGAACTGTGAAGCAGCGAGCGATGGAAGAAAGGGCGGTTCCAATCTCCCGTATTTTTCAGCAGGAATGCATTAGGTATGGACAATTCATTTTTAAAAGTAACTATCAATCACAATTAGCAACCTCAGAAGCTCACAAAGAAATCTACTACTAGTTCCAAATACTCTCAATTAATTTGTGAGATATTTATTTAATTAAATGGATATTCCGTAATAACCAGGTACTGTATAGGGATCCAGTCAATTCATGTCCATTAATAAGCTACTTCTCAGTGCGCGCTATTTCGAGTTCGAGTTTACAGACGATTTGACAGTTTACAAGGAGATGATTTTTCATTAAAGATGTTCAACTAACAACTCCCCGAGAAGGGAGTTTAATTCAAATTTATTTCAAACAGCCAAAGTAGAATACTTGGATGTCACTATTGACCCCCACCTAAGATGGAATCTCCACATAAACAATATGTGCCAAAGGCTCAACTATCTAATTTACAAGTTTCATAGAATCTATTTACTGAAAAATATAAATATTTGTAAACTTACCTATTTTGCATAAGCACAATCTATTTTTCCTAAAGTGACCCGAAAAAGTGCCTATTTTTGCACCAACTGTAGCACGCAAAATAGTCTATTCCTGCACCAGTGCGGGAAAGTAAATTCCAGTGTGGGAAAGTACTTTTCTGCACTCCAAATTTGCAACCTAACAACACAAAATAGTGAGCATGTAATACACAGGTTCCCTATTCTGTATTCAAAAATAGGTTGGCTACTCTGCTTCAGCTGTGAAATAGTTGTTGTAGTTGTTGATGAAATTGATTTGATTCGAAGATAGGTTATGTGAGGAATTTTCAGGTTATGTATGCCCTGTTTTGTTCTGTTCAAATTACTTTATACATTACTGTAGGAAAAATTTAATGTGTAATACGAGCGCGTAAAGCATTGTTTCTGCACTTGAGAAACTTTTTTGCCTTTGGCTCATGAAAAAAACTGTTTCTCTCGATGCAGAAAAATGCTATTTTGCACTCTAGTTACACAAATAGCTATTACAGCATGGAATAAGGGCTTGTGGTGGAGTGGTCAATACCTGTTTTAGGAAGATTTTTGTTATAAAAAAGTAAAGGCTGCATTAGGTAGGGGGGATACCAAGATTTTGACAACCAAACACACCCCCCCATGTGACATTTGCAGTGCCCCCTTTTCACAATAGGTTATACTAATGTGTGGGTTGGCCTATGAAACACTGTACCTAAGGATTCGGCAATCGGTACCTCAACTCTTTTATGGTATTGGATAAGATAAAAGGGTTCTACAATACATGAACAAATAAACAAAAATTTAGAAAATACATACACTTTTAATTATGTGGTCAACTTGCCACCTACATGTTAACAATACAAAAATTGAAAAGAAAAGATCATTGCACTCTAACCTATGCATAAATCAAAATTAATTAACCTTCTAATAACGTATAACCTAGCTATGTTAAAATACAATAACAATGAGAATTCTAAAACAAAATACACGAGGCATGAAATGGACACTAACATAAATATCAACTTACAACTAGTACTTATCTGAAAAATATGGTATTCCATCATGAACTTTGGTCACAATGCACTATACAAAGGTTATTAATTAGAAAATTCAAAGTTACGTTACAAATAATTGTTGCACACAGCACTGCAACTCTAAAAATTTATGAGAAGTTATAACTGGACTGACTTGACCAATGTTCCCCAAGAAAGTGAGTAACCACGAGACAAAAGTTATTTTTACATATGCAAAACTAAGACAAAATTTTGGAGACAACATTTGTACTGCATAGATAAATGCATGATAGAATTAATTATTTCATCAATAATAAAATTACATTAAGTTACATAAGATTGTATTTTATTAAATATTTATTACTATGTCCTTTTTTTATTAAGAAATTATATCATGTTGTAATAAATGAAAAATGTATTATAGTATCTTCTAGTGACATATTCGATTATTTGTTATCAATTACAATAAGTCGATATATCGATATAGACATTGATACACTTTATCAATAGGTTAGGTCGACATACGACCTTAATGTCTTTTTAATTGAATTAACAAGTTTCAAAAGCATTATTACTATAACCCTAAAAATGTATCATTACAAATACCCCCTCCTTAGTGATAAAAATTTTCCTGTTTGAAAAATTTATTAAAAAGTTACTAAAAAATTAAATTTGAGAAAATGAAAATTTTTTACATTAGTAAAATAAATTATAGTTAAATTCAAAAAATTAAATTTGAGCACAGGAATATTTTTTCACTGTTAAATTTATGAATTATGTATACCAAAATTTACAAAAATAGGAATTAGAAATTGATGAAGTAAAAAACAGAATTATAACATATTTAGAATAGATAGAAAGATAATTTAGTTTCAAAACAAAGTGACAGCAAAAAGTGACATATGATAAAAATTCTTTTACATAATATTTTATCAAATTTGTGAAAACTACATCAAATGTTACAGCAAAAGTCTAAACATTACAGAATCAGAGAAATTTATATAATTAAAATTTTGTATTGAAGTTGTGGTATTGAAAAAATAAAAAATACTAATTAATGAAATGTTTGTATAGACAAGATTTAAATAGCAGCAAAGAATTTAACTGATTTAAAACAATGTTTAAGTTTATATAAAAAATTCTATCATCAAACTGATTTAAAATAAAATTTAGTTATATAAAAATTCAATTAATCATAAAAAATTGATTGAAAATAAAATTCAAGTTTTTATAAAAGATTCCAATAATTACAAAATTTATCCAAAACAAAATTTAAGTTCATTTAAAAAAATTCAAATAATAATCAAATTTATTAAAAAAATAATGAGTCCATATTGTCAAGTAAACTTGACAATGTTGTCACAGTCGATGATGTGTTCGCGTTTTTACTATCATGGTTTGATAGTCCCAATTATATATCGTTGTGGTTGATTGTTCATCCAGTTTGATACAAAAAACGATGTTCATTGAAATCCACTGACACTCTTTCACAAATATTTTATCATTATGATCCGATAAGTCAGGCATTAGTTTTTTGCTGGACATCATGGTTGAACATCTCTCATCTACTGTTGTGCTGTGTTCACTCAAAGTCACATAAATTTATATTTACTGAATATTTCTGACGTGAAATAACAGTATGTTATGATTTTAGGAAGAAAAAGAGTTGCTGCTTGTCAGGATTAATTTGGAAAAGGAATAATTGTTTTACTGTCATTGTTTGTCATTTGACAGAAATTGAATTTTTTATATTGGAAAAGATTTGCTGCTTGTCAGGATTAATTTGGAAAAGGATATAGAATTGGACTGATGTTTGAGTCTAAAGTTGAGAATGGCACAAGTTGGAATTACCACCAGGTAATTTTTTGCATCAAAGTCAGCATGGATTGGAATTACCGCCAGGTAATTCTTGATGTTGAAGATGGCAGGAATTGAATTAGACATGGACATGCCCTCTGACACATCTCAGGTTGTAGTAGTGACCTCATCTCTGGTAGTGGAACTCGTAAACTTTAGCCCAACTCATCATCACACTCTGACAGACATTTGTTACTAAAATGCACTTTATATTGTTCTGACAAAGTCACTGTTGCACTGTAATTGTTTTTATTTCGAAAAAAGCTTCATGATTTAAATTTGTCGTTTCTTTCACTGTTTCATCGATGTATATGTTGTTATTTATTGTTATTTGCATCGTAAATGTTCATTTGTAAATATTATTTTTTTGTTGTTATTCAATGTTATTTGCATCGTAAATGTTTGTTTGTAAATATTGTTTTTTCGTTGTTATACGTTGTTAATAATTGTGCATCCCACGTTGAAATCTGTTTTTTAAAGTTATATAATCCAAAATATAAAAGATCATATTAGTGATATAAGGATGAATACATAATACAGTATATTAAAATAAATACCAGCAAAAATATGAGTGTACAAAATTTCTATACAAATCAATTATGATAGAATATAGTTCAATATTATTTAAAATTATACAAATTCTTAAGACTATCTTAAACTAAGTATTTCTTAAAATTAAACTAGCATTATGATTTATTTAAATTTACATCAACTTTCAGCTTCAAAAGGAAATTTAAAACAAAACATTACCAAAAATTTGCTATCAAATAAATTATTCTAACACAAACTAAATTTCAAGTGTTAATTAAATGTAATTAAAAAAAATTGACATCAATATTTTTTTTAAGTAAAAATTCAAATGTTTTAAAAAAAATTTGCCTTGCTTCATATAATCTTCATTGCTTATTATTGATTATTAATATAAGATTCAACTGTTTCACAAAAATTACCATAATTATACAGTATTTAATTTATCTGTAAGATTCTAATCCAATTGTTACAACAAAATTCATTCTATATAAATGCCATCATATTTTTATCAATCTGTTAGTTATTAAAGGCTACCATATTTTTTATTAATCTGCAATTATTAATTAATTATTTATTTAACATTCATTTTAATTCTTATTCATTACAATATTAAACTGTACATTAATGTTACAATAATTCAGGATAATACTCATTATTCAAAGGAAATTCAATACATATTTTTTTAGAAATCCAATTACAATAAAAAATGCAATACTTATTTTCAATTTAATACAAGAAATCAAGATATCGCAAATAATTCATGGACATAAACATGGATGCACTCATTAAGTCAATTGTCAAAGTCACAAGTCCCTAACACAAGAAATACAAGTCCCTAACACAAGAAATACAAGGCAATCAATTCAATAATCATTCAATTCTGCGTCCATGTGGAGGCTTTTCTCTCACATTTCTAAGACAAAATCACTTAAAACTAACACAAGATACACTAATACTAACAAAATTAAATGACAATTGACCTCCTAAGTATTCCCATATAAAAATCCAATCTTCATTCAATCACATCTAAATTTCCTTACGAATTTCTTTGAAAAATGCATACAAAAAGTACATTATATATTACTTTAGTTCAAAGTGACATACATTAATCATCATTAATAATTATTATTTTCATTACATTTCAAACAACAATACCTTTTATTGCATTCATATCTCAAAATTGTACCTATTCATTGTAATTATCATATTTATTATACCAGCTATAGTAAACTTCATATTAATCATTATTATTCATTATTCAAATAATAGCTACAAACAATTTTTTTATATTCGTGATATTATTTTATATTGGATAAGCATTGAATTCAAGTTTACAAGATCATACATTTTTTATGTTAATTCATTTTGCAATGTTATAATCAATTAAAAGAATGACATGAATTTAAGTTTTCAAAAAAATATTAACAGCAGTTGACACAATTGTGGATTCAAAGTCCAATGCACAAATTAAAAATCTTTGATGAGACGAAAAATAATTAAGCACACCTAGCAAATTACCATACATTTTTATCAATAAAATATTTATAAATTGTACAAATATTTTTTCTTTGAAACTGAAAGCTGAATCTACTAGCTAAGGATATTTATTATATGATTAAATGCTACGAAGAGAAAGTTAATAGAGCAAGCATCAATATAAGCTTGACTACGTGTTATTATAAAAGCTGTCATACTCTTATAAAAACGTGTGATGGAAAAATCTACATATGGAATCAGTATTCAAAATTTCAATAAAAGACTATTGTTGGCTAAAGGTAAGTTTGCTAGATGTCTGTAGACTGATTTCAGCATTATGACAGCAGAATCTAGGATCGGACTCAATGTAAATTATATGGAATAAAAACTATTCTATAATTGACATGAGTCTTAAGTTTGTTATCACATTTATTGTATTGGAAGAATAAATTTCAATTTCAATATGTATAGGCCAGATAGTAGAGATAGCCAACTCATAGGACTTAAATGCCTTTTTCTATCCCACCTATACATATACTAAGATCCAAAAGGACAAAAAATTCAAAGTAAAATGGGTTAAGTGCCCTTAAAAAAAATTCTCTATAAACTAATTACATAGTTACTTATGGCATGTTCAAATAGATCCGTCTATGTAATAATATTAAAAAAAGGGGGACAAGGGAAATAATACCTGAAATAGAACATGATTAGTACACATTACACACCTGAAAGAAAATTATATTAATACAATGCAAAAGAAAAATTGAGATACCTACAGCTAAGTTCCAAGGTGATTAATAATGCACTTTAAAATTTACGATGTCAGAAAATAAATTGGAATATGCAAATTAATTTACTGTATGTACAAAATCTAAAATGAATGAATAAATTATTTGTCATAAAATGATTATGTGGCTTAATTTAATTATTTTTTATGGAAGAATTGAAGAGAAAGAGTTTTATTGAAAAATGGAAATCAGAGTATAGATTACTATTTTGTAAAGCATTACCAGAAGAATATTTTTATATGAAAGAAGAATTTGACAGTAACGAGTAGAATATAGATAACAGGTGAGTAATTCATAGGATGAAAATTCATAGAATCTTGAAATAGTAGGGCCAAGTATTAGGCTTTAGAATAGGACATGCAGCCTTTCAGATGGCCATGTTTGCAATGTGAAAAATAATGAAGTTAATAATTGTGCAGAGCAGCAACTTTTATCTCCTTCAACTTTTTTTTATATGAGTGAACCAGCTATGATTTCCGCTACCCACTAAACCCGATATGGACCTATTTTTCATCATAACTTTTCATATTTGACCTCAAAGTCCAAAATCTATTAGGGACCTATTTTTTTAGAGCTATTTCTTATAGCTTAACTACGTGGAAGGTATATACAAATTTTCAAGAGTCTAGGTATAGTAGATAAACATTATGCATAAACAAAATTATTTCACACATTCAGCAATACATCCATTGAATAATACAGAGTTCGACATACAGCCATCTAGGTGCTTTTGAATAAAATTAGACTACAAACGCATGAAGTAGATTTTTTTACCCATGGCGGCGCCCCCCGGATCGCGGCGCCAAAGGTGACCGTCTCGGTCGCCCCACCTGTCATGATATGTATGTAAGGTTGGTAGAGGGGGTTGCACAAGATGGCGGCTGAGTGCCCAACATAGATTACTCTGTTTACAATCCTGATTATTTGAATAATTAATAATAAACGATGTCAATATCTAATGTGTGTACTATTTAATACCATAAACATAACACCACCCACGCGGCGGCGTGCACCAGTGCTTTATCTAGACTCAATCTGTGTCAAGTATTGCAATAAGCCTGTAAGATATTTTTCGTCATACTTGTAGGTTATGGACAGTTTACCAGTCAAGGAATCAATGTGGTAAACAGCTGTTTACAGAAATCAAAAACAGCTGTTGTCATTTGATGATTATTACCATACACTGTGTGGTAAAAATCATCAAATGATTATTACCGCATGCTTATGGGTGGCTACTGGCTACCATTTCACTGAAAAACCATTTGGTCAAAAGCTAGATCAGCTGATCTAGAACCATTATTGCCCATATTTCACCTTGAGTTGCTATGATTTGATGTGTTGAGGTTATGTTTGTATAACAATGATTTATAGTTTCTTATTTCAACTTATCTGCTATTTTAGACTTGTATGACGAAAAATATCGTATGTAACTCGTCCGGGAAGATGTTTACCATACTCGTATGATAATACCACACTCAACTTCGTCTTGTGCATTAACTTATCATACTCGTATGTTAAACACCATTTCCCGCACTTGTAACGTAATATACTATTTTTTCTTATGTATAACATAAATTTATTATCACATTATCATTATTATGCATGGTTACATTAACCCAAAAATGTATGTATGATGTATGTGTCACAAATTAATAATACTATTAGCATTATCATATGTGAATTGGAACATACTATGCCTAATATGACACCGTTTGTTTCATTAATCATATTATGTTGACACCAGCCCCATTTTCACTTTTCACCTTATTCTAGTCACAGTACTGTGTTTGGCCACATCTGGCCACAGTACTATGTTTAACCAACCAGCCGCTAGATAACGCCAAGTATCATCATTCTTTTTCACTACAACTCAAGCATAATCTCTCACACATGTTTTCTGAAGTGACTAACTATATAAGCTGGTCACTTACTCTTAGTGTGTGTGGATCATCTGTTTATCAAACTACTGAATCATTGAATTACCAGATCAAGTTGGATGAAATCAATTTCACTTTCAATATTTAGAACTTACTGCTCAGGGTTTCTCAAGGTGCTAGATGTGCTTCTGAGAACCTAATTTTGTGAATACTAACCAGACTTGTATTCTTTTCCCACCCTACAGCAAGCACCTAACTGGGGCTTGATATATCCAGAGCTTAAGTGGGGTCTCGCTTCCAACAGCAGACCTAACTGGGGCTCGGATATACTCAAGCTTAAGTGGGGTCTTGCATTCCTCACTAACAAAGACCAAACATTCTGGATGCCACGGTCAGCCGACCAGAGGAACCGATGCTAAGCTGCTTGCAAGGACACCCTAGCTCTATCTAGCAGCCGAGGCGATATCAATGTATTAATGAATATGTAATTCAAACTTCGCCTTATACCCACACTCAGGCTTTGCTCTTGTGGGTATTACTTTCCTTCATTATAATATGTGTTTTTGTTATGTAAAATGAAGAAGAAATATAATTGATTTTGATAATAGCTAATTTTAGGTGTATTTTGGAAAAATTGTCAATTCTTAGCTAGGTCCTGAGGCCTGCAGATGACACAACCTTAATGTGCTTTCAAAAAAGACAGGAAGATGTTGTTGAAATGTTAATGGAAAGTATCCGGTTGTCTACAGCCTGGTTTGAATCAAATAGATTAACAATATATAACGAAAAAACTGAATATATATATATTTTTCACTTGTCAATAATGTTAGCGAGAATAGAGCAGTGAAATTATTAGGCCTGTATATAGATAGTAAGAGCAAGTTGGAAAGTAAGTAACCTGGAAAGAGCAAGTTGAAATGGTGTGCAGGAAAGTTTCCAGAGTTGTGTATCTAATAAGAAAACTCAAATATTGTGTAAGCACATAGGTTCTTATAATGACCTATTTTGGCCTTCTCCACTCTATTATTAGCTATGGAGTAATGCTATGGGGTAACAGTAGCAATGCTAAGAAGATACTTATCCTGCAAAAAAAGGCTATAAGAATAATTGCAGACCTGCGACAGAGAGAATCCTGTAGGGGGAGTTTTATTAAGTTTGAAATTATGACGGTACCTTCACTGTATATTTATTACAATTTGATCCATGTAAAAAATAATTTAGACAATTTTGCTCAAAATAGCAACAACCATAATTATAATACTAGAATGAACTCTGATCTTCTTACTCCTTATATAAGATTGTCTACAACTCATAAAAGCCATATGTACCAGAGACGTATAATATTTAATAAACTTCCTCTAGAAATAAGAATGTTACAAGCAAAGTCTTTAAAATTAGTTATTAACAAATGGCTGAGAAAAAAACAATTTTATAATTTAAGAGAATTCATGGATTGTGATATTGATATTGTGGCATGATTGTACTTTATCATTGTAACTTGAAAACTGACTTTAATGTATTTTACCATGACAAAGCCTATTGCAACTTCATCTTTGTTTAATGGCTGATAAAATTCCTATTCTTATTCTTAACAAGTGCACGAAATTCAATCTATTTTGATCAATGAAAAACTAGTTAGATTCAATAGAGCAATTGCGGACTTCTCTTGCCAATTCCATGAAGGTTTTTCAACTATTATTTACTTATTTTTTGCAAACTCATTTTTCAGACGTCCACAAGCAGCAGAAAGAGTTTCTGCCATTAATGTGAGGCGTCAAGCACACCGGGCCAGAAGGCAGACCAACCCAGCAATCCCTCAAACAATAGAGGAAGCCAGAAGGACAATAGAGAGCGACTTCTTTATCAATGATATTAGAGGAATTGATGGGGAGCTGCTAGCTCTGGGGTTCACTAGCAGCAGAGTGGTGGAGAGAATCCAGCAACACCCTGACGAAGCATCACATTTATTAATGGACGGGACATTCAAAATGGTGCCTCGTGGGCCTCCTGGATTGCGGCAGCTGCTCTCCATCCATGTATTATTTATGAATGTGGTTAGTGGAAAACACAAATATTTTGAAAAATTCAGCATTACTATTACCGCCTTATATTTGAAAGAAATCCCTGATTTTTATAGGTTTTATAGGTTTTTTTTTGGGGGGGGGGGGGGGGGGGAATAATTTACAATTTTGTGTCTGACATACCTTTGAACCACTGTCACAGATTACATTAAAATTTTTGGCAACAATTTTCTTAGCTCATTATTGTTTTATTCATTTATTTCTACTTTCTCATATGTTTGATATTTTTTTAATACAAGAAGCAAGTTGTATTGATTCAATTGTAATTTCTACGTAATGTTTCAATTATGAAAAATTAATTAAAAAACGTTCCATCTATAATTCTACGGTTTTATTGGTAGAATAGTGGAGAATGTGATTTGTAGGCATGTATTTTTCTAAAAGTTTCCTGTGGTATTGTCCCCGGACACCCTACTCCCTGGCGGGGGGGGGGGGGGGGATGATGATGATAATAATAATAATAATAATAATAATGGGCAGAAGATATTCACAGAGACCTGGCAGACATTCAAGTAACTACACAACAGGTTCAAAACCGGGACGAATTTAGGCAAGCAATAAATAAATGGGAAGTGATGTCAGAGATCAAACCAAAGAGGGCTTGACCAAAATGGACAGAAAAAAGAAAGAAGAACATGAGTGAAAAAGTGAAAGCAGCCTGGAAACTCCGCAAGAAGAACCAAAGTGCTTAACGTGATCATGATCCCAAAGGGTTCTATACATGGATAAAAATAATAAGAGTATATGTTTTGTTGGGGAGTCCCTTAAAGGTAGTTTCACCTAGCCGTTTGAGCAATGTCATGAGGAATACGGTGTACCTACTATTTTAGGTGGTATCCGAGCCACCTGGTAACAGATAATAAAGCTTATAACACAAAGTCAATGGAGAATAGTCACCCAAAAACTCCCAGTCTGGCCAGACCTCGCTCCCCCCTTGACAAAATGTCATCAATCCCCGCCACTGCATTCAATCGACAATATTATTTTCCAGGTTTACCTGGTTGCATTCTTCCTGATGACATCTCATGCTGAAGAGGCGTGTATGACAGTACTGACGTTCGTGAGGGAGTGGTTCATTAGATGGAGAGTAACCACTAATCAATCCCCGCCACTGCATTCAATCGACAATATTATTTTCCAGGTTTACCCGGTTGCATTCTTCCTGATGACATCTCACACTGAAGAGGCATGTACAACGGTACTGACGTTCATGAGGGAGTGGTTCATTAGATGGAGAGTAACCACTATTATTACAGACTTCGAAAGGGCACTGATGATAATGGTGTTCCATGAAGCCCAGCACCATGGCTGCTGGTTTCACTTCTGCCATGTAAGTTATTCAATAGTATAATAGTATTGAAGCCCAGCACCACGGCTGCTGGTTTCACTTCTGCCGTGTAAGTTATTCAATAGTATAATATTGTATCCCAGCTGACAGCTTCAACTGAAAATCTTTCAATGTGGCTGATGATTGTTGAAAAACAATATTTATTGTTATAAGGCTGTCATCTTCTTGTTTGATTACTGAGTGGTTAATGTTTTCTTCAATGTTATTTGTACTAACATACATTGAGCTTATTCCTATCATGAATATGGGAGAGTTATTTGTGCTAGACTGTATATGAATTTCAGGAACTATCCATACACCATGAAAATACTGTAACATATAAAATACATGACACATGTGATAGGAGAAATAAAGATTATATTAAAAATTTAAAATAATTATTTATATAGAAATTTCAGACTCAGAGCTGAAAGTAGTTCTTCGTGGCCTACATTGGTCACATGACCCAGCAGTCCTGGCCTTTACACTCACCAAAGCTGGGTTTAAAATTCTAACTGTCAAAAATATTAGCAGTCATGGGAGGCCTTGTAGCCTTTTCATGATAAAGTTGAAAAAGGAGGGAGATTATAAGAAAATATACTCCCTCAAATCCTTCTTTCTTGTAGAGGTCTCAATTGAGCCCTACAGACAGGATTTAGTATTTTTTGTTTTAGTTTTATTTTCAAAGACAGGATTTAGTAAATAATGTAAATTAACATATAGTACATTTTACAGGCAATTTGGAGAAATGTAATTGCAATTGGCCTAACCCAAGTTTGCCGGGAAGATGAGGCAGTGATGGAGGTCATTAAAATGATGATGGCCCTTGCCCATCTTCCTGCTGAAAGAGGACCACCAGGAAGTATCACAATCTCCGCTTTCTCAATTGGTGATGGCCTCAATGCCATCAGCATCTTTGCCCATGAGGCTCAGCTGGACGTTTGTCTGAATCAGTTGATAGCGTATGTGAGAAGATTTTGGTTGGGGAGGGTCAGTGCAGAACAACTGTCTGTTTTTCAGCAGCCCACAAGGACAAACAATGATCTGGAAGGTTTTCATTCAGCATTGTTGCATTCCTTTGGGCCACACTCAGATATTTGGACTTTTATAAGTATCTTTAACTTTGATTACCAGCTACGACAAAGCGGCCCTCTCCACCCGTGAAAAGGCCAGGAGCAACAGCAGGCGGAGGCGGCGCAGCAACCACCTCAACACCCTACTACAGGCAGGAAAGAGCCAGCAGCAATGGCGTCAGCTGGGCACTCCTCTCCACCCATTCAATCAGCACCAGCCACCAGCAGCAGCGGCCTTCTTCCAGCTCTTCTTCGTCCAAAGATGACAAAGAGGAAGGCTACAGTACAGTTACACGGAGAAGAAAGACAAAGCAGCCAAGGGTGAGTGAACCTTCTAGCTCCAAAAATAATAGTACTAGTGCACCCACGCAAACAACAAAATTATTCCCTCCGCTGGTCTTTCCAGTTCCTAAGAACTGGTCAGATATCATGTTGAAAATTCAAAACAAAACCACTTCAAAAATAGTTGCTACTTTAAAAGTTAGCAACTATGTGCTTAAAACCTCCTCTGAGGAGGATTTTACGTTTGTAAAATCTCTCCTTCAAAAAGAGAAGGTTGAGTTCCATACATTGTCACAAAGTGATTGTGATGAGGGGGGAAAAGAGGGAAATTATGCTCACTCACAGACTCCGCCAGGCGATCGCAGAGATAAGAGAAGAACTGACCACACATCTGACTTGTGCCACCCCCGCTTGGGGCACATTGTCTTCGCCACTCCCCCCCTCCCTTCTACCCACAGAGGGGAGCTATTTAAGCAGTGGGGCAGCGACTATTAAACACTTCTTCCCGGGACCTCTTCCAAAAGTGAACAGTGAGTTCACTCTTGAGTTGAGCTCCCGGTAGGGTCACCCTGGGGAACCTCCCTTCCTCAACCTCGGCAAGCCGTTTCAGACAGCTTGTCTCCTATGCTTGCTGTTACAGACAGCAAGCTCCCATCCTCAACCCCAAGTAAGCAGTTTCAGACTGCTTACGTCCTCTGCTTGCCGTGGCAGACAGCAAGTCCTACCCGACCTCGGTACCTCATACCTTGGGACTAGCCATTACAGACGGCCAGTCAACAACCGCAGTTCCAGACGGCCAGTTGACAACCGCAGTTCCAGACTGTGTACCCCACTCCTAATGGCAAGCCGTTTCAGACAGCCTGCCTCCCATGCTTGCTGTTACAGACAGCAAGCTCCCATCCTCGACCCCAAGCAAGCAGTTTCAGACTGCTTATTTCCCATCCTTGCCATTTCAGACAGCAAGTCCTTCCCTACCCCATTACCCTGCACCCTCGGGCTAGCTGTTTCAGACAGCCAGCCATCAATCACAGTTACAGACTGTGTACCCACCCTCCACAGGGGAACTGTTTCCAAGGGAGGAATCGCCCTACCCTTGGGACGATTTTGGACTGACCTCCTCTGCCCCAACCTACACCGACTGAGTTCAGTCCCTCAGGAGCAACATCTGAGAAGTCGTCACCCTCTCTTGAGGAGGCTTCAAGAGATTTTGTGACAACTCTGGCGCCCAACGTGGGGCCCAAGGTGGTCCAACCCAGAACCACAATGATCGATTGTGAAGACAAACCCCAAGACACACAGATTGACTCTGATGATTTGGCTGAGGTCAGTACTGATTTCATACTTCATAAACAAATATGAATATTCATGTGAGTCATGTTAAGCGGGTTGCCTATAGCACCAGTGCTGGGCGACCAAAGGGGCTACAGGCAGTACAGAGCAGATAGTTGGGTAACTCACCACTAGATGCCGTGGGCATGCCCAATCCTCAGCTTGGCTATCCAACAGCCTACCGCTAGCTCCAATTGCATCAAATGATAAGGGCGTAATCTTAGATAAGCATATAACAAAAAGTGAGGTAAACAAGGTTTAATAACTCCTGTTGCCTACTTTTTCAATCAGTCAACTCGAAAATGCCAAACCACCATCTTGGATTTCTGGATCTCTTCCTCACACTGGCTGAGAAGCGTGCACGGGCGAATCCCAGTAAGTATTGACCCTTCATGAGCCTCAAGACAAGGCACTGGGGGTTAGACCCCGACCTCCAATGTGGCCCGCTCTCCCGGCTAGGCATGGAGACATACTGGGCCATGCCTATTATTGACCAGAAGGGAGTGGTGGTTGTCCTGGTCAATCAGTTTGAACAGCGAATACATTTATTCGATCCGACTCGGGTCGTGAACCAGGATTAATACGGGAAAATTTTAAAGGTGGTTCAAGACTACCTTGATATAAAAAAAATAGTGCGCACATGTCCATACCAATTTGTATCACACCCTGCCCACCATCTGGGCATATCAAGATGGCCAGCAGAGATGGTCATAGTTTACAACTTCGACAGCCACATGCAAGGCCGGCCAGACAATCCTGGATTGTCAGTGGACCAAATAGTGGAGGCCATCCATGAGACCTACCCCGAACTCATACAGTCGCAGAAAAAAAGGGGTGACCCCAACCCCAGTACGTCTGGGACCTCCATCACCGCAGAGCCCGATTATCCGGTGAAGATCCCCATTCCACCCCCCCTGCTCTCACCCATACCAATGGATGAGGAGGATGCCTTCTTGGATGGAGGGGGTGGTGACTTTTCTCTCTCCCAGTCATATGCAATGGAGGAAGACAACCCAGAGCCACCAAAGCAACCAGATTGGGTCGATATGGCCGAGCGATGGGAGGAGATGTCGCTCGACGAATGGACTAGGACCCTCCATCCGGCACCCAAGCTGGAGGAGAGGAAGGCCCCAGTGCCAAAGGTATGTCAATGGGCCCTCCGACTGGCACCCGAGCCGGAGGAGAGGAAGGCCCCAACAACACAAGACCATCAACAAGTCCTCCACCTGGCGACCGAGCTGGAGGAGAAAAGGGTCATAATGACAGAGGACTGTCAACAAGCCCTCCATCCAGCAACTAAGCTGGAGGAGAAGGAGGCCCCAACATCAAAGGACCTTCCTGAGCCAAGGCAGGTTGGCCTAATACAGGCGATGGAGGTAGAGGAGGGTCTACCTGGATCAACACGTGAGTTCCAATGCTCAAAAATTGTCTACAAACCCTACAACTGCCATGGAAAACACAAAAGGGCAAGATGACCAAGAGTGAAGGTTGTGGGCCCCGAGGGAAAATTTGTCTGGCAAAAGTTTGCCAACTAAGCCTCCTGGATAAACCCCCCCCCCCCCCCCACCTTAGTAGGAGTGGGGTGTCACAAAATGATTGAGATGAGGGGGGAAAAGGGGGAAATTATGCTCACTCACCGACTCTGCCAGGCGATCGCAGAGATAAGAGAAGAACCGACTGTGCATCCGACTTGCGCCACCCCCACTTGGGGCACGTCTTCACCACTCCCCCCCTCCCTTCTACCCACAGAGGGGAGTTCTTCAAGTGGCAGGGCAGTGACTATTGAACACTTCTTCCCGGGACCTCTTCCAAAAGTGAACAGTGAGTTCACTCTTGAGTCGAGCTCCTGGTAGGGTCACCCTGGGGAACCTCCCTTCCTTAACCTTGGCAAGCCGTTTCAGACAGCTTGTCTCCTATGCTTGCTGTTACAGACAGCAAGCTCCTATCCTCGACCCCAAGTAAGCAGTTTCAGACTGTTTATTTCCTATCCTCGCCGTTTCAGACAGCAAATCCTTCCCTACCCCATTACCCTGCACCCTCAGGCTAGCCGTTTCAGACAGCCAGCCATCAACTGCAGTTGCAGATGGCTTGTTTTCCCCTCGCCGTTCCAGACAGCGAGTCCTCCCCTCCCCTGTTACCCTGCACCCTTGGGCTAGCCGTTTCAGACAGCCAGCCATCAATCGCAGTTACAGACTGCATACCCACCCTCCACAGGGGAACTGTTTCCAAGGGAGGAATCGCCCTACCCTTGGGACAATTTTGGACTGACCTCCTCCACCCCGACCTACACTGACTGAGTTCAGTCCCTCAGGAGCAACACCTGAGAAGTCATCACCTTCTCTCAAGGAGGCTTCGAGAGAGTTTGTGACAACATTCAGCTCTGAACGCAACTCAGAGCTGAAAGTAGTTCTTCATGGCCTACATTGGTCACATGACCCAGCAGACCTGGCCTTTACACTCACCAAAGCTGGGTTTAAAATTCTAACTGTCAAAAATATTAGCAGTTGTGGGAGGCCTTGTAGCCTTTTCATGATAAAGTTGAAAAAGGAGGGAGATTATAAGAAAATATACTCCCTCAAATCCTTCTTTCTTGTTGAGGTCTCAATTGAGCCCTAAAAACCGTGCCCTGGCCTACCTCAATGTTTCAACTGTCAGAGGTTTGGCCACAGATCCATAAATTGCTTTCATACACCTAGGTGTGTAAAATGTGGTGAAAACCACATAGCTAGCCAGTGCAAGAGAAATCTTGACACTGAGAAACTGTCAAGGAGCTCACACAGCCAACTATAGAGGGTGTAAAATTCACCAAAAGCTCCTTTTAAATAAACAGGCCTCAAAATTGACTGAGGCAACTCAGTCGACCTCCCAGCGGCCCCCAGTCGCAGGGCAGCGGTTGGCTCGCGAGGAGGGGTCCACAGCCCCCACCCTCCCACCATCCAGCGCTCAGAAAGCTGTTGGGAAGAGTTCAAAACCCCTTCCCCCCAACAAATCCACAAAAATGTTACAAAATTTGTAACTAAATCCAGAAAACCAGTGGTAAAAAATATTTATCCATTGCTACCAGTGGAAAGGGTTCCAACTCCCCCCCCCCCTCCCCCCAATTATAAACAACAAGAACTTCCCGCCCCTCCCGACCCCCAATGCCCAAGAAGAGGGAAGTTCTACCTCCTCACCCCCCCAACAGGGACAGGGAGGCATTATGAGCTTTTTAAGCTCAGAAATATTTTTAAGATGGTTGGTAAGTACCTTACCAAAACTAACCAATGCCTTGAACATTGGTGAGGCCATCTCCATCCTATTAAGTGCGCTCCCCTCCCTCATGATTTGAAATGAATTTCAAAATTATTTCTTTTAATGCAGATGGTTTACACCCAGCAATAGACAAATTACGTCACCTTCTCTGTGACTTGAATATAGATGTGGCTCTTATTCAAGAAACGAAAATGTCAACTACTTTCCCCATTAAATTCCCCTCATATCACTGCCTACGCTATGACTGCCCCCCCCCCCCCCCCCAAATGAGCTTAACACTTTAACTGCCATGTGCATCATATCTGAGGACAGACAACTTTTCAATCCAGCCATGTGCATCATATTTGATCACATGCAATGGTTTAGTTTTCTGCTTTGTGTATCACAGAGAAGCACAGCTGGGTGCTATTTACAGCTGTTACGTTTAGTTATGGCCTGTAGGGAAAGAATTGTAGTTTTGGTTCAGTTGGCAGACCTGTGATTTTCGTAAACATTGCCATGAAAAATCCACTATTCCTAACCTAGATATTCTGATGTTTTATAGTTCATTTGATGCGATTGATGCTAAAACGTTCGTGGTGTTTAGTGTTGTTAGTAGTCATGTTTATAGTTTATTGAGGTAAATAAAGATAAATATAAAATGAACGAAAAAGAGGTTGAAGAATTTCTTGCTGCTTCTTAATCTGATGATGATTACTTTGGCCAATTTGATGACAGTGATCACGATCCAACCTACAACAGCTCAGACAGTGAATCAAGTGAGTTTTTTCGAAGAAACTCAATCTAGTTCAAAACGAAGGCGTTTGAATGAAAATGAAGTGAATGTGAATAGATCAATTGAATCCAGTTCATCTTCTGACGAAAGTGACAGCATTTCAATTCAACTGGACCAAAATGTGAACAATGTAAGTGATGCTCCTATTCAAAATGTAATGGATACAACTGCTGCTTGTAATTCCAATATAATCTGGTCTGATGTGGAAGGGAATCTGACTGAATTTATATTTGATGATATTTGTGGGGTAACCAATGAATTCCTAGACTCATGTAATCCAGTAGTTGATCCAGCTAACATTTTTCTTCAACTAATTGATGATGAACTGTTGAAGAAGCAAACAGAAAAGCAGACCAGAAAATAATTCATGGTATTGTAACAGAAACACTAGGCCGTTCAGCCAGACTTACATTATGGAACAGCATTGATGTGAGTGATTTGAAAAAGTTTCTTGGACTGATTATTTGGATGGGACTTGATAGGAAACCAGAAATTTCTAATTATTGGTCTAAAAATGCTTTGTATTCTAATAAAATTTCACAAGTTATGTCTAGAAATAAGTTTGAATTGATTCTGAGTTTAGTGCATTTTTGTAATAATGAGGACAAAGACGAAACTGATAAATTTTACAAAATAAGAAAATTAGTAGATAGGTTGAATGATAATTTTCAAAAAGCATTTTCCCCATCAGCAGATGTCTGTATAGATGAGAGCATGGTCCCTTTTCATGGACGACTGCATTTTAGGCAGTATATACCAGGGAAAAGATTCAAATATGGAGTCAAATTATATAAGTTGTGTGCAGCTGGGGGTTACACTTGGAATTTGAAGGTGTATGCTGGGAAAGAAGTGTCAGCTAGGGAAATTACTACAAACACAGTGATGGAGCTCATGGCCCCACTGCTTGACACCAACAGAACATTATACACCGATAATTTCTACACAAGTGTAGATTTAGCGTGTAAGTTACTTGATAGGAAAACTCATCTAGTAGGCACTTTGTGCTCTAGAAGGAAGCATAACCCTTCAAGTGTAATTGAAAAAAAAAACTCAAAAGGGGGGAGATGTGTGCTTTGCAAAGCAACTGTAAAGCAATTGTAGGGAAGTGGCACAATAAGAGGGATGTTTTATTCCTCACCACAAAACATGTACCAGAACTGACTGAGGTTCAAACAAGAAGAGGCCCTACTATAAAACCAAATGTTATTATTGATTATAATTCAGCCAAAACATTTATTGATTTGTCTGATCAAGTGAAAAGCTATTCGAGTCCCGTAAGGAAAGGCATTAAATGGTACAGGAAGGTGGCAATTGAGCTGTTATGCAACACAGCCATGGTCAATGCACATTTCTTGTACCAAAAGATTTCAGGCAAAAGAATAGGCATAATTCCATTTAGGGAGTCTGTAGCTAAACACTTACTTGACATAAATCATTCTTCTGAAGCAGTACAGCCTGCCGGTAATCATACACTAATAAAAACACCGAGAGGTCGTTGTAATGTATGTTACAATGACCTGACAAAAAAGTTTAAATTACATTCACGGTATTCACAATCATTTATTCGTGAAATGTGCAATAATTATGAGACAGGTTGCACCTGACTGGAACTGCATAATGCAGTAAAGATAAGATGCAGAGTTCATCAACTTCTGATTCGAGTGACGTAAGCAGATGGTAGCAGACCCCCACTACAATCGAATGTGGACAGCAACAGTACATACGAGCATTCAACCTTCCACTAACCCAGACATCAGCCAACTAACAACTTTCAACGACCATTTGCACTGTCTTATTTCTCATTTGTATGAGGAAAGTTGTACACCACACACCTTCTAAGAGTGAATTTAGCTTACGTGTACAATTAAGTTATACTTTTTATTCTTCAAAATGAATTACTGAACATCATCACCTTCACTAATAAAGGTATGTATCTGTACAAAATGTTTTTTTCTCTATTTATTTTTGTATGTTTGTAGAGAGAAAGAGAGAGAGAGGATGAGTGAAAGAAGAAGTTAGAGTAAGAGAGAGGGTGAGTGAGAGAGAAAGAGTAAGAGAGAGCATCTATTATTTTAGCATTCAGTTATTTTATATTTATAGTTATGTAAGCTTGTAAATGAGTTGCATAGCTTATCTCTGAGTAATAATTGATGACAGACAAAGCGAATGAAGTGTAAAGAGAATGTGTGTGATTAAAAGATCTGTATTCAATGAAAATAATGTTTTGAAAATTGTTCAATTATTTAAAAATTAATTAAGTTTATATAAAAATTATTTTTATCATTGTATAATATTTTTTCTTTCATAACTACCAACTATATTGTTTATATTGTATTCAGCTAATTAGGAGAATAAGAAAAAAAATATTTTTTTTAAGGAAAAACAGACATGAAAAAAAAATAAAATGCAAAGTTCCACTTAAAAATAGTAGGAGCCCCAAAAAATTTCAGCACTGTATTGCGATGAGCAACCATGGAGCTTATAGCTCCGAAGTTGCCAGACAGGGTACACTCACCCCTCTCCAACACTGACTGACTGACTTATTGATCATCAGATCAAATCAATATCAATATTTAAAACTTTCTGCTCAGGACTACTCTAAGTGCTGGATGCTGCTTCTGAGAGTCTTATTTTATGAATACTAATATTAAGGTGTTGTATTCTTTTCCTACCCTTCCCCTACAGCGAACACCTAACCGGGGCTCTGATAACCTTTCAGAGCTTAAGCAGGGTCTTGCTTCCCAATGGCAAAGTACCTAACCGTGGCTCTGATAAATTCAGGGCTTAAGCAGGGTCTTGCCTTCTTCCACCAACCGACACCAAGGATTCTGGATGCCACGGACGGCCAACCAGAGGGACCGAAGCCGCCTTCAATGCCAGCAGCAACGACACCAGCTTCACCAGAGCCTCCTTCCAACCTCCAAGGAAGTGAGCCATCCAACGCCATCTCCAGAGCAGTCCAACCTCCAGTTCAGCCGATTTGAACAAGAACAAGTCTACACCCAAGGACTGCCTTCGCTCCAAGCTGTCTACTCCACTGCTCCTTCCACTACCTCACCACCTACTTGCCCAACTACTCCCACAACACCTCCTCCATGGGAAGCTCCCCCTAGACTGATCTCTCCAATTCCTTCCTCACCACCACGCACCCAGTACTCCTAATACTGGTTGACCTTCTGCATGTTGGATTCCCATCTGATGCAATCTCCATCCATCCTCTAGACCCCCGCAACCCTAAGAGACGAGCTCTGACCGCATAAATCCACTTCTCCCCTACCTTACCCTCTTTCTTCATCATTTCTTTTTTCTTCATCAGTTATTTCCCCCCCCCCCCCTAAGAATCAATCAAGCCGTTTGCAAGGGCACCCATGCTCTACCTACAGCCGAGGCAACATCAACTTAATGTTTATAGTGTGATATGGTAAAATTGGAAACATGTAAGATACACAGAGGGTGAGTGTAGGCCTATGTCTGACCTGTTGTGTGTCAGCGAGTTTCTTGAATGGCCAGCCAATGTATCAGTGATTTAATAAATCAAAAACTGTAAATCACTTCTTGATGGTTTGGAATCCATTAAAAACTGTAGATTCAACTCAGCAATCACAATCATCAACTTATTGCCCACGAACAGGTCTCAGACCCATGAGGGCTTCATCCAACCAAAAATTACACATGCTGAGACAAACAGAAGAAACCGATACAATGGGGTATCCAAGGAATCAACAAATTCATGTAAAATAATTTATTATTATTACCATTGTCAGTTGCGCTGATGCACCATTTTACTTCTTAGATTTCTATAAACATCATATACTTCTTGATTCACAAAAAAAGTACATCAACTGTTCTTGAAAAAGCAATTTGTTTCTTCTTCTTCTTGTTCAACAGATCTCACAATTTATATCATGCTTCAGTATTTCATCTCTGTTTTCCCCCCAATTTAACGATTTAAAATAATTTGTAAAAAATTTAAACCCAATCAAAAATAATTGCACTTTGAAAATAAATTGGGCTAAGCAGCAACCTGAGTAATATTCTTCATTTTTATTGCCAATACTCGAAGAGCGATGTTATCAGTATTGCTGTACCCTCACATTTTCATCTAATATTGTATTGGTACTTTTTAAATATGAAGCGCAGTTGCATGACAAAGATGAGAACTGGAAATTTGCTGTTTTTAAACAGCTATTGAGGAATATAATTAAAACTATTATGTAATTTATGAATAAAATTAAAATTATTCATAAGGCAAAACAATTAGGGGGGACTGCATCACAGTGTAGCACATCGCTAATCCTCTCCCTCCAAACTATGCACATCATTGGATTCAAAAAGAAATGTAGGCTACTAAAACTCTTGCTTGAACTTTTATTCTGTAAAATTACGTACAACAAAGCCCAATCAAAAATAAGAAAACTACAACTGCATGATTGGTTCCTTTATAACTGGAATTCCTTTATACCAGGAAAAGATTCAACTTCCACTCTATCTCTTTTGATTATATGTCAAAGTATCTAGTGAAAAGTGAGATATTATGGCACAGCTACTTGAATTAATGCATTTACAAAAATGAAATATTGCAGTTTGTAAACTTAAATAAATTGTATTTTTTGTTATTCCAATTTGCTAGAGATGGGTGAGGACCTAGTTCGTAGGTATGGATCCGTGCGGGTCAGTTACCAATATGATGTTACTAAAACCGTTGATGCTGTAGAGCTTTTAACCAATAAGACATTTTCAAGGCCTAATATACTGAAATTTGATTTTAATGTGTTTCAGGAGAAATACTCCTTATTGAAGAATTTTAATTTATGGTATAGGTTATACTCAAGCAATGTTAATAATCATTGGCGTATGGGAGAACGTTCAATTCAATTAAATTCATACTTCGTTGAAGCTTTGAACTCTGAGTTTAAATACAGAATAACAGCTGATTAAGGCCTGTTCCTAGCTGAACGACGAAAAATCGGTCGGTCGTCCGAGCGAGCGAATCCGTCGCACCAAAAAATTTCAAACATGTGGATAAGCGTGAGATCGTCCTAGTTGGGCGACCGACGATGCGACCGACGGAATCGGTCGTCGATGCGACCGATGAAAGACAAGCATGTTTGTCTTTGGTCGTGCGGGTCGTCAGACCGACTAGTGCGATTGTAGACCTTGAAGAGTGAACATGTCTGAGTTGTTGATCAGTGAAGTGCAAAAACACCCTAGTTTATGGAACCTAAATCATCCCCAATATCACAACAGGTTAATGAGCTATCGTCTATTCAAGAAAGTATCAAAGCCTCGCTCTGGCTCTTCCGCTGAAGATGAACCAGTTTATAATGGCAAATGGGTTCATTTTCTTTCAATGACGTTTTTAAAAGATGTTGCAACTCCAAGGGAAACACAATCAAACCTCTCAAACGCCGATTTCAATGAAACAGATGAGTCAAACATGGATGCTTCAGTTGTTGGCGAAGGTACGGAAACACAAATGACCAATGTGCCCTCACCTCCGGTGTTTGACAATGACAATGTACAGCAACAGGAGGCGCCCAAGAAGTCGCAAAAAAACAAGAATACAGACCCAGTGTGCATAACACCAGATTCAGTACGGCCTACCAAAATGAAAAAAAAAGTAGCTCCCATGTCGGACTTTGAACTACAACTGTTGATCAACAAAAGAGAGAAGATTAATGCACTTAAAGAACCAGAGGATGACGACTTGAATTTTTTTAAATCTTTGACACCCTATTTTAAACAAATGACTCCGTTACAAAAGTTGAAGGTTCGGTCTAAAATTCAACAAGTAGTTATTGATGAACTGTCATCTTGGCAGATTGCCAGCCCTGCGTCAAACTCTACAGTCAACAGCGGGATCAAGTTTTGAAACCTTCAATTATGGACCACATTATCAACCATGTGATCGCGTCAATCATTAAATCATGTGTTGGTGATTTTTAAGATTCATGTTTTTTTATTAATCATTAATTTTATTAATAATGTGAAAAAATGGCAGTAATGTTCTTACATACTACTTTAAATTGATTTTTCTGCAAAGTTGCAAAATGTATAATAGAATGGTTTTCAATTAAGTAATTACAATTCCATATTTATTACCAGTTCATGTCGTTTTACATAACAATTTTAGGTACTTTTTTACAATAGAGAGGCTACTAATGTGCAGCGCACTGCAGCGGTTAGAGTAAAGGTTATGATGAATAACTTATTTGTACTTTTATTTACAAGTGCAAAAATAACAAAAGTTATTTTGTTAATAAGAAGACAAGTTGAGAAGACAAGTAGTCAACCACCTAACCGCCGCAGCGCGCTGTAATTTAGTGGTCTCCATATTATACAAAAGTAAGAAAATATTATGAAATATTTCTCAAAATATTTACCTTAATGTTAAAATGAGGCGTTCTTCCACAGAAATTGGCCGCATGATGTTGGTTGCCTTCAATGTGAAGTCCTTCTTCAATTCCTTTACTATGTGGTCGAATGTATCCACTGACATCCTGGTGTAATTTTTGAAAAGTTCAGGGTAGAACCTCAACTTTTCATACAAATGATGAAACTCACCAAATTCAGACCTCTGCTTATAAATCTCATTAGTAGGACTTCTGCGGTCCAACGATTTCTGCTTAAGGTAAGCATAGATTATAGAGGAACTGTCCAGAAGCACAAGCTTACGTCTTTTCTCGGCCGACAACATGGCGACAATGGTCAAATCGCTCAAAATTCCCTCAATAATCATAGTTCTAATTAGAAATTATAGAGGGAGGTGACGTCAGTCGCTGCGACGACTTCATGGCCCACTGTGGACACTCAATTTCGTCGTCAGACCGAATTCGCTCGCACGGACGACCGACCGATTTTTCGTCGTTCAGCTAGGAACAGGCCTTAAACCTACCAGATTTTGAAGATCTGTCTTTAGCCGTGAAAATGGCCTCTCAACACATTCCAATTAATCTGCGACTTAAATCAAGACCTTGCGCCAGTATAGCGGGGCAAGTTGTGGAAACTGAGGCTTTAGAACCCCGCGATTTCGTGAATTATGACATTCGAAATAGTCACGATATAAATATGATTCATCAACAGTTGATGAATTACTATAGGCGTATTAACGATGGAGTTGCCCCTGTTCCATGGGATAGAAATAGAGAGTATTGCTATCAATTGTTACCTATAACACATGAGGAAATGGATTGGTATAATAATGGAGTTGCAATTTTTGAAGCATCTCATATGGGATATAACGATGCTTTATCACTACAATGCTCATTGCACTTTGGTGCTAGGCAGACTATAATCATCCGTAGATTACGTGATGAGTTACGTAAAGATAGCATTTATGCTATACGTGTAGCTAAGAACGCTTCTTATTCTATTTGCCGCGCTCTGTACTCAATCAATAGAAGATTGCAAATTTGAGCGTTAGATGGCATTAAACGAGGTATGGATATTCAAATTACTTGTACGGATCCTGAAAAGGCTATAGCTGATTTATCAAGTTCATTTTTTACATCTACGATGAGAACAAGTCCTTTAACTGTAGCTATATCACATATTAATGTTGATATTATTAGTAGTGTTGCAGCTTATTTTTGCTATGTTTATTCTAATCCGAACGTATGCTGCATTTCTATGATAGATGACTCTGTTGGCATGATGCCGACCCTTGATATGTTTTTAGGTATATTTATAGCTCAGGAATTATTTTGTGCTTCTACCGTTTCTTTACCTACAAGATTATTCTGCAATAATTATATTGCTTATTTCATAACTATGTTTTGTTTAAATAATTTAAAATGACAGGCAAGTGAAATGTTTGATCAACTTTGACTTTGGGGCCATTCACTGAATTAACCTCCAGTCCACAACTGTACACATAGTCATTTCTATCTGGGAATAATCATTACAATGCATTATTTCTAGGGGGCCTTCAGGGAGTCGAATTTGATGCATTTAAGGACCTGCATAGGCAGCCAAAGGGCATTATCATTCGCCGAACAAGAGAAATGACGCAATACTGCAGACATCAATAGGGCAGTTACGCAGCTAATTAGAGGAGAGATGACTCTTGTACACTTCCTGAGGAGGTTATCACATTGAGTTGATAATCTCATGATTGCGATCGGTGCGAACCCTCAGGAAGCTGTGCAAGAGGAGGAAGAAGAATGGATAGGGCAGGGAGTGGCTGCAGAAGAAGAAGTGGTGATGATTGTTCTTCCACCAGCAGCAGCTCCACTTGAGGCCGCCATTGCAGCTCCATTTGCAGCCACTGGAGCAGCACCAGTTGCAGTCGCCATTGCAGCTCCATTTGCAGCCGCCGGTGCAGCCCCAGTTGAGGCCGCTGGCGCAGCACAAGTTGTGGCTCAAGCTCAGCAAGGAAGAGGAGCTCAGGGCTGAGCAAGAAGGGGCTGTGGGAGAGCAAGAGGTGAGAGAAGGAATGCACCCTAAGGAGCACCTGTTGCGTGACCTGTCCCCACATGCATCATATGCCTGGATAATCCAGCAACACATGCAGCAGTGCCATGCGGACACTGCTGCATGTGTGAACAATGTGCCCAGGAAAATTCTCTTCATCAAATTGTACTTAGATGTCCTTTATGTAATATGGAAAGCATAGGATATTTCGGAATTTTCCAATGAAAGATTATGTCTACACTATTATCAATGTATTTTTCATTTTTATTAATTATTCTGGGAAGACTAGTATGAGCATCTTCTTGAGCTACATGCCTATTTTTGTCTATTACATCCCACACTGCTGCGTTAAAGTACACACTATTATTGAAATTTTCAGCTGTTTTCTTACATTTGGCTCTTTTCACTTCTTTTGTATAGATTTTCTTTAGAGCTTTGTACTTGTCTTCATTCAACATATTTCTAGATAATTTAAATTCATCATATGCATTTTTAATCCTACTTCTTTCTGCAAAGATATCATCAGTTATCCACTTTTCAGTTTTGTGTAGTTAGTTTTTTAAGCCACTTCTCCACCAACCAAACATGTCTGCCAAACATTGTTGGAAAATACAAAAAACGGACAAACATTAAACATATGGGTCACCAACCTGTTAAGGTTGATTCACACATATAGGACTGTGCGCCGACTGTGCTGCGACTGTGTCGTTTTGGATGGATTCGCCAAAGCAGTCTATCCATTTAAAATACACGGCGACAGTCTCAAGTGATTCACACATATAGGACTGTGCACCAACCGTGCGCATACTGTGTCATGGCCGAGCTCTTTCAGAGTGATCTATCAAGGTCACAGTCCGACACAGCCGGCGCACGGCCTGTGCACAGTCCTACATGTGTGAATCAACGTAGGGCGACAATAGGGCATCCAGCCTTAGCCAAGTGAAGCTTCGGGTGTTTCCGTAGAGCCTCGGGCATTTTCATTGAAGAGAAAAGTTCCTAAATTTTCCAAATCCAACATCCTTTTCATTCTTTTTATCTGTTATCCTGTTGTTATTATTTGTAACTTCAGATTGTAAATTAAATTAAAAACATTTAAAAATATATATTTTTTTTTTGTGGATGAAGCCCACATAGGTCTGAGACCTGTGCGTGGGTAATGAGTTGGATGATGGTGATTTATGAATTGGACCTACAGTTTTAGGTGGGTTCCGAACCACCGGGAAGTGATTTTCAGCAGAGAACAGTGTCTTTTTTGCTGGCCAATCTAATCGGTCACCGTTACAAACAGGACCTACAAGAACCTTAAATACCGTACATTGACATGCCAGGATGACATTAGAGCTGGATGGCATGGGTATATTGTATCTCAAATGGAAATAGGAGAAATAATAGGCCTACTCACCACAAGTGGTCGTGTGGCTGTAGCCTTCATAGCATTCAGTGTGGCAATCGCCTCTTTCAGAGTCTTCTTGGCAAAACTAATTTCTTCATTGGTGGATATGGTTTCAATTAATGGTTTACATAGTATTTCTACATCTTCCTTACACGTTTCATTAATCTGAGTTGATTTACTTATCTCTTCCAAAACGATGCGCTGGGTATTTAATCTATTACTGCTATCTTCTACATCCATAATTAGTTCAACGGTATCTTCATCATCTATAGCGATACTATCTTTTTTCAGAGTGCGACAAACTGCATGTATGTGCTTGCACATATTGTTCTTTATAGAATTATCCAGACATGTACAAATAAATTCGTGAAAGCAACTCCCACAATGGAGACATTGAAGTTGGCATTTCTTGCAATTTTCAACTTTTTTTACATTATAAGATTCATTTCCACATGATGAAAGTACAGTCCACTTGCCGTTATGCTCGGTGACATAATTTTCAGGGATAAGGATAGCATTTTTATGTCTCCTTCTCAGGATTTGCAACTTACTAACTATTTTCCCCTTTTCAATTTTGATTAAGTAGTCAAATAATTTATCTTTTATTACGTCCAAAATAGCTGATAGAGTCTTATCAAGGCGCTGTACCTTTTTTCCTCTCAGGTAAGTGTATTTCAGAACTCTATTAAAATTCTCCAGGCTCATATTTGTATTAATTCCAGCGTGTGTCCTGTAAGAGTATGCCCACAATTTAAATTTATCATTCTTTACGTAGTGATCAAAGAAGTAATTATAGTATTCCACAGTCTCCAAATCACTTCTCATTTTGTTTAGGGCTGCTGGAAGAATGATTTCAAAAGTGTGACAGTCAACCTCATATAAAAGTGTTTTTAACAACCTGTAGACTGCTTCTTTTTTCCCCTTATTTTTTATTTTGTTAAGATTGCCCCGCCAAGCCCGCAACACATGCCAGGTACAAAATAGCCTCAATCCTGCTTGTCCCATGGTCTTACTCCACGCTGAATAGAAAGCTTCTTCCATGTCAGACATGAAAACTTTAGGCAGGATTGGACCAGTCACACTTTTTACTGACTCGAAAAATGAAGATAGTGTAGGTTCATCCCCACGATTAGTAAACATGAACGCACAGGGGACGCCTTCCCTTGTTTCATCCAAAGTTAATAGGGTGTACAATTGAAAATTATAATTATTTACGCCATGAGTACCGTCAATACATACCGTATTGCGGCCAAAATTAGTCAATAATGATTTTTGGGCTTCCGTCATGTATATCAATAAGAAATCCTCTTTTCTAAGAAACCGATAATTGGAATTGAAAATGCCTTGCGGCTTGTAAACCAACAACGCTGTGTTTTCATTGGCTGTTAAATCATTAACCCAAGCCTCAACACTCACCGGATCAAATTTATGCCTAATTTCATCCGAACTAATGTTGAAGGTTTTTTCTATGTTCATCAAGTCTTTTTTGTTCAGTAAGTGAATTCGGCGTAACTCATTATTAGTGAAAGGCGTTCGACGTGTCCTTTTCAAAATCTCTTCATGAGGAGTTTTTGATAACAGGAGGGACACGATAATGTGTTTATCTGCTGCTGGCAGTCGCAGATATTTCAATTCATTTTTGTGACCCACATGTGTAGGAAAATATTTGACAGACACAGTCCCATTTTCATTTATTTTCGCATGAAGTTCGCTAGGGCAGTATGCATTTATTTTACATGTACCAGCCATTTTGATGTGGCGGATATTGCGCCCTTTTGTCTTGAAATACCCTCGCCTACGGCATACAAAATGTAGCGATTTTGCGTGTCCATAATAAGCCTTAACAAATGAGACCGAATTGTCAATTTCCAATTGTTGTTTCCACTCAGTAAATGTTTTCAAATCATCAAATATGTACTTTTTTGATTCTATCATTACTCCATGCCGCTTGTGAAAGTGTTCAATTATTTCATTTTTATTAGACTGTGTAGAATGAAACGAACATAATGGACACTTTCTTTTAACGTTTGATTGTTTGATAGTCTTTTTGTGTACTTTCCTTTCATGTCGTTGTAGATTACCTTTGCAAGTAAAAGAGGATGAACACTCATCACACTTGATTCTCCGATTCTTGAATTTGTGCGATCTTAACACATGCCTATTCATCATTCCTTTGTGATTACTTTCGTATGCACAACTGGCACATTTAAATGTTTTATCTTTACATGAATGGATCGAATCCACATGGTGCTGCAGCGATGACTTGCTTGAATACACCTTGTCACAAAAAACACAAGTGAATCTTTGTAGCGACACATTTTCACCACAACAGTTTTTCTGATGGGCGCTTCTCATGTGCCGATAACGATTACTTCCACTGACAAAAGATTTTTCGCAGTAGAAGCACTTATGAATAGCTTTTTCCTCCTTCGCCATCATGAGTGAACGTTTAACCTCTTTAATTAACAACTTTATGATGGTCGCGTGCCATGAACAAAAGAGGTTAATTATAATTTGTATAGGCAATTAATTTGTGTTGTTATCACCATAGGCGAAACGATGGAGGGGGGTTAGTGGGGTTATTGGGGACGTAACCCCCCATTGCTTCAAAGAAATTAAAAAAAATGAAAATTTGTGATTATTTTTATTAGATTGGAAAAATAATAGCTTTTGGTAAAGGAACCAGTAGCTGCTGACACCTTAGTGAGTCAATTCATAAATATTATGTAGGCCTATTAACTTCCGTATTTTTTATCACCTCCGCCAGTAGCTGACATACCTACCTTGACACACATCAGGTAAGGAATGAGCTAAGTTGATTTTATAATATATCAAATGGTATATCATATCATATTCAAATATACCACATTTTATGGTAATCCGCAATCAACGCCTTCTAGAGATACAGAAGGCGTATCTCATATCTGTATCTCTAGAAGGCATTGGTTTAATCGCATACGATCAGGCAACCCCCACCATTGACCAGAAAGATTCCTGTGCCAATTCAACAGCCAGAGTTCTAGACGTCAGTTAGATTTCGGGTGCCTACTGTTATAATTCGTTGAGTCACTCAAATGGCTACAAATGTGCCCTTTTATTTGTATGTTGGTATAGAGGTGAAAAAATTTAACTGCATGTCAGATTGTCTCATTTGCAACGTGCATCAAAGAGAAGATATTGAACACTTTTAATACGTTGTCCAAAGTATAGTAACATTCGTTCAAGCTTCATTACATAATGCTGTCAGACGCTGATAAAGAAATGGTACTACTTTAAAATTTGATTGATATAAAATAAATCGAATATACCTTTTTGTGCTGAAAGCAATCGAACTTCGTTCTTCGTTAGGTTTGTGAGTTATTCTGATAAATTGTTGCATAGAAATTGTTCTATTAATTAGATTTAGATTTTAATGCTTCAAATTTGGTCATGCTTTTAGATTTATGTGTTTATATGTTAACGTTATGGTTGTGTTGTATAATGGTTATCTCAATTTTGTTGTTACAGTTTAGTCGTAGGCCTATTTATTGTTATACTGCCACCAGTGTTACTCTTGAACGCTATTGTTTGATTATGGATGCTTTGTAATATTAATATAACAATTAGAATACGTACGGATAATAGAGAAAAAGTAGATAGAAAAAGGAAGGAGACTGAATAAGAGAATAGACGTGAAATTTGAACTTACAAATATGTGATGTGCGTGTAACGTATACATGGCTGATTATTCATTTGCACGGCATTGCTGTAAGCAAATAAATTAATCATTTATTTATTCATTATTATGACTTAATGATGACTTATTTAAAAAAATACAGAATTTCAATTATTGAAAACTACACGAAATGAAATAGAAATATACACATAAACTAAAAATAGTCGCAGTTTCTACTGATTTCCTGCAGCGGATCAGTCATTCGTGATCTTAAGACATATAATAAAATAAATTAGCAATAATGTTTTTTTTTTCATTTTCATGATATTAAAAATTCTCTCACCAACGATCCCGCAGATGATTAAAGAGAAAATTACCATAATGAATAGGCTTACGAATTCAAGAAAAAGTAGGGCCTACATCAATAACAATGATAAGTATTTCCCTGGATTTCTTGTTCCTTAACGATCTTCGTTGTTGGTATTAAATTTTTATGATAGAATTCAAGGACTTTCAGTCAATTTTAATTGAGAATAAATAATATTTCTTCTCACTTATTTCTTTACAATATATTTCTACTCACTGGCTAAACGAAACGGTTTGGCCAGAAGTGAGTAAACATATTATTTATTCTCAATTTGCAAGTCGCTGAATTTACCATAAAAAGTTTATAAGACAAAAACACACAAACAGCAATCAGTCAAAACATCGAATATTAATTCTAATGGTAGCTCACGGGCATGCATACATCGGTTTGCGCGCAAAGCTTTGAAGCGCAACAAGAAATCTGTACAAACGACCGATAACTGCGCACCGCCGTGTGGCAATCTTCTGCTAGTATATGACTGGTCCATTTCAACAAATCGGATGCTCCATTCACACGAGCTCCCTCAGTCAGTGACCAGCCTTACAAATCAATACAGGATTTTTATAATGTAGCATTCCTATGTTTGCGCCCAGAACTAGCTGTATTGCAGGCGCAAATGAAATAAATCATGCCACTATACATGTAAATGTATGTAAAATGTGGAGTATTTGCGGCCAGCATAACAACAATTTTTGCAACTGATCCATATAAATTATTGCATAAATGTGATAATATAAAGACGCTAGACACATTCACAAGCTTAATAACAAGAATTGAATTTATAGTTATCACTTGAAAATTACATTTTCCTCTCACATTAATTGCCTAATAAGATTTCAAAAAGGTAAAACTTTGAGGATTGAAAGGAAATTTGCAACTTACCTTCCCGTCTAAGTTTAAATGCTGTCTTAATATAAGATTACAGTATATTGGTATTTTGTTTCATTTTTGTACCAGCATCCCGTTTTCCAATTGAGGTAGTAAGTCCTCAAATTATCCGATTTTCAACATTTTGGACCTGGACAATTTTCTTCATTGGTTGATATTTTTTTACATCTTTTTCATTCTAGACACAGAGAAAATATCGAATTATTGCAAAATTTAAAAGAGTGAATAATTGCTCATCTTATAAACAAGTAATTATATGTTTCCATTTCAAAAAGATGGTGTAACAGTTTTTGAGCATCCACTGAAAGTTAAACACTAATACTAACGAAAAAATGGCTTGTCGTCATATTATTTTCAATAATTGAGCTAGTTACATAGTCAATATAGAGTGGATTTTTTAAAAGTGTGTTCAATACAAGATTCATCCCCGGATGCAAAAGCTACAGAGTAAGCATAAATCAATGAGTGCATTTCAAAGGTGAATAAAAAAAAACCAAATTGGTGTCTTTCAATTTATGTACATTTATCGAAAAGACAATTTCAAACAGTTTTATTTCAAGTCATGACAAATTCAATAAATTTATACTTAGGTAGGCTACTTAATTGGCTAATTCTTGAAAACATGTTTTTAACTAACCTTGGCCTTTACTGGACGAACTGCAATGATTCCACCCTTGCTCACATTGCTACAATAAAGTAAGCGGTGTTCGTTGGAGGTCATATCAAATTCTAGCACCTAAGTATACAAACTGTTGTTTCAAGACGGGCGCGTTGTAGTACTGTTATTTCTCTATGAACTGTGCTCAATACTCATTCTGAAGAATATAGGTACGTTTGTAGAAATACATTAAGCTTGTCAGTTGTAGTGAATGAAACTGTTTGAAATTGTCTTCAAAAAATTAATATTCACGTTGGTACATTCATTTGTTAATTTTTTATTAACCTATGTCATGAACTCAATGATTTATACTCATCCTGTACAGTGTATATAATGATGTTCCAGTAAGCAGACAAGTATAATACTGTGCTGCCAAATATACCATTAAGTAAAAAGTAAATTCGTATGGCTTTTCGTGGTGGGGAGACCCTTACGGGTAGTTCCACCTCGCCGCTTTTTTAACGACTGCTTTTTTTTATATGCAACCGGGACCGACGACTTAACGTGTCCTCCGAAACACGGAATATACCATTACAGTATTTAGTAAAACACTATACACCTGATACAGTAGAGTTTAGAGCTGATATAGAATGGCATACAACTAAAATACATAATTAATTAGCGGGTGAAAATAATTTTTCTAAGTACTGTATTATTATCTATGTGATTATTCAGATGCAAATAACGTTTCCGCACATTGAGTACTTGAATATAATACACAATCGATTCCTTTACATGCTAAGAAAATCAATACACGCTACAAGACTAAGCTCACTGAATGCCTTTACAAAGAAAAAATAAATTCCTGGATTTCTTGTTCCATGACGAACTGCGTTTTTAATATTAACTTTTTATAGAAAAAACAATGACTTGCAATTGAGAATAAATAGCATTTATACTAATGTAGGCCAAACGTCCGAAAACTCATATTTATCGTTTTATTTATGCTCAATTAAACATTTACTGCAAGTCGATGAATTTACCATGAAAAGTTAAAAACTGAATCATAAACTCTAGCCTAATGTTCAAAATCTGAAAACAATAACATCGTCACAAAAGACAGAAGCCCAAAAGACAAGCTTAGCCTTTACCGTGATAAATACAAACACCAACATAATACACTGTTAAATTATTTCTTAATTTAAAGCCAAGTAAAATCAAGAGAACTTACCGAAGTGGAACAGAACAATAAAAAATGATACAACACAATGCGTTCCCAAAAATCAAAATATAATTCGTTAAAATATTTTTTTTCTGCACAAGTATCTACATGGGAGCTGGGTGCATGCTGCATTGCTGCTTGGGTCTAACTCAACCGACTCCGACAACGGAACATCCGTCAGCAAGCATTGAAATACCAGCTGTTTCCGGTTAAATCGTAATATTTTGTTATAGGCGATCAGAAGTTGGCCGAAAGATCGATCGTCGCGAACTCTGGGCGGCATAAATCGGCAGCAGTGTAGTGAGTTAGTTGCATTGTTTATAATGGCTAACATTGGGAAACTTATCATAAAAACAGGATTTAAAAAAGTCAATTGCGATTTTTCAAGGAAATCTAATCTAGAAAAAGGGAAGAACCTTGTAGAGAGTAATCATGTTTTTGATGTAGAGGATTGCGAAGGTATTATACGTGGAAAAGTGATGAGACAAATTTGCATCAATGCTGTTTTACAATCTTTTTGTCAAAAAATTTCCACTTTGTTTATCAAAAGTCAACTGCCTAAATCCGCCTCTGCTTACAATAAATTAATATTTTGCAACAATAACAAAAACCTAACCTCAAAGCTGTTATTAAGATTGATTTCTTTAATTACAAATATCAATCACAAAAGTGCATGGAAAACGTCTAATTTTCATCAATCAGCAATCTTTCACACATAAGATAATTTTTAAATATAATATAACTCACTTAGTCCTTCGAACATTAGAGATTCATTTTTCCCATCTATCCTTTTCGTAAGGTCGACCAGGAAATGAATAAAATGAAACACCTTTTCCTTCTGTATTCTCATAGGTATTACTGCACCCATATACACAACACATAATACGGCTCTTGGGCATTTTTTGTATGTTTGTCTAAAGAAATATTTTTTTGAAAAAACGTATTTGAAGTGAGACAATTTAGCACACGAATTAATGGCGATCAGATTTTGGCTCACTAAGTTAGAGCAAGATCCTCCGCTCGGAGCCCTTTCGGTCGATCTCTAGATCGCCTATGGTCGGTCTACTGGCATGTACGACATTCAATCGTAATTTGTTGTGGTTTGTCTTCTGGTAGGGTCGGTCAACTGCCGAGTCGGGCTACTGGTAGCCAACCGGGAACAATCAGCTTCGACAATAAAGCATCTAGGTCTAGAAATGGTCACCACAGCAGCACTATCCAACCGATTAATCCAAGGTCCATCTGCCATTTCGTTTTGGTGAACAATTTGAAATTTTCAAATATGATAATACAATGTTCGTTTATTTAAGAAAAATTTCAAAAATTAAAAATTGCTCTTACTGTGGTGGATGATAGTCATCGAAACGACCTTCAAGAATAAGTTATCAGATTGACAAAATTTGCACCCATTCAGGAGAAATGAGCCTTAGAAAATGTATACAGTAATTATTTTTCTTTTCTATATCAATTACTCCCCCCTGTGATAAACACCCAAAAAAACTATAACTCAATTCACAACTTGTTTATTAATACGACATTTTTCATTATATATTTACATCATTCGAAATAATGCATATTTTATTTATTTACAAATGTTACGTTGATGACTGAAACGATTTTCAATTTGTTGAAAAAGTCACTACAATTCACAAAATATTGAACAATTATTATAATCAATAATAATAAATTATTATTAGTCAAGACGTTGCCTTTGAACATATTCATGCTATCATACTTGAATAATAAATAACAGAATAATTTTTATAACTTCTATATCAAGAAACGGCCTAGTTTTGCCAATACAAATATTCAAGGTATAATTTTTAAATTCTAATTTTCATGTATCTGTTCAAGTAAAAGGCCTAACGCAAAGAGAGCACAGCAACGGTGTGACTTTATCTGAAGCACAGAACTAAATTATACTGAGCAAACAGAAGCGATGTGAGGTCAGAATTGTTAGAAAGATATGACTTCCATTTGCGTATTTCTGTTTAATTCTATGCTTCAGAAAAAGTCACGCGTGGCTGCGTTCCATTAGCACCAAGCCTATGTATTTCAATTTTTGTTAGTTACTTTCTATAGCACAACATATTTTTGCATATATTTGAAAAGTTACATAGATTTGGAAAGAACTTTTCTCTTTTGCTCTGGTGGCTCGGATTTCACCTAAAACAGTATGAAAATTACAAATTTCTAATGTTGAAAATACAATAATGGATCACACTACAATTGAAGACAAAAGCTTTGCAAAATTTAACAACCATTACTTGTCTTGGATAAGACAATCATAGATTTTTCCCAAAAATTTATATCTTTCAACACAATTTAAAAATCTTGAAGCTGAAATAATTTTTACTTGAAGAGGAATTTTTTCATAAATTTAATAGAACTAGATTGAGGTTTTGACCAGCAATTAGTTCCATAATAGCAGTGCAGCATTATGTCTACTCTCAGACAAAAATACTCGATTTTTCTTCTTATGTGCCGCATAATGCTTGTAATAACGATTTTTCCACTACTTTATATCTATTTATACATTTTTTAATGAGTCAAGCCAAACTCAATTACCTGCAATTACACATTATATACAAGCAGTACATTGATAAATAATTTACAAAATGAAGGCCAATACTTTAAAAAAATCACATCTTTTGAAGATTAGTTTTCAAATCCCAAATTTAAATAATTGTTACATTATTCTAAAACACATCTGAGCAAAGTTGTTTTTCAATTTGATGCAACAAGATGTCAAGACCTAACCAGTAATATGAATAGAATTAATGCTATGATTTCTTCTAATTTATACTCGTAGTATAATTTTTAATTTCAAATATTCAATTATTGTACTACTTGGATGTTTTGTATCTGCTGTATTTGTAAAAGAGCAATAAATATTTCATTTCATATTAATACAACATGTGGTGCATAGTAAAAGCCAATGATTTGAGTGACATAATCACAATTTCTATAACATAATTTTTTTTATCTACGACCATGTCATAATGACTGTATACATTACAGTTTCACAATTGATGCCAAAACAGCTGTCTTTTCGAAATGCTTTTTGAAACTCGTTGTATAAAGAGCTCATTATAGTACAGGTTCTACATTATAACACGGGTTCTGGACCAATCAGAAGCATTTTTGATGGAATCAATATCGTAATTCAATATTGTGAAACTATCAGCTGATTTGATCAAATTGCTAACTAAGCTGCTAACCTAACAATCTACTATAACTTTCCGTATTTGAGATGAGAGGTTATAGGTATCTCTGACAGTCAGAGGTAAAATGAAATTGTTTTAATTAAATGTATACTAGTGGTCGTAGATAAAATAGTGTATGCAACGATTTTTATTTGGCCATTAAAGCACTCGTGAGATATTTATAACACTCGCATTCGCTCGTGTTATAACTTACATCTAACTCGTGCTTTAATAATGGTCAAAATAAAATCGTTGCATAAACTACTACTATAAATCTCTAAAAATTTACACAATTAGTGGAAGCGCGCTATTTCAACATAATACTACAATTTTTCTCCAAACAAAAAACGTGAATTTATTGGGAAAAAAGCAGGGCAACAGAGTTGTTCAAATTAATAGTTGGTTCAATAATATTTTGTTTGTAATGATAACAATAATTAGAAAAATTAAATTAATATAAATGATGGTGTAACACAAACAAAAAAAGTGTAGAAAAACTCACATGTGCAAGCGAAAAAAAAAATACAATTTGTTCAAATATTGCCTTGCAAATTGGGTATATATGCTCACAATATGAATAAATTCTTTAGGCTCAAAAAGGTCATCTTTCAGAATGAAATTTATGAATACGTCTATTGAAAATATTACTTATTCCCAATTAAAATTCAATTCTATTATTTATTTATCTATTAAGACTTAACTAATGCGAATGAATGTGGAGAAAAAAGGCTGCAAACCTTTAAAATTTGAATGATCTAAGTAGAATAAGGATACAATTTAGACTTATGCTTAGTTGGTGGTTCTGTTCAACTTATTGAAATAATAATATTAAACCTTAAATTTTTTTTTTTGAGGATGAAGCCCACATAGGTCTGAGACCTGTGCGTGGGTAATGAGTTGGATGATGGTGATTTATGAGTTGGACCTACAGTTTTAGGTGGGTTCCGAACCACCGGGAAGTGATTTTCAGCAGAGAACAGTGTATTTTTTGCTGGTTAATCTAATCGGTCACCGTTACAAACATTTGAAACTTTATACTTCCCGGTGGTTCGGAACCCACCTAAAACTGTAGGTCCAACTCATAAATCACCATCATCCAACTCATTACCCACGCCCACGCACAGGTCTCAGATCTATGTGGGCTTCATCCCCAAAAAAAAAAAAAAAAAAAATACACTACAGCTGTATTATACCGATACCATTAAGCTTTAAATGAAAGGATGAAGTAGACCAGAGTACTATTTCTAAGACAACAGTAAGAAAAATCCAAACTAATGTTAATATACTCCAACTACTATTTTATAGTTTCAAGTGAGAGTGATTTCATTTACTTTTTTAAATCAATTCATTACTTTGTTTCATTTACTTTTCTATATTTTCTATCTTTTTTATTCTGTACTTAAAATAAACTAGCTTCTATTTTCTTTGATTTTGAATGTATATCTATGTTAGTTTTTAGTTCCAAATACGTTAAGCTGGGCATTCACGTTCCAACTAGATGGATAGTCGACTCCACTCACGCTCCTACTTGCAATCCAACTTTATTCCTAGTCAGCTGTGAACGTCGCTCTCGAGCCGAAAAATGTAACCGAAGTTGCCCGAACTTGCCCGAAGGTCAAGCACTGACTGAGTTAAGTTGGACGACTTTGATCCGACTCCCCCACACACGCTCCAACACCGTTGAAATTCGGAAGTCGTCCATCTACAATTCCAACTATCCAACAAGCCCATTCACGTTCCGTTTTCGGATCCAACCTTGAAGGTTGGACTGCAAGTGGTACTGCAAATCGGAACGTGAATGCCCAGCTTTAGTAGCTATGAAGAAAAAATTAAAAAGAAGATGGAAACAAGGAGGAGAATAAGAAGATTAAGAAAAGAATGAGAAGAAAAAATGAGGGTGAAGAAGAGAAAAGCCTATAGAAAGTCTGACCAGCTTTGCCATGTGATAAGTAATGGTAGAGTTTAAACGTAAAATGAATTCAAGGCAATTTTCACTCACAATTTAAAAGGATTTCCAGTCTAAATTTAAAATGGAGTCCAAACCCGACAAAAAAACTAAGAACGATTTCTTAGTATGAGAACGCTAACTTAGTAACGCTTTCTTAGTAACTTTTTAACTATGATAAGAATCATTGTAACCTCTATGTACAATGCACTCTGTACGTTATATGGATAAAGAAACAATATTTATTATAAAATGAAACCTCGTCAACATTTCAACCTTTTCTATAAAGTAACAGTAACTTACTGCAGTTTTCATATAACTTGGCAGCAATTGGGTTCAGATATAGCAAGTCCTCCCATCTTCTACACGCTGCCAAGTTATATGAATACTACAATAAGCATCTTCCTACAATGTAGGATCTATATAGCTGTAATTAGTTAAGAATTAATTATCAAGAATAATCATTTCCCTTACATGAGTAGCAGAATAAAAATTTGAAATAATTTCATATTATGTATAGTGTTTTGCTTATCTAGAAATTTTATACAGCAAAATGTAATCATTGCTAAATGATATTACATGTAATCATGTGAAATGTAAATTTAATCATTTTTACATAGCAAGCAGAACCAAATTTTGAAAAATCCATATTATGCATAGCTTTCTGCTTAACAAGCCTTAATTTTTTTTAAAATGCACAAAATATCTTTTTGAAAAATTGATTAACATAGAATAAAAGTGTTGAAAAATTTGGAGTCACATGACCACATGAGTTTAAATACACATGTGTGAGCACAAAAAATAAACAAAACATACTTATAATTGTAAAAGAAACATATTAACAACATATTACTAGTGACCATCTTTGATGCTAAATTAGTATCTATTTTAGAATTTAGCACATAATTTACTCGCTCTTCCTATACATTAAGACAGAGATTGTACAAGCATAAAATACAACAAGTTTTAAACAGCAAGATGCGGAAAAATGTGAACCATTCGCACAATCACTATTCATAACTACTCCTTGCACGCATCTCAAGAAATCTGATACTCAAATTTACAAGCCTACACATTTTACATTCGTACTAATCGTAAATTCATTGACACTCAAGTAATTTCAGAAAATAAAATCTGACTCAGATATTTTCAACAGAAACGTTGTGTAACCCAAATACACAAACTATAGTTCACGCCAACAAATTAGGTGGCTCTGAAAGATTGCGCTGTTGCCAGATGTGGGACCACGCCAACAGCTGATAGTAGAGAATCACCAACCAAAATGCACGAATTGACAACACTGCTTGTACCGTCTACAAGTCTGACGCTAGCAGTCATATGGGTTGTCACCGCAGAAAGTTATTTTTTTTACACCACAATTTTGCAGTCGCCTAATTTGGTAGCTTGAACTACAGTAGACATGTTTCTTATACGTTGGTCTAATGAATGTGTTATTTCTCGCCTAGCAAAGAGGACGTACCTAGATAAATATTAGTCTATAGACTTGTCTAGGTACACAACCTGAGGCAGGTTTATTACACCAATGTCTATGAAACATGTCTACAACTGTATTCTTAGTTCAACGTATTGAAAGATTGATCGTAAAAAAAGAGTTTTGTTCAAAAATCAATAGCAACAAATTTGATCAATCTATAGCTTTATGCGCTCAAATTTGAAAAAAAAATATTTTCACACAATAGACCAAATTTTAACAGCAGCCAACATGAGAAACTTAATCAGTTTTATAAGAAAAAATTCAATCAAGTCAATTAATGTAAGTGAAAGCCCATTAAAATAGTGACATCTATTTTCAATACAGCGCTCTCTTAGAGAGATCTAGCTCCAATCTACACCATAGTCTACAACGAGAGCCTAGACTAGTCTAGTCACTCTACAAGAGCGATTTGCTGCAATAAATGTCTACGTTTGGAGAGGCTTCAAATACAGGATGAGCATAAATTATTGCATTTCATGGGTGAACAAAAAAATCAAATTAGTGTACTTACATGTATGCAGATCTATTGAAAATACAATTTCAAACAGTCTTTTTACACAAGACAGGTTGAATAAATTTCTACATAAGTACCTCTACTCATTCTGCTAACTCTTGTAAACATGTTTTTTTTTTTTACCAACCTTGGCCTCTACTGGACTAACTGCAACGCTTCCAACCCTGTTCACATTGTCGCTGTAATAAAGCAGGCGGTGTTCGTTGGTGGTTATCTCAAATTCTAGCACAACTATACAAACTTTTGTTACAAGAATAGGCTCACTAGTGAATATTTTTCTATTAGTTTGCACTCAATACTCACTAAGAAGTTCATTAAGAATTAGGAATATAGGTACTCTTGTAGAAATGCATTAATCTTCTCAGTAGTAGTAAATAAAATTGTTTGAAATTGTCTTTTCAATGAACTCACATTCAGGTTGGATTGATTTGTTATTTTTTTATTCACCCATGAAATGCGTTCAATAATTTACGCTCACTCTGTATAATCAATTAACACTTTTCAAGCTAATATACATGCTAAGTTTCTCAACCTGAAATCTACAATGCAAAAGACTCAATAGACGATCAATTTGGGAGGACACCATTTGAACAACTGTCGTTTTGACCGATCTAGTAAACAAAGGTGGTTCAGTCACATCTAGCCAGGTTAGGTTAGGTTAGGTTTGGTTATAGGCTACAGGCTGCAATAGCAGTAGGTCGATCAAACTGTTAGGTCGTCCTAAAGGATACCACCCGATCAATTTATTAATTCAAAATTCACAACACAAATTTCCACCATTCACCTCCGATCAACAGTTCTCTGACAAAAGTTCGAATTCTCTTAAAAAGATAGGTCTACACCTAATCTGAGCCTTCAGGTGCATTTTCATTCTGCCACTAGACGTTCAAGTTAATGGAGGCAGGTTAAATAAAGAGCCCGCTTTACAAATGCACACTTGTCACTAACAAGTGAACTCTCACAACAGCTTTCAAGCGTTTCACAGAACTCGACTTGTCAGTTACAAGTGAATTCTCACAAGTTTACAAGTAATTCGCCAGTCATCTACAAGTTTTTGTAGGAAACTGACACTTGTAATGGACAAGACTTGTAAATTATTAACTGATGATTTTCTACCTAACTAAAAAGATAGGAGAGCAACAAGTTGCAAGTGATACAAGAACAGTACTATAATAGTTATTTATCTACGACCATGTCATAATGTATACATTACAGTTTCACAATTGATGCCAAAACAGCTGTCTTTTCGAAATGCTTTTTGAGACCCGTTGCATAAAGAGCTCATTATAGTACAGGTTCTACATTATAACACGGGTTCTGGACCAATCAGAAGCATTTTTGATGGAATCAATATCGTAATTCAATATTGTGAAACTATCAGCTGATTTCATCAAACTGCTACACCAGCTAATTTAACCTAACAATCTACTATAACTTCTCATATATGAAATGAGAGGTTAGATATCTCTGACAGTCACAGGTAAAATGAAATTGTTTTAATTAAACGTATACTAGTGGTCGTAGATAAAATAGTGTATGCAACGATTTTATTTGGCCATTAAGGCACTCGTGAGATATTTATAACACGAGCGAATGCGAGTGTTATAAATATCTCACGAGTGCCTTAATAAGGGTCAAAATAAAATCGTTGCATAAACTACTATTATGTATTAAGAGCGTGAAGCGCGACTTTATCGCTCGAGCCAAAACATTTACTAATACCTAATTTTGCAAAAGCGATAAAGAAGCTTCACGCGCGAATTTCATACAATATTTTTCCTAAAACTGCAGTTCTGGATTCCAACACAATAAAATCTTGTAGTTTGTAACATCACAGACCGTGCGCGGATTTGGTTAGCGTATGCCATTGTTGAGGTTATGTGAATTTCACGGAATCCGTGATCCACCAATGAGAAGGCATCAAAATCAAAACAGAAGCGTAAAGAAAACAGCTGGCGAGCGTAAAGTACTTTACCGCTTGCGGAGCAGTAAAGAGGTATTTTATAATTAGTTTTCAGTACATAAAGAACTACTTTACGAGCAGTTGTAGGAAAATACTGTTAAAATGTTGTTCACATCATCTTAGAATAATAATAATAATAATAATAATAAGCGTACGGCTTTTATTAATGGGGGAGGCCCTTACGGGAAGTTCCACCTCGCCGTTTCAGCCTTGTTATGGGGAACATAGTGAACCTACTATTTTAGGTGGGTTCCGAGCCACTGATTCACATGCAGAGAAGTGCGGCAGCAGAAAATAAGAAATTATTTCTAAAAATATACAATGCATGCCCACAATTTATTTAAAAAATATATATTCTACAATTGCATATAAGATTTTCAATCCTATTGTGACTCTTTGAAAGTGATAATTAATTTTCCAAATATACTTGAACGTCTACTGGCGTAGAGAAAATGCACATGAAGGCCATCACGCTTCAAGACCACAACTTCCACAACGTAGCAACGGCATTCAATTTTGAAAAACACAGAAATAGATTACACTTCACACATACAGTACAAGAAGTGAAAGTGATGTACAATACTCATTGAAGCAAATAATAATAAAAAAATTCTAGAGGCATAGAATTTTGAAATGAATTTAATAATCAGCAAATAAAAGGTGTTTTTAAGGGGCACAGGACTTTAAAACTATCAAATTGTGGCACTGCAATGAAAATGGCTACATTTAAAAGCGGCACTTTTACACGATTACAGCATTTACAATATTAATGCCATAACGTGAGTCATAATTTCCACTTAAAAGTGTTTTTTAAGTTTTTATTATATTGATGCCATTCTAATGCGTATTGAATATCCCATACTGTCTCAGCTGATGGAGTTTCAGCGCTTTCACAGCCTTACTGACTGAACTACTTCATCGTGATGATACGGATTGAAAAAAAGCATTGGAATTGCATTTGTATTGTCAACACTATCATCGTGTAAGGGCCACGGAAAGATAATTTTCTACAATTTTATTTGAAAACGATATCAAACATATGGCTGCCGCGGCTAGTTTTAACGTAGTCTAAAAGAGAACATCCAATTTTCAATTTTCAATTTTTGCGTAAAAAAGTAATATGGAGACAAAATTACAATTTGATAGTTTTAAAAAATTTGTCATTTTGAACTCATTTTGAAGCTCTACACGACTAAAAAAACACCCTTTACAAGCGAAACGGATGTCAAATTCATGGAATGCATATCCAACATACACTAGCTCCTGTTTGCGAAGTACCATACCAAGTGAAAAAGCAATATAGATCTACATCACAATTTGTTAGTTTTCCCTTTCAAAGTTCTTTACCTCTGAAAAAACATCCTTTACAAGCGAAAGTGTTTTAACGAATTACAACACACTCTCGCTTCTGATGTCCAATTACGCATACCAGCACATCCTCGCTCCTGTTTGCAAAGCTCCATTCACTACTGTGCTCCACAAAAACGAACGCAGCAGCTGCGTACTGAAAGTGATAGTGACCTTACTTAAACCGAGGGTTTCCTAGCTCCGCACTTTTTGTGTAGCGCAGTGAGCAACAGCATTGCCAGACGCAAGCTAAAAAATTGTGGGGATTTGGCTCAAAATTATCGTATGTACAATTGTTGCGTACGATAATATTTGGAGCCGAATCCTTTACAATTCGGTTGCCGTTCCGTATGTAGTCCATAGAAATAATCGACTGGCAGAATCGATAGCCGACAGCTATGGGTTTGGAACAGATAGATTGACTATCAATTTTCTCTTTCGATTTTTTTCCCTGGACTATAACAAACGGAACTGCAACAGAGCTGTGAGGGATTCGGCTCCAAATTATCGTACGCAACAATTGAACGTACGATAATTTTCAATCCAAATCCCCACAATTCTTGCAGCTCACAATTATTCAGTCTGCATCTGGCAATACTGGTGCTCACTGTGCTAAACAAAAAGTGCGGAGCTACGAAAATCAGGTTTCAGTTTAAATTCCTACAAACTACTCGAATAGATTACACACTACATACGTTTCTCTCTCTCCCGCTTGCCGCCTACAGTTCGTCCCTTAGCAGTGTATAGCGATTCTTCGAAGGCCCCAGCTTCTTGAAGGTGGACTCGGGGGGTGTGGTGGGCGCTCCGCCCGGCTTATGCTCAATCGAGGCCGAAATCTCGTTGGGATCGGGTCCGTGGTGAAATTCCCGATGCAGTTTTCCCGAGTACAAGTCCTTGATGAACTGCTGCAGTTTTCCCGGTTTTTCCATGTCGGCGATGTCGGGAAATAGGTACATATGGCGGAAACTATCAATGGCGATCAGCGGCAACTCGTCCTGGCCTTTGCCCAGGTGGTGCAGCGGGTGGGCGAAGCGCTCGCCGTCCGCTGTTAGGAAGTTGATGTTTTCTGCAAAACAAAATAATATATATATATTCAGTATATAATCTACAATAAAAGATGTTTATCTCTTCATAAAAAAGTTAGACATTACAATACAGTGATTAAACCAGCAATTTTATATGCCGGCGAGACCCTGTCCCTGAACAGGAGAATCTAAAGAAGGAAGAAAGAAAGATAGTTAGGAAAATCCTTGGACCAAGGCGTACCGAAAACGGATATAGATTACAGAGAACGTCTAAAGTTGAAGAATATTCTAATATAGAGACAGATACGAGGAAAAGACGCCTTAAATTTTATGGTCATATCATGAGGCTTCCAGACAATAGACTAACAAAAATAATTGTAAACTATGTAGCATCACTTGTCAATGGAGGAGAATGGATACGAAATGTTAAAAAATGGCCAAAATAACGAACAAAGAAATTTACAATAGAAAAAACTTCAGAATAAAACCTTATAAATGGGAAGTTATACCAGAGACAAAACCTCCAAGAATTGGAACAAAATGGAGTGAAGAGAGAAAAGCTGAATTCGCACAAAAAATGAAAAGCTGGTGGGCAAACAAGAAGAACAAGTCCAAAAAATGAACCATCTTTACTCAGCGTTTTCCACTTGAGAGTTTACGTCTAATAATAATAATAATAATAATACAAATAAAATAAATTAATAATGGTTTGTCACCATTACTTTTCAAGTGTGCTCTACAATATCTGATGAGAAAGTGGTACAAGGAAAATCCCAAAAACATAGGAATTGGAACCAAGAAGAACTTAAATTTACTTAGGATTTGCAGACGATTTAGCATTATTAGGTAATAACATACAGCCAGAAATCAAATAACAAGTCTACAAAATATAGAATGAATAATAAGACGAAGTTGTCACAACCACATTTATTAAAAATAGTGAGATACTAGTTTCGGTTGTTATACCATTATCAATTTCTAACCCGAATGGTATAACAGCCGAAACTAGTATCTCACTATTTTTAATAAATGTAGATGTGACAACTTCGTCTGATTTATTCATTATGGATACCTTCCACAATATCACCTTCGCCACTACAATGAAAGTTACAAAATATAGCACAAACAATAAATTGGACTCCAGATATATTTTGAAAAGACTGAAATAATGGTAGCAGATCAAACCGCAATTAAACAAATAATTGTGAATAACAGCACAATAAAGATTGTAAAAAAATTCAAGTACTTACAATAATAACAAACAACCTGGATGAAAACCATACAAGAACAAATTGAAATTGAATTTACTGCCAAAAATAAAACAAACATATGTACAATAAAACAAACCGAAATAATAATATAGATAGAAGAAAATGTACTCAAGTGTCTCAAGATTTATCGAAACAATTTTTGGCACTGCCAACATAAGATAACTTGTGCGTTGGCAGTAATTTTTTTTTAATTATTATTATTATTAGCATCTTCTACATAAAGTAAATAGAATGATAAAGTCTCATAAAACAACATGGGCTACGTACAATTGAAATTGTCTATCGATTAAAACAAAATTAAAACACTACAAGAGAGTGGTGCAACCAGAGGTGACATACGGAAGCGAAACACTTTTCAAGATAGCACAGAAAAACAAAATCCTACAAATAGAGAGGAGAAAAGCCATAACACGTCTAAATAAAGAATATCAAAAAGATAGACAATGGTGGATAGTGCCAAATGAAGTAGTTAAAGGGTCGATTACACTGGGATAGTTACTAGCTAAGCGAGTAGTAACGTTACAGACTGACCGTGCTACAGCAGAAAAAATTCAACTTCCAGAATTGCCCCCATACTAACGAATTTCAAAGACAATAGATAATATTGCAACACAAAATCAAAATATGAAGTTCGCCAACAATTATTCAATAAAATTTAATCAAAACAGTTCACAGAAAGTTCAATATATCTCATCTAAAGTGTTATTATGGCAGCCTGCGCGATTACATGTCGACTTTGGCCACAATAATATTGTATTTTGGTGTTGGCTACACTGCCAGATAGTATCAAATCCAAAGTAGACAAGAATACTACTTTGAATTTGAAACTATCTGGCAGTGTAGCGAACACCAAAATACAATATTATTGTGGCCAAAGCCGACATTTAACCGCGCAGGCTGCCAACATAACACTTCAGATGAGATATATTGAATTTTCTGTGAACTGTTTTGATGAAATTTTATCGAATAATTGTTGGTAAACTCCATATTTTAATTTAGTGTTGCAATATTATTTACTGTCTTTGAAATTCGTTAGGATGGGGGTAATTCTGGAAATTTCATTTTTTCTATAAAAGCTGCTGAAACACGGTCGGCCTGTAACGTTTCTACTCGCTACTCGCTTAGCTAGTAACTATCTCAATGTAAACGACCATTTACAGAGAACTTGAACCCATCACAGACACTATACGGAAGGAAAAGGAGGATATATTGTTATTTATATTCTGATTTCTCAGTTTTTGAGTGGAATAAATAAATTGAATATTCAACTCACGCTTCTCATGTATAAGATCGTGCTGTACAATATCTTTGAATCGTTTAATGATACTGTCGTCGTTGGGCTTGTGGAATAGAATCAGGAAGGGCAGACCTTCCTCGGTGAGCTCCTCAGCATTTTCGAACGTGATCTCCCTAACGAGCGGAATGCAGCGCTCGCTAATCCAAATATTTGTTTCGTCATAATTGGTCAGGGAGCCGTTGAAAGTTTCGTCGCGCTCGTTAGACAGAGCCACATCGGGCCTGAACACCACTATCGGCTGATTGGGTGGATGCATCTGTTGTACAACGCTTCTGAAAATAATTATAATAAAGCCAATAAATAAAATAGTTATTTATGTATTAAGAGCGTGAAGCGCGACTTTATCGCTTGAGCCAAAACATTTACTGCGCGACGCATAGCGGAGCGCAGTAATTTTGCGAGAGCGATAAAGAAGCTTCACGCGCGAATTGCATACAATATTTTCCTACAACTGCAGTTTTGGAATCCAACACAATAAACGCTTGTAGTTTTGTAACATCACAGACCGTGCGCGGATTTGGTTAGCGTTCGCCATTGTTGAGGTTATGTGAATTTCACGGATTCCGTGATCCACCAATGAGAAGACATCAAAACAGAAGCGTAAAGAAAACAGCTGGCGAGCGTAAAGTACTTTACCGCTTGCGGAGCAGTAAATAAGTATTTTACAATTCGTTTTCAGTACGTAAAGAACTACTTTACGAGCAGCTGTAGGAAAATAAATTTAGGGAAGTGATAGCCGTGTTCAATCAGATAGAGCTGCATTCTCCTGGGCACTCTTTGTAAGGGTGAACGATTAAATTGGCCAGCAAAAATACATTGTTCTCTGCGGTAAAATCACTTCCCGGTGTTTAGGAATCCACCTAAAACTGTAGGTCCAACTCATCAATCACAATCATCCAACTCATTACCCACGCACAGGTCTCAGACCTATGTGGGCTTCACCATAATAAAATCGATCAAAGATAGGCAAGTAAATAACCAGTAATTGTGTAAAAGAGTGAGTGGGTATCCAATTTTTTTCGGAGGATGAAGCCTATATAGGTCTGAGACCTGCGCTTTGGTAATGAATTGGATGATAGTGATTGATGAGTTGGACCTACAGTTTTAGGTGGGTTCCGAACCACCGGGAAGTGATTTGACAGCAGAGGACAGTGCCTTTTTTGCTGGCCAATCCAATCGGTCACCCTTACAAAGATCACCCAGGAAATTCGTAGCTTATCTCTGATTGAACAGATACCTGCTACGGCACTCGGCTATCACTTTCCCTTACTTAAATTGGAAAAATTCAAGGATCAATGGTGAATTTCTTGGAAGATGAACCCCACATAGGTTTGAGACTTGTTGGTGGATAATGTGTTGGATGATGGTGATTGATGAGCTGGACCTACAGTAATAATGATAAGCGTATGGCTTTTATTGGTGGGGAGACCCTTACAGGTAGTTCCAACTAGCCGTTTGAGCCATGATATTGGAAACAAGGTGGACCTACAATTTTAGGTGGGATCCGATCACCAGGAAGTGATTTTACAGAAGAGAACAGAGGCCTTTTTGCTGGCCCATCCAATCGGTCACCCCTACAAAGTAGGCCCAGGAGCTCGTAGCTTATCTTTATCTGACTGAATAGATACCTGCTACAGCTCACGTATAAAAAGGAGTCTATTCTATAAGGCGTTTAAAAAACTGCAGCTATCGGAAATAGTAACGGTGCAGCAGCATTAGCCTACATGAATCAGAAAATTTCTGTTTTTTTATAATGCAGCAAATACTTCTAGTTTTGCTTTATTTTGCCATTTTGATTTATTTGTTTTTTTAGATCATAGACACGTAAGTAAATAGTAAGTAAATAACAAGTAAATAATTATTATGTAAGTGAATAGATGAGTATTCCATTGGAACAAATTTTAAAAACTACAAACATAAGAAGTATAATAAATTGAGGGAGGATACATTTGGAATAAAATATTAAAAATAAAACATTTACTAAGATTTGATTGTTAAAAGAAATGGAAATATTGGGTTTTGCGCAGTATTGTTACATTTATTCATGGATATGACCTAAATTTTATCAACTCAAGAATTAGAACTCAAAAAAATTTCTCAAGCATTTAAAAAATAGGTTATTCTGAAGAAAATATGAAAATTTGAAAGAATACCGAAAATAATCTCACAAATTTAAAAACGAACTTTAAAACAGAAGCTGAACATTCTTTAATAGTTGATTATTTTTATTGAAGTTTACTTTATGATGATGTTATGTAGTACTGTATTCAATGAAGTACTGAACATGCACATTCTTGTCACAGTCTGGGCCTGCTGCATAACAATTTACAGACTGATATTATAAGTACTTGAAATTGTAGTTTTTTTTTCTTTTTTTCGGAAGCCCACATAGGTCTGAGACTACTGAATTGGATGATGGTGATTGTTGAGTTGGACCTACAGTTTTAGGTGGGTTCCGAACCACCGGGAAGTGATTTTACAGCAGAGAACAGTGTCTTTTTTACAGGCCAATCTAATCTGTCACCCTTTCGAAGAGTGCCCAAGAGAACACAGCTTACCTGTATCTGATTGAACAGATACCTGCTACGGCTCACGGCTATCACTTCCCTATTCGTAGTTAATTATGGAAATGAAATTGTAAGAACTAATATGAAAGAAATTAAATAGATAAATATTTAATGAATATTAAATATGAAATAAATGAACTCACCCGAATCCAACATGGAATTGACAATCGTCTTTTAACGTTGTAGCAACTCTCCTAAATGTATTATACTCTGGACAGTCTTTATGGTCGAAAAACCCAATAATGATTCTCTTCTTTGTCTGAAATCAAATAAAAAACATTACATGAGGTAGAAATAAAATAAACTATACAGAAAAAATAAGATAATAATTAGAAAAATAACCAAAAAATCAAACGAATGCTGTGTAATGGTAGTGTTTACGATGTTCCAATGTGTCATACTCCATTCAACTGTATGTGTTTGCAATGGTGACTGTCATAGAGTATTGGATGCTCCACTGTGCAAGTACCCAAATAATTACATTCTACTAGATAAAAGTACAGTGTAAGAATAGCATACATACTAGATACTTTATATTATTTAGATGGCAAACTTTACTACCTATTATTCATTCTGTTTTATATACGAAGATGTCTTTCAACACACGTTCCATTGTTTCAATTATCTATTGTTCAACAACTAGCGTTCTGCCTCAAGACAAATGATAAAAATATGTAGGCTATACAATATAGCTTTAATTTAATTGTAGGCTACCTAATTCATTCTATGAAACTTCGCACCTTTCAACACGATATTCATGAACGTTCATTCCCAACAACCTAGAAATGTTTAGCAACGATCTAGCAAGTGTCTACACACATGTAGCTAGAGTCTAGATTGCTCTAGAAGAGCACTCTATCACAATAAATGTCTCCATTTGGACGGAATATGTTAAGAACTCCGTACAAGAGAAAGGCCTGGGCATGCGTTTTTGGTTAATACTCGTTGTATTAATCGAATTCAAAACAATCTGTCAATGTAGTCAATATGCTTACTCTCCAGTTCAATTGATCGATTTAAATTAGAGATCGGAAATTATTGGCTTACGGGTATTTTAAAAATAAATAATTTATCTATTTACTGAAACCCACACAGTTATTTACACACAATTGATTTTAAAATACTATGCTCGTATTGTTCGGTATCGTATGGTTCGGAACCCACCTAAAACTGTAGGTCCAACTCATCAATCACCATAATCCAACTCATTACCCACGCACAGGTCTCAGATCTATGTGGGCTTCATCCTAAAAAAATTTACTCGATCTTGCAGCAAGGGGTTCTAGTTTAGGGTGGAGGGAGTGATACTTATTCGAAAGTTTAAACTTTCTGTTAATTTAAACCCGAATATAATAAACTAGTTCAGCGATTCATACTATGCAAAAGGAACTTCCCTTTAAAAAGGGAAGTGATAGCCGCGAGCCGAAGCAGGTATCTGTTCAATCAGATAGAGATAAGCTGCGTTCTCGTAGGTCCTGTTCGTAACGGTGACCGATTAGATTGGCCAGCAAAAAAGACACTGTTCTCTGCTGTAAAATCACTTCCCGGTGGTTCGGAACCCACCTAAAACTGTAGGTCCAATTCACCAATCACTATCATCCAACTCATTACCCACGCACAGGTCTCAGACCTTGTGGGCTTCATCTTAAAAAAAAACTCAGTACAATTGTAAAACTCAGTACTTAAACAATTTATGCACAAACATAAAAAAAACAGGTTGAATTAAGAACCTCCTTCTGTTTGGAAGTCGGTTTAAAATAATAATAAATAATAATATTATCGTGTGACCTGGCTGGCTCAGGTCTGGTGTCAGAGTTATCAGGTCGTACCTGAATAAGTTCAGGGCCTCTGACGTGACTTAACGACTGTTTTTAGGCAGCCGGGACCGACAGCTTAACGTGTCCTCCGAAACACGGTTTAAAATAAATTTGAAAATACAATGTACATCAAGATTTTGGTTAATATCATTCGTTTTTACATATAAAGTAGCTTCATACACATATAAGCAGGGTACAGTTAGGATATGCATGTTGTATGTATTCATCATCTTCATACTCTGCAATTTTGTATATGCATGTTGAAATAAAGCTTGTTACAAATTTGAAGCTTTATCAACTACTGATACATTTTTTCAAACAAAAATCGTTTTGAAAATACAATAGCCTATTGTATTTGCTTTATTAAGTATGTAGTCAAATCCTACAGCTTATATGTTAAGGAACTATAGACCTTTAGATATTGATTAAAACACTCAGTCATTGCAACAGCGGTCCTCAATTTTTTAGAGCCGTTCCTTGATAAAGGTGAATCTCAAACAATATTAGCCTATATATGAACTTGCTAAGTAACATTAAGTAACATCCTTTATACTAGTTATTTAACATTTATAAAATAAAATGAGTTCTGCCGTACAAAAATTCATGACCTTTTTGAGTTTATGACAATTACCGCAATTCTTGCTCTAGTATTTTTTTTTTATTAGATAATTTGACAAAAATTTAATGATTAAATCAGTCCAGATTCTTGGAATAAGTGCTCAAGCAAACAAAGCTTATCTAATAATTGACAATACAAATTTGTATGTGTAATGAGGTTTTTTACCAAATTTATCCTTAAAAAACAAATTGAATAATAATCACAATTTCTCTGGATGATGGAGAACACATCCAGGGGAGTTTATTGATATAAGCTCAAACATTACGCAATCAAATGCGTAATGCAACCACCGCAATCAAAATTTAACATTTAATGTTGGAGAACTTATTGATTTCCAACTTTTGATTGGAGCCAATTTTTCGGTTGACCTGAAATGAAAATTGTGAATGATTTATCTTCGATTTGATCTTTGTTCTAGTTGAAGCTTCAAGCATCTATAACATTGAGTACCGTACTTACATCGAGATTTTTGAGATCGTTGAGCTCTTTGAATTCTTTGATAGGATCTTCCAGCTGCTTTTTGACAAAATTGTAGAAAGCATCCACCGAGCGCTGGCCTCTGTATTCCCTTTTGGCCGGCTGTCCGTTCTGTATCACTTTTAGCGTCGGATATTTCGTGATATGAAATCGGGTTGCTATCGAATCTACAAAAACATCACAAAAATTGTTCAATCCAAAAACGGACTTGCTAATTGATCACAACAAGTTTGAGAGAAAATAAATATTTCATTATAAATTTAATTGAAAGGCTTTTTCTACAATAGGTCAATTAAGTTTTATATTTTTTATTATTTTGATGGGTTGTCACTATTTAAGTTTTATTCATTTATTAATTCATGCTGTTTTTAAATCCTTGAAGATGAAAGAAGACGTCCTTCTAAAATACTCTACAGCATTTTCTTATTAACAAATCAACATTTCTAAATTCATTGATTTCAATCATTTATTTTCAAATATATTTTTCCAAAATATAAAGCTTCAAAAATTAGTTATTGTAATTATAAGTGCCACAAATATTAGAGTGTGATAATAGAAGAAAACTCGAATAGAATTTAAAAAATTGGGAAATAGTTGTTTATGAAACGATTGTATTATGACTGCTCTTGAATAGAAATTATTTTTAAATATACCACATTCTTGTGGTTACCCTATATATGATTTATTGTCATTCAATTCCATGCTTTTATGATATCAAGTAATACTGACATACATAATGCATTCACTCGTGAACCATCTCATCCTAATTTCTGGAAGTTCCAAAATTATCATCAATTATTATTCAGTTTATTAGAACGTGGTAGATTGAAAACGAAAAACAGACAAGACAATGTAAGATAAAAGAAATAGTCAGTCTTATAAACAAATAAGACACATTATCAATTGAAAAGTGATCAAGTAGTTCACCCAACTGTGTATTAATTCTTATCTGGCACAATAAAATGTTACGATAAGTGCACTGTCTGAATCTTATAGAGCTATCTCTTGATTAAACAAAGTCAGCTTTGTTTATTAATTACTAAGTACTTACTAAATGTACTGATGAAAAAATATTTAACATTTTTTTATATCAACAAAACTTATTAAAATTTGGCCTATACATTTTCAACAGAACTCAGTTTTTAACTCTTAACGCTGCATTGTTAAATTTGATCTTTCAATTTGATCTACAGTGGGTATATTTGAAATGAAAAAGCATCAAGTTAGGCCTGTATATTATTTCAAGTGAAATTTTTTTATCTGTGAAAAACGTTTTTTTGAGGATGAAGCCCACATAGGTCTGAGACCTGTGCGTAGGTAATGACGGTGATTGATGAGTTGGTAACCCATCCAATCGGTCACCCTTACAAAGAGGGCCCAGGAGCTGGTAGTAACTTATCTTATTTGATTTAACAGATACCTGAAACGGCTTACGGCCATTACCGAACTAAAAATAAGAACGATCGGGAAGTGAATTTAAATCCAAGACCAGTCTTTTGCTAGCCAATCCAATCGGTCATCCTTACAAAGAGGGGCCAAGAGTTCGTAGCTTTTCTCTATCTGACTGAACAGATACCTGCTACGGCTAGTCATTTTCAATGACTAATTATATCAATTCTTTACCAAGTGTCTGTATTACCCAATACTGGCATTTACCCGTCTTGCTCGGGAATTCAGTTTGAGTTTCTCTTTTCAAGTAGATAAGTTATGGTACAGGTCACAAAATGGCGAGTGAATTTGCTGTGTTGTTAGCTACACATTTCAACTGTCTTGAAAAGAGAAGTGCAGAAATAATCTGTGCTTTTTGACACTAGGTGATTTGCAGCTGCAATATTGACACAGAACTAATCTGTTGCTTTGGCTTGTGACATAACGGCATATCATCTATATCAACATCATAGTGACGTATCATGCATCAGCTTCTGTTCTACTTAAAACCAATTTTTACAAAAATGCTGGAATTCAAATATTAATTTTGAAAAAGGTAAATAGAAAATACGAAATCGGGCTACAAAATTAGTTTAGAAGAAGCTTTGTGACAAATTTAAAATTCCAAATCATTGCTGTTTCTGTGAAATCCACAAGAATTACACACACACACCCTACTCTCTTTTATTATATAGATAAAGAGTACTATACCCCAGCATTGTCCACTGATATTTTGCCAGAGTCCGAGTTGTTGGAAACCAAAGCTTTAGTGTAAGAAAGACAGAAAATGGCAGACTACTCACTCTCTTTGTCACAGTCGACTTTCCCCATGACCACCTGTTGCTGTGGAAATTCAGCCGCAACTTTGGTGGCAGCATCCTCGAAGATCGGCGCCAAAATATTGCTGAATCGGCACCATTCAGCGTAGAAATTTATAAATACTAGCTCGGTAGTCGCTGCAACAACAAACACATACACACACATTAATTACATGAATTGTCCTACAAACTAATGCAGAAAAACACAAACGATGTAGATCAGATAAGAAATGTTATTTTTAAAATTGACGCCTCTGGTGACGATCAAATAGAAAATGAAAAAAGAAAAAAAATTGATTAAAAAAAAAATGGCGGTTCTGGTGGCACAGTTGATTGGAGCGCTTGTCTGTTATTAGATAAGGCTCTGGCTGACTTCGGATTCCAGTAGTCTTCAGTTCAAATCTAATCCAGCCATGGGTGTAACTCATCTTCATCTCATTACCCACGCACACGTCTACAGATTCATGTGGGAATAATCCGCAATTAATAAAAAACGTTATTAATTTTGTTAGAATTTTTTCATATTATTATTGTTTTAGTTGAACAACTCACCGAGTGTTGTGTCAATAGTTGATTGAGTGAGAGCTACAGCACCACTATCTGTGGGCCTATAACAACTGAATGATATCTGAAACAAAAATTTCATTGCATTGATGAAAATGGTCCTTTTGAAAGATATAACCTATTTTTTTGTACAGTCTAAGCTGTTTATAAATTTAAATGTATGCAACAAATTGAAAATCTCGTTTTTATTCTTGAACAGTCGTTCCGATTCTCAGAGATGTAGAACTTAAATAAATAATATTAAAGTAGTACAGTAAGATGCCGGCACTGCCAGTGTTATTAATTAAACTATTAATTGTATTGAGCATCAAATAAGATGTTACATAAAGTGTTGCATATGATTAAAATTATTCAAGAATTGAATCTGTATCCAATCGGTTGTTTCGTTTTGAATTTCATATTTGATTAACATAACCTCATACTAAAAGGTTAACTTCACTAATACCTTACAGTTAACTTATATAGAAGTACTAGACAAATCTAATTTAAGCTCAAAATATTATTAGGCGTCATTGAAGCGAGAATGATTCTGAATCAAAAGGGAAAGTGAATTCCTAAGTCGAAAACCTAGTAATGCAATTGCCTACATCAGCAAACGTAACAGTAAATTAACTTATGAATAATCTATAGGTAAAGAGCGAAGATTCTGAATTTTGAAATGAAAAAGTGTAACGTGGAATTAGATGGGTGTTATCATTCAAACCACAAGATAATTATCAATACAAGCAGTTAACCAAGTCGGAAATGATACAAGTGGATGGCATTCTGAAACATTTTCGTTTATTGGAATGTGAACATATTATTAAATTAGAGATGAGTACTTACGCAGATATGGAGGAATATGGTAAACTTTAAACTAGTTAGTTCCTGTAGAAGTTCCATAATAACTTTTGTAAAAAGAGAAGTCAATTAACACCGGTGAAAATACACACAGCAAAATAATCGACGAAATAATATGGAAAACAGAACACGAACACATGAAACCACTACAGTGCAAACCAAAAGCTACAACAGCGCATTCTACAGATAAAACCCTTGAAATAAAAAAATGCATAAAAGTTGATTCAATGATAAATTCATTCATTATTATAATATTATACACGCCATTAATTATTATAAAACATGAATGAATATTAGACTATCATAAAATCCAATAATAATATTTGATTCTTCTAAGTCGATCTAGCTTTAATGGCGGTCGTTTCAAATTAAATTTCAACAGCAAAATTCTACTAAACACCGTTCAAATTATTGGCTCATTAAACTGTTTTTTCTGTCTGTGAGGTAAGGATAAGTCAACTTTGTTGAAGCTTTACTAGATTTCAGACCCGTTGAATGAAATAAATACGTTGATAGGTAATAAAGTCGATAAATAAAAATCATAAGCTGTGAACATATCCGTAATTTCTTGACTACCTGTCAAATTTTGTTACTTACATCTCTATTTACAAAACATGACAAATTATTATTGCCATATGGATATAAAGAGCATAGACAGCATTGTTAATATTAAAACCTACACATTATTACAAATTTCCAGCTCAAAATTAAGTTCTCCTCGCTTTTACTTAAAAGTTTCATTGTACATATAAAGTACAATACGGTACAGTACATATAAAAAGATGTGCAAAGATACAAATACCGGTACCGTTTGTAAAGCAATTATAGAAAAAGGTTCTCCATACCCCTGTATACTGCCGCTACAACAGTGGTTGAGACTTCACTGTGTAATAAATAATGTATTGTGATCTTACAGTACCGGTACTGAAAGCAGCAGTTCCTGCACATAGATAGAGGCACTCTGTATGATCTCACACCTGCAATAGGTTCCTATTTCTGGTCAACTGACTATATGAGCTTGCTCTGATTTGTGACCAAGACTTGACTTAGCAATAAAGAATAAAATATATCTGTGATGTTTTCCATGACGAAATACTTAATGAACAATCTAATATTAAAACTAACACTGTATTTCACGTTTGAAAAAAGTGAAATACAGTGACAGTTTTAATATTAGATTATTAATAAAATATAATTATCTCCTGTATAACATCTTATGATCACCATCATTATCCAACTCATTACCCACTCACAAGTCTCAGACTTTAGTGTACTTCCATCCTCAAAAAAAAGCACAGTATAGTAAGTGCTTCTAGTTAACAAAGTGATTTCTGCATGATTCAGTGGATGGGATACCAAATCTGCTCCTCAGAGCTTTCTTCTGCCAGATCATTTGATCGTTTGCACCAGAGCGAAATTCTATACAACAAATTCACTGATGTAAATGAAAAAAATGAATAGTAGGCATTAATAACGAAGTTCAGGCTGGTGCAGTCCTTCAGCTTGCCTAGCAAATACCGTACGTTACTCTGCATAGTTGTCTATAGAGATCTTTTAGTATGAGCCTTCCATCTCAGCAAGGTGTCATATAAACCTATAATTTACAGTCTAATACCTATGCTATTCCTATTTTTTGCTCTCTAAAGTAGATTTCAAGCTAGAAATATTAGCTTCGTTACAATGTGAGGCTAAATCTTTTTTCTGCCTGAATTATAACATTATCTCAGATTTCTTTAAAATTTAAAGTTTATTCCCAGTATGCTTCCATATATAATTTTGTAAATAAATAAATGAATATTTGGTCCATGTATAAAGTTTGACCTGAGATAAGGCTCTACAAATATTTTCTTTATAGAGCCTTAGTCTGAGATGTGTCTACTCCTATCCACCATGACCCACTCTCTCGACCACAGGTTGAGAAAATTTTCAGGTTGGTATTACAAATTTTCTATATCTCTTAAATGGAAGCGAAATTTCCCAATCTGATTACATATTCTTGAAGGTGTCTTCAAAATTTGAAGTTTTTCGCAAAAAACCATAGATTGACGTAACAGATTGAACTTGATCTGATAAGTGCCTTTACCAAATTTGGCGCTCCTAGCTCTACTACCCAAGAGAGTAATTAATTATTAACAATCTAATATCAAAATTGACACTGTATTTCAATTTAATATACGATTTTCTCTCACTTATACTGGAAATACTGAAGTGAAATGTGTCCCTCCAGTATAAGCGAGGAAAAATCATAATTTAAATATAAATACAGTCAGTTTTGATATTTTTTTTAGGATGAATCCCACATAGGTCTGAGACCTGTGCGTGGGTAATGAGTTGGATGATGGTGATTTATGAGTTGGACCTACAGCTTTAGGTGGGTTCCGAACCACCGGGAAGTGATTTTCAGCAGAGAACAGAGTCTTTTTTGCTGGCCAATCTAATCGGTCACCGTTACAAACAGGACCTACGAGAACGCAGCTTATCTATCTGATTGAACAGATACCTGCTACGGCTCGCGGCTATCACTTCCCTATTAGATTGTTCATCAAGTATTCCGTCGTGGAAAACATTACAGGAGTAATTAAACTACAAAATGAATAATTTTATACTTTCAAATGCGCATAACTTCTGAATGAGAGCGAATTTCGCAAATTGGATTGAATATTCTCGAAATTCTTTTCAAGGATTTTCATCCGTCACGATTTGAATTTTGAAAATTTCCGCAGAAATTCATGACTCTCATCATTCTGTTTCATCCACCATCATTTTTATTATAATAATTCACATCGAATTTCAAATATTTTGTGGGATAATGAATCAACAACTCATCAATAGCTTTTTAATTATTTTTCAACTCATAAATATTCTTAGATTCTAACTACATTAAAATATGAGTTCACAATTCACATAATAATTATATTTTTATTTATACTCCAATGGAAAACCACAATTCTGCTGAGGTGTATTCCACATTTTCACACATAAATATCACCGATAATACTAATAACTAATACTGGTTTCAATTATATAAGGAATGTATATAATATATTCAAAATGAGGAATAATTATTGTATAAATAAATCACTAAACTTTAAATTCTATTTCAAATTCATAGTATTCGATGGTATAGTCCTTAAAAACGAGTTTAATATTGTATAAAACTATTGAGCAATTAATTATTATTGCATTACTAGTCCGTCACCTTACTTGGTTGTTACACTGATATAAAATTTTATAGTTTTAATAACTTATTTTTGTCGTTGAAACTAAAATATATTTTATAACATTTTATGTCTATAAAAATTCAAAGTCTATGAAATAAACGTATATAGTATACATATTAGATAATAGAATTGTGAGCAAAATATCAATTTGTAGGCTGAATTAATCAACATTAGTTGTAGATAATGAGTAATAATCAAGATGCACTTAAATTTGTTTGTTAATAATTAAATAATGAAATGTTCACAACAACCAAGACTTATTGTAATATACAGTATCACTTTCAAATAAATTATAATCATTGATCAAATCTTACTTCTAATATTCTCAACACACTCTATCATTAAATTAATTTCCTATTGTTCTATATTTGAATGAATTCTATTCACCCCCGATGTTTCAAAAACACCAGACGTTGATTACAAGCTAATTATGGCAAAATATTCATGGAAACAAACAAACTATTCAACTAAACTAACTATAAAAACCACAGCTGTAAAATAAATACACAATACTAAGCTACTAAAGTTTCTTAAATATATCTAAAGTGCATATATGAGCTATTCTAATGAGTGCTGATTCTAAAATAGTAATGAATATATGGACTAATGTAAATAAGAATTATTTTTATAAAAGTACCAATCAGTCTCATTTAATTATAAAATTATGTCATTTGAGCTCATTATAACAGCTTTGAGAATTGTATAGGCGTATTTTATGAATCTATACTTTGAAAATTCCTTCTCTCGAGGTGCACTTGAAATGTCTCCCTTGAGATAAGGAAATCTCAAGGTAGTTTCATGAACACGAGCCGTCGAATTCTCATCCCATTTAAGAAACTACTGATGAAAAAGGTGAGTTCTCGATAAGTATATTTAAGTACAATACAAATTGCTACATAGTCAGAATATCTGTGTTATTGTCAGATAGCTTCAACTATTTTAAAAATGTGATTAATATAACTTATAAACTTGAAAAAAAAACACACTTTTAAATGGAAATTAACTCACGTTTTGGCGTGACGGCCGTTTCGCTCTGTTGTCTAGAGCATCGTCAGACGATGTCATTTTTTTCAAGTTTATATTACATATTAGTGGAAACAAGATGGATCTTCAACATCATAATATAACTTAGTAAGTTCCTTTACAATAGCTCTATCACATTATTTATTTATCTACAATATTATTAACCTACTAAATTAAAAACAATAAAGGAAGCACTTCCTTAATACTGAATTGCACAATGTGAAATACATGCGTTACAATACAATAACAAATAATTTATAAATAAAATTGAACAAATTATTACAGTTTTCAAGCAAAGTAAATTGTTAGGTCAGGTTCCAATTTGCTTCATATACGTCTGTGTAAGTTTGAATTATAAGTATACTATGACAATAATATCTTGGATTTCTTGTTCAATAACGATCTGCGTTGTTAATATTGGCTTTTTATTGTAAATTTAACGACTTGTAGTCAATTTTAATAATATTTCTACTCACTCAGGTCAAACGTTATCGAGTCGAATTTTTAAGTAAAGTACATTGTTAGTTCAGTTCCTAATTGTTGCTTCATAATCATCTGTGTAAGTTTGAATTATAAGTATACTATGATAATAATATCTTCCTGGATTTCTTGCTCCATGACGAACTGCGTTGTTAATATTAACTTTTTATGTGAATTTAACGACTTGCAGTCAAATATTCATTAAGAATAAGTATAATTTACTTACTCTGTTGGCCGAGCGCTGAAGATGGATCTCAAAGATTCGAAAGCGCTCGGCCTACAGAGTAAGTAAATTATACTTATTCTTAATGAATATTTGACTGCAAGTCGTTAAATTCACATAAAAAGTTAATAATATCTTGTTCAATAACGACGATCTGCGTTGTTGATATCAATAACATCTTATTGGCCTGAGTGAGTAGAAATATTATTTATTCAAAATTAAAATATCCGGGCGTTAAATTTACAATAAAAAGTCAATAATAATATAATTTTGCACATATTTACACATTAGCAATGTAATAAAGCTAAGCTTTTAAAGACATTATGATTATATTGTGAAGACATTTCAATAAATTAATACATAATACTTGAGCGTTACAGAGGGTTAATCACAAAATCTTGTAGCTCATAATTTGAGTAAAAGAGGAATATCTCAAGTCTAGACGTAGAGTAGTTCAAAAAGACTTAAATGCTGTACTAAAAACAAGATGAAAATGTTGTAGTAGCTGGAAATTTACTAGCTTGTTTCTTGAATTACTGGTACAGAATAAATTCATTATTTTCTTGGAATAATACCTGGAATGCTTCTTTTCATTACATTTATATTCAATCTCTATTATTGATAACTATAATAATAAAATTGTTCAATAATACTTGCTCCACTTTGGACGAGTAATTTTCAAAGATTATCCATTAAATTTATTGTTTATAATTCTTTTGGAAATAGATTAATTGGAGATATGAGTTGATTCAAACAGACCTTTAAAAATTTTTGATATAAAACTTGTGCAGATCTAAATTTAAGACACGATCTTAGTAGTTTCAGTAACCGCTGAATACATTCAAATTCTGCAGATAAAGATTGTCAAGGTTTAGCAATGATAGTATTTGTTTATTACAGCTCAAGGATCAAGAAATATCGGTACGTGAATACAAGGAACATAAATGAATAAATAGAAGAATAAATCATCAAATAAAAAAGATTATTCAAAAATATTCTGAATTCTTCTCATACTGATTCTTAATGAAAACAGCTTCCTCAGAGAGTGAGTATTGTGCACAGTTGTCCATAGGTAGCATGTATAGAAAAAATAGCTCTGTACCTCGAAAGTAAAGGACACTATGTCAAATTTCCCAATTTTTCGGGAGAGGAGTTTAAAGATTTTTTCAACCTTCAATCAGTGATAACCAACAATTGATTGAAAGGAAGGCAACTTCATTACGTCACAATGTTATATCTATATTCCTCCCCCAGTTGTTTATTGAGTTTTTATTCGATTGTTATAAAGTGTGTGCAGTGGACACAGTGTTGTATACATCTCACAGTTTGATTACACAATTGAACTTAGTATTGGTTTTGAAACAATCAAAATACAAATTATACAGGTTTTGTGTAGTTTTATTGAAAACAATCCATATATTATTCATGTATGTATAGAGTACCATAGCCGATTTCAACTGTAGGTGACTCTTCAGACGTCAAATTTATGTTTTAGTCCAAAGAGCGTACTACACAAACGAGGAGTGAGGTAGTTTGTGATTGCTTTTCTCACTGAGCTAACAAAACTGTATCAGTATGCCAAGCCCACCGAAACAAAATCTGAAGCTCTATGCTTAACAGTCCACTCCCACCTTTACACAGGGTCTGGCTGCACAAGTGAGTGTGTTTACTATCTAGCAACCCTCTGTGCTACTTCCTGCGTCCAAGACATCATTCGACTGAGACGTTTGCAGACACAATTGATGAAGTTTTTTTTGGATCTGAGATGAACAAAACTTGATTATTATTCGTAAGCAACAGTTAAAATAGCTAAAAGAGTTTACACTTTGGTAGTTCCTAAAACTCTGCAATATGTGGACAACACTACGTCCAACTGGTAAATCATTATGGAAGAATCTCAAAGGTGAACAGCACCAAGTTCGCAAATGGTGTTGTATATATAAACAGAATTTATTAATTTCGAATTCCTTTATGTGCTATTAGTTTATACTGAAGACTTCCGCAATGGCGGATATTGACAACAGTATTGAATAGCTGATGGAAATCGATGAATGTTACTGTACAATGCGGAAGTCTTCAGTATAAACTAATAGCACTTAAAGGAATTCGAAATTAATAAATTCTGTTTATGTATATTTGTCAGTTGTTCAATTGTCAGTCACTTCAAACTAACTGGTGTTGTATCTCCAAGTGGTAATGAACTCAAATAGACTTTGTGTTGATTTCTTCTTTTTTGTAATTTGTATTATGTAATAAATTGATTTCCATTTTGTAATTTATAAAAAATCTAACTTGTAAATAAATAAATGATTGATTGATTGATTCAGTACCTCTATATACCTCTGTGTAAAGCATTAAATATGGAGTTTTAAAAATTACATAAAACTGAATAATAATCCCAAAATTGCAAAAAAATGAACATAGTATCCTGTGCTTTCAAGGTACAGAACTGTACTAGAGCGCCTATTCTTGTAACAACAGTTTGTGTGGGTGCTAGAATTTGAGATGACTAAGGTTAGTATATAGGTTATAGGTATATAGTAAATAAACCTGTATATACTAATCTTGTGAGATGACCACCAACGAACACCGCCTGCTTTATTACACTGACAATGTGAACAGGGCTGCAAGCGTGGGTTATGTCTCACCGTATCCTTTCCAGCACATGAGTATTAGCCATAGGCACAATTTGAACCTGCGAGTACTTAACTGGCGACCTCTGATGACCACTGGCCTGACCCCAGCTAGTGACTGGTTTCAGCATGCCAGCAACCACAGCTCTGTTATTTTTACTGCTAATTGTCGTTTTATTAATGAGCCATCCAATGCGAACATAGCCCATTGTGGCCAACACCAGCAGGGCGAAGCCGACCAGGAACACAATGGAAATGGCCGTTGTTTGCAGAATGGGACCATAGATGAAGCAGAGGTCCATGAGGATGTTCACGTGGTCGGGGAGTTTGGGCATCATCTGAAGAAAAAAAAACAAAGAAAATATTGAGTCTACATGAATTAAAACCGTTTGGGGTCATTAGTATTGTATTTTACAATTTTGAAACAAGGTGGAATCCGAACCAAGGGTGACCGATTAAATTGGCTAGCATAAAAGACACTGTTCTCTGCTATAAAATCACTTCCCCGTGGTTCGGATCCCACCTAAAACTGTAGGTCCAGCTCATCAATCACAATCATACAACTCATTACCCACGCACAGGTATCCGACCAATGTGGGCTTCATCCTAAAAAAAAAAAAAATAGAACCACCGACTCATTTATGACCAGTTTCTCAGTTGCTCATTAAATCATTTATAGTAGCTATTGATTGAATAGCGGCCCTAAGGCTTGTTTCACATATACCCGGCAGTCAAGTAACCGATTGAAAGATGTTAAAAGAAGAACAATAAAATCTTGATCTGACTTGACTTATAATCCATCCCAGAGTCTTCAAAACATTTTAGTCTTTGGTCTTGGTAGATTTTATAATTGATGGTTGAAACATGAAAATCCAATAAATTCATAGAGAGATCTAAAAGATTTATTGAATCATTAATTATTATTTGAAATATTAAAATATTAGCAACAAGGCATTGATGGATCTTTAGGTCTTCAATTTTGAACCTTCAAGAGTTATTTTTTTACATTTTTCAATATTTCCAGTGGAAAAAGCTATTGAACAGAGAATAATAATTTGATAATTATTTCTTATCAAAGTAAAAGTCTGATTAAAAGCAAAATTAAAGTTTGGCTATTGTCTCTTACACCCGACTACGTAGAAAGCTTGTTCCAGATCCTTGTTTGAGCTTGTAGATTGAACAATTCCATTTGAATTCTAAACAAGTGCATACTTTTATTTATATTTAATAATTTTATGATAATCTCTTATGGTTGTATATCAACTTATCTGCAAATCCTTTCACTGTTATTCCTATCCTACTTACCTAGTAAATCCTTTTTAAACCCTAATTAAACAATTAATTATTTGACTGCATGTCGTTAAATTTCACATGAAAAGTTAATATTAACAACGCAGTTCGTCATGGAACAAGAAATCCAGGAACCTAATTAAACCCTCTTTCCAGGTGGAAGTTTTCCTCTGTTAGCCTTCTATGATCACTTTTTGTAACTTGCTCCTTCATTTTTTTCTTCTTCCAACTTATTATATTGTACAGTTCATTTGAATAATTATTTCAAAATATATAACTTACTTAACATCAGGATATTACATTAATAAAGTTTATTTTTTAGTTTTTCTTCTTTTCTTCTATCTCTTTCATTTAAAATAGGTTTATTTTATAGACTCCCTCCAACGGTCCACAGGTTGCATCTTGTGTGCTGGATTGTATTTTCTCTTTAAGTTTAATTTTTTTTATTTTAAATTTTATATTGTTTTTAAGAGTTGAATTTTTCGATTGAACATAGCTTTTCTGTAGATAAGAAAAAAAACATTGTATATTGCTATTTTTCTTTTGAGAATAAAATCTATCTATCTATCCAAGTTCTACTTACAACTTGAAGCCAGAATATCGGAATAATTTTGTTGTTGAATGGACTGATCTTGTAGTTGAATCTTGTTTTTCTCACCACAAGATTTATCTGTATACTAGTCTTCACATAGATCGGTACTCCGACGTCCTAAAAAGCACAACATAAAATTAAAACATTAGATTTTTATTTATTCATTATTTTATGGATCAGACAATTGAATCGATAAATATTTTTTCATTTAGGCCTATTTACATGAGTAAGCTTACAGAATACTTCATGAACATTGTTAATGACACACGAAAATATTCTGATTTAAATACAAGAAAATAATAAATGTTTTTAAAGATATCGATTAAGAAGAGACGAAATTATTGGTGGTAAACGAGGTAGCCTAAATAGAAAAATGTGCTTAATAAGAAGAGAGAGTTTAGTAGATAAGAGGTCGTTAATAATTATAATTCTATTGTTAAGACTGGATGATTGGCTAAGGGACAAAGACAAACATTTATGAGAAGAAAACATTGATAATCAATCACAGAGATCAGCACAATAATCTATATATGCGTTTATAAGATTTATGATTATTCATGTACAGTATTTATAAATATCAATTAATAAATAGGTGGGTAAAATACTCAATATACCGCTTCTTTTATTAAATTTCACTTGGATACCAAATCTTTAATGGTATCATGAATATTGTCTGCTCACGCAGAATGAAAAATATTGAACTATTTTTTATTAATGTACTAGCTGGCCCCACGCGCGTTGCTGCGTTCTCATAAAAATTCTCCTTGATTTTATTATTCGCCACCTCCCGCTGAGGTTACATTTCAAATTAGGGAAGAAGTTAGTCCTAGGGCTCTTCCAGCTGATCATAGAGGCTTCGTTGTTTTCTTAATCACCACCTCTGAATGAAGAAACATTTCAATTTACGACTATATAAGGGTAGAAGCTAGATTTTTTTATTTATTATTCGCCACCTTCCGCTGAGGCTGCATTTCAAATTTCTAGCTGCATTGGTTAACAGATGTCATCAACCCGGCATAATAAATTACATTTCATCATACCTAGTCATATGTTTCCTACATATTGCAAGGCTCCGACTGCACAGTAGCCTACATGCAAAGTGCAAAGTCTTTTGCTGTTCAAAGACAGCGTAAATAACGCCACTAAGGGGCCTGCCATATGATTAAAAACTGTTGACTTTTCTATCAGCTGTTCCTTTAAGCTGTTTGGCCGGCAAGTTCAGTAGGTTGGGTCTATAAAATGGATTAATTAATAATAATTATTAGCTCCCCTATTAAAATTTATGGTCAGAAACCATCCCCAATATTCACACAACATATTCCCAAAGTTTCATGCCGATCTGTCCAGTAGTTTTGAAGTCTATAGGGAACATACATACATACATACATACATACATACAGACATTCATTTTTATATATATAGATAACAATAGTTTATTTAATTATTTTTGGTTTATATTATATTTCTTCTATAAGATTATTTGGTTTATATTAAATATTAGTTTTCCATTGCTGGTAAATTCTTAGTTAACAAATAATAATCGTGTTACACCGCCGCCGCATCAGAGCGACCAATTATTTTTATACATAGTATTTTATTTATTCGTTTTTCTTACTTGTTTAGTCTCATCTTTATCTTTACATACATTAGACTAATATTCAATTCAATTTCCACCATAACCTTAATTTTCCCTATTCTTCTCTTCCCTAATTTCTTCTTTTTTGTAATTTGTATTAGCCTATATAATTGATTTCCATTTTGTAATTTTGTAATTTATATTATGTTGGCACCTGCTGAAAAACCCACAAGGTTTAGCGGGACCTTTATTTGGAACTTGTAAATAAATAAATGATTGATTGATTGATTCTTCTTAAGCCGCGTCTCCACCAACCAAGCATGCTCGGCGAACAGCTGGAATCAGCTGATGTCGCCGAACATTTTTTGGAGTTGGTTTGGTGTGGATGCCTTCTCGAACATTATGATCGCTATGGTGGGAACCTGATGTTGGTCGACAATGTTCGCTCACAGACCGAACATTTCAATTGAACTCACGAAAATGTTTGGTGACCCATATGTTTAAAGTTTGACCATTTTTTGTATTCGCCAACAATGTTCGGCAGACATGTTCGGTTGGTGAAGACGCGGCTTAACTAAGACACAATACGATAAAAAATGATTAATATTTTGAACGGGACTGTCTATCCCAACATAAAACTGCACATGAATGTAGGACAGCAATAAAGAAATTAAAAAAAAAATAATAAAAAATAAGCTCCATGTCTTGTTCATTGAGAAAGAGCTGGACGGTACTTTAACAGAAGATTTGATTAAAATTAAATACATTAAATGCTAGTGATAATTGATTGAATGAATGAAGAGTATCATCAATAAGTACAGTAGCTCAAATAACTTTCTTCGTAGTGGCGAAATAATCTACAATATAATAGATATACAATGAATGATTGAAAATTATTTATTTGTTATATATTTATAGATAGAATAAATAGAATAGAATAGATAGATAGAAGATGATAGAATAGATAGATAGATAGAATAGAATAGATATAAATAGAATAACAAGTGAAGATGAAACAGACAAAAATTATTATAATGATTCAAATCCGACTGAACTGCAGTTTGGTTGTCAGCTATTCAGATTAAATTAAGTTTAGAGTACTTTCAAATTCAAATTCATTCTATTGCCATACCATATACTAACATACATTCTAATAATGATCAATGCTAAGTTCAATTCCTGACTATGTTGTTCATGTAGGTAATTAAAAATCTTCTGTTTGTGTAACTTTTTCAATGAAGTTCAAAATTTGGGCATATTCAGGAGCTAATTTTTACTTTACTTTACTTTCCTTCAAGTCCTTGACCAGCAATGCTGGATAGACTGTGTCAAGAGTTTGTATAAAACGTCAATGCACAAAACTTTCAAAACGTTATCTCAGTATCAAAGAATCCACTCAGACTATAGAATGGGTGCTCTGCTAAGAAGGACTTCAAAACTGCACGAAAATTGATTACATATTAAATCCACATTGGGTTTATAAGAAATTAAAAAATATTTAATTTGTTTGTTTGACTACCGGTATTAAAAAATTCAGCATAAATCGTTCTACATGCTTTGTTTTAATCTATTAATGACTTTTGAAGCATGCATTGCAAAAAGGAACATAGGGAGCTTTTAAAAGTTTCTGATTGAAAAAGAAGCTGGTTTTAGAAAAAACTTGTAATTTACCAAACCGTACTGCCAAACACATACAATTTAATTTATTAATTTGTAGTTCCTCATGCTATAAATTATGCTGGAGACCTCTGTTGCAGCGGACATTGACAAAAGCATTAAATTATACCTTATGTAAATTGATGATCGCTAATAAACATACATTTATTAAAAATTTTCCTGAATGAATATTTCTCTGTTTATTACACAAAAATATTCAAAATTTTATTGAAAAATATTCCCGACAAAAATATTTTTATGCAGAAGCATACATTATTTCCATAATCTATTTAATGTCTTTGTCAATGTCCTCTATCCCTGAAATCTTCAGTATGACTATTGACTAATGATATTCAATATAAATTCGAAATTAATAAATTATGTTCAATGAGGTAAATACATGAAACAAAACACAATTCCATGGCTCTAATAATTAATGAAATTAATTTAAAAAACTGGAGAATACTAATGTGGTTTCTTCTATGAATTCACATTATTTCACTGCGTATGTCTTTTTCAGGAATGCCACATAGGCTTGAGCACAACAAGTAACCCATCTGTATGCAAGATAGTATTCACACTCACCAATACGGCTAGTCCTCACTGGTTGAAGTGAACTGTAAATCAAACTGTCAGCTCAGTGAATCGATTACTCACAGCTCAAGAAATCGATTGACATAATATTTTATTTTTAAGTAGAAATTCTAAAGAGTTTATTCCTACAGAAGATGAGATTTTCATGAGAGAATAGTATTTTTAGGCAAATATGACTGATTCAACTAATTTAGGTTAATGTATAATTTAGGCTTATAGGATAATATACAATCTTTTGATTGTATATGCTTAGAGTATCATTAAGTTCTTGTCCTTTTTTTAAAAATGATTTATTTTATTGAAAATGTATGCTACAAGTATACTTCAAAAGCATCTATTACATTATAAATTTGTTGTGAATTTCTCAACACCCATATATTTATAAACTTCAGCTTATTTAGAGGATAATTTTTACTTTCTTTGTAGTAGCGAAGGATAATTTTGCAATAATCTATTTCAACCTTGATAACTCTCTTACGAAGATTGAATTACAAGATACTGTCAAAGTGGATAATAATATGGATATTAATGACCTATGCCTGGCTTGATTCATATATATTAGGCACCACAACAGATGTGTAAAATCATGTTAACTTTTAGAATGAACGATAATATGCAAAATAAGGAAAATTATGAAAATTAGACTTGCAGGTTGTATTCCAAAGTGTGTTGAATGTTTCTCTTCGTCTGGATGAAGTCCTTCGAAATCTTCGAGGAGTTTTGGATCAGAGAGCAGAAAGTGAGGCCTTGAAAGAGCTACTGGAATACCTGTTAGTAATACAACAAAATATTCAAATGAAATACAGTATTTTAGGATGACAAATTTCCCTAGGGAGAATTATAATGCAGGAATCCAGGAATAAACAAGTTTGAATTGTGTTTGCAAGATTTGGAAAATTAAAAAAGTCTATACTTGGTAATTTTGTTATTTAATATAAATTTTTTAACATATTTAAGGTTTTTTTATGTTTGATAATGGAAATATTCATTTACTATTTATCTAATATCAAAACTGACACATTAGTATTTTTTTTTAACTATGATTTTTTCTCACTTAAATTGGAGGAATACATTTCACTTTTGAGGAGAAGACACATACTACATTATCCAAGGCTGATGAAGTTTTTCCTCAGAAGTGAAATGCATTCCTCCGGTTTAATTGAGTAAAAATCATAGTTTAAATAGAAGTACTATGTCAGTTTTGATATTAGATTGTTCATCAAATATTTCGTCATGGAAAACATCACAGATATCTGCTACGGCTCGTGGCTATTACTTTTTATAACTAATTTTTAATAATATATTTTTTATTTATAGAAACACTTTTTCTACAAAATTTCCCACTAATATACTTACGAAAATAGCAAGGTGAAATATCAGACAGACCAGACGGCAGACACGTTTTGGCGTTGGCGTCGCAGTAGCAGGCGTTGTCAGAGTTGCGATCGGGCGAGTCGAACGCGTTGTCGGCCATCTTGTAAATGTAGATCGGTATGCCGCGGTCGGAGAGGGCGGCCCGGTCAAAGTGGATGGGCAGCGTGCGACAGAACGCCTTCCGGTACAGATTAAACGACTGGGATGGATTCAGGTGGCGTGGAAACAGTACACCTTCCAGTGTCTGCTGGAGGTCGTTGCATTTTGTACTGTGAAACAGGAAAATTAGGGGGAAAAATGATAAAAACATAATGTGGCATAGGGAGGAAATAAAGAAGAAATAAAACTAAAAAGGAGAATGTTCACTAAGAATGAGACACACGTCCTGAAACGCGTCCGACGCCACTCACAAATGTATATTGTGTTGTAAATTAATGCAAGTTTATATGTGGCATATGAAATAAAACTAAAATCTGAGAATGTTCACTGAGAATGGGACACACGTTCTGAAACGCGTCCGATGCCACTCACAATAATGTAAGTTTTGTTGTAAAATTAATTAATTAAGTTAAAAATTAAGTTGTTAAAAAATTAATTAAGTTTATATGTGGCATAGGGAGGAAATAATTTCTCTGGTTATGAGTACAGCACTACTGGAGGAGTTTATGTACAATAAAACAAAAATTAACATTGTAGAAAATACTGTATGTATAAAGTTTTAAATCTAATACAAGGTTTTGCAATACTGAATTTTGTGGCTCTCACTATATAAATAAAAGGAAATAAAGAGGAATTGAAATAAAAATATGATAATGTTCACCAGTGGCGGTCCCAGGGGGGGGGTATGGGAGGGATATATCCCCCCCGAAATATCAAGATGGATCCCCCCCATAAAAAATAATTTATTCATAATTATGTATGTATAGTTTTTGCGAGAAATAAATTTAATCTGTGTCATTGTTACTTGTTAGCTAGAAGAAATAAACAAGAAGGACGTGTACATCCTTACATCCATTACATTGTTGTGTCTTCAATCTGAGTATTTTTTGGCTGTTCCTTCGTAACTTACATGTTAAAAATAGGGCCTAACCATAAAGAAAAAACTCGCAGTGAACACTTGATTTATTTTTGATTTCATTATACGTTTATTTAACTGAACTTTGTCATAATGCTCATTAGCTCATTAAATAATCACATTGACTTTTAATCAATTTTCAAAGTGTAGCTAAAGGAAATCAAAGGAAAAACACATACTATGGTTGGGTTCTATTTCACCTAGGTACAATAAACTTTAAATTAAAAACTATTTTATTAGCAGACATAAATACTATTAGCTTGAGCATATTTTAGAGCTCAAATACGTATAAAAATACGTTTTTAGGCTTTAAATTCCACATTTTTTTCCGGGGGGGGGGGGGGGGGACCCAGACCCACCGGTTGTCACCCTCCCCGAAATGAAATCCTGGGACCGCCACTGATTTTCACTAAGAATGGGACACACGTTCTGAAACGCGTCCGATGTCAGTCACAAATATTGTTGTAAATTAATGCTTGTTTATATTTATTAGTATTGTTGAAAAACAATAAATAAGAATAAACGAAATAAAAAATAGTATTGTTCAACTATCGATGAACTGTATTGATAAAAATACTTATTGTGCTGAAGTCTACTTTCTCTTTAAATCCAATTGTATCAAGCTTATAAAATTAATAAATAAGTAATAATATTGATAGTAACAACCCATATAGGTAGTTCAAGCTCGCCGTTTGATCCATTTAATAAAAAAACACAAATAATTATGCTGCGACTTATGTAAAATGGGGGAAAAAATAAAAAAAAGAACGATTAGTCGATTTCTTTATTTAGTCGATTTATTTAACTTCTTCTTTTTGGAAGTCGGTTAAAAATAAAATGGAAAATTGGAGGTCGTTGCTTTTAGCTCTGTGGCACAGACATATTGAAATATAAAAATGAAACATAATTTATTAATTTCGAGTTCCTTTAGGTGCTATTAGTTTATACTGAAGACTTCCGCAATGGCGGATATTGACAACAGTATTCAATAGCTGATGGAAATCGATGAATGCTACTGTACAACAATATCAGTCACCACCGGGAATCGAACCACGGACCTCCCAATTGCCGGTCGGGCGCCTTAACCACTAGACCATGGAGACCTTTCTGCACAGCAGCACTCATTTTTACTTGGCCATATCGGCTCGTATCTCACAAGAAAGTTCGAAGTTACTGACAATTGAACAAACTGTGAGTGCTGCTGTGCAGAAAGGTCTCCATGGTCTAGTGGTTAAGGCGCCCGACCGGCAATTGGGAGGTCCGTGGTTCGATTCCCGGTGGTGAATGATATTTTTGTACAGTAGCATTCATCGATTTCCATCAGCTGTTGAATACTGTTGTCAATATCCGCCATTGCGGAAGTCTTCAGTATAAACTAATAGCACCTAAAGGAATTCGAAATTAATAAATTATGTTTAAGTAAATTTGTCAGTTTGTTCAATTGTCAGTAACTTCGAACTTTCTCGATTTATTTCTTTAGTCGATTTATTTAACGAAATAGTCGATTTCATAACCTTATTCTTTTTGGAAGTCGGTTAAAAATAAAATGGAAAATTGGAGGTCGTTGCTTTTAGCTCTGTGGCACAGACATATTGAAAAATAAAAATGAAAGTTGATAAGGAAAAAATAATGAAACTTACTGTGGAATAGCAAAATGGAAAAAGGATGATTTATAATAATTGACATGCACACCAGTCTTAGTAGAACTTGGACATTGTTATTGAGTTATAAGTGATTCATTCATTCATTTTCTTTTTTGACAAGAGATTGTGTTTATCTGGATTTCACCAAACCAAATTCATCTATTAAACACTTATATTTTCAACCAGAACCGCTACAAGAATCTTGCGTAACATATTGAATAGTTCTTATTGAAAAATGTTTAATTATGCACGGTAACGAGTTGGTATTCCTATTATTTATAATAAAAAACATGGACAATTTGAGGTGATAGTATTTGGTTCTAAGCGTAAACAAACGAAAATATAATCTGACTTAATAATGCACAACATAAATGATTTCAGGTTGGTAGAATTGAGTCAGGTATTAGCTTATATTTATTACTATTTTATTTAAGTAAAGAAATATTAATCTTCTTAATCTGATTATCCTTAAGAAAGTTACATGGAGTTATACTAAACCACAAGTTCGTAACTACATTTACATTTTCCAAGTGGAATTCAGTACGGTACCTATTATAATACTCTAAATTTCAATCTAAAGGCGTTGAATTTTTGGAGTTTCAGCTATATCATTGTAGTGGTCACATAAGGCCTCGCGCCCATATGCAATAGTTTTTTCATCAGTTACAGAGTTCCGGGATCAAATAGAATTGATAGATAATTTTTGTGAATATCCTTTTCGTGAACTGCAGTACGGTATAGCTTTTAATACCGTATGTAGAACGGACCTTTTTTGGGTCGCGGCGGACGCGTTTCGAACTATGTGGTTCTTCTTCGGCGCTTGGTTGCAGACCATTTTATGCTACTTTACCATTGGTCTGTACATGCATGTGTAATGTATTGTACATATTATTTGCGTGTGCGATACAGTTCGGGTCTGACGAGTTGATCCCTGGCCGATTTTTCCCCTTCTCCTCCAACTCTCTGCTACTGTGCGTTGCAATGACATATGCAGGCTAGTTGAAGCGCAGGAAACCTGTTTGTCTCTGGTTGTAATTTCCAAATTAGGAGTAAAGCATGAATAGAGCATGCGCAGTTGGCTTCCAACTACCGCCGCCCGCTCCCGCACCAAAAAACCAGGGATCAACTCGTCAGACCACAACTGTACCTCATTTTTGCACCTGATTGCATGAAATGATAGCATATAGGTGCAGGGCTTAGAACACTAGAATTTGTAGCTTAAAACAAAGAAAAAATGTAATTTTGATTGCAACTTACCGATTTTCTTCCTCTGGGTCATAACCCCACTGCTTAATGGCCGGCAGTCCATTGAATTGGTCAATGAAAAAAGGCTGTTTCGATTTCTTATCAGCTCCCTGTGGCAAATGCATTGTTACTGTGTTGTTTCCTTCATCAAGAATCTGTAAAATAAAAAAAATAATTAAATAAATGAAGAGATATTTGATAAATGAATGAATAAAACGAAATAAAATGAAGTGGATAAACTAGTTCAATAAATAAAGTGAAAAATAAAGCATAAATAGAGTAGATTTTAACAGAGTTTGAATAGCTAAGCAGAAGGTAAGAGTTTTGTAATATAAAGTACAGAATTATTTTGCTGGATTTCTTGTTCCATGACGAACTGCGTTGTTAATATTAACTTTTCAAGTGAATTAAACGACTTGCAGTCAAATTTTATTAAAAATAAGTAGTATTTCACTTACTTTGTAGGCCAAACGTTTTCGATTTGTTGAAACCCATCTTCAAGGCACCCTAGATATCGATGTTGGTTTGTTGGTTAGAAGAGCTGTGGTTTCTGTATAATGTGGTCAAAAAGTTTGTGTGATTTAAAATTTAACTTTTCGTTGAGGATGTTCTGTTTATTGTGTGTGGTGTGTTTGTAAATTTCAAATTGTTCCAAGGTGTTGAGTTCGTGTCCTTTAGATTTTATATATAGAATGTGTAAGTTAGTAGTGATGTCAGTAAAAGTGTGTCCAGTTTGAATGATGTGGTCTGCAAAAGTCGATTCTGTTTTTGTATGTAAAGCTTGTAAATGTTCCTTGTAGCGTTGTTTGAATGCACGGCCTTTGAAATTATAAAATACTTTGTAATTATAATATTTAAATGATCAAATAATGGAGTAAACTCAGCTACAATCCTTGAATTCATGAGTACAAAAATACATTTCATGGACAACATCACAGGAGTCATCAAATTTGTAGCACTCTTCTTAATAAAGCTTTCTAATGTAACTCAACTGCAATTCTTTAACAAGGATTGTAAATTAAATACATTCATTTGATGATATTTTTCTTATAATTTCAGGCTTTCGCAAGTGGAATGGGGCTATTCCACTAATCTTGAATGTAGCCATAAGTTCAATCATGTCATGTGAATTTTTAAAGAAAATAAACTGTTTTCAAGATAAATTAGACTATTAGTTATATATAAATTTAAATATTTGATGATTTATTAAAAATAAACTAATTCAACACTTTTGGATGTAGCCATAATAATGTTCAATCATGTCATATAAATTTTCAGACAAATAAACTGTTTTAAAATACGAAATATTATTTATTTATATATAAATTTTAATATTTGATGATTTATTTAAAAACAAAATAATCCACTACTCTTGGATGTAACCATATGTTCAATAATATTGAGTAAATTTCTAAAGAAAAATGATCGATTTTTAAAGATAAATTATTATTCATTCAAATTTGAATTTAAATATTTAATGATTCGTTCAAAAATAATTTAACTCTTTGAATTTTCTCTTTCTTTTTTTGGGAATGCAGTACTCTGGCTTGATTGTAGCAGTACTTCTGGATGTAGCCATAATTATGTCCAATCAAGACTAATATCATCTGGCACCGTATTTCAATTTAAATTAAGATTTTTACTCACTTATACTGGAAATATGCATTTCGCTTCTAAAGAGAAGCTTCGTTAGCCTCCCTCCAGTATGAGTGAGTAACATTTAAATCATAATTTAAATAGAAATACAATTCTTGGATTTCTTGTCCCATAACGATCTGCGTTATTAATATGAACTTTTTATTGTAAATTCAACGACTTGCAGTCAATTTTTAATTGTGAATACATAATTTTTCTACTCACTTTTTGGCCAAAAGTTTTCGAGTTATGGAGACTCATCTTCAAAGGCGTCCTAGATCGGATTCTTCTAACCAAATAACCGATCGAGGACGCCTTTGAAGATGAGTCTCCATGACTCGAAAACGTTTGGCCGAAAAGTGAGTAGAAATATTATGTATTCACAATCAAAAATTGACTGCAAGTCATTGAATTTACTATAAAAAGAAATACAGTGTTAGTCTTGATGTTAGATTGTTCATCAAGTATTTCGTCATGGAAAACATAACAGATTCCAATCAAGACATGTAATTAGGGAAATGATAGCCGCGAGCCGTAGCAGGTATCTGTTCAATCAGAGAGATAAGCTGCGTTCTCGTAGGTCCTGTTTGTAACGGTGACCGATTAGATCGGCCAGCAAAAAAGACACTGTTCTCCGCTGTAAAATCACTTCCCGGTGGTTCGGAACCCACCTAAAACTGTAGGTCCAACTCATCAATCACCATCATCCAACTCATTACCCACGCACAGGTCTCAGACCTATGTGGGCTTCATCCTCAAAAAAAAAAAAAAAAAAAAAATTCTTTAGATTATAAATTAAATTAAAGATATATTATTATTGCTTACCCTTTCTAAAAGTCCGAACTTTGTGAAAGGAATCCAGCTGGGCAAGAAGGTGCTGGCCAGTTTAATGAGTGGATCATCGTAACCCCACAGAAAGTCATCAACTGGCAGAAGTTTGAAGGGCTGTGACGAGAGATGCCTAACCAGCATGCTCAGTGCCAGGTTGAAAGCCATAGATGAATTGTGCAGCATTGACGAGATACCCTGTAGATAATTATCAAAATATAGAATAATTTACTGCACAAATTTTATAACAATGTGTCCTATCCATGGCCCAAGCTGCCTCTTAGTCATCTCAATAATGTACCCAACCCCAGCCCAAACCCTAAAATGGGATACGACATTATAAACAGAAAATTAGGAAAATAATTGAAAATACTACTACAAATTTCAGCACGAAATCGGTTTGTATACCTTTTTTTTTTTAATTTTTTAAGCCCTCATTGGAGCAAATCTAGTCTTGGTAAGATCATTTTCGGAAACGTTTCTTCTGTGCCCAACATGTCTTCATTCTCTCGGATCTCTGAAGTCTCTGCTCATCTGTGATGTTGTAATTTCTCTGTTTTGGAGTTTTGATTTTTAATTGAGTTGTCTCATTTTTAAGAATCATTTTTTCTTCCCTATTCAAAATCTTATCCTCCGTATGTTCAAGTTCCTCAAGATCTTCTTCTATTTCTCTAGCCAGTTATTTTTAATTTTATTTTTCTGTTGGTATGTTAGTAGTTTCTTCGTTAGTCTTTCCTCTGGGAGTTTACTAGGTGACTGTAAAAGGCTAATCTTCTTTTTCTCATGATGTTTAGTAGTGGTTCGTTTTCTTGATAAATAATTTCGTTGGGAAGAAGTCGATGTTGTCCATTTACTATGTGCTTTTTGTTGATAATTGTTCCTGGATTTCTTGTTCCATGACGAACTGCGTTGTTAATATTAACTTTTCATGTGAAATTTAACGACATGCAGTCAAATATTTGTTAAGAATAAGTATAATAACTCACTTAAACTGGCCGAGTACTTTCGAATCTATGAGATCCATCTTCAGAGGCCTCTGAAGATGGATCTCATAGATTCGAAAGTACTCGGCCAGTTTAAGTGAGTTATTATACTTATTCTTAACAAATATTTGACTGCATGTCGTTAAATTTCACATGAAAAGTTAATATTAACAACGCAGTTCGTCATGGAACAAGAAATCCAGGAATTATAAATAAATATATAAATAAATACTTTATTTCCAATCAATAATTAATTAAAACTATAAAACAATATAATATATATTAGCAAACTAAATGGGAATCTAATAACTATAAAACTGCAATTTTTGGAAATTACCCTACTCAACTATGGTTTACCCATGTTCTAGAGTAGGGGGGGGGGGGGGGGGGGGGTTAGTGCGGAATTATTAGGTAAGTGAGCTCACATGTTGTTTGAGATGATTATTTCCAAGTTTTGCCTTCCTGTATTTAATATCCATTTGTGGACTGCAGATTTGAATCTTGTTTCAGATGCTGTGCTCTTGATGTTTTCAGGAAGCAGGTTGTACAATTTGGGAGCTAAATGGTTGAAGTGTCTCTGGTATAAGGCTTTCCTTGCTACATTCGCAATAAGAAGGTGCCTGTTTCTTGTATTGTGGCTATGGTTTCTGTTTTCAAAGTGTGCTGTGTTCCTGTGTATTCTCTGGATTATTTCTTTAGAGTAGAGTTGTCTTGGATCCATCACACCAAACTCGTAGAATAGTTGGTCTGATGGGTAACGTGGCGGATTTCTTCTTATAACTTTTATGATGAGTTTCTGAACTTTTATGAGGGGGTCAATGTGGGTGTAGCTCGTTCCACCCCAACCCACGATTCCATAGGTTAGTAGAGATTGAACTATAGAAAAGTAGACCATCCTCAGACACTTCGGATTGACTAGTGATCTCAGCATTTTGAATTTGTAAATTGTTCTCCTTAATTTTTTGCATAGCTCATCTATGTGTTTATCCCAGCGTAGAAAAGAATCCACTGTCACTCCAAGGTATTTCTGAAACTGTTTCCTGCAAACTGTGTATGAAGAATTATTCAAGCTGTTATTTATTATTAAATTATTCTCAGTTGGTTGTCCATGCTGTGTAGCAGAGAAGGTCAAAAAGTATGTCTTTCCATAGTTAAGTGTAAGAAGATTTTCATCAAGCCAGTGAGACACTTTTTTTAGACCGGTTTCAGCCTTCTTCCAAGTCACATCCCAAGATGCTCCAGAAAACAGAAGAACCGTGTCATCTGCAAAACTGGTTACTTCTCCATCAATTTGCATATCGCATAATGGGTTTATGTACAATAGGAATAAGACTGGTCCCAGAACCGTTCCTTGTGGGACGCCACATTCCACTATCAGCTTGCTGCTTGTGTGCCCATTTACCCTAACAGACTGTGTTCGATCTGTCAAATAGCTCCTAAATAAATTCCATGGAAGTCCTCTAATACCATAGTTATAAAGTCTGGATAGTAGCATTTTATGCGAAACAGTATCAAAAGCCTTTTTCAAATCTAAAAATACTGCCAAAGGTTTCTCTTCTGTATTAATTTGTTCTGCTATTTGTGAGGTAAGATGTTGGATAGCATCACTTGTGCTGCAGCTGGATCTAAACCCATATTGGTTTGGGGATAGAATTTTATTTTTCTCAAGATAGCTTACAAGCCTTGATTTGATGCATTTCTCAACAATTTTTGCTATTGTGTTTAATAGTGAAATTGGTCGGTAGCAATTTATATCTTTTTTATCTCCAGTCTTGAAAATTGGACAAATAACTGCTTCTTTTAAGCATTGTGGAAAAACACCCTCTTCAAATATTCTATTTACAATTGCTGTTAAGGGTTTAGATAGACTAGCGCCATTCTGTTTGAAAAATTCCGGTCTCAAGGAGTCCGGGCCTGGTGCACTATTTGCTTTAAGATTTTTTATTATTTGCATTATCTCCTCATCGTCCACAGGTGTGAAGAATAAAGAGTGACAAGGTGTCCCATCAATGGCCGTGGAAACATCTCTGAGGTGCTGATTCCTATTTAAAATATCTTGTGCCAGTTTGGATCCAATGCTCTTGAAGAATTTGTTGAAAGAATTTGCTATGTCCTCATCATTCTCTCCCATTTTCAATTCTCTACCATCAATATTAATTTGCTTGATTTGTGTTCTTGGTCGTTGCACTTCTGTTATTTCTCTTATTGCTTTCCAAGTCTGTTTTGAATCTTTCAAGTCTCCTAGCCTATCTGAATAATACTGTTTTTTTGCTCTTTCTATAACTGCAGTTAGTAAGTTCCTATATCTTCTGTAGTAAGCGCCTAGTTGAACGTTGGCTATATTACTTCTGCTCTGCCGATGTAATTTATCTCTCTTTCTGATTGATGTTAAGATCCCATTTGTAATCCATGGCTTGATTCTCCTTCTTTTATGTGGGGCTCTGCGAGTGTATTTGCACACCTCTCCATATCTCTCAATTTTTGCCACAAACTCGTTCAATGTGCTTTCAGCATTAACTTGTGAGTAGACAGAGATCCACGATTCCTGCAGCAGCAATGATGAGAGCTTCTCCTGATCAATGGTTTCATATTGGTGATCCTTTCTAGAACAATTTGATTCTTCAACTTCGGTTTTCACTCCCAAAATAGTTATGAAGTGATCTGTAATTGAATTTTGGAATATAATTGGCATCACCTCTTTCCTAAAGTTTACCAGTATGTGATCTAAACATGAAGCTGCACTATTTCCAATACGAGTAGGATGCTTTATACAGTGAACAAATCCATATTCGCTCAGTAAGTTCTCATATTCATCTAGCTGTCTATGTTTGTTTGGTTCCAAAATGTTTATGTTCAAATCACCTACAACCACATGAGAATGCTTGTCTGAGTTGGTTTCTTCAAATATATTTCTCAAGTTGTTCAGAAATTCTGTCAAGTCCGCATACGAAGGTGATCTGTATATGGCAGTAATGACAAATATGTTCCCACCAATTTCAAGGTGTAGGTTCAAACAGTTGGCTTGTTGCATTTGTGGCTCTTCTACCTCAGCATATATTTCGGACTTTACATATACCAATACTCCATCATTTTGTAGCAGATTATTCTCTGTTGAATAGGCGGTATAATTTTCTATGTTTTGTGGGATGACACCACATGAAATCCAGCATTCCGTCAAGACAATGACATCAAAATCTACTTGTAGGTCTTCTAATTGTATTAAAAATTCATCAATATTCTTATTGTAACTTCTGATATTAAAGCTGATTATTTTTAATTTGAATGGATTCAAACTACTTTTAACATGTATGGAGTCTAGAACTACAAAATCTTCAATATCCACTAAATCTATTTCTTCTATTAGACTATTCATTAAGATAGGACTTTTTCTCTTCTCCTTTTGAGTTATTTCTATTCCACTTTACTAGCTCTTCTTCAGTCCTATTTCTCACTCTCTCGATAATATCTGTTACCGCATCATTGTATCCTGCTGTTAGATATCTGAAGCTCTCCGTGTGTCTCGAAATCGCTACAATAACGTGTGGTACACTATTGTAAATCTTGTTGTCTCTAGTTTCAAGTCTTACTAGGACAACATCCTTAGATGTGAGCCCCTGCGCTTCATGGATTGTGTTAATTCTCTGTAACTTATATTTTTTCATAACATCTGCCAGAGTTTTCTTTTCTTTTTGCGTAAATGTGAGAATCAGGGTGTCTTCTTTCAGCTGATGAAATTCGCCATTCTTGAAAGTTGGGAGGATGGATTTGACTGTTTTGTTTTTTGTGTGGACTCCTGTATAGAAAGGTTCCAACGCAAAGCACACATCCACTGGACATCGCTTTGTTACTTTGATATATTCTTCAGGTTCACAAAAATCAGAAATTTTATTCCATTTTGTTTCTACAGGAGATCTCTCAATATATGGTATTTGGTTGGAGTCGCCAACTACTATAATTTCATTTGCACGGCTCAATTCCGCTATAAATCCTATATATCCTGCATGCATCATCAGCCCTTCATCTATAAATACTCTATCATACCTCTTATTTGAATGATTTATTATATATGATGCTACTGTTCTATAATCCACATTAAGTTGAATAGGGGTTTCATTATTAGTATGGTAAGTTGAAACTGAATTTCTAATATCTTTTATGCTAGCTCGTGTTTGGCTTAGTACTAAATCTTTTCCTGGTCTATGTCTTCTAATAATATAAGTTGATTTTCCACATCCAGGTACTCCTTCTATCCATCTTATTAGTGGAAATTTAGGCTTATTTATACTAATCTTATTTATCCTATCAATCAATTCGCCATCCAGCATAAGCTCCGTATTTCGAGTGACAAGTATATATTTTTCATGCGTTCTAAACCTATTCTTACTGTCTATAAATTCAACATATTTTCCTCCATCTTCTAGGCTATAGCCCATTCTATAGATTGTTGTTGTTTTGAAGAGAAATTTTCCTACTGTATTATCGAAAATGTTCATGTCCTTCTTCCTCAGCATATCAATTGTTTTGCCTGACACATCTGCACATATGTTCTTTAAAATATCTTTGTAAATTTTTGCATTCTCAGTATCTGCCTTCTCCAGTAGATTACGGAGATCAATCATGTTATTTAGATATCTCTCATACCTTGACACTCCTTCAAAATATCCAGCTGGACATTCTGTGGCATTGGTGTTATTTAGCCCAGGTATTTTCAGATAATCTATATTTCTAATACCTTTGTTATAGAATACAAAGCGTAGGGTTTCATTCTCTAATACACTGCTAAAAATATTTATAGCTGGTATTTCTTGTAGTGCGCTTGTAAAAATATCTACTCCTATAACTAAGGGGTAATTTGTTTCGCTCCACCTGTTTAACGTGGCAAGAAGATTATGAAGTCTCTTTTCAGGCTGCTCACTAGTTTCTAGTATGAAAACTGGGATGGATGCTTCTTCAGTGAAAAAAATCTTAATATATTCAATCTCAGTATGCATGAACTGCTGCCAATCCCCAAGGTCTATTTTAGAATGTTGCAATTGTTTTGAAAGTCCTTTAGATATAGTAACATAACTTCCTTCTATATTTGCAAATGAAATAACTAAATCTACATATTCTCCATAATTATATACTAGATTAATCCTACTCTTAGGAGTGTTAACAGTCGTGTTGAAAGATTTCAGTTTGCATAAAATCTCATATATATATACATTATTTACATTTTTATTATTCTGCGGTATGATGATTTTTTGTTTTTTGAAGTGACGCAAGGAGTTGATAATAACTTTTTTAATACCCATAATCAGTTTTTTCAACTAACTTCCTCAATGCTTTTTCATACTCTGGACAATTTCTGTCGCTAACTTTATGGGCTGCCTGATGGGTTTTTTGTCTCTTACAATTAGCACATACCTCCTTCTCCTTCGTGTTTGGACATGACTTGACATCGTGTCCGGTCTCCGCACAATGACTGCAGGTGCTATGTTGCTGAGTGCAGTGACGACCAATGTGCCCTAAACCCTGGCACTTGAAGCACCTGGTAACTGACACGTAGTCCTTAACAGTGCACACCGACCAGTCCACGAAAGCTTTTCTCATATTTATAAGCCTGCCTCTAATATCTCCTGCACACTCTACAACCCAGTTGACCTGCTTCCTATCTTTCGGTCCTATTTTGAATATAGGTTTAAATGAATTCTTAAAATGTTCAAACGTTATGTGATCTTGAAAATTTCTATTATATACTTCTCTGACTAAATCTTCAGGGCTCAACTCTACTGGAACATTATATATTACTAATTTAGGTTTGATTTTTTGTGGCTCACTTACCTCGAAATTAGCATTTTGTAGTACAGTATTGCCAAAAATGTTGTCCTTATCTACACTAGGGTCCAATACCAGAAGCACTCCCCCTCCTCGCACATTGACTGCTTTTTTAATTTTTAATGAATTTTCATTAGAAATGGTCTTTTTAATGGCAGTTTTCAATTTTTCACTAGTTAGACGCTCTGATCCTTGTATCTCCTTGGGTTTTATCAGGACCACTTTTTCTTTTGGAACTGGTCTGATTCTTCGGTCACTAATGTTCTCCTGGCTCCAAACTTCACCTGGCTTCTTGTCTTCTTTCTTCTTTGGCAGCTGCACGGTTTCGGCGAATGTTCTCTGCTGGATCGGTGCTGGTGCTTGCAAATTCGAAGATAACTTTTCAATTTTCTCCTCCAGCTTGAAAAGTCTCTCATCGATTTTGGAATTGTCTATGGTAGAATCACTTTTAGTTTCGGCCCTATTTATAAAAAGCGCAAGCTTGTTACACAGAGCAACAAACTCATCATAGTCAGCTCGCGCAATTTTTCTCTTATCAAAAGAAACTGTACCCCACTCTTTCAATGCTGCTTCTATTTTTTTAAGTTCATTGAAGTCCTCACTTATTTTATTTGACGAGGTTGTCGCCATATTTTGTCCTTTGCTATTAGAATTTGTTTCACTCTCTTCAAATTCCGATGCTAGAAATTGAGTTAGCTTTTTTGGCGTTCCCATTCCATTACTATTACAATTACACTATTTCACGCTTAATGTCAATAGCACGTTGACCTAGATATCGCTTGCCGATTCAAAACTGATTGATACACACAAAACTCGCTGACTACACTAAAACTACGACGAACAATAAAAACGATGTTCTCTCTATGACTGCTGAACTACAACTCTGAACTACAATTGAATAGTGTTTCACATGCGTAGGTTACTTCTGGTCGTGTTACTGTGCAGTAGTGTCTAATTTTTGCTTTCATTGAGATTGACTTCTTCTTGTAGATCGGCCATGTTATTTTCTGTGCGAATTTGAGTTTATTGATTCTGTTTTGAACTGTTAACTTTTCATTTGTATACCTTTATATCAATAATTTATGTAAAATTTTTCATCCCATTGTTTTGGTGGACTGATGCATCGAAAAAGACTGATATAGGAGCCTAACTTCTAAAATGGTAGTCCTTAATATAATCACACTCTGAGCTAACATTTTTTTGTAGTTTGAAGCAACCGGTGCCTTTTTCGCAACAACTATGATAGGTTGAATCAAATCAAATCAAATATTCTTTATTCCTCTTAACATAAAAAAATATTAACAATCTGTCGCTTCATTATTTACATTACGAAAATTTTTTACAAATAGATTGAACATAATTATGTAAAACAAAATAAATTAACAGACTTTTGAGAAAAGGAAATTAGTCCCCACATGGACCGAAGGTCTGTGAGCAAGGACGAGTTCATGATCCAGGTAGGCCTACCTAGTTGATATTACATATAAATAATAATAAAAATGCATAAATTGATGTAAATTAAATTAATAAATAAGATATGGAAAATTAATTGGATGTCGACAATACTTTTTGAGAGTATAACATTTCCAGGAAATAAAAAAAATAATATTGATAATTTAAATTGAAACGAACACAATATTGTGTCTCCGACCACTAAAAGTCTATGAATACTTTGGCATTATATTCTATATCCATATGAAACCCTGCGGTTGGTTTTGTGTTGAAGCTTATTACTCCCTACATCTTTTGTGTGTATGTATATAGACAAAATTGACAATTTTGACAATTAAAATCCCAGAAGTCTAAAGCTTGGACCTAAAAATAATATTGTAAAATTATTTGCAAAGATTAACAATTTTGAGAAACCATTACAGGAAAAATTTGGAGGCTTTGGTAGCGCAGTTGGTTGGAACGCTTGTCTGCGATTAGATAAGGGGCTATAGCTGGCTTCGTTTCCTTGTTTTCGAATCTCATTCAGCCATGGATGTTTCTCAGCATTCACCCATTCACCTCATTACCGACGCACAAGTCTCCGCATGTGGACATCATCCGCAATAAAAAACAACATATTGTCATTAGAGGCACAAAAAACAACATATTTACCAGTAAAATATGTCATAAAAATACCAGTCCTCTATTTCTCAACTCATAGGAGCTAGGAAAAAATATTTTTGATTCTAATCGCAGTGATTTTCTACATTTACCTTCTATATTTTTCTTGCTATTAATTTTCTTTGGGTTTAGACTACCCTCTTTTTTCCTACACTCCCCACTCTTCACAAGAAAACTCATCTATGCTATTCATGATTATTGTTATCCTGTTTCCTGTTTTTTCCTAAATATGTTCTATTTTTTGACAACATTACATCCTTTATTTACTTATTAATATCAATTGAATAATTAAAGAAAAATTGATTTTTCCCTACCAGTAACGGAATATTGACGACATTTACGAGATCTTTCGATGGATCACCGGCTGACATGGATGGCTCAAACACCAGCGTCCTCTGCGGCATGAACGAAATTGTTTTATTCGCATTGAATACCACGTTCGTGTTCTCCAATTGTTCACTGAAAATTGATAAAAAAAAGATAAATAAACAAAGAGGAAAGAAACAAAAGAAAAAATGTCTGGAGCCTGTTGCATAACTATTTACTTATAGTGTCATCAAAGCTTGTCTTTGTGAATTATCTTATTATTAAGAAAAAAAGGAAAGCGAAAAGAAAAAGAAGAATAAGAAGAAGAGTATTGCAGTAATTAATTTGTGAATTTATGTTTATGCATCAGGATGATTTTATTGTAGACTATCTCGATGGTACAATAAACTCAAATAAGATGGACAAAGGTTAACAAAATAATTTATCTGTGATGTTTTCCATGACGAAATACTTGATGAACAATCTACTGTCAAAACTGACACTGTATTTCAATTAAATATATGATTTTCACTCACTTGTACTGGAGATACTGGGATATGCATTCCACTTCTAAAGATAAGCACCTAATATTTCAGGTAACCTAATATTCAATTGATAGAGCTTTTTATAGTGCACAAGAGTTCCTTTCACATCAAAATTAAGCCTCACCTCAACTAACTGATATCTATTGTATAATTGTTGATCTGACTTGTCTTATACTCCTTAACTGGAGTCTCCAAGACGAAATCTACAAAAAAACGTTTCATCAGCTTCTATTTAGAAGTGAAATGCATGTCTCCAGTATTTCAGTATAAGTGGGCCCAAGTGAAAATCTTTTATTAAATAGAATTACAGTGTCAGTTTTGATATAAAATTAATAATTTATGATAAATAATAACAAATCACTAAAAGTAAATGGCTTTTATTGGTGGGGAGACCCTTATGTGTAGTTCCACCTCGCCGCTTGAGCCATGTTATTGTGAACATGGTGGACCTACAATTTTAGGTGTGTTCCGAACTACTGGGAAGTGATTTTATAGCAGAGAACAGAGCTTTTTTGCTGGCCAATCCAATCGGTCATCCTTTTACGAGGACCCAGGAGTTCGTAGCTTATCTTTATCTGATTGAACAGATACCTGCTACAGCTCACGGCTTCTACTTTTGAATAAAATAGACTGCAAACTAATTTATTTTAAACCAATAAACATAACGTATTATTTGAAATGTGTGTATTTTTAGAGAGAAATAAAAACTGAAAGATTTCTGTGATTTTTGTTCATGACGAAATACTTAATAAACAATCTAGTATTAAAAATGACACTGTATTTCACTTTTATATGTTGTTTTACTCACTTATATTGGAGATGCTTGAGGGATGCATTTCACTTCTGAAAAGAAGCTTCGTCAGCCTTCTTTTCAGAGGTGAAATTCATCCCTCAAGCATCTCCAATATAAGTGAGTAAAACAACATATAAAAGTGAAATACAGTGTCAGTTTTAACACTAGATTGTTCATTAAGTATTTCGTCATGGAAAACATCACAGATTTCAACACTGCAGGACCAGCAGACTTCCAACTATTCAGGAAACTTGTTTTGAAGGTTAGGACATTGGCCTCACACATTAAATTCAACAAAACTTGCTTAAAACTAAACTTACTATCCACTTATGCTAGAATACAAATAAAATTACCGAACAAAGCTGCCAAAATTACACAGAAAAAGTACAAACAATTTACATAAAAGAATCAGTAAGGCAGTTATATAAAAAAGGCTGACGAAGCTTCTTTTCAGAAGTGAAATGCATCCATCCAACATCACCAATATAACTGAGAAAACAACATATAAAAGTGAAATACAGTGTCAGTTTTAATACTAGATTGAAAGATTTCAATTGAACATTGTGATTGTTTTATAATAATATTGTAAATAGATGTGTACAATCTATTATTTGTATAATTATATTTATAATTATTGGTAAAATATAGAATTTGAACACAGAATTTGGCAAAATTGATGAAGTAACTGAGTTCCGATACCTTGGAGAAATTATAGTACCAACGGGGAAAGAAGAGAAAGCCCTAGAGGCCCGTATCCAGAAAATGAAGAGAGCCTTTGGCTGAACAAAAAACATCTACAACAAAAGATTTCTCTCAATTTCCACCAAAATTCGACACTACAACACCGTGATCAAGCCTGAAATATTGTATGCAAGTGAAACACTGGATCTCCACAAAAAAGCAGTACTAGAAGACATCCTGAAAGAGGATCGTAAAATAATCAGAAAAATTCTTGGCCCAAAGCTGACTGATGAAGGATACCGACTGTAATCACGCACAAGGACTGAGGAGCTCTCAAACCTTGCAGCTGATATCAGAAAACGACGCCTGAAATTTTACGGACACATAAAACACTTTCCAGAAACCAGACTCACTAGAATCCTACTAGATGCAACAGAAGATATCAAACAAATAGATGGACATTGGAAATCCGCCAAGATCTGGAAAAATTGGGCATTGGAGTGGCTGATGTCTCAGACCGAACCAGCTACAATACAAAAATCAGCAAGTGGGAAGTAGAGTCAGAGAGAAACCATAAGAAGTAGACGGGAGCCAAGTGGGCAGAAGAACGAAGAGCCACAATGAGAGAAAAATTGAAGGCTGCCTGGCAGAGAAGGAAATGCACATATCTTCTGAGTGAGCTTTGCCTGATCAGTTCTCTAGTCTTTTTCGCATATAATAATAATAATAATAATTGGTAAAATCTCTTCCAAATGATCACATAAACATGAAATGCTCAATTACGGTAACTAATTATAAAAACATGTATAACATTTATTTGTATTTCAGACTTCATAAATATTTAATAATAATTTGGTCTACCCACAGGGAAATATCTGACAGTGACAGCCAGCTGGTAGGCCTTGGCCCCATGATGATAGAAAATTTTATTGACAGCATAAAAAAATGTGTAAAATCAACGTGATTCTTCCCAAAGAAGTATTATAAATTTTTAAATTTATCATACACTTTAATAAATAAAGTTAATACAATTATTAAATTAGTTGTAGGATTTTAAGGGCGTTAAAATGTTGAAAATGAAGAAATTAATTCATTGGAGAACAAGTATTTATGTAGAGATAATAATTGTTTAAAAGGATGCAGTATAATAAATTAATTAATGAACAGGCAAGCGTATCAAATTTACGAAGCCAAGCAACAAGAAAATATTCAAAGCCGGCGCTCGGCCAAGCCAAATAACATTGGAGAGATAGGAGAAACAGAGGCCGTTACGGAGAGAACTGCTCGAAGCCGATTTGTTGCCCCATCGTATCAAATTCCCGAAAAAGAATTGAATATTATGCGGAATTAACATGCATTCAAATGGGGCAAGAAATATTTCGGGCCGGAGCTCAGGCAAGCCGAATAACATGGGAAGGATAGGAAGAAAGATGACTGCTACGGAAAGAACTGCTCACAGATACGCAAATCGAGTCCGTTGCATGGTAGGCGGATACAACAACCGCTGACGATTGAGTTTTTCGCTGATTACAGTTTAATATTATAAAAAAACAAATAAACTGATAAAGAATATTAAATACATAAAAAAATGTATAAAAATGTAAAATGTTTATGTCTATTTATATAAATAGATAGATAAATAAATGAGTAACTAAAAATAAATTAATAATGACATTGCTAGATTTTTCATTTTTATCTTTCCATTTCCAATAATAATTATCAATCTTGATTGACAAGTAATGTTTTGGGTGCTTCCACAATGGAGCATTTGTGTACTTAATGATATCACCATCACAAAATAAAACACGTACTGTGGAACGGTGTAAGACAGAATGTATCAGTGTGAATACCCCCGTTCAACAGTATTGTTTGCTTTTGCGATGGTGATTATCCGCGAATATTGGATGCTCTACTGTGCAGGCACCCCAAGTAAATGTAGTGATTAAATTTTATAGAAGTTATAATACTGGTTTTTCTTATTTCATAACAAATGATATTGGTTTATGATGCCATCATGTTTTCTACCTACAAGTCCACTGTAATTTTCTTTGTAGTGGTGAAGGTGATATTGTGGAAGATATCCATAATGAATAATAAGACGAAGTTGTCACAGTGAGATACTAGTTTCGGTTATTAAACCATTATCAATCTCAAACATGGTGAACTTACAATTTTAGGTGGGTTCCAAATAATATTTTAGGTCTATTTTTTTTGCAGATTATGTCTTGGAGATTCCAGTTAAGGAGTTTAAAACAAGTCAGATAAGCAATTATACAATCTTATACACTAGTTACCATAATTACTATATCAATTAGTTGAGGTGAGGCTTAATTCTGATGTGAAAGGAACACTATAACAAGATTTATCAACTAAATATTTGTTCAATTATATCTCTATAATTTGAAGACTTTAAAAACTGCGGTAGCTTGATGTAGAGTTTCCTACCAATATAAGTTAACTATACTAGGTTTTTGTTTGAAATATTTGGATATGGTGTTCCCCATAGTGGACCTACTAATTTAGGCGGGTTCCTAACCACCGGGTAAGTGGTAATAAAACTTATAACATCAATAATTTATTGATGATAATTATTATCATGTTATTTAGCACTAACCTATAAACGTAAGGTCCGATTTCTTCAACCTTGAGCTTTTTGTCTTCGCCAGAAACGAAGCGTTCTCCATTGGTGATGTTGAACAGATAGACGCCCACGTACACTTTCACCGGCGGATTCTTCCATAAACTGAAAGCAAACGAACCTTCTTCCATTTTCATTAACTGAAATTAGAAACAAACAACATAAAGACAACACAAAAACTATATGAAAAATATATATTTAGTAAGAAATTAAAAAATGTTGGATGTATACCTGAGAGCCTTCCAATAAATTTATAAATTAGAAACAAACAACAAAAAGTTAACACAAAAGCTATTCGAAAAAAGCCAAAATTTAGTAAAAATCAATGGAATTGAAAAAATATATTCCACGTATAGGTAAGGTACCGTACCTAAGAACCTGCCAATAAATTTATCAATTTATTCACACATAAATAATTTTGATAATACTTCACTGGTAAATTTAACACTCTCTTATTTATATAGACCTCCAGCCGTGTCTGAGGAAGCATTACACCAATGCGAAGTAGCTATCTTTATTTTACACAAAGTTAGTAACTGTTGAATTCACACCAGTGTTATCAAATTTATTCAAATTATACAAATTATACATAGGAGAGCACAAGGATATGGTATCCCATCATTGCCCTCTTAACACAATAATGATGTAACAAACAATATACAATAAAGAGTACCTACTACAATAAAATACTAAGCAAGCACTAAGGAACAATAAAAATACATGTTTAATATATTAAATGTTTAATGTATAAACATTGCTTCATTATAAACATGTTTAATGAATATTCATGTTTACTGCGGCTCTGGTAGCGCAGTTGGCTGGAGCGCTTGTCTGTGATAAGATAAAGCTCTGGCTGGCTTCGTTTCCTGCAGCCTTAGGTTCGAATCTCAATCAGCCATGGTTGTTTCTCATCATTCACCCATTCACCTCATTACCCACGCACAAGTCTCCAGACTCATGTGGGCATCATCCGAAATAAAAAATAATATTGTTACATTTATGTTTGTTAATTATTTATGTTTATTTAAGTGTAAAAAAACATGGAACTACAATATTAAATTCATTTACATGTTCATGAATGAAATACATGTTCATTATTGCTTTTTATCTGAACACCAATACTTCCAATATTTGTCCAATATTTCAATGGCACAATAATTTGGCACCAAAAATATAAAAAAATTCCAGAACACATAAAAATTGTTCTTTGGTCTGCATTGGATCAACTTACCTATTTACAATAAAAAGTTAATATAATAAAACAAATTTTAAAACAAAAAAGAAACCGACTTCAGTGAAATGATACTCAAACATTAAATACTCACGTACTAAAAATTTTAAAATAAAGTATTTAAGTTACTTTAAACTATGAAATGTTTTAATTACATACAAGCAATCTTTTAAAGTCGGCAGTAAATAAGTACAGTATTAGCTTTTCATTTGTTGATATGTTTTTCTTTATTAATTGAACTTGCAATTAGTGTGTGTAAATAGACTAATTTGTGTAAATAAAGTGCAAGTGTGAACTTTAGTGTTGCCAGCCTTATTTTAGCCATTAGAACCCGTAACAATAGTGTTATCCAGCAAATTCTAGCAGTGTTTTCCAAGATATTACACCTCTTTGGTTCTATCCAAAGCTGGGCAGTGTTATACATTGCATTAACTATTACTACAGTCTGGCAAGTGAATTTGAATTGGGTTTAAGTTTATGGGCCAGGTTCTTGCTGTTGGACAAAGCGTCATAAATACGCTTTCTTATAATAATTTGAGGTTGATAATGATAAGTGCTCTTCCAACCAGCACTTGATGACAACCAAACCCCATTTGCTAAAGTATTTGTTTTCTCCCATAATGAACCAGTAAAAACAAGACTTGCATCATCGTCAAATAAAATAATTTGGCCACCTATTTTTGTGTGATATTTTTTATTATTTATTTTTGTAATATGATTCTCAGCTTCACATAATTTTGTCTGACAGCTTATGTTTCATCTTAGGAGCTTTAAATTGATGTTTCTTAATGGTGGGATAGAGCTTCATTTTAAATGAACAATTATTAATCATGGTAATTATACAAACTAGGACCAATAGATGAAAGACAAATATGATACAGACTACAACCAAACTACAAAAACCAATTAATATTTCGTATTTTAAATGAACAATTATTCAATTATTGATATTTGAGAGGATTTATATAAGATTCAACTTACCCTACTCTTTACAACCTCAATAGGATTGATAACATTTAGTGCATAGGACAGCGCCATCAATGCAAACCCGCATAGGCTTAGCTTCAGGTAACCTGGAACAAAAATGAAAAACTATATAATAAACAATTGAATACTTTTTAAAATACCGGTATGTTGTGTAGGCCTATTCATTAATTGAAACTACTCATTTATTAAACCTGGACTATAAAATAATTAACAGGTCTATACAGATAAAAAAAAAACTAAGCAAAGAAAACCATTTCTATACCTTATCTATTGTATAAACGTCTTCATGCTGTTCTCTGTGGACAAACTTTAGCGCTGGATAATATTAGGAATTCAAGGATGAGGTGAGAAAGAATAATGAGGAGAAAAATTATGAACTTGAGGACATTAGAAGAAGGAGTAGGAGGTGACGGAGGAGGAGGATGAGGAGGAGGATGAGGAGGAGGGGGAGGATGAGGAGGAGGATGAGGAGGAGGATGAGGAGGAGGAAGAGGATGAGAGAGAGAGTGAGCGATTAGATTAGATTAGATTATTTACTTTATTCATGGAGATTACAAAACTCACAGTCTTAGATTCTAGATTATGATAGTTAAAAATATATAAGTACTGTAATTATTGTTCTATGAATTTTACAAATCTAAACTAAATAATTATTCAACGATATGAATATAAAATGCAAATTGGTAACGATAATAATATGATTGTGATGTATCTATATGAAACGGTGAAGTTTGAACATATAAATGTCCATTCTTGGAAAAGGATATTCAAGAATATCCTTCTTATCAACACTTGACCGTAGGAGGAGGAGGAAGAGGAAGAGGAGGAAAAGGAAGAGGAGGAGAAGAAAAGGAGGTGAAGAAGGAGGTGGTGGAGGAGGGGGGGGGGAAGAAGAAGGAGAAGTTGGAGGAAGAGAAGAAAGATTCTGCTAGTTACAATAAGTGCGGAATTCCCATTATTTCAAAGAACTAAAATACAGTAATTCGTTCTTCTAAATTTTAGCAGAAAATAAAACCTTTGTTTGTAGACCAACTCTAGCGCTGGAGGATAAGGAATTGACGGTGGAGGAGGAGGAGGAGGAGGAGGAGGAGGAGGAGGAGGAGGAGAGGAAGGAAACTGAGGAGTTAAATGAAGAACAACAAAAAGAAGCAGAGGAGGACAAGTGGAAGGAGGAGACTAGAGAAAAAGAAGAAAGAGAAGGAGACGGTGTTACGGAGACGGTATAAACATCTTATAAAATATATTAAGAGAAGAAAAAGACGATTAAATTAAATTTGTAAATATTAGATTATGCCAGGCTCTAAATATCCCGATTCAATTGGATCGGGCAACCTTCTGTCTACAATATATGCGGAATTCCCACCATTCCAAGGTACTGGTACAGCTATCCGCTCTTCTAAAATATTTTAACGCTCTGGCTCTAGATATTCAATTGGATCGGGCAACCTGCTAGCTACAATATGTGTGGGATTCCCACTATTTCAAGGTACTGGTACAGTTAGAAGAATTGTGGCAATGTTATCTGTTCTTCTAAAATATTTTAACAGGAAATAAAGAAAAAAATAAATAAATTCCGGAAACTAAAACATGACTCACCCACCGACTACCTTGAAAGTTCCCGGATTGATTCGTCCCAGTTATGCTTGATTAAAGTGATACGTCTATCGATGTTACTTACTAGATAAAAATGTTGTATTTAAATGCATAAAACCCACATAGATAAAAATGTATCTAGGTGTCTTAAACTAGCGCATTTTCCTGTTGAGTTACTTTATACATGACGGAAAAGGATTTGAAAAATTAGTCAATTAGAATTAAAAGCTGAAACTGTTTTAAAATAATTAATATCATAACTTCCGTGTGTGTTGAGTGATGTTTTTGTGTGGGAAGACCTGGCCCATTAGCAAGATATTAGGCTTATCATTAGAGAAATATAGGCTTGATACAGGATAATAGGCTTGTCTATGAAACTGATACTACAATTTTTTAATCTAATATCAAAACTAAGACTGTATTTCTATTTAATATATGATTTCCACTCACTTCTCAGCCTGAGGCTGATGAAGCTTCTCTTTTTTTTTTTTTTTTTTTTTTTTGGAGGATGAAGCCCACATAGGTCTGAGACCTGTGCGTGGGTAATGAGTTGGATGATGGTGATTGATGAGTTGGACCTACAGTTTTAGGTGGGTTCCGAACCACCGGGAAGTGATTTTACAGCGGAGAACAGTGTCTTTTTTGCTGGCCAATCTAATCGGTCACCGTTACGAACAGGACTTACGAGAACGCAGCTTATCTCTCTGATTGAACAGATACCTGCTACGGCTCGCGGCTATCACTTCCCAAAAGAAGTGGAATGCATCCCTCCAGTATAAGTGAATGGAAATCATATATTAAATAGAAGCACAGTGTCAGTTTTGATATTAGATTGTTCATTAAGTATTTCGTCATGGAAAACATCACAGACAATTTTTTAGTTTTCTTGTCTCTTTACCTTGTAAACGAAACGAATGATATTTCCTTGTTATAATAGTTCTCATGAATTGATATAACTCTATTAACTTGTAAATAAAGACAATTTAGCTATTTTTTCTTGCTTCTTCATGTTGTATCTGAAGTAAATGATATTTTATCTTTCTAATTGTTGTCATGAGTGTACATTATTCTCTATTTATTTGTAAAGACATTATTTACAGGATTGGTTGTATAGGTGAGTGTGTATACTAAATTGATACAAAAATTTCTCAGTTTTTTTTTTTGGTTTCTTCATGTTGTAAACGAAGTCAATTATATTTTCCATTATGAAATACTCGATGAACAATTTAATATAAACTTAATAAAACAACTTTTGAATGGAAATTAACTCAGGTTATGGCGTCACGGCCGTTTCGCTCTGTTGTCTAGAGCATCGTCAGACGACCCACAGTACACGATGCTCTAGACAACAGAGCGAAACGGCCGTCACGCCATAACGTGAGTTAATTTCCATTCAAAAGTTGTTTTATTAAGTTTATGTTACATATTAGTGGAAGCAAGATGGATCTTCAACATCATAACAATCTAATATCAAAACCGACACTGTATTACTATTTAAGTTATGATTTTTACTCACTTGTACTGGGGGGATGCATTTCACTTCTAAAGAGAAGCTTCATCTTTCATCAGAGGCTGATGAAGCTTCTCTTAAGAAGAGAAATGCATCACTCCAGTATCTCCAGTATAAGTGAGTAAAAATCATAGTTTAAATAGAAATACAGTTCCTGGATTTCTTGTTCCATGACGAACTGCGTTGTTAATATTAACTTTTCATGTGAAATTTAACGACATGCAGTCAAATATTTGTTAAGAATAAGTATAATAACTCACTTAATCTGGCCGAGTACTTTCGAATCTTTCACATGACTCGAGATTCGAAAGTACTCGGCCAGATTAAGTGAGTTATTATACTTATTCTTAACAAATATTTGACTGCATGTCGTTAAATTTCACATGAAAAGTTAATAGAAATACAGTGTTTTGATATTAAATTACAATTTTTTGGTTATTTTTTATTGCTCCTTCTTGTTGTGAACGATATAAATTATATTATATGTTTCTGATTTTTGTCATAAATGTGTATTATTCTGCATTTATTTGTCAATTAAGACATTATTTAGAGAAGTGGTTTTATGGGTGACTGATTAATTGATTTATTCCCTTTATCAGGATTTAGAACTCTTGGTCCTCTCTTCCACTCAACCCTTGAGGTGAGTGTGTATACTGTCTAGCACATCTCTGAGCTACTTCCTGTGTCCAAGCATGGCAACACTCTATTATACTAGTGAGGCCTAGTGAGTATATAATGAGGTCCTGGTAGGAGCCATCAATCTACAGAGCCTTTCAAAAAAAGGAACACTATTCATGTTTTTTTTTTTTTTTTTTTTTTGAGGATGAAGCCCACATGGGTCTGAGACCTGTGCGTGGGTAATGAGTTGGATGATGGTGATTTATGAGTTGGACCTACAGTTTTAGGTGGGTTCCGAACCACCGGGAAGTGATTTTTAGCAGAGAACATTGTCTTTTTTGCTGGCCAATCTAATCGGTCACCGTTACAAACAGGACCTGCGAAAACGCAGCTTATCTATATTTTTTGTATCAGATATGGACAAAACTTAAGCCACCTCAAGCGACAATTATCCAAGCTCAATTATTCACAATATGAACTTTGTAAACCACATTTAATAAATAAAAACAATGTTACAAGATAAGTACGCTTAGAATAACAATTATAATTTCTGTGATGTTTTCCATGACGAAATACTTAATGAGCAATCTAATATCAAAACTGACACTGTATTTCAATTTATGTATTGTCTTTACTCACTTATATTGGAGATAATGGAGGGATGCATTTCACTTCTGAGAAGAAGCTTCGTCAGCCTACAATATGAGTGAGAACAATTTATTAAATTGAAATACAGAGTCAGTTTTGATATTAGAATAATAACTTATTCAATTCGATAAGTTTAGTTTAAAAATATATTGTTACCAATTTATAAACTATAAATGCGACTCTCACCAGCGCACAAGGTTTTTCCTTTTGCTGGTGATGCCATAATAATTATAAAAACTAAATAATGGTAATTGAGCACATTACTGTAATAGGGCTACAGACGATTTACAGATAATTAATTAATTACATATAATTTATATTCAAATATTTTACATATAATTACATTGTAATCACTAATACAAAAGATCTTGTAGTTATGTAGATTAATGTAATGTAGAAGTGTATTATTATTTAGTTTTATTTTGTACAATGACATTTGTAATGTTTCTGTTTTTTTTATGTGGCAATACATTCAAATTCAAATTCAAAAAATTCAAAACAATCATTACCTGTAACTATTATTGGGCGATATTGAAAATGAAAGATTAGAGGCACGGAAGAGGCATGCCTCATTCATCAATGTTAACAAGAGGCTTGTGTCGGTGATGCAATACCTTTGAATGCGGATTTGTAAAGGCTTAAAAGTTAAGGACCTCATCAACTGAGAGGCGACTATGTTGAAATTTAATAGTAATTACCTTCTCCGAAAACGACCTAAGCCTTGATCATTGACCCTGCACCTTCAATGACACAGTATAAAGATAGTGGTAGTAGTTATTATGTGCTCTTGTTTATTTTGGTAATTTTTTATAGTTTTCAAGTTTTTATACTGAAAATTTTAAGAAATTATCAATATTTTATCTGGGTTTTATTCCTTCCTTTTTCTGATTTGAGAGGAGACCTTCCGTCCTAAATTCACACTCCTATAAATCTCTCAAATTTCCAAGAAAGAATTAAAAAAAAAGTTTAAATTTTGTAACTCGTCTTGAGTAAGTAAGATTGAGTGGTAGAAAATACTTTATAGACTTAACTCCCCCCCAATAAAGAATTTTCTTATTTCATTTCAAGTCTTCAAATAAATCACCACCATTAAGATAAATTCTGTAAAATCATCTGGAAATGATCAAATTTAAGTGTCAAACAAGCTCCCACAAAAATTAAAAACTGCATTCATATGAATAAGGAATTTAATATAAAAACTGACACTGTATTTCTATTTAAATTATGAATTTATAGCTTTATCAGCTTCTCAGATCTTTTAGCTCTTCATCAGCTCTTTAGAAGTAAAATGCATCCCTCCAGAATCTCCAGTATAAGTGAGTAAAATTCGTAATTTAAATACAAATACAGTGTCAGTTTAATATATTAGATTGCTCATCAAGTATTTCGTCATGGAAAACATCACAGATAAGAATAAACCACTTCTACAATTCTAATTAACATCATTGGAACATCTTGTGAGCTGCTATGAACATATATAAACATTTTTAAAAAGCAATCTATAAAATATCCATTTTAGAAAGCTTTTATTAGAGAAGGCTTACAAGAGTCGTTTTTAAAATAAATTCATGCCTCAACTGTGTAATTGTAAGTCAATTTAATTCATAATATTATTATTACTAGAATAAACAGTAGGCCTACTACTTGTTTATTTAGTAGGCCTTCCTAAGTCAACAGTGTGAGTATAGTATTCTAAGCCAAAGTTATAATCATACTGATTGAGTTATTGATTTCACTGTGGCCTTGAAGATGAGATTCAATACCTCGAAAACGTTCGGCCCAATGTGAGTACATTTACTATATATTCACAATATTAATCTGACTGCAAGTCGCTAAGTTTACAACAAAAAGTTAATTTCATTGTATTGCATGGAAGGAGTCTTCAAGATGAAATAATTTTTTTTAAAGAAGTGATTAAGTCTTAAAAAAATCTTTAGAACGAACATATTTTTCATCCATAGAACTTGAAAAAGATAATAATTATAGAGTTACAATAATAATTCAATGCAGCTCAACCTTGCTGAGTTGCTGTTGATGTATTTGCACCAGTCAAAATTTACAGCCACAAAATTTGAGAACAGATCAGCTCATTGTTAACCTGTTAGCGAGGTCAAAGGTCAAAACGATGCTGACGCTAACCACAGGTTAGAAAGATTGATAGAAGAGGAAGAGATAGACAGATAGAAAGAGAGGAAGTGATAGACTGATAGAAAAGGTTAGATAGAGATGAAGAGTTGAGACAATGTTTAAAAGCGCCGTTTAAGGCAAAACGTAGTCTAACTTCCGAATCGTCGGCGAATTATTATTTAATCTGACCTCAATCTTTCCCCCGCTGCTATTATTAAGTTGTTCGGGTCCAGGTTATGATTCATGCGGCAAAAGTCTGAAAAAGTTGCAAATAAAGATGGAGGGAACACGAGTTGCAAACAATCTAGGTCAATGTCAGGTTCTGTGTGTGTTTTCTATGGAGTGCGTGGGTGTTTGCAAAAAAGAAACAAAATTGCAAGACTTTAAACTTATTTTATTCATGTGATTGACTCGCTTATATTTCTATCAATTTTATTTGTTCGTAACCCACTTAGAACTGTGATTCATGTGATTGATTGTCGCTTCCATTTCTATCGATTTTATTTTTGTTCAGAAGTCCCTTGAACTGTAGGTCCTACTCATCACCCATTATTGCAAACAAATGCAATACAGTACTTCAAACTTATTTCATTCATGTGATTGACTTTCGCTTATATTTCTATCAGTAATTTTTATATTTTATTTGTTCGCAGACCACCTAAAAAACTAAAAGTTCAACTCATCAATTACCCTTATTTGACGTTTACTTTCATTTCTATCAATTTTATTTAAACTGTGTGATTCATGTGATTGACTGTCACATTTCTATCAATTTTATTTTTGTTCGGAGCTCTCCTAAAACTGTATGTCCAACTCATCAATCACCATCTTCTAACTTATCCAACCTAACCTAACCTAACCTAACCTAACCTAACCTATCGTAACCTAACCTAACCTAACCTAATCACCATCATCCAACTTATAACCTACGTACAGGGCTTCATCCTCAGAAAAAATATAAATACAACAAGGGTCATCCTAAACCAGTAGGCTTCTCAGAAAAGGTGTCCATACAATATTATATTACAGGAACAAATACAACAAGAAAACAAAATACACAAGTAATATACATAAAAAAGAGAGTGGTTGAACAATAGAATATTATAATTATTAACGAGAACAACATCATATTTATAGAATAAAATTCATGTTGAAATGATATAGGCAGTGTCGGGCGCAGCATATAGGTATTATTATATAGGGAAGAACAAGTAGTTATTTTTAAAAATGAAAAGTTTTCATAATTATTATAAATAGTGAATAGAAAATTAATAAATAATGAACTATAAACATTCATAATAATTATCAAATGAAAAGAATATATTATTCTAAATTCATAATAGTTTTCTAATGAATAATATAGAATTTTTTACTTACAATTGTCATAAAATATGAGCGTTGTCAAAGTCAATAATTGCACATAAAGCTCCTCAGCTACTTTATAATTAGAAAAAACTGTTGTTTGTCAACACCTTTTATGATCACGCCTGCTATAAAACTCAACTGTAAATATTTAATTTCGAGTAAAAACATAATAAAAACCTGAACTTAATTTCATGTAATGATGAATTGTTCTTGGTCAGGGAAAATTGAAAACCTAATTACAATTTTCAATAAGGAAATTCCATTACTTCTGTCACTAGTAACGATTGAAAATAAATTACAAGAAAAAATACTGTAATGCCTTTCATTTTGCAGCTCATTATTTTGATTTTTCCTAAAAAAAAGATAGAATAAAGAGATGATTTACAAGTGAGTTGTTCATTACTGAATGAATTGCATGGTCTCTGTAGTTTATTACCATGTTGCTAAAAATATAAAGTTTTTTTAGAATGAAATTAATATTTTAGGGTTGAAAAAGCGGACAAATCTGAAGATTCGACAAAATCTCTCATAATTGATTTCCCTGAAAAGTTTTATTTTGGAATTTGTCCCCTCAATCATAAATAATATTATTTAGAGTACTGGTACGTTAGGCCTATTATTTAGCCGTATGACAAGAAAAATACAATACGGTAAATTACAATTATAATAAATTATTGTAATAAGAAGAGATAAAAGACAATTAAAAATAGAAGAAAAGTACAGATCATTGATTGAATTTAGATTATTGGGGTGATATGTTTATTTATAATGCTACTTGGTATTTATATTATTTAAAATTAGACATCGTAAAGTACTGGTGCCTTCTCTAAAGCTGTAAAATTAAAGATTTTTGCAAGGTTTTTATGCACTCATCAAGAATTTGGTTTTTATTGTATTTGTATTTTGAAGAATCTGAGTAAATTTAATTTGATGTAAGCTACAACAACAAATCTTTCTGTGATGCTTTCTGTGAGGCTAACGAAGCTTCTTTTCAGAAGTGAAATGCATTCCTCAAGCATCTCAAATATATGTGAGTAAAACATTATTTAAAAGTGAAATACAGTGTCAGTTTTAATACTAGATAGAACAAATCTTTACTAAATATATGGAAACTCTTTATAGATACTAAAATTTAACCATGCCATCATATTCTATTACTTATTTAAAATTATTTATTCATCACACTAAATATGAATATTTTGATAATAAATAGCATGAACTAGCATTTTATTGACTAATTGTTTGTTAATAAAAATAGCTATTTTCTCAATAAAAGCTATAGAACACAAGTTACAAGTGAGATCACTAAATACCTTCAAAGGGGGAAACTTTATAATATATTCTTTATAATGTACAAAAAATATTCATTTGTATGTATTTTTCAACTTAAAAGATATATGAAAAAATATAACCAGTTAACATCTTCAAAACTAATAATAAAAAGTAAAAAAAAATAATAAATAAAACCTTATTTTTCACTTTTATGAGATCTATGAAAAGACACATCTAATTTTCCTGGATTTCTTGTTCCATGACGATCTGCGTTGTTAATATTAACTTTTCAAGTGAATTAAACGACTTGCAGTCAAATTTTATTAAAAATAAGTAGTATTTCACTTACTTTGTAGGCCGAACGTTTTCGAGTTGTTGAAACCCATCTTCAAGGCCTCTAATTTTAATAAGACATCTAATTTTACAGGGAAAAGTAATGTCCTGTATTTAAAAATTAATACTTTTTGAAACCCACAAATTTTATTTTTTATTTTCCAGTTCAAAGTTGGTTGGTAAAACTACTAGACAAAAATACATTATGAATACAGGATGTGACTGACAAGCCTTACTAAAGACTCTCAAGGAGACAAATTGAATAACATATTAATACAATAATACTTACTTGATACATCCCACTAATAAATATTGATAGCAATAACAATCTTAAAGGTAACAGAATTTATGATAAAAAATCACAGAACTTCATTGACAATTTGGACATATTTATTACTAACAACAAATAGATTTTACTTAATTCTCTAAATTTCAAATTAATTTTAGACGCAATAAATATGAAGAGATTCGTTCCAGTTTGTAACTTTTGCAATTTTCTTACGCTTATGAAATATGAGCAAAACCATTATTTATGAATTTTTCCTTAAAAGCTCAAGAAACCTTAGCATTTAGGATAGAGTGTCAACACTTTGACTGCTAAATTTATGACTTGGGATTCAGGGCTACCAATACTGCCAAGTTCAAGGTGGAAGGCGGACATAAATAATAATATTCTATCCTGAGGGCTTGAAAAGATAAATAATTAATGTATTACAACTGCCGACACGGTCTACAAGTTAGAATGTTTCTACATCTTCTTATTTTTTCTACTTCTTCCTCTTCTTCTTCTTAAACTACCACTGAAATTGATCTTTTTTTTCTACTGCCTTCTACATCCTTCTTCCTCCTCCTCCTCCTCCTCCTCCTCCTCCTCCTCCTCCTCCTCCTCCTCCTCCTCCTCCTCCTTCTCCTCCTCCTCCTTCTCCTCCTCCTCCTCCTCCTCCTCCTCCTCCTCCTTCTCCTCCTCCTCCTCCTCCTCCTCCTCCTCCACCAACCCCTTCTTCTCATTCTTTTCCTCCTCCTTCTTCTTCTTCTTCTGCTTCACCTTTTCTTATTCTACTCCTTCTCTTTCCTCCTCCTGCTTCTCCATCCATTCCCTCTTACACAACTTCCTCCTCACCGTTCTTCTTCTTCTGCTCCTTATCCTACTTCTTTCTACTCCTCCTCCGCCTTCTCCTCCTGTTCCAACTTCTCCTCCTAATCCTCCTTCTCCTCTACCTCCTCCTCTTCCTCCTCCTTCTCCTGCCCCTACCCCCTTCACATCTTTCTCCTCCTTCTCCCCTCCTCCTTTTCAACCTATTTCTCCTCCTACTTCTCTCCTTTTCCTCTTCCTCATCATCATTCTTCTTCTCCTCCTTTTTCTTCCTCCTTCCATCCACCCTTCTACTTCCTCCTCCTACTCCCTCTCCTCCTTTTCCTCCTACTCCTCCTTCTCCTCTACCTCCTCTACCTCCTCATCATCTTCTTCCTTTTTCTACTCATCCTTCTGCTCCTTATCCTCCTCCTTACCCTCCTCCTCCTCCTCCCCTTCTGCTACTGCTCCTCGTCCTTCCTCTTACTCCTCCTCAACATCTTCCTCTTCTTCTCCTCCTCCTCCTCCTCCTTCTACTCCTCCATCCCCTCCCTACTTCTTATCATCTTCCTCGTTCTCCTCCTTCTCTTCCTTTTTTTCCTCTTCCTCGTTTACCACTTCCTCCTCCTCCTTCTCCTCCTCCTCCTCCTCCTCCTCCTCCTTGTTTTTCTGTTTTCTTCTTTTTACTCTTCTTCTTTTTCCTTATTCTACTTCTCCCTCCTCCTCCTCCTCCTAAACCACCTCCTTATTATTTTTCTTACTCTGTTACTAATTTCACATAATAATGTCCTTCTCTTCCTTCTTCCTGCTTCTTCTTTCCTCCTCTTTTTCCACATTCTCATTCTTTTCTCCTTCCTCCTCCTCTTTCTCTTCTTCTTCCTCCTCCTCCTCCTCTTCTTCCTCCTCCTCCTCCTCTTCTTCCTCCTCCTCCTCCTCCTCTTCCTCTTCTTCCTCCTCCTCCTTCTCCTCCTATTCCTCTTCTTCCTCCTCCTCTTCCTCCTCCTCCTTCTCCTCCTTCTCTTCCTTCTCCTCCTCCTTCTTGTTTTTCTTTTTTCTTCTTTTTACTCTTCTTCTTTTTCCTTATTCTACTTCTCCCTCCTCCTCCTAAACCACCTCCTTATTATTTTCTCACTCCACTCACTAATGTCCTTCTCTTCCTTCTTCTCCTTTTCCTGCTTCTCATTTACTCCTCCTCCTCATCCTCCTCCTTCTCCATCTCCTTCTCCTTCTCCTTCTCCTCCTTCTTCCTGATAATCTTCGATTCCTCATCAATAAATAATTTGATAAACCAGTATTCCTTTTCTGGCTCTTCTTAAAAGCCTTCTCTCTATTATCACAGATACCAACAAACTAGCTTCAAACCCAGCGATGACTTATGTCTTCTTTAAAAGTCCGGCATTAGCATAATTATTTTCAAAAACATGCAGCACGTTTAAAACCTTCGTTATTAATTAATTCGTTAAAAATTTTAGACGCTCAATTAAAAGTTCTTGTAGCAGAGACATTTATCATTAGTCATTGATAAATCTAAAGAAATTTAGCGTGTTTTTAGCTGGTAATAGAGATTTTAAACTTTCAGGAACTAAATTTCTCAAGGAAATTTGAACTACTACAATGTGTAGGCTTAGTTTTAGACAAAATAGTGTTTAGTGTTTTTACAAATGGCCGCGATCATGTTCAACACGCGTACTTAATACGCAAATGACTTGTTTGATAATTTGCTTTGTTTTGGCCGGAAGTTGAGACATCAAGGATTTTTCAGCGCTATATGATATGATGATGCATAGATCTCCGTAACTGATGATAAATGAGTTATTAAGGACCCGATTATTGGAATCTCGCCGTTGTCCGTGCATGGAAAATCTCGCGAAAAGTAGATTCTAGTCTCTTGAAACTTGATATGTAGCTGTAGGGATATTCTAAACTCTTGAAACCTGATGGGTATATAAAGACTAATAAAGGAAGATTGTAGACTCTTTTAAAACTTGGTACATAGCTTCTTTGTAGTCCAAGTGAGGTCCAATTGATTTTGGACTTTTTTTGTAGATTATGTCTTGGAGACTCCAGTTAAGGAGTAGTATAAGACAAGTCAGATTAACAATAAGCATACAATCGTATACACTAGTTACCATAATTTACTATATTAATTAATTAGTTGAGGTGAGGTTTAATTTTGATGTGAAAGGAACTCTTGTTCACTATAAAAAGCTTTATCAACTAAATATTACCCGTAAGGGTCTCCCCACCACGAAAAGCCATAAGAATTTATTTTACTAACTAAATATTTTCTGAATTGTTTATTAAATATTTCTTTATTTTGAAGACTCTTTAAAAACTGCGGTAGCTTGTAGAGTTTCCTACCAATATAAATAGGTTTTTGTTTGAATAAGCTACTATTGTGACTCACCAACTGATAATCTCCTCGGCTTCTTGTATTGTAATCGTGTACGTCAAGATTGTGGTTAATATAACTTTTTTTTACATACAAAGTAGCTTCACATATAAGCAGGGTACATTTAGGAGACCAAGTCTCTTGAGCAACGGCCTACATGAATCTAATATATTTACTCTTTCTATACACCTAACAGCTTTCTTTTGGAACTTAAACACGCTATCAAGGTTCCGTTTTGATGAGTTTCACCATACTAAGATAGCATATACCTAATATGTGACAGTAAAAGCCCATGATAAGCTGTGGAAAGTAACATTTTGTAATTTAATCATCTAGTAAGCTGTCGCAGAACAAATACCCCAGATGAATTTTTACAACACATGAGGATGAAATATAAAAATAATATTTTCCAATGAATTCCGTATTGTGGCTTGAAGTGAATTTAGTTATATTCATCTTCGATACAAAAAAGCTACATTAATTATTGTGCTGCTTTCCAAACGTCTCTGTCGAATGATGGCTTGGACGCAGAAAGTAGCTCAAAGGTGTGCTAGATAGTATACACACTCACCTGCGTAGCCAGACTCTGTGTAAATGTGAGTGGACAGTTGAGAATAGAGCTCCAGAATGAGTTTCTGTGGTCTCGGCATAGATAAAACTCAGTTAGCTCAGTGAGGAAAGCAATCGCAACCTACCTCACTCCTCGTTTGCGTTGTACGATCTTGGACCAAAATATATCTGTATTTGTTTTTGTAAAATTTGTAAAGAAAGCAGTTGTAGTGCGGGCTGTGCCTGTTGTATCTCTTGTGATAGTATTTATTGTAATAAATAAATTAAATAAAACATAATATTAACTTTTTTCCTGGATTTCTTGTTCCATGACGAACTGCGTTGTTAATATTAACTTGTTATGTGGATTTAACGACTTGCAGTCAAATATTCATTAAGAATAAGTAAAGTTTACCTTTCAAAGATTCGAAAATGCTCGGCCTACAGAGTAAGTAAATTTTACTTATTCTTAATGAATATTGGGCTGCAAGTCGTTAAATCCACATAACAAGTTAATATTAACTTTTTATGGTAAATTCAACGACTTACAGTCAATTTTAATTGCGAATAAATAATATTCATACTCGCGAAGGGTGAAACGTTTACGAATCGTGGAGATCCATTTTCAACAGCTGTTGAACTCTTAATGTCAGTTTTAATATTAGATTGTTAATATTAACAACGCAGATCGTTATGGAACAAAAAATCCAAAAATTTAAAACATAATGTTGAGGTCTGAAGAGCTATACCTACAAGTGAAATCGGCTGTGGTATTATACATATAAACTAGAATAATTCCAAAGGATACTTATAGATATTTAAGGATATTTATAAGCAATGAATCTCTTTATATCAAAATATCACATCTTTCAATATAAAAAATTCCAAGCTATAACATCATACAGTACTTTCTAAACCCATCTTTTACTGTCTTAAAAGGTCTTCTAATTTTAACCAAAGGACAAGCATTGTTAATTTGATATCATGCCGACGACCTTTATCCAAAGAAAAATCTAGACAGTAAGGCCACCATAAGCAAAAACATTTGATGACAGTTATCATTGAAAGATGACTGTCAATTTTATCAAGATAACCAACAATCAAGTCATTAATCATTTAATCATCAAACATATCTAACAAGTACTGTACTTCATATGTTTGTTGTGATAACTCTTGAATGCATTTTTTGTGCATTAAAATGTGGCCCTGTAGTAAGTACGGTATAGTTCATTGCAATTGAAGAATGCTAATACAATTGCAATAATAATTGAAGAACATAATTACACACTGTACTGGAGGTCGTAATACGCTTTAATGTAAGATTTATTATCATAGAAATCGATTTTGTATTGAGACAATAGGATATAATAAACATAGCCCATCTATGAAGCACTACATCAATGGTAATGTTCACGTTACAACTAAATAACAGTGGTAAAATTTCAAATACAGTAATATTTTACTGGAATTTGCCATCTCATCTCAATGTATTTTTAAGTGTGCTTCTAATAGTGTGTTAATGACATGTATCTAAAATGAAAACATGCCTACTTATCATCAAGGTAACAGAATGCTTATAAAACGTTACCATATACGTTATGTGACATTGGTAATTATCCGTGAAGGCATATTTAATATCAAAACTGACACTTTATTTCTATTTAAATAATCATTTTCACGCGCATAAATTGGAGGAATGCATTTCGTTTCTGAGAAGGAACTTCATCAGCCTGCCACCTGATATAACATTGATATTGGATTGTTTATCAAGTTAGTTTGAAGTAACTGACAATTCAACAAACTGATAAATATACAAAAACAGAATTTATTTATTTCGAATTCCTTCAAGAGCTTAAGTGCTGTTTGTACAGTAGCATTCAGAGATTGCCATCAGCGGATATTGACAACAGCATTGAATAAATATCCGTCATTGTGGAAGTCTTCAGTATAAATTGATAGCACTTGAAGGAATTTGAAATGAATAAATTCTGTTTATCAAGTATTTCGTCATGAAAAATATCACAAAAATTATATTCATTAAAACTGTTTTAGAGGAATTGAATAAAATAATTATTTTGTACATAATTGATTGTAATTTGATCAATAACTAGGATAAGTGATTGAGAATTTAATAGAGGAATAATTTAGGGTAGTTGAGTTATATTGTAACTTAAAACTGCATTATAATGAATTAAGTTGTGCATAATATTAAGACTTTGTGGGAGGATGAAGCCCACATAGATCTGCGACCTGTGCGTGAGTAATGAGTTGTATGATGATGGTTATTGTCTGATTGATGAGTTGGACTTAGTTTTAGCTGGGTTCCGAACCATCGGTAAGTGATTTTAATCATATAACAGCCTTTTTTCTGGTCAATTCCATCGTTCACCTTACAAAAAAGGCCCAGGAGCACGTAGCTCAACCTCTGTCTGATGGACCTACAGTTTTAGGTGGTTTCTGAACCACCGGTAAGTGATTTTACAGCAGGGGACTGTGCTTTTTTGCTGGCTAATAAAATCGGTCACCTTACAAAAAGGGCCCAGGACTCATCAATTATCTGACTGAACACTTTCTAACTTAATATTTCTGTATTTTCTGCAAAAAACTAACATTTTGCTTTTATGATTCAATATTTTCTCTATTTTCTACAATAAACAAATAGTTCCTCAGTCACTAGTTTGTGATAGTTGATACACTTTTGGTGTACTGTACATGCTGTAGAATACTTGAAAACACGTGATTTCAATGTGTCAAGGCTAGATTACTGGCTAGACCGCTCTAGTAAAATGCAGAGGCTTGAAATGCAGTAAATGTAGAGGCTTAGATTTTAATTTACTGTTAGAGAATAAGGCCTTAGTTGTTTGCTACCCTGCTAATTACGCTTCTGTATTGCTAGAGCTTAGAGCTCAAATTAATTTATTCCTCAAAATGAAATACAGTATAGGCCACTAAATATACAAATTTAATTCCATTTTTAGACTAATAAAAATACTTCAATTATCTGTGATGTTTTCCATGATTTATATCTCCAGTAGGCCTATAAGTGAGTAAAAATCAAAATTTAAATAGAAATACAGTGTCAGTTTTCATATTAGATACTTCCATAATACATACAAATTTTTTTTTTTTGAGGATGAAGCCCACATAGGTTTGAGACCTGTGCGTGGGTAATGAGTTGGATGATGGTGATTTATAAGTTGGACCTACAGTTTTAGGTGGGTTCCGAACCACCGGATTACCGAACACCGAATTACAGATCGAGCTATTAAATAAACATTTGATGTTAGCTCCATATTAATGGAGGCTATAGGTCTCCAGCCGTGCCTGAGGAAGCATTAAAACAATGCGAAATGTCATCGCACGAATATGTTAGTGTTAAATTCACCAGTAAAGCATTTTTAACTATTATTCACGATTAAGTAGAATTTATCTTGTCATCTCATCATCTCTAGTGAAATTAGGTCGGTGCGCCTCCTGATGTGTAAAACTGTTCTGGAGTACAATCCCAATTATATGCTCTTGAAAATAATGTGAACAGCATTATAAAATAAAATGAATATTAGCTCAAAAGCTAAAACAAAAATATTGACTTTTGATGGTAAATTCAACGACTTGAATTTGAAACGAACCGTGAAGATTCGTTTTCAACAGCCAACAGCCGGTTGAATCTTCACGGTACGAAAACTTTTCAGTCTAAGTGAGTAAACATAATTTATTCTCAATTAAAATTGACTGCAAGTCGTTGAACTTACCATCAAAAGTTAATATTAACAACGCAGGTCGTTATGGAACAAGAAATCCAAGAAAAAATGTTGAGTTGTTTATCAAAAGTGCCGGTATGGTACCAGTACTGCGCTTTTTACAGAGAAATTATACGTTTGGTAAATTGATATCCAACTACTGAGCTATTCAGTGTTAAAATACTATCAGAAATTATAAAAAAGAACACTTTTAGACATGATTCTTTATTTAAATAAGCACCCTCTCCTCCCTTGCTCTAAAATATCAATTATATGAGATACAGAGAATAAAAAGCTGTTTGTATTAGAAAAAAATCGAAGTTTGGAGACTCTCAGACCATTTAATGCTGTAGTACATATTTAATTAATAAGAAAATAAATAGAAAAGAACGCTTTGTGACTAAAAATGGTTGTCGATTTACATAAGTAGTCCTTTTTCCGGGATACATCAACATATTATGTGGTACGGTTCAAAAGTTGGTTTTATTAGCCAAAAATTTAAAATTTGAAGACTTTTAGACCGTTTAATGTTGTAGTAACATTAGAAATTAATCTAAAAACATAGAGGAACACATTTTTAGTGAATGGGAATGGTTGTTTATTTTTTATTATTTTTTTTTTTTTTGAGGATGAAGCCCACATAGGTCTGAGACCTGTGCGTGGGTAATGAGTTGGATGATGGTGATTGATGAGTTGGACCTACAGTTTTAGGTGGGTTCCGAACCACCGGGAAGTGATTTACATAAGCTCCCCTCTCAGACACTAGTATTATTTCTGAAATACGGTTTATATTCTAACTGAAATAAGGTAAAAAAATAGTGTATACGGTACGATACGGTAGCGGAAAACTGGTTTCATTGAATAAGCTCGCTCCATCATGTAGTTGCCTGGAACTGGTTTCACGTTACTTGTAAAATGACGTAATATGCACTTATATATAATTCCAGCATATTTCTGGACGCAATAATTGGGAGCAGACGAGAGGAATAGCCGCACATATATACATATGATCTTCATGTAATAGAAATTTGTAGCGTCTCTATTCCATTATTTTATGAATGAAGTGTTGATAGTATTATGTAATGAACCAATGAACTCTCTGGTAGCACTGCCGGAGACTGGATGTGTTGAGGTGACGAGGAAAATCCAGATGATATCAAACTGAATTCAAGATGATAGGTGGTTTTATTTAATCAGGAGTTTGACTTGGTTATAAGATCGTCAATGTATAGAAGAATTAGGCACATAATTAATGAGAAAAATGTTAATTATTTTATTTGAAACACTGTTTTATTGGTTAGTTTAAAGTTAGTTTTGAAGGAATTCGAAATTTAATAAATACTGTTTTATTTTAATTACGGTAGGGGTTTTATCTAACCAGGAGTTTGATTTGATTGAAAGACTCACTGTATTAAAAAAATTTGGGCACCTAATATAAGAAAATAAAGCACCTATAATAAGAAAATAAAGTGAACTATATAATTTATGACTCTGTTACGATACAGGATTATTAATTTTTTAATTAAAAGTTACCCAAATTTTACCTCATTACCCACGCACAAATCTCAAGACTTATGCAGGCATCATCCGTTTAAAAACATTCAAGAGCAATTTCTAAATATTGCATTCTTCAATTATTTCCTAGACAATTGTTGAAAAAATTGCAATAAAACTTTGAATATTGTTTGTTTGAGTATTGGAAAATTCTGTTAATTTTCTTTGATCATTTGGATTCTTTGTTATTTTTAGTGTTGAAGTGCTTCTTTTGTAAATAAAGATAAATAAAACTAAAATAAAAATGATTATGTATAATTCTACTCTTGTAATTTACATTGTAAATGAATGTGGACGAATAAGGAAAATCCTTTCACATATATGAAATAAATCTGAAGTGAATTATTTATGAATGATTCAGAATTTTTCCATGTTCATACAGTTATTCAAGTAAATTATTAAATGTAACTTTCAAAACTCCGTAATTCCTTTATTATTGAAGGTATGAATATTTTTAATAATCATCGTGTAGGAAAATTTATTTCATTTTAAAAATGTTATATGCAAAAATTTGTTACGATGCGTCGTTCAGAAGTTATAAGCGGAAAACTAAATAGACTACAAATTTTTGTTTCCGTCCAATGAAAGGGAATCTGAGGTCCCAGCTTCCAAGAATAAATATTGCTCCAATGCTGGATGACTGGTGAAATACAAAAGTGAACGCTCGCACCATCTAGCGACAGAAGATGGAACTAATCTTGACATTGCTTCAGTTTTCTTTAAATTGTGGCCTTATCGCTGATTATATCGTAAAAACGCATAGAACATTACCTGTAAAGAATTAGACGGGCTACAAATTAGGTTATGACATATTTTCTTGTTATTTCGGAATTAAACCATAATTTATTAAAAACTAAAATGACCGGCGTTCACAGTGCTGAATGATTAAAATCGAAAGTGACATTGTTACAGTTATTTGGAAATACTGACCATATTGCTGATTATATCACGAAAACGAAGAGAACAAAATTTTGTAGAAAATAAAACGAACTACAAATCTTGTAATATAATATTTTCTTGTGTTTATTCGAATTAAGCCATAATTCAACAAAAATGAAAGAACCCCGGCTTTGTATTGTACCGTACAGATGGTTAAAATCGAATTGACATGTTTTTTACCGTAGTTATTTCAAAATATTGAGTTTATACATCGTTATATCGCGAATAAAAATATGACATTATTTATACATAATTAACTAATTATACATAATTTATTATATACACATTGAACAAATTGTGATACCTCATAAATTCTTATTAATACATCCATCCATTGAATTAAGAGCATACCCGTAACAAATATTATAAACCTATGCCGTCTCATATATTCTTCAATTATAAAACGTTTATTAGCAGGAGTACCGGGAGGGTGTGGAAGGGGTTCAGTTGCATCCCACTGGCTAAAAAGTTAATATTTTAATAAAGATTTTTAAAAGATTATGGAACGTTCTCACTAATTTTTGTAATAACGTTTTGTAATTTATTCACCTTTTGACATTTTTTGCGAATAATTTTGTCAGTAGCACAATGTCAGACGTGTATAGTAGGCTGTTTGGAAAGAGTGAAAGCCAGTATAAGGCATGACCAATTATTGGACTTCTTATCTCTCTCAATTTTATCATTCCCTCTCACTCTCTTTCTTCATCTCCTTCACTTGCTGTACAGAAAAGCCTAGTAGGCTCTTGTAAAACTCTAGTCTAAAAATAAATAGGATTATAGTTTAGTCATTATCAGATAGTACAATATTTTTATATCATTCAAATTTGTTTCAGCAAAAAAACATTTTTTGTTGTTGTGAGACTAGTATAGTTATTAAATTTTAATTATTAATAATTGATTTTCAGCATTTTTAAAGCTGAGGTTTAAAAGAAGTTGCAATCAT